>BSBM01000326.1:0-646013 GCA_027924585.1 Larix kaempferi
AATCCTCGACTCTCTCTCTCCCTCTCTCTCTCTCTCACACACACACACGACACACACCCATTTTCCCTAACCATTATTAACCCCCATGTTCACTCTATCTCCCCTATTTCTACAATGAGACCTAATGCACACCACTCTCTCTCCCCTAACCCCCTAAAATCCCCCTCTCTCATTCCCACTACCCCTATCCACCAATTATCTCTCCTTAAACGCGCTCCTACTCTCCATACCCTTAACCACCCACTCCACTCCCCATCTATCTCCCTCTTCTACTCACACTATTAATAAACCTCCCAAACTCACTCCATCAATTATCTCTCCTTAAACCCACTCCTACTCTCCATACCGTGAACCACCCACTCCACTCTCCATTTATATCCCTCTTCTACTCACACTATCAATAAACCTACCCACCTCAACCCTGACTCTCTCACTTTCTCTCTCTCACACACACACACTCTCTCACACGCACTCTCTCTCTCACACACACACACTCACTCACACAAACACACACACAGAGACTTATGCTCCTCCACCTACCCTTAATCACCAACCTTCTCTCCCTTCCAACCCCTTAATACCTTGCTACCTTCATTATCTCTATCTAGTCTCTCTCTCACACACACACCTACTCATCCTCGTACAACAAACCTCCATCCTCCTCTATCACTCTTCACTCTTATCCCTAATGCTTACTAATTCCCTCTCTCACTCTCTAACCCCTCGATCCCTGACCCTCTCTCTCCTACCCCCTCTCTCTCTCAAACCCATCTACTCCTGACCACTCCTACTCTCCCTAAAAATAAATATTCCCTCCCCCCCTCTCTCTCTCCTACTCCCCCTCCCCCTAAACCTCTCTATCTATTTCTATCTCTCCTGAGCATTATCTTTGTACCACTTACCTTCTGCCATCTCTCTCTCTCTCTCTCTCTCTCTCTCAAGACCGAATCCCCCCCACCATGGCACCCCCTGTTCTCTCTCTCTCTCATCACTTTACCATTAAATCCCTTTCTCTCTGTCTCTCCCCACCTCTCCATAACCATTACCAACCACTTTTATCACTCGACTAGTTACAAAAATATGCTCCCTTATTGTTACTAACCTCCTCTCTCTCTCTTTCCATTCCTCTCATACAATTAATCCCCTCTTATCTCTGTCTTTCTAACTCTCTATGTCCCCAAATCCTCTACATACACCTAAGACCCACATCTCTCTCTCTCTCTTCCCAAATTCCCTAACACCTCCTCCTCTCTCTCCCTCACTCTCATGATTCATAAAACCCACAATCTCTCTCCCTAATACTCCTCCTAATTTCATACCCATAAACACCCCCTCAAACCCCTTCTTCTCTCCTACTTCCCCTAACACTAAACCTCTATATCTCACTCTCTCTCCTAAACTCCCTCCCATACAAACTACCACCACCCATCTCTCTCTCTCTCCCTCTCTCTCTCTCTCTCTCTCTCTCTCTCACGCGCACACATGTACCCTTCTCCTCCTCCACATACATTGAATGGATGATGACTCCACTATCATTCAAGCCACACTCTGAGTTAGGAATTCGAATGCCCTACTTGGCCTATTCGAATCCTATATTATGCTCCTTACTCTTCTATTGTATTCATTCACTTACATTCTTATTTATTATATAATACTTAGATTATGTTCTATTCTACTGTGTTTATGAGTGATCATTGAGTTTCTCCTTCTCTTCTTCTTTGAAACATATTTGTGAGTTTGATTGTGAGTTGTTACAGCTATCAGATCATTCCATATTATTACATGGTATCAGATCAGGAAGTAGCTATTTGAATTGTAGCAGTTGCAACATTTCTTTGAGCAACTATCTTTCACTTGTGCACTAGAAGCCTCTAAGTTTCCACAACAAATCCTAGTGCTATTACTTGATTTCATTGGGGAGAAATCCATTGAGGTCTATCCAGGTGTGAAGGACTTAGTCCATGTGCCAAGTGTCCTTAAGGTAGTGTTCAGTCGAGATGTAGCATTCTCCATCAGCACATCTTTTATTGTTTTGCAGGTTTATTCATCCGTTCGGAATCTTCTTCAATTATTGAATTTCTCTGTTCAGATGGATCTAAAGCTTACATATTCCAACTATGATGAGTGGAAATCCAAGATGGCTCTCTTCATGAGATCCAAGAGCTTCACCCGAATACTCAACGGAACGATGGTAGAACCTCTCAGTGCAGTTGAAAAATCCAAGTACTTGAATCGGCTTGATGAAGCAATTGGTCTCCTCCTTCTCTCAATTTCTGATGAACTACACTTTCATGTCATCGATCTTACATCTCCGAAAGAGGTGTGGGACAAGCTCGAATATCTATTTGGGCCAAAAGATGATATGGTAGCACACAAATTGGAGAATGAGCTCATATGTTTGAGTCTTAGCATCTTCGATTGTATCAATGCCTTTCTCACTAAGTTCAAAAACTTGATATCACAATTGAAAACATATGAGATAGTGAAGGAAGATAAGCAGCTTATACTTGCCATTCTCTCAAAGTTGGGGGAAAATTTCTCAGTTTTTGTCTCTACTTAGCACTCATCTAGGTTGTCCATTGCAAGATGGAAGTTTCCCTCATTTGATGATTTCACACAATCTCTTACCCAAGAGGAATATAAGATGATTTCAATGGGAATGATCATACCCAAATTGGATTCATCCCTTACAGTTGTAGAGAGAGCGAATGATATAGAAAAGCTAGAAATTCCTAGTGATACAAGGTCTACTCACTAGTCAGATAGAGTTTTGTACTCTAAGAAGGCCAAACATTCTCAAGATTTCGGTTTTGATCTCACCATTATTGGTTCAAAGAAGATCTTGAAAAATCATCCCCAAAATCTTGGATCTGATTTAAAGTTCAAGTCATCACCATTATATGGTTCATTTAGTTCTTAACTCACCCCTGCTGATTCAAAGGAGATATCAAAGAACTACATACACTTTCACAGAGTTGATGCACTTGTTGATGTGCAAGATGGTGACTTACTGAGTACTTCGAAGGTAAAATCAGATTTGGAAGGTAATGCAGTCACTCCTCCTTATCATATGCTTTCTTTGGATTCCTATTTGGTCATTGGCACATGTTTTCAGAGTTTCACTGATGATGGAAGACTCCACCATTCGCTTGGGTTCATGACTCATGCACATTTTTGGGATTTTGGTTTTGATTTCACCCCTATTGGTTCAAAGGAGATCAGGAGAAACCATCTTCCAAGTCTTGGATCTAATTTGCTTGCATCCATTATTGGAGAACTCAAGCACTTCTTTTTGCAGCATGATATATTTCCTCCCAAGAGGAACATAACTCTTTTTGGGAGAATTCTAGATCCAAATCCACAAGAACCTGAAGGTCTAGCACTTATTGGTTCATGGGTCACCACCACTATTGCATCCATCAATCATCTTGTTGAAGATTCACCATCATCATGTCATAGTTTCTTTGGTGACAATCACACCCATGTCAGTTCGAAGGAGATATCAAAAACTATCTGCACAGTCATGATTATGATTCTACCTTAGTTGGTTCGAATCACATGCTTCATGATGATCTTCATATTATGCTTTTGCAGCATGATCCACTTCTTCCCAAAAATAAGATACCTCCTTCCTTGATTGATGATAAGAGAGAGAGATGCATCATCACACAAGATTTCAGATTAAGAGTTTGGATATGATGATGAGCCATCTATAGATACATCTTCACATGATATTTCAGATTCTGAATTTGAAGATGAAGATGGAAGAATGCTAGACCCAGATCCACAAGAACCTAAAGGTCTAGCAACTGATGATGAAGATGAGCGAATGGGAGATCTAGATCCACAAGAACCTGAAGATATCTCAATTGATATTCCTCCTCTTCCTCGATGGGAAGCCACTGCACTCCGATCTGCCGATGATTTACTTAGTGATTCACATGATCATAGAAGAGATAGATCATATTTTCATAATGGAAGGTTTCATCTTTCTCACATTGTTGATCCATTGCAGATGGATTGATCCTTCTTCAAAAAAGAAGAACACTTGCCTCTTTCAGGGCTAAGTCAGGATATGCTACTTTAGCACCTTCAGTCTATTTTAAGGGAGGGATTTCTTCTAACTAGGTTTTCCCTCTTTTCTCACTTAGTTTATTTAGATTGATTGTACAGGGTGACCTTTGCTCTCAATAACAAGGGCACTATATTACTATTTTACAGGGTGACTTTTGGTCTCAGTAACCATGGCCCTATTCTTTAGTTATTTCCTAATAGTATAGCTTGCAAGGGGGTGTTGGAATATTCTCTCCATCATTTTGTATTTTGCATGCTGCATGGACTTGCATGCATCTAGTCATCATCATGGTGGTCTCCCAAGCACTTAGAGCTTGCTTCTAGCTCTTCTTTACCTACATGAAAAACTGCATGATGCATGCATTTGCATGCCACTGCATGCATCCAATCATCATCATGGTGGACCTCCCAGCTCCTAGAGCTTGGTTCTAGCTCCTAAGCCTTTCTACAGCCCCCATGGGGCCTCCCAACTACCAAAGGTGCCCTTCTCCAGTCTTTTGCATGGCTAGTGCGCCTTTCTCACCTACCACAACCAGTTAAATGCCTTTCTCACCTATCAGTTAGTTATCTCTCACTTCTTCCTTGATTTGAGGCTAGATTGACTCCCCCACTGACTATTTCACTCCGATGGATCTCCAGTGAGACTAGTCTATCCATACTGACTCCAGTTAACTCCTGATTCACCCTCCATTGAGCCTCCTTCATTCAGTTCATGCCTACCTCACTCAGTTAGACTAATCATGAGCCCTCCACTGAGCCTCCATTCAATTCATGCCTACCTCACTCAGTTAGACTCCTTTGATTAAGTGTTACCTTTGATGACTAATACATTGACTGGATGATGACTCCACTATCATTCAAGCCACACTCTAAGTTAGGAATTTGAATGCACTACTTGGCCTATTCAAATCCTATATTATGCTCCCTACTGTTCTATTGTATTCATTCACTTGCATTCTTATTCATTGTATAATATTGAGATTGTGTTCTATTCTACTGTGTTTATGAGTGATCATTGAGTGTCTCCTTCTCTTGTTCTTTGCAACATATTTGTGAGTTTGATTGCGAGTTGCTACACCTGTTAGATCATTACATATTATCACACTCACCCATAGAAACTCTCACTACACCTAAACCCTTGTCCCTCTCCCTAACCCTGTGAAGAACCTGCAATAATTAATTAATGAAAACACACAAGATAACAGAAATAATAGAACTTAGAATCACTTTTATATTGATCGCAGGCCACTTAAAGGGGGAAACCTCCTTTGAGCAAGCTCAATACAAATAACTTCCTGGTACCTTCATTGGTCTCAACAAAAACTTATATACTAAGTCTAGGTGCCAATACCATGTGTCAGTACAAACCATGGGCCAATACAAAATATGGATCAGCAATTACTATGGGATGACTTGCAAAGAATATGTGTCCAACAACAATAATACAAGCTATGGATCAACAAATACTACGGGGCGACTTACAAAGCATATGCGTCCAGCAACAATATACTAACAAAGTAAATAGAAGGGTTGACATGGGTTCCTAACATCCCCTCTCCCTTAGAAAAAGATTTGTCCTCAATGTTTTAGATGTGGAAATTGATGCAGAATCTAAAGGAGTGGTTCCCCTTTAGCATCCTCGGGTTGCATTCCAGCCCACTGACGCCTGTTGAGATTCAGGGAGGATTGCTTGGAAGGCTGTAGACAAAGAAGGACCATATCATCTGTGTGAAAAGTGCGCTCAGAACGGTGCTAATTGGCTTGTTGTTTCAATCAAATTCTTGTCATGTGAAGATTGTCCTGTAGAATGAGAAGAATCTGATCATGGTTTCGAAGAACCGAGTCAATTACTTGAACTGGGGAGCTGCTGAGCGTGTATGGAAGAAGAACTGGCAGTGCCTGTCCATAGACTACTTCATTTGGTGTCCTTTTAGATGTGGTATTGTACCACTGGAGTGCTTCTAGGAAATCCATAGAAATAGTTTTCCACATCTATGTAGGGATGGGAAAGGATTTGAGTAGTCCCGAAAGGAGTGTCGTTGCACCCTTGTTGACCTAGAAAGTATCACAATCAGCCACCATCTGTTGAATGGTCATTTTCAATCCCTGCCAAAAGAAGTTACATTGTTCCTGGTCATACATTTTGAGGAACCCAGAGTGCCCTACTAATGAAGAAGCATGGAGTTCATAGAAGAGATAGCCCTGTTAAACAGATTGCAACCAATTTGGAACAAGTAGAGAAATAACTGTAAGAGAAACTGGTGTTGACACCCAAAAAGTGCTCACTAGCTCATTTCTGTATGCACATGACCCTTTTGTCCATTTTTCCTACCATTCTTGCCTCTAAAACCTTTAAAAGGACACCAAAAAGACCATAATACACCTTTTCCCCCTCAAAATATGTATTTGTCCTCAAAAAACACAAAAAACCCTAAAAAAGGGTCCAAAATTCCCAAAAATCAATTAAAAGGGAATAATATTCAAAAAATATTCAAAAAAGGAAAAAGAGGGAAAACGAAACCTAAACCACATTTAGCAATACCATTAGTTTCCTTAAACCATAATGGTATTTCCCATCACCAAAAAACTATAAAAAGGTGATAGGGGCTCTTCACTATTCACTCCATATTCATCCTATCCTCACGTTGCCAAAATCCCTCCTGATTTTTTTGTCTAGCCATTGCAGTATCTTGGAGAAGAGAACATTGGACATTGGGGCATCTCAACCTTGGAGCTGCTCACACTCACCATCCTCACCCTTTGAGGTAATACAAAGTATTTTAATTTTTATTTACATGCTCATGAATCAATTTTGCTTTCTGTTATTAATCTAGAATCCTTTATTTTACTGTTTACTGCTATTAATTTATAGTTTATATTTGCTTATTTCAATTGCTTTATTTGAGACTGCTGCTACAAGTTAGCAGGTGCACCATTTCCACATGCTTGGGAGAAATCCCAAGCAACTATTTTTGGCGACTCCGCTCATTTTACAATTTTCAATCTTTGCTTTAGATCTTTATTTTAGTCATTTATCGCATTTAAAATTGTAGATTTTCCATACTAGCCAGCTTCTTGATAGCTGCCCTAGACATTGGCCCCAGTCTGCAGCCTTAAACAACCCAAAATTTCAATTTTTGGGTTCGTTTTCATTGGTCGTTTTTCCGTCTGTACATCGCGAATTGCGCACCCACATTCAAGCATCCCATCACGGATGTTCGCTTGTTTCCCACGTGGCCATCGCGCCTGTGCGGCTTTTTTTTGCGTGGCTCATCGTGGCTAGGTGGCCTTTTCCCATGAGGTCCATAGCGACTTTTCGGCATTTTTCGACGCGGCTTTCACCCACATCACGGCTTTTGCCCTCACAGCCGTGATATTTCCTGTTTTGGTTCAGCCAATTTTTTCGCAGAATTTTTTTCCCAATCAGGCCATTTTTTCTAGGATTGAATTTTGCAATTTTTTATAGCCTAGTGTGTTATTATTGCAGCATTAATAATTTATATTCTTTTATATGCTTCACTTATCTTTTTGAAAATTTTCAGTTAATTGAAAGAAAGATTTGTTAAGTATTTTTCAGGTTGCAAGTTTCATACATTGCAAAGTTAGAATCATATTTCTAAATTGCTTAATATTTTGCCCAATAAAGACTTTAGAAATCCATTTATTTCTACATATGTTATTTGCTTTACCTTACAAAACTTTTTAAAGAATCCATATTTTTTGAAAATATTATTGAAGCATTTACATTTGAAAGCATCTTTCATTTTTTTTGCAAATTGGAAACATTATTTTAGCTTGTGATTAAATCACCCATGTGAGGCAAATTGTTTTGGTATACACCCACACTAGCACACAATCTGTCACAATAATTACATGTGAGCCTTAAAATCCTCTTAACTAAACAAACATTCTAACCCCACTTTGGGAACACTAAAAGAATTTTGTAGCTATGTATGATTGAGGGGATAAGTATCCAAATAACACCCCTCACTCATTTTTCATCTTGAGACATAGTGGTTGACATTTAGGGTACCAAAATCCCCTAGTATTTATTGACACGGTTTCAAACCAATTCGTTGGGAAGGCATCTCCCTTAGGAGAGTTGAAGTAGCCAGACTGGTTCTGAAGGCCTCAGTGGACTACCACAATCCACATAGTCACCAAAGGACACCTACTCACTGTTCTCATTGTAACACCCTTGTGGGAGTACAACAGTGATAGAAGAAGAGTTGCAGATTCACCCAACCAGACGTGTCATGAACGGGGTATCTTAGTGGTCCATCTTCTAGGATTGACTACCCAGTATCCCTCCTGGTAGGGGGACATCTAGCCTTTGATTCCACAACTCATATTGTCTGACTTGGATTTCATCACCTTGCAGAGGATATGTTTCGTTGAGTCATAATACCACTTCTAGTTAGGTGTTTGCATGATCCATTACCCACCCTTGGTTAGTGAGTACACCTTTTTCTATTTTTAGGAGCCGTTTGCATGTTGGTTTTCTGACCACATCTTTCGATTACTCCACTTACTATGGCACAACTATTATAGTAAGTGTTTTTGAGTTTGGTTTTTGACCTGAGTCCCATTATTTTTTACGCTCCCCTCTTGCACACACAGTTGCATTAGGGCTTTCAAGCTTTCCACTCAGCACCACCTAGAATTTTTTATTGACAACTGTCACCATTGAGTCCCTGAGATGTTCTCAACATTTCCGGGGTGAACCACCACAATATGGTTCACTTGACAAGACTTGCCATAGATGAAGAGCATTGTCACTCAACTCTACACGTCATCAATGTAGAGCTCCGTCATTCAATTTTGACACACCTCATACAACGTCTGACTTTGAGGTAGAATCCAAGAACCCCACATACATGGCACCCACTAGCCCTATGGCTGATTTTTATTCCAACCCTTTCAACATAGGGACTGTTGGTGGAACTTCTTCCACCATCTCAGCTACTACATTAGCCACCACAACCACAACCACTGTTGGTATGCCCAACATGGGAACTGCTTCCACTCTAGGCATGCCTAATATGGGAACTACATCTACTCTAGGTATGCCCAACATGGGAACTGCTTCCACTCTAGGAATTCCTAATATGGGAACTACATCTACTCTAGGGATTCCCAACATGGGACCTACACCTGCTATAGGTATACCTTTGACTGGAACCACTTCCAACATACCAAACCTTGGGTCTACTATACCCAATCCAAACCCATCTGTAACTCATGCTACACTTGGGGGCACAAGCCTCACCCATACACATTTGATTGGGGGGAAAATCCCTTTCACAAATCAGATACCCTTCGGGGGTAGTGACCCACACCATAATGCTACCACTAGCACATATGCCCCAACAACTACATCACACCCCTCGACCAGTCTGCCATTCATGGCAAGTCTGAATTTGCTAGACTTGACAAGACTCACTAATGATCCTATTAGACATGACCCCACTTGGCCCCCCATGCCTACAAAGCTCCCCTCAGACATCCCAAAATTTGAAGGGAAGGCTGGGAAAGACCCCCAAAACCACATCATGTCCTTTCACCTATGGTGTTCCTCAAACTCCATAGTAGACGATTCCATTTGTCTTCCTTTATTACAACGAACGTTTATTGGCTCAACAACCAAATGGTACATCTAACAACCCCATGGGACACATGCTACGTTCACATCCCTTGCCTAGACTTTCCTACAGTTCTTCCAATTACCTGTCCACTATGATGCAGGAGTGGAAATACTACTGTCTTGTAGATAGAACACCGCTACATGCATCACCGATCATATCCATGAGTGGTGTAAGTGCCGTAGTCTCTGCAAGATAAATATTGATGACCATATCTTCCTGGATAGGTTCTTGAAATCACTCCTCCCTCTCTTAGCCAAGGATGTAGCTTCTGAACAACCCTAGTCGGAAGAAGAAGCCATTTTAAAAGCTCAGCAGTTTGACCTGATATATGCACAGTCTAGATATTTGTACACAATATTACCAGATGCGCCTCGTGACGATCCATCCCAGAGCGATGCGTTGGGGGCATCCCATGCCGCTGACGGTATCATTGGCCAGATTATGGCACAAAACAAACCTTTTACCATAATGAGTACCAAAAACGCCCCAGATCTTTCTAGGGAAACATCTCATTCTAGAGCTACAACTTTGTATGCTCTAGTGATGCACACCCACCACACTCATGGACCCTCATGTCCACCACAGTGTTATGGGCAAGCACCATTAGCTTATGCTCCACCCCCATATTATAACCAGTAGGCCAACCAGACTCCAGTTTACGAACAAGCCCCATTGGCTTACTACCCTCAACAGACAGCACCCCATACTCCAACACTTCCAATAGCTCAAGGTTACCAACAACCGCAACAAGCACCAAGTCCACCTCAGAACCCTCCTACTTACTATTAACCGCAGCCCACTCCAGCGACTGCACGACCTCAAAACCGACCTACTGCCCAAGGGCATGTATACCCATAGCAAAACCAACCTCAAAACTAGAACAACCAGCGTAACCAAGGAGGTCAACAGAATCGCAGAAAAGGAAATAACCGCGAAAACAACCAACAACAAAACCAAGGTAAACAACCACCTAATCCTCCAAATAATAATAACGTTTCTCCTTCCAATCAAAACCTTGATCGTCCACCGAAACAGGGAAAAAGTCCTAACTTGAGAACAAACCATCCATGTTCCATATGTGGAGTCTACAGCCATTACACACATAATTGCCCCCGTTTGGACCGAGCACACCAAGTCTAGACCAATGATGCCCAACAACAAGGACATGCTGCACAGCAGGCACCACCTCCTCAACCGCAACCCATGATATTGTAGAATCCTCTACCCAACCAAGGAGTAATAAACACCCATCCAATGGATCCCCCATAAGGATCCATTGCCGCACAACAGTAGATCACCTATACTGCAAACAATTACTAGAATACAGAGTCGATCACTCACCATTTGTTAATGATGTCATCTAATGATATCAACCTTCAAACCCGCCAGAACCAATAGGATTCATCTCCTAGAAACACACCCACTGATCCATCCACAAGAACTCTTCCAACAGATCAGCTGTTGTGCATACCTAATATTCCAATGGACAAGGCTCCTACAGCCCCTCGTTTCCCCCTACAATGAATAAACAACAACCCTAATGCTCGTGCAACTTCTAACTATAACATTGTAGAAGACTTAGCACAATCCCCTGCTGCTATGTCCGCTCTAGAAGTCCTAAAAAACTACCCTGCACATAAGAAATTATTGTTGTCTGCCATTGCTACCATAGACCCTAACGACTCCCATATGATGGCATTTGACTTAGACCAAGCCGAACCTCGGTTGCCTTCAACATTAGCTTTTCAAGTTTTTTTATCCATTCAAAACCTTGTCATTCATCAATGCATCATCGACGAAGGTGCCTCCACCTATGTTATGTCAACTCTTGTTTGGCAGAAGCTTGGATCCCCCACACTACAACCATCAACTACCACATTACGAGCCTATGACGGTCATTCAACTCAACTATAGGGCCTATTAGTTAACGTTCCTGTGCAGCTTGGGGGCAAACTAGTTCTCCTAGATACAGAGGTCATCAATGCCCAACTTGATTACAATCTCCTTTTGGGACGAAGCTACATGTATAAAATGAAAGCTTTCGCTTCTTTAGTTTTCCACCTCATGATGTTTCCCCATGAGGGACGCATAGTCAAAATTGACCAGATAACATTCTACGATCCGAATGCCCCCGCAGCACCTGAAAATGTTCTTCCTATGATCGAACAACCCATTCAGAGTGCACCCACATATTTCATCTCCTCAGTCAGACCTAGGATATATTCAGATACTCCCATGACCACCACTTTCCCATCTATCCCACCCCCTCTGCGGGTGACTGAAATATTAGATTTGTGCACCCTCTCGCACAATGAACAACAACATAGTCAGCAACCTCAACCACCGCCACAACCCCCCATAGTGCCTAGTCATATTGGAGCAACACCGATTCACACTCTCCCTTTCTTGTTTTTGTTTTTAGGAGTTGTCAGCATGCCACTAATGGGTATGCTTAACCTTCTAGGGTTAACGTTAGGATTACCTGTACGGTACCTACCTGCCCCAACCCCTCCCCCAACACCGACCAACATTTTACAACCGGTGCAACCCATCAATACTTCTAATCATCCACCACTTGGCGTACCAAATCCCCAAAACCGAACACCTCCAGCAGGGGCCACTACATCAACCTCTAGTTATGTTCCCCCTCACTCTTGCTACCATGGGGGGAGAGGCCCACAAACCTATACCACTAGGCCCACAACCCGCACCACCCCATCAACCCCCAAGTTGGAAAAGAATCCCCGAACAACCCGTGTGCTCCCTAAGTGCTCTTTGTGTGACAATATAGGCCATGCTACCCATCAATGTCCATAGTTACCAGCACTTCAGGAACACATGAATATGTTGGATGATGACACTAATGTTCCGGTTGTCAAACTAGAACTACCCCCTCAGCCTTGCGATAAATCATTGCGCACAAACCACCCTTGTGCGATATGCGGTATCTACAACCATTAATCACATCAGTACTGCCCCGATCTCCCAGATTATAGAGCAGCACTATATGAATTGAACAATGCTGACCTCGAGATATCATTGCCTCACATTGAAGAAATATTCCCCCTAGAATCTTCCCCTTCAGAAGAAATCAATACCGTTTATATGATTTCAACCACCTACAAGACTGACCCGATTGATTTGATGACACACTACTACCGTAGTGATGAGGAGATTCTAGAAACACTTACTACACCGGACTATCCCTGGGATGATATGTACCATCGATCATATTTCATCCCTGAGGAATCTTCCTCCACAACGGCAAACCAACTGCCTATCGAATCAAAATATTTTTTACCAACCAAGGTAGATTGGTTTAAAGATCCAATCCCAACACCTGACGCCTTTGAAGAAGGTAATATGGAAAAAATTTCACCTATCATTAAAATCGACATCTCCACCAGCCCTGGAAAACCCAAGCTAATCTCCTTAGGAGAATCATTCACTGAAAAGGAAACCCAAGCCTATAAGAAACTCTTCCAAGAGTTTCATGATGTCTTTGCCTGTTCTTACATTGAAATGCCTAGTCTTGATCCTAACATTGTAGAACATCACATAGACATGTGGCCCAATGTACCACCTGTCCCCAGCAACCCCCAAGGTAGCTAAAAACCGCCATACTATTCGCACTCCCCCTAAGTGCTTGTTGTGTGACGACGAAGGCCATGCCACTCGTCAATGTCCACAATTATCGGCACTCCAAGAACACATGAATATGTTGGATGACGACACCGAAATTCGAGTGGTAAGAGTTGAGCCACCTCCTCACCCTCACGACAAAACGCTCCGCACTAACCACCCTTGTGTGATATGTGGCATTTATGGCCATTATTCACACCACTGCCCTGATCTCCCAGATTATAGAGCAGCCTTGTATGAGATGAACAATGCCAACTTAGAGATATCTCCTCCCCTCATTGAGGAAATCTACCCTTTGAAATCATCTTCTTCGGAAGAAATCAATACCATCTGTATGATTTCAACCACATACAAACCAGAACCCGTTGATTTATGGTCTGATTACTTTCATACTGATGAGCAAATTTTAGAAACACTCACTGCACCGAACTACCCTTGGGACGATATGCATCATCGCTCATACTTCCTCCCTGAGGTGTCTACATCCACCACAGAAAACCAGCTATCAGTCGAATCGAAAGATTTCCTACCAACTAAGGTTGATTGGTTCAAAGACCCCATCCAAACACCATATGCCTTCGAAGAAGAGAACATGTCCAACATTTCCCCTGTTATACAAATCGACATTTCCACCACACCCAGAAAACCTGAGTTCATCTCGCTAGGCACATCATGCACTCAAGCGGAAACTCAGGCATATAAGAAACTCTTCCAAGAGTTTCATGATGTCTTTGCCTGGTCTTACACCCAGATACCTAGCCTCGATCCCAAAATTGTGGAACATCACGTCGACACTTGGCCCAACGTGCCTCCTGTCTGATAGAAACAATGACCAATTCACCTGTCCAAGCTCCTAGCGGTTAAAGCTAAGATTGAAAAACTCCAAAAAGCAGGATTCTTATATCCTATTGCCTACACCACCTGGGTTTCAAACCTAGTGCCAGTAAACAAAAAAGTGGGCACCATACCCATTTGTACTGATTTCCGAGACCTCAACCTCGCTTGTCCCAGAGACAACTTCCCCACACCTTTCATTGACCAACTAATCAATGAATGTGCGGGACATGAGGTCCTTTCTTTTATGGACGGTTTCTCCGGATATAACCAAATAAAAATCCGTAAAGAAGATCAATACAAGATAGCTTTCACTACCCCATGGGGGACCTTCGCCTATCGCGTCATGCCTTTTGGTCTCAAGAATGCTGGAGCCACTTTCCAACGTGCCATGACTTATTGCTTCCACGATCTACACAGGATCATAAAAGTTTATCTGGACGACGTCACTGCTCGATCCAAGAAGCAATCGGACCATTTAGATGACCTTCGACAAGTTTTCTTGCATTGTCGAAAATACAACATCCGCTTGAACCCTCTCAAGTGTGTCTTTTCCGTTACATCAGGTCACCTTCTGGGGTTGGTTATCTCAGAAAAAGGCATCACTATAGACCCCTTAAAAGTCCAAGCCATTATAGAATTACCGTCACCTCATACATTAAGACAACTTCAAAGCCTTCGAGGGAGGTCCAAATTCCTCCGCCGCTTTGTCCCTGACTATGCCACAACGATCCACAGTTTCCTACGACTACTACGTCTACATACCCATTTCATATGGGACCAACAAGCAGAGACAGCTTTCACCAACTTAAAGAAAGCACTCACAAACACCCCGTTGATTTCTCCTCCAGATTTCACAAAAGATTTCACCCTCTATGTTTCAGCATCCGAACATGCCGTATCTGGAGTTCTTGTACAAGAAGATACTGCTCGCCAAGAGCATGTCATCTACTATGTGAGCCTGACCTTGTCCGGCCCACCCCTCCGCTACCCACATGAAGAAAAGATGGCCCTCACCGTCGTCTTTTCAGTACAAAAGCTGCGACATTACATTCTCCTGAGCCACACCACAGTCATAGCCAATTCCAATCCTATGGTTTACCTCTTGACACATCACCTTCTTCAAGGCCATGTAGCTAAATGGGTAATTATCCTGCAAGAATACGACCTAACTATCAAGACCCCAAAGAGCACCAAGGCCCTAGCACTCACTCAACTCATCACAGATCTCCCATCATCTTCGTCATTACCCGCTATCCAAATGGATCTCATTGATGATCACATTTTCATCATTTCTTCTGATTACCCATGGTACGACGACATCTTAATCTACATCTGCACACAAAAATTTTGACCCCACATCGATCGTGACGGACGCCGTCGTATACGACACCACGCCCCCCGATACCTCCTATTAGGTGATGTACTTTATCGACGCGGCATCGATACCATCTTACGATGCTGCCTATCTCATAACGAGGCAGAACAAGTCCTTAATGACTACCATAGCGGTGCCTGCGGAGGCCACTTCTCTGGCATGGCCACCACCCAAAAGATCATCCACGAAGGTAACTTTTGGCCTTCATTATTTACTGATTGCATCAATGCAGTCAAACATTGTCAAAACTGCCAACCTTTTTCCCCCAAGGCAAGAACCCCACCTGCCCCCCTTCATCCAGTCATCACTGTAGGACCATTTTGCAAATGGGCCATCGACTTCCTCGATTGCAATCCCATGTCAGCCGGCGGTCATAAACACATGATTGTGGCCATAGATTATTTCACCAAGTGGGTAGAATCCATGCCAACTTACAATTGCAAGGTCGACACCGCAGCATGTTTTTTTCTCAACCATGTTATCGCTCGTTTGGGTGGTCTGTTAACACCCAAAAAGTGCTCACTAGATCATTTCCTTATTCACATGATCCATTTGTCCACTTTTCCACCATTTGAGCCTCTAAAGCCACCGAAAGGTCAACAAAAGACCATAATACACCCCTTTTTCCCCTCAAAAAGAATATTTTTTTTCAGAAAGCATAAAAAACCCTCAAAAAGGGTCCAGAATTCCCACAAATATGAAAAAGGGAATAAAAATATTAAAAATATTCAAAAAAGGAAAAACGAGGGAAAAGGTACCTAAACCATGTTGGTCAATACCATTGGTTTCTTCAAAACCATAATGGTATTCCCCACCACCAAAAACTATAAAAAGGTGGTAGGGGCTCCTCACTTTCCATCCATCCATCATCCTATCCTCATGCTGTCAAAATATTTCATGAGTTCTCGACCATTGTAGCAATCTTGAAGAAGAGACCATTGGAGCGTGGAGCATCTCACCCTTGGAGTTGCTCAACACCACAACATCCTCACCATTTGAGGTATTATAATACAAAAGTCATTGTTTATTTTATTTTTTGTTCTTGTTCTTAAATCTTTTCAAGCTTATTGTTATATGCACATGTTAGATTCAGATTTATAATTGTTTTTTGATTTCAATATTTGAAACTGCTATCACTTGTTGATAGGTTCCCATTGCACAAAGCTTGGTTGCAAAACCAAGCCAATAGTTTTTGACGACTCCGCTGGCTTCGAATTCTTAGATCTCAGTTTTTTTCTTTAGATCTTAGTTTTTCTTAGTTTTAATCATTTTTATTCATAGATCTACCATCCTAGACAGTAGATCCATCGCTGTTTTAGATCTTGGCCCCTTCTATTGCCATTAACAGCTTGAAATTTCCATTTTCGGGTTCGTTTTTCGACGTCTGTTTTTCGGCTTTCACCTCGCGATTTTTTTCCCGACAGTCGCACAGCTCATCGTGACCTCACAACTTTTTTCCGTGCAGCACGCCGCGGCTTCATAGCCATTTTACGTGCTGCACATCGTGGCTTCGCGGCCATTTGCTGTGCTGCACATCGCGACTGTGTGACCTAAACCTGTGCTACACATCACGGCTTTGTGACCGAAACCCGCACGACACATCGCGACTGCACGACCGAAACCCGCGCTACACATCTCGGCTTCACGGTCGAAACCCGTGCTGCCCATCGCGGCTGTTTTCCCGAAACCCGCAATGCAATTTTTTTTAATTTGGCCAATTTTTTGAAAATTATTTTTTGCTGTATTTTCTGCCCATTTAGCATATTTTACAGCATTATTTTTTCTACATTTTTATAGCCACATTAAATCTTTTACTATTTAGAATGCTCCATTAAAAGTCTTTTTAAAAATTTTCAGTAATTAAAAGAGAGATTTTTCTACATTTTATTTAGATCAAGGTTTTACTGTTTATTTGCTCGATACTTTGCCCAAGCAACTTTTAAGAGATCCATTTATTTCTTGAAATATTTATGATATTTGCTTTCCTTCAAATTATTTCAAAGATCCATTATTTTCGAAACAATTTTTTCAAGCATTTACATTTCAAAAACGCCTTTATTTTTTGCAAAACTAGAAGCGTCTTTTCTTTCATTTGTAATCAATCGCCCAAGTGAGGCAAATCAATTTCAGTTTAAATACCACACTTGCACCCACTCTGCCACAAAATTTAAACTGAGCCTTAAAATTTACCTTAAACTCAACAAACTTTTAACCCCACTTGGGGAGCACTTAAAAGAATTTTGTAGTTAGGTAGAGTTGAGGGGATAGGTGTTCCAATAACACCCCTCAATTATTACATTTGAGACATAGTGGTTGTCCTCTACGGTACCAAAATCTCTTATAATTTTGACACAGTTATCAACCAATTTATTGGGAAGGCCTCTCCCTTAGGAGGGTTGAAGTAGCCAGACTGGTTCCGGAAGTCTGAGTGGAATACTGCAATCCATTCAATAACTAAAGGATACCTTTCGAAGTTATCAGTGTACACCCAAGAGGGTGTACAACGGCGATAGAACCAAACTGTAGATTCACCCAACCGAACGTGTCATGAACGGGGTATCCTAGTTGCCACTCTTTAGGATTGTCTACCCGGTGTCCCTCCTGGTAGGGGGATTTCTAGCCGTTGATTCAACACTCTATATTGTCTGACTTGGATTTTATCACCTTGTAGAGGATATCGTTGTTGACTCACAATACCTCTAGTTAGGTGTTTGCATGATACATTACCCACCTTTGGTCTAGTAACACCCCTTTTTTCTAGAAACTGTTTGACTTTTGGTATTCTAACCAATTTTGTTGCATCCCTCCACTTATTATAGCACAACTGCTATAATAAGTGTTTTTTGAGGTTAATTGTTGGCCTGAGAGCTTTTATTTTTTCACTCCCCTTTCGCACTCATTGTTGCATTAGGGTTTTGATTTTTTTACATCACCACCTTACACTGAAATTTTTAAAAAATATTTCTCACCATTGAGAATTTAAGACAATCTCGCCATCTTCAGGGTGAACCCCCTCAGTTCAGTATACTTGACTCTGCACGTCACCGACGTAGAGCCTTATCCCTTGACTCGACACATCATCGACCAAACATACAATCATCCGATTCTTACACGCCTCACTTCACATTTGATTATGAGGCTGAATCTGAAAACCCTACGGAAATATCACCAACCAACCTCATGGCTAGACCACAATACGACCCAATTTTCACCAGTACTATTGGAGATACATCCACAAACCCTTCTACTACTGTGCCATCCATGGTAAGAACAACCCCTCTAGGCATGTCTAATATAGGGGACACTCCACCTTTAGGTATTCCCAACACAGGACTACCTCCTAATATGGGTACTCCAAACATAGGAATCACACCACCTCTCATTACCACAACCCAGATCCCAGGAATTCGTGGCAATATTCCTAACCCCGGTGTAACCCATGTTGCACTTGGGAACGCTGGCCCATACCAAACCACAATGGTTGGAGGACACATACCTTCAATACCTAGCATACCCTTAGGGGCTACTAGACCACTACATAATGCCACCATTAATAGTTATGTCCCCGTCACTACGCCACACCCATCTACTAGTTTACCTTACATGGCTAGTCTGAACTTACAAGACCTAGCCAGGCTAACCAACGATCCTATCAGGCACAACCCTACATGGCCACCCATGCCTACAAATCTCCCCTCGAACATCCCCAAGTTTGAAGGAAAACTTGGCGAGGATCCCCAAAACCACATAATGTCATTTCACCTATGGTGTTCATCTAAATCCATAGTGGATGACTCCATTCGACTGAGACTGTTGCAACGAACGTTCACTGGCTCTGTAGCCAAGTGGTACATCAAACAACCACATGGGACCCACCATACATTTACACCTCTCGCCTCCACTTTCCTTCAGTTTTTTCAGCTACCTGTACGCTATGATGCAGAAGTTGAAATACTGTTGTCTTGCAGACAAAACACATCTACCCACATCACCAACCATATCAATGAGTGGCGCAAGCATCGTAGCTTCTGCAAGATCAAACTGGATGACTGTATATTTTTGGACTGGTTTCTTAAATCAATCCTACCCCTCATAGAAAAAGACGTAGCTTCCGAATGACCCTAGTCAGAGGAAGAAACTATCTTAAAAGCTCAGCAATTCGACCTGATTTATGCCCATTCAGGCTATCTCTACACCATCATACCAGACACCCCACAAGGCGATTCTTCACGCGGAGACTCTCCGGGGGCATCACATGCCGCTGATGGTATTATCGGCCAAGTCACGATGCAAATTAAACCTTTTAGCATGGTGAGCACCATAAATGCCCCATACCTCTCTAGGGCTACATCTAATTCTGGAGCGACAACTTCGTATGCTCCAATGAATCAGACTCATCACACTCATGGACCCTCTTGTCCACAACATTCCTATGGGCAAGTGCCATTGACATATGTACCACCCACATACTATAACCAACCGGCCACCTAGAACCCAATTCATTTACCGGCACAACCAATGTATTACCCACAGCAAGCTACAACAGCTAACCCAACACCTCCAATAGCTCAGGGTTACCAACAACCCCAGCAGCCAACTGTACGACCTCCAGCCCCACCAGTTTATTATCCACCGCAACCTTCTCCCGCACCTGCGGCACCCGAAAATCCTCCCACTACCCAAGCGCAAGTGTACACACAACATAATCAGCCCCAACATCAAAACAACCAACACAACCAGGGTGGACAACAAAACCGTGGAAGAGGATGTAACCGCAACAACAACCAACAACATAATCAAGGTCCACCACCTCCCAATCCTCCAAATAATAACAATGCTGCTCCTCCCAACCAGAATCCTGATCGTCATCCCAAGCAGCCAAAAAACAATAACCTGAGAACAAACCATCCATGTTCTATATGTGGAGTCTATGGACACTACACTCATAACTGCCCCCATTTAGAGAAAGCACGTAAACTTTGGGCTGACGATGCCCAACGCCAAGGCCACGCTAGATAGCCAGATCCATTTAATCAACCGCAACCCATGATATTACAAAACCCATTGCCAAACCAGGGAGTAGTAAATAATCGCCGTATGGATCGCCCACAAGGATCTGCTACACCCCAGCAGCAAATCACCTATGCCACAACTGATTATCAGCATGCGGATCAAAGCACACACCATTTATTAATGATGTCATCCAATGACATCAACCTCCAAACTCGCAAGAATCAGTACGGCCCACCCCTAGAAACTCCTCCCATGGACGCATCCACCTCCCTTCCACCAAATCAACCACTACGCATACCAAATATGCCATTGGATGGAGGACCTAAAATCCCTCGCATCCCTTTGCGAAGGATTAACAGCAATCCTAATGCTTGCACATCATCCAATTATAACGTCATGGAAGACCTAGCACAATCCCCCGTTGCTATGTCCACTTTAGAGGTACTGAAAACATGCCCTGCACAACGAAAACTACTACTATCTGCTATCGGAGGAGTAGACCCTAATGACTCACACATGATGGCTTTCGACTTAGACCAAGCTGAACCTCGATTGCCATCAAATTTGGCTTTCCAAGTATCAGTAAACATTGGAAACCTTGTTGTGCATTGATGCATCATCGATGAAGGAGATTTGACCTGCGTTATGTCCACCCTTGTGTGGCAGAAGCTTGGCTCCTCTGCTTTACAACCATCCACCACGGCATTACGAGCTTACGACAGACGCTCAGCTCAACCACAAGGCCTCTTAGTGAACGTACCCATAGAACTAGGCGGCAAATTAGTTCTTATCGACATCAAAGTGATCAATGCCCAGCTTGACTACAACCTCCTTCTTGGACATAACTATATGTACAAAATGAAAGCAGTGGCTTCATCTGTTTTTCGCGTCATGATGTTTCCACATGAAGGATGCATTATCAAGATTGATTAGCTCACATATTATGATCCTAATGCCCCCGCAGCTCCTCAAAATGTGCTACCAATGATTGAACAAACCATTCAAACCGCACCAACATCATTTGTGTCGTCAATTGGTCTTGGAATCTACACAGAGTCACCTATGACTTCCACATTTCCATCGATCTCACCACCTTTACCGATAACAAAAACATCGGATTTGTGCACCCTATCGCACACCACACAGCAGCCTTCCTCACTACAACAAACTCCCACGGTGCCTACTCATATTGGCACAATGCCAATTCATACTATCCCGTTCTTGTTCCCATTTTGCGGAGTTGTCAATTCGCTAGTAATGACTACAGTCAACCTTCCTGGCTTAACATTAGGGCTACCTGTATGGTACTTACCTGCTCCGAGCCCCCCATCGACTCCGACTGTTATTTTACAACCGGTACAACCTATCCCTACTACCAGCCACCAACCCCCTCCGGTCACTCATCTGCAAAACAGACAACCCCCAATAGTGACTACGGCATCAATGTCCAGAAACGCCCCACCTCCGTTACGAAACACAGGGGGTAGAGGCCCACCAACTTATAACAATGGGCTCATAACTCGCACCCCCCTAGCAACCCCCAAACTATTCGCATTCCCCCTAAGTTCTCGTTGTGTGACGACGTAGGCCATGCCACTCATCAATGTCCACAATTACCGGCACTCCAAGAACACATGAATATGTTAAATGACGACATCGAAATTCCAGTGGTAATACTTGAGCCACCTCCTCACCCTCGTGACAAAACGCTCCACACTAACTACCCTTGTGCGATATGCGACATTTATGGCCATTATTCACACCACTGCCTTGATCTCCTAGATTATAGAGCAGCCTTGTACGAGATGAACGATGATGACTTAGAGATATCTCCTCCCATCATTGAGGAGATCTACCCTCTGAAATCATCTTCTTCGAAAGAAATCAATACCATCTATATGATTTCAACCACATACAAACCAGAACCCATCGATTTATGGTCTGATTACTTTCATACTGATGAGCAAATTTTAGAAACACTCACTGCACCGGACTACCCTTGGGACGATATGCATCATCGCTCATACTTCCTCCCTGAGGCGTCTACACCCATCACAGAAAACCAGCTATCAGTTGAATTGAAAGATTTCCTACCAACTAAGGTTGATTGGTTCAAAGACCCCATCCCAACACCATATGCCTTCGAAGAAGGGAACATGTCCAACATTTCCCCTATTATACAAATCGACATTTCCACCCCACCTGGAAAACCTGAGCTCATCTCGCTAGGTGCATCATGCACTCAAGCGGAAACTCAGGCATATAAGAAACTCTTCCAAGAGTTTCGTGATGTCTTCGCCTGGTCTTACACCGAGATGCCTAGCCTCAATCCCAAAATTGTGGAACATCACATCGACACTTGGCCCAATGTTCCTCCTGTCCGACAGAAACAATGACCAATTCACCCGTCCAAGCTCCCAGTAGTTAAAGATGAGATTGAAAAACTCCAAAAAGTAGGATTCATATATCTTGTTGCCTACACCACCTGGGTTTCAAACCCAGTGCCAGTAAACAAAAAAGTGGGCACCATATGTGTTTGTACTGATTTTCGAGACCTCAACCTCACTTGTCCCAAAGACAACGTCCCCACACCTTTCATTGACCAACTAATCGATGAATGTGTGGGACATGAGGTCCTTTCTTTTATCGACGGTTTCTCTGGATATAACCAAATAAAAATCTGTAAAGAAGATCAATACAAGACAGCTTTCACTACCACATGGGACACCTTCACCTATCGCGTCATGCCTTTTGGTCTCAAGAATGCTGGAGCCACTTTCCAACATCCCATGCCTTATTGCTTCCATGATCTACGCAGGATCATAAAAGTTTATCTGGACGACCTCAGCGCTCGATCCAAGAAGCGATCCGACCATTTAGACGACCTTCAACAAGTTTTCTTGTGTTGTCGAAAATACAACATCCACTTGAACCCTCTGAAGTGTGTCTTTTGCGTTACATCAGGTCTCCTGTTGGGGTTTATTATCTCATAAAAAGGCATCACTGTAGACCGCTTAAAAGTCCAAGCCATTATAGAATTACCGTCACCCCATACATTAAGACAAATTCAAAGCCTTCAAGGGAGGTCCAACTTCCTCCGCCGCTTTGTCCCTGACTATGCCACAATGGTCCACTGTTTCCTACGACTACTACATCTGCATACCCGTTTCATATGGGACCAACAAGCAGAGACAACTTTCACTGATTTAAGGAAAGCACTCACAAATGCCCCGTTGATTTCTCCTCCAGATTTCACAAAAGATTTCACCCTCTATGTTTTAGCATCTGAACATGCCGTGTCTGGAGTTCTTGTACAAGAAGATACTGCTCACCAAGAGCATGTCATCTACTATGTGAGCCAGACTTTGTCCAGCCCACCCCTCCACTACCCACATGAAGAAAAGATGGCCCTCACCATTGTCTTTTCAGTACAAAAGCTGCGACATTACATTCTCCTGAGCCACACCACAGTCGTAGCCAATTCCAATCCTATGGTTTACCTCTTGACGTGTCGCCTTCTTCAAGGCCACGTAGCTAAATGGGTAATTATCCTGCAAGAAGATGACCTCACTTTCAAGACCCCAAAGAGCACCAAGGCCCTAGCACTCACTCAACTCATCACAGATCTCCCATCCTCTTTGTCATGACCTACTATCCAAACGGATCTCATTGATGATCACATTTTCATCATTTCTTCTTACGACCCATGGTACGGCGACATCCTAATCTACCTCCACACACAAAAATTTTGACCCCACATCGATCGTGACGGACGTCGTCATATACGACACCACGCCCCCCGATACCTCCTATTAGGAGATGTACTTTATCGATGCGGCGTCGATACCATCTTACGACGCTGCCTATCTCATAACGAGGTAGAACAAGTCCTTAATGATTGCCATAGCAGTGCCTGCGGAGGCCACCTCTCTGGCATGGACATCGCCCAAAAGATCATCCACGAAGGTTACTTTTGGCCTTCATTATTTACTGATTGCATCACCGCAGTCAAACATTGTCAAAACTGCCAATTTTTTTCCCCCAAGGCAAGAACCCCACCCACCCCCCTTCATCCAGTCGTCACTGTCGGACCATTCTGCAAATGGGCGATCGACTTCCTCGATTACAATCCCACATTAGCCAGCGGTCATAATCATATTATTGTGGACGTTGATTATTTCACCAAGTGGGCGGAAGTGTAATGCCCATATTTTGATTCGGCATATTTATTAGTTAGACACACCATACTTTATTTCTTATATATATTTTGTCGAACTCAGCTCGACTGAGTAAACTATATTGGACCTCATTATATGATGTTACTCTGTCTTATGATTTCACCATGATTATGATGTTACTATGTTATGCAGTTATGATGTCATGATTATCATATGATTTCCTTATTTTACGATTGCAGTATATGTTTATATGTTTTCCTTAATGAAATGTGAAATATATGATTCGGTACGTGGATACCATCTTCTTATATGAATTGCTGAAATGTTATATGTCATACGCATCTATGATGAGCTAAAAGGTTACATGAAATAAAATGATAACATGGATCAATTGGCGATCAATGGAAAATGCTTTCTATAAATTGTATTTTGCAAAACACTAACCTACAGGACACAGGGGCTATGGGATAGCCAGTTACTTGATCTGATATATATTGGAAAGGAAAAACATGTTCATACAGCAAACCTTAGCAGCCAAAATGAGGATACGATAACACAAACTGATAATCCCGATAGCAGCAAGTATGAGTTGATAAGGGCATAGGCCCAGTATGTTGAGAGGGATGGATGTGTTTCCCACCCTATGGTTCCATGAGACCCGAGGTCGTGGGAGGGCCGTGCTGAGACACGCTCCCCATGTTGTTGTGATGACGATTGTCGGATGCCTGCTAGGGGAGGATAGGTCCGCTGTTCAGCCGACGCTATCGCTCTCAAGTTCTATGTGGTCAGATCGGTGAGTCCGACATCCACTGTTGTACTAGCAGAGGAAGGATAGGGAGGATGCTGGACGTAGGTTATGACGGGAGGATGTGTTAGTTAGTACTGTTGGGGGTTTATTATTCCTTGAGTTCGAGTTAGTGGAAGTAGGCACCCTCCTTGTACATGATTGATTAAACTAATGTAAAGATAAAGAGAATGATGTTAAATCGTAAAGGGTTAACTGTTAAATAACCGAGGATGTTAAAGTAATTATACTATATATTATGCTTGCTCTTCTGCATGGGGGTAGATACTATCATTAGTTAGCAAGTATGCATAGGCGGAATGGGGTTTGTTTATAGTACATATCCGACATGTGCATACACTGGCCATGCATGCACACCTTGTACGTGTACAATATTACTGGTGTATAACATACTCGTCATGCTTGAATAGTAGTATAAATGTCATAGATAACTCAGTTAAGGATACATCCATCAACTTAGGTAATGAATGGTTAGGTTGTCGATGTGTAAATAAGTGAATTAGTAATTATATGAAAACATTGTAATAATAAGACAAGTGTCGTCAGTTAACATTGTCATAGGAGAACTGTTGTGAATAGGGTAATGATAATGTCTAATTAATTAGTAAAATTGTTTAAGCCCTCACAAGTGCTTTGTTTATAAGAACAAGGATGCTATGTTGATGATAGGGTACTCATGTGATAAACAAATAATTAAGAATACTATGATTAATTCACCTTTTATTATTGTTAAATGGTGATTTAATTATTATTATTAATTAATAAATGGTGATCTAATTATTATTATTACTTAATTAATAATATTCCAGCAACATTTATATATCCCTATCGTAACAATTCCAATATAAGTAAGATTTAAAATACTGATTTATAAATTAATATTGTGTGATTATTTCCATTTCAAAAGTTAGCCATAATAGGATAATCATTTCTTGGAATGAACGTAATGTGATGGAAAATGGTTATTTAATTATTCAATGTTAATCTTGGAATTTAAACCTCAAGCTAAGTAGTCTTGACGGATAAGGTGGACCATTAAGACACATCATGTCCAAGTTAAAAAGGGGCAACTAATTATATAATATTTTATTAATTACATTAATAACATTAAATACCAAGGATAGCGAATAGACTTGTATTTAATGAAGCTTGTCCCGAATGGATAACCCTTGGGTGATAATCCCCACCGTAATAAATACTTATGACCGTCAATCCAAAACCAACTAATTTTTCCATGAGAGTAATTAATTATACATTTTTATAAAGAACCATGTATGAATGAACTGGTGATAGGAGTAATTGTTGAGGGGCTCGAGAGGGTGATTTTGGGGCGGTGGAGTAAGCCCAAGATATTCTCGAGGAAGGGAAATTATATAGAGGGGGAGAGCTTGGAGAAAGGGGGGTCTTTTTTTATGGGGGGAAGAAAAGAAGTTTGGAGAAGAGAAGTTGGGAGAACAGAAAGATTTTGAGAACAGAAGGAAAGACTGCTCTCGGGATTATCAGATTGTGGGCTCGGGGGCTTGGAAATCCTTTGATTTCCAAGGGCCAGCAAGATAATAGCTGGTCGGTAGGGTGGACACTTCAGTTTGGCTGTCTAAGGGGTTATACAACCTGCTACAACTTACGGTTAGCATCAGCATCAGGTAATTTCCGTTATTGACTACTATGCTAAAACTTACTGTAAACATGCATAACTTGCTATTTACTGATTTACTGCTATTTACTGATTTACTGAGTTGTGAAACATATTCTTAAGCTAGAACATGATTGTTGAAAAGGAAATATTGATATGTTTGTCTATTTTAAATTACAAATGTAATGTTGATAAAAAAACACAACAGAACACTAAATATTATTTAGGCACATAGTAATTCTTAGAAATTTACTCCCATACACTTGATAAAGTTTAATAAGTAGAAAATTAATTGAGAAATATTACATAGTGCTCTGCTGTAAAAACCAGAGCACTACAGATGGTATCAGAGCCTAAGGCTCAGACACTTTTGGGCCTTTCGGGCCTGCACACGCCTAAACCATTGTGAGGATTCAAGATATTAAAACCTACAAGAACTTAGGACATAAACCTGGATAGAATTGAGGTATGAACAGCACCAAACTTTAGCCTCTTTTACCTGCACGACCACAAATTGGAACACCATTAGAAAATCTGGATATGTTAGAAAACGACATGTGTTTGTATTTCAAAATAGATACACATTGGAAATATATTTAGAAATAAAAATAAATAGAGCAAATATAGTTAGAAATTAAAAAAAAATAACACGAGCTAGCAACTTTTTTTCCTTTTAGTACAGCTTGGGTTAAAATTGTTAACTAACCGAGCAAATTGGAAGTGATAAAATTTGGGTAAAATTTGTGCAAACGAAAATCAGGGAGCCTAAATATTTAGGTAGCAAGGAATTTAAGACAAAAAAAAATCTATAGTTAAAAAGAGAAAAGAAGATCTCACGAGACAATCACTTTTATTAGTGTGGGGCAACTCAAAGGGAAGCACTCAAATGTTAGAATTTATTTGCCAATGTTAGTTTCTTCGAACCAACAATATCAGAAACTTTAAATCCCTGCCTTCACTTGTATTTGCCCTGCCATCAATCCTTGATTCTTCCTTTGTCATTAGTGAGCTTCTTTGACATCAATGACAATCCTATTATAGCGACATTATTCCAGGTTTAATTCTTTGCTAACATTACCTTAGAAAATCGTGAATGCTATTCTAATTGACAATACATATGATAATCCTAATGGTTTAAAGTGTTACTTCCTTTGAATACCGTAGGTTTTGCTGGAAAACGTTCTCTACAATTATGAAATATTGACGGAATGCTGTATATTAATGATATTATATATATATATATATATATATGAATCGAAATTTTAAAATAACAATATTATAGTGTTGATCTCGGATCTATGGTTTCTGTAGGAAATACATAGTAAAATATAGCTTGAATTATTTTAGAAAGAAACTCCTTTTTAGATCAATTTTATATTATATACATAATCATGGATGGCTTAGATTTATATTTAACCGGGATGATGGAACTCTATTTTGTGTTTTCAACACTACCAGAGATTAATGGAAGAAAAATATATATATTATACTCTGTTCATTAAGTCAAAAAAAAAATGCTCTGCAGATTTATTTCAGAAATGGATTATGTATATATATCAAGACTGCAACGGATGAGTTATAAATATTCATATCAAGAAAAAAAAAAACCTGGGGCATTCCGAAACTCGTTGCAAGAAAAAAAACCTGGGCATTCCGAGAATTGAACTTGGGACCTCTCGCACCATAAGCGAGAATCATACCACTGGAACCCTAGCGCATAGAAACTTGTGGAGCCCTAGCGCAGATCAAAGGTGACGCGCCCAGCACCCACGGCTTTACCTAGGGACCACGAGCCAAGTCAAAGGAGCCCCGCGAATCCTCCATCGCCCAAACACCCAACGCCAAAGCTTTTCTCATTTGCCCAGCACCGAGGGCCCAGCACCGAGGGATTTTCAACTGAACGAGACCCAAGCCAAGAGCACTACAGTTCCAATGTCGCGCAGATGATCGCGCATTTTGATCCGGTTCTTAGCATCCACCTGAATCAAGCAATTTTGTTCAAGAGTCTCAAAACCGAGCCAACCACTCCACCCGGACGCGCCCCATATCCGTATAGCTGTATCCTTGTCTTCCCCCACCAAATAGCAAGCAGCGTCGAGGAACATTGATTTCTCTTCTTCATCGAGTACCTCGACTGTGATCTTCAGCCTTTCCTTGATATTCCGCGGCAGAATTCTCGAAATCTTGCCCAGTAGAGCTTCCCATATCTTTCTATCAGTTTTTCCATATAGATGGCTCCCAAATGTTTCCAAAGAGAGCGGCAAACTGTCTAAGATCTCTACAAATTTTATGACCAAATCATCAAAACCAACATTAGACCGGGGACTGAGAAAAGCATGACGGCAAAAGAGTTCAGTTGCCTGATCATGGTTGAGTCTTGTAGCTTCATAAACCATAGAAATTTGCGCGAGCTCCAGTATTCTCTTATCTCGAGTCGTGACTAACACAGTACAGCTTGGCCCAAGAACTTTTGTAACCATTAGAGTATCTAATTGTTCAAAATTATCAACGTTGTCCAAAATAATAAGAATGTTCTTGGCTTTATTCAAACGCCTCCTCAATAATACTTTGCCTTCGTCTATACTCCGAATTTTACACTCGAAACGCAGTAGATTCCCCAGAATTATTTCCTGCACGGCTGTTAACCCTTCTCTGTCAATTAATTCTTTGACATCATAAGAAGGTACTAACTCTGAAATTAGAGTGGATTTGATTGTATGTAGCTTTGGCAAGAGTGGTTTTTCCCACCACTCCCATGCCTGCAATGCCTACCACAGTGGCTTTATTTCCATCTGGGTTTGATAACAATAATGCCTCAAGTTTCTCCACCCTCTCGCTCAGCCCAACCGGGAATTTGGCTACTTCTAATGGTACATCATTAACCTCCTTGAGAACATCTTGCAGTACTTTCTACCTTCTTGACAAGGGCTACGTCGAAAATCACCATATCCACCACCCAGGTTTGATTTCCGTGGACTGCCAGAATTTGAAATAGAATAAAGCCACTGAGAATACGAAAAAAACTCAACAGTAATCAGATAAACACCCTACAATAGCCATAAAACACCAGAAATGAAAGGGTAAATCCCGTTCATTCTTTACAATAGCAGGTCTGACAGTAGTATTCTGCAGTAGAAAAATGGAAAGCTCCTTCCTTTCTGAAACCCTAAGCGAGCTTGCATTTGAGTTGCAGAGCTAAAACTCTAGGAGAGAGGGTGAAAATGGCCGCGCCTTGGGGACTGACTCTATTAAGGGTTTCCCCCACTTTCCGAGGGCGGTGGGTTGCTTGGAGAGACCTCGTGTCCTTCATGCATACTCGCTCTTTGCATGGCGGTGAAAGGCCGCGTGGTAAAAATCTACGGTTATAAATCTACGTATATATTTGTATATAGTTGTAAAAACAGGTATATATGTTCGTGAATTATGTATAGGAGAATATAATATATGTTGTATCAAAATTTACATTTATTTTTATATATTTTGAGAGAATGTATGTTTTATAAAAAATTTTAAATTATTTATATTTTGTTAGATTATATGTATTATAAAAATTAATTAATTAATTAATTAATTTAATTTTGTTATAACATACGTTGTTAGAATATATGCCTTATAGGAATTTTAATTTTTAGTATTAAACCTTACTATGATTTTAATTTTAATTAATTAATTTAATTTTGTTATAACATATGTTGTTAAAATATATGTTTTTAGTATTAAACTTAACTATGATTGGTGGAGGTTTAAACAATTAATGTTAATTAAGTTGTTTAGATTAAAGGGTAACATTTAAGGTTAACTAAAATAGAGAGATTAAAAATTTTGCCGAGATTTCAACTCCTAGTCGAAGGGATGAAAGAGGCCCGAAATCTCAAAAGCAAGACACCATTAAGACCAGCACGACGAGCTGAACACCATGACAAGATTGTTTAAATAAAAACGACTATAGATTTTACTGCGCTAATCTTGACAATTTGTTATCTCATGATGCAAGTTATTAAATACCTACATTTTAGTTCCGCGTATATTTGATTGAACAACTAAGGATATGATTTTATTTTAATAACTCAGGAACTATCATGGTGACAACACGCAGAGGTCGAGGTCGGGGTCAAGGTCGACCACCGTCACCACCACCTCCGCCACCGCCAACACCGCCACAACCAACCTCAACACCAGAAATGCAGATCATAATGAGGTCATTGGAGGCTATTATGACCACGATGAACAGGCAGTCGGAAAGGGCCGCCGAGGTGGAAACCACTCAAGTGAGTCGAGAGAACTCTGAAAGGGCACATGGCCCAAGACTGGAACCGCTTCAGGACATATCGAGGGAGTTACAAAAGATAAAAGTTCCAGAGTTTTCAGGAGGACGACCCGGTAAGCATGCAGAGGCATGGCTGGAAGGCATGAAGAGATGCTCCGCATTGAATGAGTACACATCTAGTTCCAAGGCTAGGATGGCCGTCTTTCAGCTTAAAGGTGATGCTTTGAATTGGTGGTCAGACCTCGAGAAGCAGTTGCACCTTACTCCTCTTACAACTTCTTGGGAACTGTTCGAGGAGAGGTTCCACATGAAGTATTTGCCAAATTATTACAAGGAAGAACAGGCAGGTGCACTCCATGCCTTAGTACAGGGAGACAAGACAGTGGAGGAGTATGAATCTCGGTTTATGGAACTGGTAAAATATGTTCCTTACCTTGATGCAGATGATTGTCAGGTAGAGCGTTTTGTGTATGGACTTAACTACAAGATTACAGCTGCTGTGCGGATGTGGAAGCCAACTTCAGTTGCCATGGCAGTTGAGTATGCTCGTTATGCAGCTGATATGTCAGATGGAAAAGGGGGTAGTAAGTTGACAGGAACCAATCAATATGTTTCAGGGAAGGCGTCACGTCCTTACTTCAGGGGAGGACAATCTAGACCTCCTCCTTACGGTAACAGGTTCACACCGAGGGGTAATAATTCAGTTAACTCAATCTCGCAGGCATCATTCGCAACCCACCAAAGCCAGGGACGTACACAGGGAAGTTCCTATAGAGGAGCAAGGGGTTTTAGAGGAACCAGGGGAAGGAACTCATCTCAGAGGATTCCTTCGAGCAACAGGCAAGCCCCTCCCAATCTCTCTTGTTGGGGATGCGGAGGTCCTCATTTCCAGAGAGACTGTCCCAAGGGTCAGTCAAGCAGCAGGCACAGGGAAGGAAAGGCACCCATGGATAGTTCGGGTAACAGTCATCGGATTCATGCAGTGGTTCATAACCACCAAGCAGAACATCAGTCTACCGTAGTAGAATCCACTGGTAATGTAAACAATGTCAAACTTAAAATTTTGTTTGATCCAGGAGCAACTGATAGTTTTATTTCACCATTTGCATTAGATAAATGTGGGTTGGCAGCCTACGAGCACGGTGATTTCAAACTGGTTGAAATGGCTTCAGGAGCTAAGCAACCAGTAGGTCTTAAAGTGACAGGTTGTGAGGTTGACTTAGGAGTGTGCACCACTAAGTTGGATGCTTATGTCACCAATTTGGGGACTTATGACCTCATTATTGGCATGGATTGGTTAGAAGGCCATAGAGCTTTCTTAGACTGCTATGCGAAGAAGGTGTTGTGCCTTGATGACGAGGGAAGGACAATTCAAATCCAAGGCTTGAAGAGGAAGGTATCCCTCCGTTTCATCTCTATGGTGAAAGCTAAGCGGTGCCTAAGACAAGGATGCCAGTTGTTCATAGTGGAGGCCGTGAGCGATAGTAAAGGACCTTCCTTGAATTCTTACCCAGTACTCTCCGAGTTCAAGGATGTCTTTCCGAAGGAATTGCCAGGACTACCTCCAGAAAGAGAGCTCGATTTCACAATCGAACTAAAACCTGGTGCAGAACCTATCTCAAAAAATCCTTATAGAATGACAACTCCAGAGCTCCGTGAGTTACAAATCCAGTTAAAAGAGTTGCTAGATTTGGGATTGATTAGACCCAGTATCTCACCGTGGGGAGCACCAGTGATCTTCGTTAAGAAGAAGGATGGATCTCTGCGACTGTGCATAGATTACAGAGATTTGAACAAGGCCACCGTGAAGAACAGGTATCCCATACCAAGAATTGATGACCTCTTTGATCAAATGAAAGGTGCATCAGTCTTCTCAAAGATTGATTTACGATCAGGTTATCACCAGTTGAGGATCAAGGAAGGCGACATTCCTAAGACTGCCTTTCGAACTCGATTTGGGCATTACGAGTTTGTAGTGGTACCATTTGGTTTGACCAATGCTCCAGCTGTATTCATGAGCCTCATGAATGGGGTCTTCCGAAAATACTTGGACCGCTTTGTTCAGGTCTTCTTAGATGATATTCTTATCTATTCTAAGAATGAGAAGGAGCATGAGGAACACTTGCGGTTAGTCTTGACATGCTTAAGGGAACATAAACTTTATGGTAAATTGTCAAAGTGTTCCTTCTTCCAAAAAGAGATTCACTACTTGGGGCACATCATCTCAGGTGAAGGGATCTCCGTAGACCCAGAAAAGGTAAATACCATTGAAGATTGGCCAATTCCAAGGAATGCTCATGAGGTGCGCAGCTTCATGGGGTTAGCAGGCTATTACCGGAGGTTTGTGGAAGGATTTTCTAAAATTGCAAAACCTATTACCACCTTGCAACGCAAGGGAATCCGGTATGAATGGACCGATGAATGCGATGCCGCTTTTACAGAGTTAAAAAGATTGTTGACAAGTGCACCAATCTTGCGGGTACCAGACATGGATAAAGATTTCATGGTATGCACCGATGCCTCGAAGCAAGGATTAGGAGCGGTGTTGATGCAGGAAGGTGGGGTAATAGCTTATGCATCTCGAAAGTTGAAACCTCATGAGGAGCAGTATGCCACGCATGATCTAGAATTGGCAGCAGTAATGTTGGCACTAAAATTATGGAGGCACTACCTAGTTGGTAGAAGCTTCACCCTTAAAACAGACCATCAGAGCTTGCAGTACATCTTTACCCAAAGGGATTTGAATGCCAGGCAAAGGATATGGAGTGAGTTCATGAGTGAATATGACTTTGGTATCTCTTACATCAAAGGAAAGGAGAATGTGGTGGCAGACGCTCTAAGCCGAAGGCCGAGACTTTTCTCCTTAATTCCCTTGAAGGTTGACTTGAGGGAAAGGGTACTAGGACAACTATTGGGCGATAGTTGGTATCTAAAAGTAACCTCAGCTATTCAGAATGGAAAGAAACAGGAATTGAAGTATGATGGGTACCATCTTGAGGAAGATGGATTGTTGCGGTATCAGGGAAGGATGTATGTTCCTAAGGAAGGTGATATCAGGGAAACCATCCTTAGAGAGGCCCATAGATCGCATTACTGTGCGCACCCAGGGGTGAAGAAGATGTATGCTGACATGAAGCAACTCTTCTTTTGGCCAAGTATGAAGATGGATGTAGTGGATTTTGTTTCGAAGTGCCTTGAGTGTCAACAAGTGAAGGCAGATCATCGTCACCCGGCCGGTCTCCTACAACCGCATGATATCCCTATGACTAAATGGGAAGTCATTTCCATGGACTTCGTTGTAGGATTACCACTCACATCTCTGAGACATAATGCTATTTTGGTGGTAGTCGACAAACTGACCAAAAGTGCTCACTTCATTCCAGTCAAAGACACCTATGATGTGACAGATGTGGCAAGGGTATTCATAAATGAGATTGTACGTCTTCATGGAGTTCCTAAAAAGATAATCTCTGACAGAGACCCTAAGTTCACCTCCAGGTTTTGGACAAGCATGCAGTCAGCATTAGGGACACAGTTGAACTTAAGCTCAGCTTATCACCCCGAAACAGATGGACAGACTGAGAGGGTGAATCAAGTGATGGAGGACATGCTTAGGATGTATGTTATGGATCAACAGACACAGTGGGAGAAATATCTTCCTTTAGTGGAGTTTGCATACAACAATAGTCATCATAGCTCCATTGGTATGCCGCCATATCAGGCATTGTATGGGAGGCCGTGCAGGACACCACTCAGTTGGGACAGGTTAGAGGATCGAGTTTTAATTGGGCCTGAATTGATTCAGGAAATGGAGGAGCAAGTGATACAGATTAGGCTGCGGCTGAAGGAAGCACAGGATAGACAAAAGAGTTACGTTGATGCACACAGATCAGATAGAACTTATGGAGTAGGGGATCGTGTATTTATTCGCATCAGACCAAATAAAAGTACCATTCGGTTTGGGAAGGGTACCAAGTTGTCACCTCGCTTTATAGGACCATTTGAGATTCTTGAGAAAATCGGACCAGTTGCTTATCGTCTCGAGCTGCCACCCCACTTGCATAAAACTCATAATGTATTTCATGTTTCTGTATTACGACATTACATAGCTGATGAGACTCACAAAATTCATTGGAAGGAATTGCAGGTCTCGGACGAGGGAACCTTCAGGGTCGAACCATTACGTATACTTGATCGTAGGGTTCGACAGCTCCGTAGTCGCCATGTGGACCAAGTTAAGGTCCAATGGGACAAGTATAGCCCAGGGTCTGCTACCTGGGAGGATGCAGAGACCATGCGTCGAGATTTTCCCTCACTATTTTGACCATAACTTCGGGACGAAGTTTCCCGAAGGGTGGGTGTATGTAATGCCCATATTTTGATTCGGCATATTTATTAGTTAGACACACCATACTTTATTTCTTATATATATTTTGTCGAACTCAGCTTGACTGAGTAAACTATATTGGACCTCATTATATGATGTTACTCTGTCTTATGATTTCACCATGATTATGATGTTACTATGTTATGCAGTTATGATGTCATGATTATCATATGATTTCCTTATTTTACGATTGCAGTATATGTTTATATGTTTTCCTTAATGAAATGTGAAATATATGATTCGGTACGTGGATACCATCTTCTTATATGAATTGCTGAAATGTTATATGTCATACGCATCTATGATGAGCTAAAAGGTTACATGAAATAAAATGATAACATGGATCAATTGGCGATCAATGGAAAATGCTTTCTATAAATTGTATTTTGCAAAACACTAACCTACAGGACACAGGGGCTATGGGATAGCCAGTTACTTGATCTGATATATATTGGAAAGGAAAACCATGTTCATACAGCAAACCTTAGCAGCCAAAATGAGGATACGATAACACAAACTGATAATCCCGATAGTAGCAAGTATGAGTTGATAAGGGCGTAGGCCCAGTATGTTGAGAGGGATGGATGTGTTTCCCACCCTATGGTTCCATGAGACCCGAGGTCGTGGGAGGGCCGTGCTGAGACACGCTCCCCATGTTGTTGTGATGACGATTGTCGGATGCCTGCTAGGGGAGGATAGGTCCGCTGTTCAGCCGACGCTATCGCTCTCAAGTTCTATGTGGTCAGATCGGTGAGTCTGACATCCACTGTTGTACTAGCAGAGGAAGGATAGGGAGGATGCTGGACGTAGGTTATGACGGGAGGATGTGTTAGTTAGTACTGTTGGGGGTTTAGTATTCCTTGAGTTCGAGTTAGTGGAAGTAGGCACCCTCCTTGTACATGATTGATTAAACTAATGTAAAGATAAAGAGAATGATGTTAAATCGTAAAGGGTTAACTGTTAAATAACCGAGGATGTTAAAGTAATTATGCTATATATTATGCTTGCTCTTCTGCATGGGGGTAGATACTATCATTAGTTAGCAAGTATGCATAGGCGGAATGGGGTTTGTTTATAGTACATATCCGACATGTGCATACACTGGCCATGCATGCACACCTTGTACGTGTACAATATTACTGGTGTATAACATACTCGTCATGCTTGAATAGTAGTATAAATGTCATAGATAACTCAGTTAAGGATACATCCATCAACTTAGGTAATGAATGGTTAGGTTGTCGATGTGTAAATAAGTGAATTAGTAATTATATGAAAACATTGTAATAATAAGACAAGTGTCGTCAGTTAACATTGTCATAGGAGAACTGTTGTGAATAGGGTAATGATAGTGTCTAATTAATTAGTAAAATTGTTTAAGCCCTCACAAGTGCTTTGTTTATAAGAACAAGGATGCTATGTTGATGATAGGGTACTCATGTGATAAACAAATAATTAAGAATACTATGATTAATTCACCTTTTATTATTGTTAAATGGTGATTTAATTATTATTATTAATTAATAAATGGTGATCTAATTATTATTATTACTTAATTAATAATATTCCAGCAACATTTATATATCCCTATCGTAACAATTGCAATATAAGTAAGATTTAAAATACTGATTTATAAATTAATATTGTGTGATTATTTCCATTTCAAAAGTTAGCCATAATAGGATAATCATTTCTTGGAATGAACGTAATGTGATGGAAAATGGTTATTTAATTATTCAATGTTAATCTTGGAATTTAAACCGCAAGCTAAGTAGTCTTGACGGATAAGGTGGACCATTAAGACACATCATGTCCAAGTTAAAAAGGGGCAACTAATTATATAATATTTTATTAATTACATTAATAACATTAAATACCAAGGATAGCGAATAGACTTGTATTTAATGAAGATTGTCCCGAATGGATAACCCTTGGGTGATAATCCCCACCGTAATAAATACTTACGACCGTCAATCCAAAACCAACTAATTTTTCCATGAGAGTAATTAATTATACATTTTTATAAAGAACAGTGTATGAATGAACTGGTGATAGGAGTAATTGTTGAAGGGCTCGAGAGGGTGATTTTGGGGCGGTGGAGTAAGCCCAAGATATTCTCGAGGAAGGGAAATTATATAGAGGGGGAGAGCTTGGAGAAAGGGGGGTCTTTTTTTATGGGGGGAAGAAAAGAAGTTTGGAGAAGAGAAGTTGGGAGAACAGAAAGATTTTGAGAACAGAAGGAAAGACTGCTCTCGGGATTATCAGATTGTGGGCTCGGGGGCTTGGAAATCCTTTGATTTCCAAGGGCCAGCAAGATAATAGCTGGTCGGTAGGGTGGACACTTCAGTTTGGCTGTCTAAGGGGTTATACAACCTGCTACAACTTACGGTTAGCATCAGCATCAGGTAATTTCCGTTATTGACTACTATGCTAAAACTTACTGTAAACATGCATAACTTGCTATTTACTTATTTACTGCTATTTACTGATTTACTGAGTTGTGAAACATATTCTTAAGCTAGAACATGATTGTTGAAAAGGAAATATTGATATGTTTGTCTATTTTAAATTACGAATGTAATGTTGATAAAAAAACACAACAGAACACTAAATATTATTTAGGCACATAGTAATTCTTAGAAATTTACTCCCATACACTTGATAAAGTTTAATAAGTAGAAAATTAACTGAGAAATATTACATAGTGCTCTGCTGTAAAAACCAGAGCACTACAGGAAGCCATGCCAACTTACAATTGCAAGGCCGACACCGCAGCATGTTTTTTCCTCAACCATGTTATCACTCATTTTGGAGTGCCAAAGCAACTCGTCTCAGACCACGGCTCTCACTTCGAAGATACCGTTTGGAGAGAATTATCAACATTACTGAAATTTGAACACCATTTCTCCTCCACCTACTATCCCCAAGGAAACGGCCAAGTCAAAGCGATCAACAAAATTTTGAAAGCCATCTTCCAGCGTGTTAACACCCAAAAAGTGCTCACTACCTCATCTACCCCATTACATGACTCATTTGTCCATATTTCCTACCATATTTGCCTCCAAAACCTTAAAATCCCACTAAAAAGCCTTCAAAAGGCCACAAAACCATTAAAAAGCCTCCAAAAGGGCAAAAAACCCCTTTTTCCACCAAAATAATCTAAAATTCCTCCAAAATAGCAAAAAACCTCTAAAAAGGGAATAAAAAATATAAAAAAAAAGAGGAAAAAGAGGGAAAAAGGAGGAAAAAACCCTATACAGTTGACCTAAACCATATGGTTCCCAAAACCATGGGCCAGCACTCCACCACTAAAAACCTATAAATAGGTGATGGAGGCCCCTCATTTCATATCCACAGTCAAATACACCCTTACTCTACCAAAATCACTCTTGAAACCCTAGCTCACCCTTTAGCTACTTTCACACTTGAGTGCCCCTTTGGTCCATTTCCAACCCTTTGGAGAAAGAGAAAGGAGCAAAGCTGGAAGCTTGGAAGCAACCCTCCTGGATTGCTGTAAGAGCTTCACCAACCTTCACATTGGAGGTATAATTAATACAAAAACCCTTTTTATTATCTTGTCTTTTCTGTTTTACACACATGTTTAAAATAATTACCATTTTACTGTATTATCCTTCATTTACTGTTTTTCTGAACTGCTACTAACGAGTCCCTTCTCCTTAGTAGGTGCTCATTTGCACAAGCTGGGGTGAAAACTCCAGCTACAGTTTTGGCAACTCCTGTTGTGTTCCTTTGAATTTCTGGTTATAGTTTTAAAGTTTCAAACGTTTTCAATTTTCTACACTATTTTTCTTGTTTTTTCCTTTCGGCTGTCCCATTCGGCTGCCGTAAACTGCGTCATTTACCCCCCGCAGTTGTGTTCCGACTGCGTCTTTCAGGCATTTACCTGCGATCCGACCGCAACTCTAAGATTGTTTCCGGCGATCTACCGATGGTTTCCAGTCTATTACCTGCGATCCAACCACGGCTATTAGCTTGTTTCATGCGGTCCGATAGCGACTGTTAACCCATTTTTCCGTGGGCTACTTGCGGCTTTCAGCTATTTTTCTGCAACCCGCCTGCGTCTTTCGGCCTTTTTCCCACATCCAGCTTACGGCTTTCAACCATTTTTCTGCAACCCGCCTGTGTCTTTTGGCCATTTTTCCACATCTCGTTTGCGGCTTTCGGCCAAAATCCCGCGGTCCGACTGTGTCTTTCGGCCAAAATCCCGCAACCTATCTGCGACTGTTGAGCTATTTACCACGGTTCGACCACCCAGATTTGCCGCAGACCCGCGGTCTATTTTCTGCACCTTTTTTACTTTTTTGAACCCAGCACTTTGCTACAATATTTTATGCACTTGCACAGCCATCTGTCCTACCTACAGCCATCCTTTCCTACAGCCTTTTCTACAGTATTTTTTCTGTTCCATTTACAGAATATTTTTTTTTTAAATTTCAGCATTTTAATTGAAAAAGAGAAAATTTTGCATTTCAAAGTTTAAATTCTGTATTTAGAAAGTTGCCTACCCCGTGGCACTTTTACTTGGGTTCATAATCTCATGCGCACACACTCTATCACGTAATTCAAGTGAGCCCTAAAATACTACTTAACACAACCAACATTCTAACCCCACTTGGAGAACACATAAGAATTTTTGTAGTTAGGTAGGATCGGGGGGATAGGCATCCAAATAATACCCCTCGGTTGCTTACACTTGAGACATAGCTGTTGTCCATTAGGGAACAAAAATCCCCTTGTATTTTTTGGCACGGTCACAACCAGTTTATTAGAGGGCCTCTCCCCTAGGAGGGTTGAAGTCGCCAAACTGGTTCTGGAGGCTTGAGTGGAATACCGTAATCCATTCAGTAACCGAAGGCTACTTTTCACAACTCTCGAGGTATCACCCGTATGGGGATACTGCAGCGATAGAACCAAATAGCAGATTCACCTTTTCTGGACGTGTCATGAACGGGGTATCTTAGTTGCCTTTCTTCTAGGATTGACTACCCGGTGTCCCTCCCGGTAGGGGGATATCTTTAGCCACTTGGCTCTACTATCCATATTGTCTGAATTGGATTTCATCACCTTGTAGAGGATATGTCTAGTTGAGTCAGAATACTATTTAGCTAGGTGTTTGCATGCTCTGTTACCTCCTTTTGGTCTAGCGAGTCCACTATTTTTATTTATTAGGAAACCTGCTGCTTGTTGGTATTCTGACCATTTATGTTGATACTCCACTTATTGTAGCACAGCTGTTACAGTAAGTATTTTGAGTTGGTTGTTGGCCTGAGTGCCATATTTTTTGAGCTCTCCTTCTGCACACTCGGTTGCATTAGGGTTTTTGAGCTATTTTTCACTCAAACCACCCCCAGATATTTGACACCATCTGCCACCATTGAGTCCCCGAGACATTCTCGGTGCCTCCGAGGCGAGCCCCCACAGCACGGTTCACTTGACATCACCCGTCATAGACATAGATCTTCATCACTTAATACCACTCATCATAGATCTTGAGCCTTGTCACTTGAATCCACTCGTCAGTGGCATAGAACTCCATCACCCAAGCTAGACGCCCCTTATTTTACCTCTGATTCTGAGGCAGATTCCGAGAACCCCCTTTCTTTGTAGGAACCATTGGTGGAGCATCCACCACCACACTAGCTACCACACCTGCTTTGGGTATTCCCTCGATGGGCCCACATCTACCGTTTCGATCACTGTACCCATTCCAGTAGCTGGAATACCTATTCCCACTCCATCAGTGACTCACACTACCCTTAGCATTGCAGGACCATCCCATACCACTTTCGTTCCTCCACTTGGAGGCAACATCCCTAACCCAACCCCTCCACTTGGGGGAAATGGCCCCAACATGGTCACACCCACTAGTATGTCACATCCTTCTACTAGTTTTCCATTCATGGATAGCCTCAACCTTCCTGACCTAGCTAGACTGACTAATGATCCCATCAGACATGACCCTGCGTGGCCTCACATGCCCACCAAGATTCCCTTCGACATCCCTAAGTTTGAGGGAAAGGCAGGTGAGGACCCCCAGAACCATATTATGTCCTTCCATCTATGGTGTTCCTCCAACTCCATAGTGGATGACTCTATCTGCCTCCATCTGTTACAATGCACCCTCACTGGCTCTGCAGCTAAGTGGTACATCGAGCAGCCCCATGGGACCCATGCCACCTTTACTTCCCTTGCTTCAACTTTCCTACACTTCTTTCAGTTACCTGTCCACTATGATGCAGGAGTTGAGATCTTACTATCTTACAGACAGAACATGGCTACCCATATCACTGACCACATTCATGAGTGGCGTCGATGCCGTAGCCTCTGCAAAATAAAGTTAGACAACTATATCTTCTTAGATTGGTTTCTAAAATCCCGCCTTCCTATCATTGCCAAGGATGTGGCATCCGAAAGACCCCAGTCCGAAGAAGAGGCCATCCTCAAAGCCCAGCAATTTGACCTCATTTACGCCCAATCAGGTTACCTATATACCATCATACCTGATGCCCCTCACGGTGATTCCTCCCAACACGATGCACTGGGGGCATCCCATGCCGTAGATGGCATCATTGGCCATGTTGCCTCACATCCCCAACCCTTTTCCATAGCATGTCCTAGCCATGGCCCCAACCTTTCACAGGCTACATCTCAATCCAAAGCAACCAATTCGTATGCTCCTATGGCACATCATCACCATTCCCACGGACCCTCCTGTCCACCTCAGTGCTTTGGTCATGCATCCCCCGCTTACGCCCCCCCGGTCGCACCTCAGCCATATTACCACCCATAGGCTGCACCAGCTCCTGTGTCCTCTCAAGCCCAACTTGCTTATTACCCACCACAAGCAGCCCTTGTGGTAAACCCACAACCCGTTCCGCAGACGTATCAGCAACCCCCACAAGGTTCACCACCTACGCATCCTCCCCCTCCTTATTATCCACCGCAACCTGCTCCTGCACCTGCACAATCCCAGAACCCACCTGCTACTCAAGGGAAGGTATATGCCCAACATAATCTGCAACAGAACCAAAATAACCAGCGCCAATAGGGCCCGCAAAACCGTGGAAAAGGCCGTAACTGTGGGAACAACCCCCCTCCATACCAAGGCGGTCAACCTCCCAATCCCCCAAACAACAATAACGCGGCCCCTGCCAACCAGAACTCTGATCGGCTGCCCAAGTAGGCCAAAAATCCTAATTTGCAAACAAACCACCCTTGTTCTATTTGCGGGGTCTATGGCCACTACACGCATGCTTACCAACATTTGGAGCGAGCTCGGCAACTCTGGACTGATGATGCCCATCGCCAAGGGCACGCAGCTCCTCAGGCACCACCCAACCCCCCACCCCCTTAGCGTCAACCTTTGGTGCTGCAAAACCCCTTACCAACCCAAGGCGTAGTGAACACCCAGCCGTTGGCTCCCCCTCCAGGAAACGTGCCACAACAACAATAGATCACTTATGCCGCTCCTGATCAACCCATGTTAGACTCAGGTACCCACCACTTGTTAATGATGTCATCCACTGACGTCAACCTCCAAACCCGTCAGAACCAATATGGCTCCACCCCTGAAGCCTTTCCCATCGACAAAAACACTAATGCTCATACCACTGATCAGACGTTACATATACCCCCGGCTCCACTCGATGGTGCCTCCAAAGCACCTCGCTTCCCACTTCATCGTATCAACAATAACCCCAATGCTCGCGCTGCATCAAATTACAACATTATAGATGACCTAGCCCAGTCTCCCGCAACCATGTCTGCGTTAGAAGTCTTAAAAAACTGTCCTTCACAGTGCAAGACTTTGCTCTCCGCCATTGGTGCTATAGACCCAAATGATTCACAACTGATGGCCTTCGATTTGGACCAGTCCAAACCACGCCGGCCTTCCACTTTAGTGTTCCAAGATTCTGTTTCTGTTCGGAATCTTGTCATCCATCGGTGCATTATCAATGAAGGTGCCTCTACATGCGTTATGTCCACATTCATTTGGCAGAAGTTGGGATCTCCTACTCTCCATCAATCCACCACTGCGTTGCGAGCCTACGACGGCCGTTCGGCTCAACCCCAAGGTCTCTTAGCTAATGTTCCTGTCCAGTTGGCTGGTAAAACCGTGCTCATTGACATAGACGTCATCAATGCCCAACTTGATTATAACCTCTTACTTGGCTGCAGCTACATGTATGCCATGAGGGTGGTTGCCTCATCCATTTTTCGTACCATGATGTTCCCCCATGACGGACACATGGTCAAGGTCGACCAACTCACCTATTGCGATCCCAATGCCCCCGCTGCACCCGAAAATGTCCTCCCCATCATTGAACAACCTATTGGTGGTGCAACTACCTCATTTGTTTCCTCCGTGGGACCCAGAGTTTACTCAGATACGCCGATGACCTCAACATTCCAATCCATTCCACCCCCGTCACCCGCGACCGAAGTATTTGACCTATGTACCCTTTCCCACAATACACAAACACCGACCAATCAATCACCCTTGTTACCGAAACCACCATTGGTACCTAGTCACATTGGTGTTACACCCATCCACACAATCCCCTTCCTATTCCCTCCCTCGGGCATAGTAAGTGCCTCGGTTATGGCTACTCTTAGCCTCCCCGAGTTAACCTTGGGATTACCCGTGTGGTATATTTCGCCTCCCGTTCCCCCGCTGACACCAAATGTCATCCTACAACCGGTGCAACCCATTGTCACTACTAGTCAACCACCTCCCGATGTCACTACCCCTTCATCATCTATGAATCCCCCTCCTCTTATCAAGCCCACTGGGGGTAGAGGCCCACAACCATACACTGTTGTACCCCCTCCCAAAGCAGTTAAACCCCCCCCATGTTTCGTGCTCCTACTAAATGCTCGTTGTGTGATGAGTTAGGCCATCCAACTCATCAATGTCCACAATTACCTACATTATAGGAACACATGCAAATGATTGACGATGACCCCAACATCCCGGTTGTCAAACTAGATCCAACCCCTAAGCCTCGTGATAAATCATTGTGTACCAACAACCCTTGTGCAATATGCAGTATTTACAGCCATTACTCCCATCACTGTCTTGATCTCCCAGATTACAGAGAAGCTCTCGATGAGATGAATAATTTGGACCTTGAGACAGCACCTCCCACAATTGAGGAGATCCACCCCCCAGTATTATCCTCATCCGAAGAGATTAACACCATTTATATGATCTCTTCGACTACCACTCCCTTGTCAACTGATTTGACAAATCAAAGTTTCCGCAATGATGAGGAGATTCTAGAGGCTCTCACTGCCCTGGATTATCCCTGGGACAACATGAACCATCGTTCCTATTTCCTCCCAGAAGAGTCCTCCTCCACCATAGCTACCCAATTTGCGGTTGAGTCCAAAGATTTCCTTTCGACCAAAGTCGACTAGTTTAAGGATTCCATTCTCTCTCCTGATGCCTTTCAAGAAAGTAACATGTCCAACATCTCACCCACAATCCAAATTGATATCGCTGCCCCAGGAGGTGCCCCTGAACTCATCACTTTAGGAGCCTCCTGCAGTGAATATGAGATCAGAGCATACAAAAAACTTTTCCAAGAGTTCCATGATGTCTTTGCCTGGTCCTATACCAAAATGCCTGGTTTTGACCCCGCTATTATAGAGCACCGCATTGACACCTTTGAGCTAGGGGGCATAATAGATTACCTCAACCCTGGGATAGGGGGCATGATCAACCATTTTGAACCTTCCCCATCACATCTATCTCAGCATGTCCATGACCCCCTTGTTCAAACCAACACATATGTGATCCACAATCATAAACCCCATGCACATAGCATGGGGGCAAGTCATTAACCCTGCTTACTTTTTCACATGCGTGATCTCAACCATTTTTGAGGTCACATGTCACTTGTATATATGATTTGATTCGATACACCTAGTATTTTTCCCCCGCAGGTCATCATTTCTCCCCACCACTGCATCCTTGGCTTAGTGGGCTCACCTTTATTTGCAACCATTTTTTAACCTAGTTATTTCCTTTAACCATTCCGGAGTCCTTATGACCTCCGTGTTTCACACCATTTGCACCGCCGGATTCATATTTCCTTGCCCGTGATGATGCTTGAGATCATTTCTCGCTCTCACCAGGACCAATATCAACATTGTGTCCCGACACCTTGTCGCCTTGGTTTCTGTGCCACATTGGCCGTAGCCCCTTTTTGATATACCTTATATCATCAGATTCATTTTTTCGAGCCCGTGATGATGCTTGAGATCATTTCTCGCTCTCACCCCCATATTTTTTTTGGTATTTTTTCCAAAACGCTCCCCGTTGCCTCGATTTGTGTGCCACATCGACCGTTATCCATTTTTGACACTTTTTATATCGCCGGATTCATTTTTCCAAGCTCGTGATGATGCTTGAGATCATTTCTCGCTCTCACCAGGTACAATTTCACCATTGTGTCCCAACATCTTGTTGCTGTGGTTTGTGCGCCACATCGGCTGCCATCGGATTGTTCCACTTTTTTACATGAGCCCTTCACTCCTATCATACTGCACTTATTTCATTATTTTTCCACCATTCATTACCCTGCAAGGAGGCCCACTGGTGTTCCCCCCCTACCCTCGTTCTTGGTCATCATTAATGTTCCTTGATTGAGCACTTCCTCCTTGCTTGACCATTCCTTTTGTTCGGTATAATTTTATCCCTTTTTCGGGCCGGACAAGTTCTTTACGAAAAAGGCACTTAGGGAGTTTCTGTTAAGCTCTTTTCTAACTCCTAAAACAATGAAAAGATCATCGAGCAATCTTGCTTCCTTTCATGCTCGTTAAAGTACCTGAAATGGCGTCTATCTAGTATAAGTTTAACCCTTTTCCGGACCTGGTAGACTAATTATGATAAAGGAATACTCTAGTCACACCAGCTAGAAGAGTTCTTCATTGCATCCTTTTATGCTTCTTCGGGCCTTGGAGACTAACACACGAAAAAGAAACCCCCTGGAGTCTTCTTATCGCTTTCAGACTCTATAAAATTGAAAGCAACCACGAGCATGAACTGTCCTAGGCTCGTACAAATCCACACGACAGTACCATTCCATTATTTCAGAGTCTTCTTATCGCTTTTAGACTCCTTAAAATTGAAAGCAATCATGCTCATGAACTGTCCTAGGCTCGTATAAATCCACACGACAGTACCATTTTGCACACACTTCTTCTAGTTCCTTAACCCATGAAGAAGTCCCCCCGTGCCTCTTGGCACTATGATCGATCATCTCGGTAGCACCCCCAATCAGGTGGCCTTTGTTCAGAGTAGTCTGCAATCTCCTACCATTTTACACCAGCTTGAGTATCCCTCATCCCAGTCACTATCCTTGATCCAGTACATCTATGATCCCTTTCCCACCAGTCAGTTTCATATGTTGCCCGATCGTCCCCACCATCATACTCTAAACAAAGGAAGTTTGAGTCCACCCACTCTACTTGCCCAGATATCCCCCACAGTATGTCAGTCCTACCATCAATACTGTCACACTTCGGTTCTCCACCTCGCGCTCCTGTCAAGGAAACATCATTTCCTTGATAGTTGCAAGTCTCCCTCTGTCGACGACAGCCCCTCTATTCCAGAGGATAGACCCGAAGGTCCCTGTGCCTTGGACCCATCACCATCTGTGGTGAGTGCCTATGGAACATTTTGAGAGGAGTCATCATTACCTCTCCGAGTGGTTGTTTCTCATATGCCCGACTTCAACACCTTGCTCGCATCGTTGAGAATCGTGCAGGGTTTATATCCCTTCAGTTATTGGTCGAAGACCCTGGATTTTCCTCGACTCTAGCACATTGGTGAGTCACTTCGGAACTCCCAGTTATATGTTCCCATGGATGTCCGGGTTGCGTTGGTGATTGTATTCGGAATCCATCCAATTATATGCTTCCTTGTGTACCCAGTTCAGTTCCATTCCAGGGTACCATTGAGGATATGACTCCCCGTCACTATGCTCCAGCAGCTCATCAATTCCTCTCGTACCCCACTCAGTAGCACTATTATTCTTCCAGTGTATCAGTTCTTCAGCTCAGACATGGTCAGCCCAGCAGTATGTCTCAGATTTGTGTCCCCTCTGGACCCTTATGATGTACACAGTGGTTCTCTATGTATCCTTCAGGTCCCCATATTTTGGACCCCATTGTTATTGTTGTTCTATATCTTGATACGAGCATGGGAATGCCCACCTCGTCCATATATTCAGATTATTCCTCATTCATTATTGAGGTCATGTACTTTCAGTTTTTGCAATTTGTTCAGGACCGTTGTACCGGGCTCTAGTTTGTTTCTTCTCTTCTCCACACCCCAGGAAAACCATACAAGACTTATGATGTCTATCAGCCATACGATGAGCTCCTGCCCTCACACATCAGGGGGCAATCTGTTAACACCCCAAAAAGTGCTCACTACCTCATCTACCCCATTACATGACTCATTTGTCCATATTTCCTACCATGTTTGCCTCCAAAACCTTAAAATCCCACTAAAAAGCCTCCAAAAGGCCAAAAAAACCCCTTTTCCCCCTAAAATAATCCAAAATTCCTCCAAAATAGCAAAAACCCTTTAAAAAGGGAATAAAAAATATAAAAAAAAGAGGAAAAAACCCTATACAGATGACCTAAACCATATGGTTCCAAAAACCATGGGCCAGCACTCCACCACTAAAAACCTATAAATAGGTGATGGAGGCCCCTCATTTCATATCCACAGTCAAATACACCCTTACTCTGCCAAAATCACTCTTGAAACCCTAGCTCACCCTTAAGCTACTTTCACACTTGAGTGCCCCTTTGGCCCATTTCCAACCCTTTGGAGAAAGAGTAAGGAGCAAAGCTGGAATCTTGGAAGCAACCCTCCTGGACTGCTGCAAGAGCTTCACCAACCTTCACATTGGAGGTATAATTAATACAAAAACCCTTTTTATTATCTTGTCTTTATAATTTAATCAACATGCTTAAAATAATTACCATTTTACTGTATTATCTTTCATTTACTGTTTTTCTGAACTTCTACTAAGGAGTCCCTTCTCCTTAGTAGGTGCTCATTTGCACAAGCTAGGGTGAAAACCATAGCTACACAATGCACTATAGACAAACACAAATCAAATCGGCACCACATGCTCTTCCCGGCACTATGGGCATACCGCACGTCAACCAAAACCGCCACCGGTTTCACCCCTTTCAATTTAGTTCACGGTGTCGAATCCGTCCTCCCCATCGAGTGCCAGATTCCAGCCCTACATATGGTCATTGAACTCCTACTGGACACTTCCCCAATTGAGCAACGCTTACTACTCCTAGAGCAGGCTGATGAAGATCAGCGCACAACCCTTCAAACCATGGAAGCAGCCAAGAACCGATCCAAACTGAGTTATGACAAACATGTCCACCCAAGAACTTTTACTGAAGGGGACCTTGTCCTCGCCTATGATCAAGCTCATGACAAAACCAGGAAAGGAAAGTTTGTGTCCATGTGGCAAGGCCCATACTTTATACACACTTGCCTCGGACAGGGGGCATACATTCTGACCGATTCAGAAGGAAACCCCCTACACAACCCACGCAACGGGTTGTACCTCAAGCGATTTTACCCATAGCAAATATGATGGACACCACCGTCCATTATTGTACAGTCTTATTTTGTTTTTCACAAAAAATTCAAAAAACCTAAATATTTGTTTTCTCTGCATGACCACAGATGGATCCTGTTCCACTCTGCTACGTCGGTTTCGCTGATGGTGCAAGCCGTTGGTCCCCCAATCTAGCCTCCGCAGCTTGGGTAATATATTCCCCTTCACATGAGTTGATCCACATCGATGGAGTGTGTGTAGGTGCCGCTACCAACAACCAAGATGAATACGATGCCGTGACTGGTCTCCTGGCCGCAACTCTCCAAATGAGCATACGTCACCTTAACATTTTCTTGGACTCACAACTCCTTGTTTCCCAGCTCAACAATGATTGCCAGGTACGTGATCCCTGTCTTTTTAGAAAATTCTTGCACACTAAACAAATGGTTCGACTATTTCAATCCATTTCATTCACACATGTCCCAAGGAATCTCAACAGTGTAGCAGACCATATGGCCAACAACATTCTTGACTGGAACACCAATCAAACCATATAGTAAACACAAATGTACCTCCACAGGCTTAAACAAAAATGCATCCACGTGCATAACATGTGCCTCCACAGGCATATATAAAATTACAAAAAATGCATCCACGTGCATAACATGTGCCTCCACGAGCATATACAAAAATCAAAATGTTGCATCCACGTGCATAACATGTGCCTCCACTGGCATACAGAAAATCAAACATGCCTCCACGGGCAAGCAAAAAGACAATAAATGCATCCATGTGCATATATGACTATATACCAAAACATATATATATATACATCATAATATAGTCAAACATGTCATAGGTGCCCTTAGCACCCAATATACAAAAATACATCATCCGTACAAAAAGGTACTTCCCCATATGCTCATCAGCATTTGGGGGTAGATACAAGATCATCTAATCATCATGGTCTCCAGGCTCCTCTGGCGCCTCCTCCGCTGGCACCGCCGGATCATGCCGAGCCCAAACTCTCCTCTCTGCTGGCCCCACTGGATCATCTCGCAAATGAGTCCTCCCCTCCACCGGCCCTGTCGGATCATGTCAAGCCCCATCCCTCCACTCAGCCGCTAACAATGCTACTTTGAGCAAGATAGAGTAGCACTCATGAGGCGCATCGAAACAATGCTCAACAATGTCCCGATCCAAATCCCTCCACCCATCCTCTGGAAATCCTGCTAGGATCATGTCTAGTGTCTCTCTGACACCCTCCACGGCATCATCTCGAGGCACAGCTCCTCGACTATGAGCCCCAAATCCTTGAGCATGAGGAGGCGGGTACCACTATAGGAGGTGGAATGACCACCATTGCCCATCCCCTACAAACCACATGGTCGGCCGGTGATACAAGACCAACATTTTCACAATCACGCAAGTGAACCATCATATAAATATCTAACTATAAGCATAACAAACACATCTAAAACACATGATATAGTAGAGAACAAAACACAAAACATACCACCTAAACCCCAGGCCTGTCCCTGGGCTGGAGGCATCTCCGGATCTCCTCGATAATCCATACCAGCATATGGATAGTCATCAATCAGCAGGGGGATCTTCTCCCACTACTCATACATATCCTGCGAAAAGAACCCGCGGATACCACCACCACCGTGGGGCATCATCTGCCCCCATAGCACCATGCGCGACTCGCTGACCAAACCGTCTCGAACCGGCACCTGTGGCTGCAAAGTCGGTACTCGCTCAAAGAAAAAACAACACAAAAAGGAGGCATAGCAAAACTCTCCCCCCTCCTGACTGACCTTGTCCAGATCTCTCCGGACACCAGCCAAAAACATTTGACCCCATGCATAGTAGGTCCCCCTAAGCACAGAATCCACCATCATCGTTTGTCCCCCTGACAAACGATGTGGCGCTGTGGCACCCAACACCCGCAGAACACAAGCCCCAACAGCCCGCATGTCCCACTCCCGCAAAGATCTTAGGCTCAAAGCACTATTCTGCACAATCGCCCCAGCAACACAGAAGGTCTCCAGGAGATCCTCCATGTCCACACCTGCCGGGATCCTCGGCAGAAGATCCCCCACCTCCCCTAAGCAAGGTAACCCGATAAGAAAATATACATCAGTAAGGGTGATCTCTAACCTCTCACCCCCAGCAATAAAGGCACCCTCTGTACGGACCCACAGACTCACCAATTTGTTCAGTAGCGGTCCTACTGAACACATTGGTGGAATCTGAGCGAACTTCAAGAGCCCACTCACAGCCAGAGCCTGCCGGACCCCTTGATCGGTCCGAATCCGAATCATCAAATCCTCCTCCATCTCTCACTCTCGCCATGACACCAATGATCTCCTCAACATCCTACCAAAAAACAAAGAAATTTTTTAGAACCGGAGAAAATATTTCAAAAAATTCCATCGCGGCTTTTCCATCAAAAGCCGCGATGATCATCGTGGCTTTCATCCAAGAACCTGTGATGAACATCGCGGGTATTGACCACACAGTTGCGATGAACATCGCGACTATCAACCCCATAGTCACGATGAACATCGCGACTTTTAGCCCGACAGCTGCCATGAACATCGTGACTATCATCCCTGAACCCATGATGTTGATCGCGGAAAAAGACGCGAAACCCGCGATATTCCATGTTGGAAGGCCAACATGGAATTTCACGGCCTTCGAGGGCTCGCCGCTAACCAAAAAAGACATAATTAAAAAGGCTAAGGTGAATAGGGTTACCTAAAACTCGCGGAATCGAAAACCAATGGTCAAATCTCCCGAAAATCAAGAAAGAACTTTGATTGCTCTGCCAAACTCACATGTAACAATGACACGTCATATCGGCCCCACACCCTATTTATAGAAATTTCACATTTTTCAAACAACCATTGCGGTATCATACGACGTCTGTTCCTCAAACCGTTCGTACCGTTGGAATCAGCATAGCGAGAACTTCATGATAGTTCTTCCCTTTTCCTTTTTTCACCAGGTCCATTTTTTTGACCATTTTTTCATGCCCTCGCTACCTCAGTTTGCGTGCCACATCGGTCGTTCTCCATTTTTTAGGAGTCTTATATCACCGGATTCCGTTTTCTGTGCTCGTGATGACGCTTGAGATCATTTCTTGCTCTCATGCCCAGATTTTTCAGGCATTTTTCCCATGCCCCCTCGTTGCCTTGGTTTGCATGCCACATCGACCGTTCTCCATTTTTAACAAGTCTTATATCGCCGGATTAGTTTTTCATGCTCGTGATGACGGTTGAGATCATTTCTCGCTCTCATGCCCACATTTTTTGGGCATTTATCCCATGGCCCCTCGTTGCCTCGGTTTGCGTGCCACATCAGTCGTTCTCCATTTTTAACAAGTCTTATACTGTCGAATTCAGTTTTTTGCGCTCATGATGACGCTTGAGATCATTTCTCGCTCTCACCTCCAGATTTTTTGGGCATTTTTCCCATACCCCCTTGTCACCTCGGTTTACGTGCCACATATGGCCGTCGTCCATTTTTTACAAGTTTGATATCGTCAGATTCAGTTTTCCGCGCTCGTGATGATGCTTGAGATCATTTCTCACTCTCACCCCATAATTTTTGGGAATTTTTTATAAATTCCACTCATCACCTCGATTTGCGGGCCACATTGGCCGTTGCCCCTTTTCGACAATCTTTATGTCACCGGATTCAGTATTCTGCACTCATGACGATGCTTGAGACCTTTTCTCGCTCTCATAAATCCCTTTTTGTTCGGTATAGTTTTACCCCTTTTTCGGGCTGAGCAATCCCTTTTACGAAAAGGACACTTAGGGAGTTTCTGTTAAGCTCTTTTCTGACTCCTAAAACAATGAAAAGATCATCGAGCAACCTTGTTTCCTTTCATGCTCTCTAAACATATATGAAAGGGCGTCTACCTGGTATAAGTTTACCCCTTTTCCAGACCTTGTAGACTAATTACGAAAAAGGAATACTCTAGTCACATCGGCTAGAAGAGTTCTCCATTTGCATCATTTTATGCTTTTTCGGGCCTTGGAGACTAACTTACGAAAAAGAACACCAATGGAGTCCACTTACCGCTTTCAGACTCTCTAGACATGAAAGCGACCATGAGCAATCACCATCCTGGGCTCGTAAAAACCCACAGGATGGTACTCACAACCACTGGAGAGTCTTCTTATCGTTTTCAGACTCCTTAAAAATGAAAGCACCCATGAGCACGAATAGTCCTGGGCTCACAAAATCCACAGGACAGTATCATTTGAGAGCACTCTTTTATCCCTTCTTGGATCTCATTAAAACTACGAAGAAGGACCCAATGGTGCTTCTCGGCGCCACAATAGATCACGTCTACTCATATGGCAGGCTCACCATTTTGGTCACCTTTGTTCAGAGTATTCTGTAGTATGCCACCCTAAGAATCCCTTGACAACACCCATCAGTTCGTCCCCCCCCAGAGTTAATACATACCCTTCAGTCTTTAAAAGCTATGATCCCTGCACCTACAAGTCCATTCCCTATGCTTCCAAGTCCACCATGTCATCATGCTCTAAACAAAGGAAGTTTAAGTCCACCCACTCTATGACCCCAGTTACTACCACACTTCAGTTCTACACCTCGTGCTCCTATCACGGAAACATCATTGCCTTGTTAGTTGTTGGTCTCCCTCTGTCGACGACAACCAAATTTATTCCAGAGGATAGACCTAAAGGTCCCTGTGTCTTGGACTCATCACCATTTATGATGAGTGCCTATGAATCATTTCGAGCAGAGTCCTCAGTGCCTCTCCTAATGGTTGTTTGTCACATGCTCGACTTCAACACCTTGATCGCATCATAGAGACTCGCACAGGGTATTGGTCCTTTCAGTTATTTGTTGAAGACCCCGGATACCACCTGACGCTTCCACATTTAAGAGTCTACCTATGGAAACAACCAGTTACATTTTTTCTATAGATATCTGGGCTGCACATGGTGACAGTATTCCGATGTACCCTAGTTTTATACTCCCTCGAGTATACAGTTACATGTACTTCTCAGAGATGACTCACAGTCATTGAGTCCCTACAGATGTTGGACACCTTCAGTTTCAACAGTTCATCAACCCTTCTGAAACCTTGTTCAGAACGGTTTTCGCTTTTATTCCAGTGTATCAAATATTGAGAGCAATCATGTTATGATCATGAGTACATCCCAAAATAGTGTCCCCTTTGGACCATTATGATGTACCAACAGATTTTTTATGTCTTATTTAGGTCCCCCTCCTTGGGACTAATTGTTATGTATATGTCTTGATACGATCATGGGTACGCATACCTCATCCATTATCAGAGATTATTCCTCATTCATATTGAGGCCATGTAATATTTTTTGTTTTTGCAGCTTCCAAGGTCCGTTGATCCAGTCTCCAGCCGGTCTCTTCTCTTCCCCAAACCCCAGAAAAATACAAAAGAACTATGATGTCTATCGGCCATACGATGAGCTCCTGTCCTCACACATCAGGGGGCAATCTATTAACACCCAAAAAGTGCTCACTAGCTCATTTCCTTATTCACATGACCCATTTGTCCACTTTTCCACCATTTGAGCCTCTAAAGCCACCAAAAGGTCACCAAAAGACCATAATACACCCCTTTTTCCCCTCAAAATGAATAGCTTTCCTCAAAAAGCATAAAAAACCCTCAAAAAGGGTCCAAAATTCCCAAAAATATTAAAAAGGGAATAAAAATATTCAAAATATTCAAAAAAGGAAAAAGGAGGGAAAAGGTACCTAAACCATGTTGGTCAATACCATTGGTTTCCTCAAAACCATAATGGTATTTCCCACCACCAAAAACTATAAAAAGGTGGTAGGGGCTCCTCACTTTCCATCCATCCATCATCCTATCCTCATGCTGTCAAAATCTCTCATGAGTTCTTGACCATTGTAGCAATCTTGGAGAAGAGACCATTGGAGCCTAGAGCATCTCACCCTTGGAGCTGCTCAACACCCTAACATCCTCACCATTTGAGGTATTATAATACAAAAGTCATTTTTTATTTGATTTCTTGTTCTTGTTCTTAAATCTTTTCAAGTTTATTGTTATAGGCACATGTTAGATTCAGATTTATAATTTCTTTTTGCATTCAATATTTGAAACTGCTATCACTTGTTGATAGGTTCCCATTGCACAAAGCTTGGTTGCAAAACCAAGCCAACATAGACATGTGGCCCAATGTACCACCTGTCCACCAGAAACAATGCCCCATTCACCCATCTAAGCTTCTAGATTTCAAGGACAAGATTGAGAAACTTCGGGAAGCAGGTTTCATATACCCTATTGCATATACCACCTAGGTTTCAAACCTAGTACCAGTCAATAAGAAAGTAGGCACCATCCGCATCTGTACTGACTTTCGTGACCTCAATATAGCTTGTCCCAAAAAAAACTTCCCAACACCATTTATCAACCAACTAATCGATGCATGTGTGGGGCATGAGGTACTTTCTTTTAGGGAAGGTTTCTCCAAATACAAACAAATCAAAATCTGTAAAGAAGATCAATACAAGACCGCTTTTACCACCCCATGGGGCACCTTCTCCTATCGCGTCATGCCTTTCGGTCTCAAGAACGCTGGAGCGACTTTCCAACGAGCCATGACTTATTGTTTTCATGACCTGAATAACATCATATTAGTTTATCTAGATGACCTCACGGCTCGATCTAAGAAATGATCTAACCATTTAGACGATCTTCGACAAGTCTTCTTGCGTTGTCGAAAATACAAAATCCGCTTGAACCCACTCAAGTGTGTCTTTTGCGTTCCAGCAGGCAGTCTGATGGGTTTCGTCATTTTAGAAAAAGGGGTCACCGTAGACCCATTAAAATTCCAAGAAATCATGGACCTACCATCACCTCGCACATTAAGACAGCTACAAATCCTTTAGGGAAGTCTAACTTCCTCCGCCACTTTGTCCCCGACTATGCCATGACCGTTCATGGTTTCATTCATTTACTACGCTTACATACTCATTTTGTATGGGATAACCAAGAAGAAGGAGCTTTCAAAGATCTAAAGAAATAACTCAGTAATGCCGCCTTGATTGTTGAGATATTGTAACTTCAAAGAATATTATATTTGTACTTTATTATTTTTGAGATGTTTCATTCCTCCTTAAAGATGTTATTGTATATCCGGAGATGTTTATTCCTCCGTCGGAATGTGGTAACTTGGATTATTAGACTTCCCTAGTGGGGGTCGGCCTTGTATGTGTTATGTGGGTCAAAGGGTTATTAGACCACCCTAGAGGGGTCGGCCCACTCAGTTGTAGTGGGGTATTTAACCCAATGGTTAAATATGAGCCTACATGATTTGTGTAAAAGACAAGTCGGAGTAGTGTATAAATAGAGGAGGTGTATTCCTCATTTTACACTCACTCACTCACTAGAGAGTGGAGCACTTGTGGAGGAGAGGTCTGCTATGGTGGAGGAGGAGATCATGTCTTTGGTTTGCATTTTTGTATATTGCTGGTCATCTATATTGAGGAAGCTTTGCTCAGTTTTCTACCCCATGAGGGTTTCCCAGGATAAATCTCTGTCTCTTGTGTTTATGCTGTGCTTGTTGTTTCTTCAGTGATCCTATATATGCTATTATTGTGAAATGGAATGTAATGCTGCTATTTTCTGTCTTAGCATATTAAATCTTAACATGGTATCAGAGCTAACCTGAAGGAAGGCAATGTATGGCACTTACGACAGTTGGTTCACTTGCGACAATTTGAAGGTTTGGGTTTTACATAGCAAAACCTGTCATCGTGGAAATTTCATTATAAATCCATTTATGCGAAGTTTCAGGATCTGAAAAGTTTACAGGTCATAGATAACATCCCCAAGTACCTTTTGTCCAAAGGGCACCCTCATATTCGTTGTACTTTGTGAGTTATGATCAGTGCAAGTTAGGGTTTCTGCCTCTTCCGGATCTCAGTCAAAATCAGGTGACCTTGGAAAAAAGGTCATAACTTGGGCTAGGAAGCTCCAAATGAAATTTCATAAAAAGAAATAGGTATTACACAGACTGTACTATCTCAGGAAACGTTTTTAGAGGCCCAAGCGGAACCAGTGACACGTGGAATGCCGTACAAGTTCTCTCTCCTGTTTTATCCCATAAATAGGTCACATTGCGACACTTGGAATAACTTGGGCTAGGAAGATCCAAATGAAATTTCATAAAAAATGACAAGTAGTACACAGACTATACTATCTTAGAAAAAAATTTCAGAGGCCGAAGCTGAACCAGTGACATGTGGCACGCTATACAAGTTCGCTCTCCTGTTTTATCCCATAAACAGGTCACATTGCGACACATGGCATAACTCTCTCTCAGAAAATCCAATTGAGCTCAGACCTATCGGGATGGAAAGATGACAGGTCAGGATACCACAAAAAGTGTTTTTAGACCCTGTGGAGCAAAAATGTCAGAGTTACAGCAGAAACAATCAGGTACATATTTCTGTCAAAACAGAATTATTTTTGGAGCACCTTCATTCATGGCTTCCGGAATTTAGGGTTTCAGAGAAAGTTAGAATTTTTGGAATCGGAGTCCACAGCTGAATGATACTCAGGAAAATTGAAATTTAGAGACCAAGATTGAATTTTTTGGTTGGGTAGAAGACCGGGCTTGATCAAACCCCAGTTCGGGATTTTGATCGGAAAGATGGAAAATTAGGGGTTCAGCAAAAGTTGGAATTTTTTAAGTCTGTAACCACGGCTGGAAGCTCCTCAGAAAAATAAGAGTTAGAGCCTTGGATCAAACCTTTTGATTGGGCAGAAGGGTGGGCTTCATCAAACACTAGTTCGGGATCCTGTCCGGAAGGTCCAAAAGTTTCAAAGGCAAATTTTGAGGGGTCATATTTTGGAAATTTCAAAATTGAAGTATGCTAGTTTGATCAGCTCAGGAAGACACATCCTTCCATCCATTCAGAAGTGTGAAAGTTAAAGATTGAATTTTTAGGGTTTCTCTAGCAAACCCTAATCAAGCTCCAGATCAAGTTTCAGGGGGAGTTGAGGCTAAGGCCTTACATAAGAAGACTACAAGAAGTCTCGACAGGTATGACTTAAGGAGGTTCAGGTATGTCTTGAAATATGATTCTTGATTAAGTTCATAATGTGTTTGTCTTCATATTATTTATTAGTACAATATTGATTAATGTTAGAATTGTCTTATCACCCTAGTAACAGTATGAATGCATGTGAATGATCGAAGACATTCATTGATTAGGGCTATATGATTGTACTAATGCATTATGGTGTTGTGTGAGGTTGATGTTGTCTACTAACAAGATACAAGTACATCACAAAAGACAAATCAAGTTCCATGACCATGACAACATGAAGACAAAGACTCATCCATAATCTTTGTTCTACTTATGAGGTATGTATGACTTTGTTATATTATGCTTAACCTATGAGACATGCAGGTTCTAGCTCAGGATCTCTAAATCATTGAAGGGATTGTTTAGGTATGTTGTACATAACTAAGCAGGTATACTAATCCAGGTATGTTTTCCTATGTCAAGTTAGAATCTTACCTTGTGTTAGGATCCCTTATATAAGTATACTTGGTATGATTGGTTATGCTTATTCATAAAGTTAGTAATCAAGGTTTTATGCATATTATGTCTCTTATCTTGATGATTTAATTAACCAGAAGAGTACTATGATCAAACAAGAATATGCATGAGTAAAAGAAGACTTCCTTGAAACCCTGAATACTAATGATCATGACTATACATATTTAGAATTAGAATGTTTTTATAATATTGAGAATATACTAATGAATGTATGTTTGTGTATGAGATCATGAGGATGACACTAGTGCACACTTGAGCATGCACAGTGGTACAGAATGAATAGAAGTTCAAAAGAAATATAGAATATCATGCGGGAGGCAACCACACAAACATAAAAAATAAGTATTTGAGTTGTTATTTGAAATAGTAAATGATATTGCTTGTATGCATATTTGTATTCCTAGAATATATCATGCTGAGTGTAAACATTCATAGAGCATTGAACAATATACTACTAAAATGGATATGATTGGTAAGTTGGACAAACATTCCATTGTTGCTTGTCTAGAATGAAACCTCTTGCTGACATGCTGACAGTTGTGCACACTCTCGATAGTATGTTCTGGTAGAGATGGAAGGCATCTAGATAGCCACTGTATGCATACAGGATATGGGAAAGTGTTGTGCCAAAGTATTGGTCAAAATAGTTGCATAACTATGTAAATGATATCTGTATGCATAATAGGTTATCATGTCAATATGATTTGATGATTATGAAGTATTACTAATCATGTACTTAATTTTGATTTGTAGGAAAGATCATGATGAATGATGAACACTGAACAAGCAATGGATGTTCAACAAAAAGATTTACAAATCAAACACACTATAGAAGGCTTGTGGCTAGAAGATTCTCTTAGAAAGAGGAAGAGAATCATGATGAGATGTTTTCTCCAAGTGGCTAGATAAGACCATTCTCTTAATGGTGTAATTAAAGAAGAAGTGTGAATCAGGTTCTGTATGGGTTCCCAGGATCGATAATCAATTGATGAGCTTAATGCTCACCATGGGTGATGTGGATCTCAACCTTTGCTACAAGGTTGGATATGGCTTCTATACATATATGACATGGATGCAAGAAGGAACTCACCACAAATTTCGAATGATTTTGAGGCTCATATCAGTAGACCCATCTGACGAGAGATGGCACAGATAGATATGCAGAAGATCCCTCAATGCAGAGTGTGAATGATGGACAATTGATAGCTTCTTGACAAAGCTTGGACTTTACCAGAAGTAAAGTTGATCCTAACCTTTCCCTTAAGGTTGTGGATGATGAAACCATCATACCATTATTGTATGACGATGATCTCTTTCTGACAAGGAATGAGAAACAGATCATGAAAAGAAAGAAGAAGATGGCTGCAGAAATAAAAATGAAAGATCTCAGATTGATGCATTACTTCCTAGGTCTAGAAGTATGGCAAGGCTCAGAAGGAATCTTTCTCAATCAGGGAAAGTATGCTGAGAAATATTAAAAGGACTTGATGTGTTGGAATGGACACTCTCATGAATTCCAACTTGAATTTGTTAGCAGATGACTCATCAGAGTTAGTGGATATAACTCTGTGCAGACAAATTATTGAGTCATTGATGTGTCTAACGAATACTAGGTCAGATATATGCTTTGCTGTGAACACCTTGAGTCAGTATCTAGTGGAAACTAGATGTGTTCACCTGTTAGTTGCAAAGCATGTGATGAGGTACCTAAAGGATATGATAGACTTTGATCTATGTTATCTTAGAGATCATGACTTCAGATGGCTACACAGATGTTGATTGGGCAGAAATTGTAGCAGACAGGAAGAACACATCAAGAGGATGTTATTGTCTGGGATCATCCATGATCTCGTGGTTTAGCAGGAAGCAATCTAGTGTGGCTCTCAGCACAAGTGGAATATATGGCTACTTGCTCTGTTAGTTGTGAAGCGGTATGGCTTCAGAATTGTTTGACATAAAAATGGACCCAACTGTGATCCTATGTGACAAACAGAGTTGTACCAAAATGGCAGAGAATCCAGTATTCCATGATAAGTCAAAGCACATAGAGATCTGACATTTCTAGATATGGTGCAGAAAAGAATTAAAGTTTGAATTTGTAAAAAGTTGACAATGTACTAACCAAACCTCTACTGATCCGATGTACTAACCAAACCTCTACCTCAAGTAAAGTTTTCCGAGACAAACTTAAAATAGTTCAGAAGGACCCTCCTCGAAAGGGGGAGCGATGTGATCACTTATGATGAGATTTCCTGCATCGACAGTGAGGTCAATGATGTGGATACCTATATTAGTGATGCCAATAGAGAGGTTGGTGGATGGTCCTTAGACAGGGTCTAAGTTGACAAGGGGATTGCATCATCCTTGAAGATATGTTCTAAAAAGATCCGTAGATAGATGTCTCCGAGAAAGAAGAGGGATTGCATCATCGTTGAACATATGTTCTAAAAGGATCCGTAGATAGATGTCTCCAAGAAAGAAGAGGGATTGCATCATCCTTGAACATATGTTCTAAAAGGATCCATAGACAGATGTCTCCGAGAAAGAAGAGGGATTGCATCATCCTTGAACATATGTTCTAAAAGGATCCATAGACATATGTCTTCAAGAATGAAGTCCTTAGTGGACATGTGGGGATTGGATCATCCCTAGACTTCAGTCCTAAATTGAGCCGTAGACAAGATGTCTCCAAGAATAAAATCCTGAATGAACAAGTAAGGGGATTGGATTGTCCTCGGACTTTGGTCCTGTGAATTGAGCCGTATTCAAAATTTCTTCGAGAATAAAATCTTGAATGAACAGGTAAGGGGATGGGGTCGTCCTCAGACTTTGGTCCTGTGAATTGAACCGTAGACAAGATGTCTCCGAGAATAAAATCCTGAATGAACAGGTAAGGGGATTGGATCGTCCTCGGACTTTCGTCCTGTGAATTGAGCCGTAGACAAGATTTCTCGGAGAATAAAATCTTGAATGAACAGGTAAGGGGATTGGATCATCCTCGGACTTTGGTCCTGTGAATTGATCTATAAACAAGATGTCTCCGAGAATAAAATCTTGAATGAATAGGTAAGGGGATTGGATCATCCTCGGACTTTGGTCCTGTGAATTGAGCCGTAGACAAGATGTCTCCGAGAATAAAATCCTGAATGAACAGGTAAGGGGATTGGATCGTCCTCGAACTTTGGTCCTGTGAATTGAGCCGTAGACAAGATGTCGTCGAGAATAAAATCCTGAATGAAAAGGTAAGGGGATTGGATCGTCCTCGGACTTTGGTCCTGTGAATTGAGCCATAGACATGAGGTCTCCGAGAATTGAATGATAGGACTGGATTGTCCCTGGAGCTTGGTTCAAAAGGTACATGATAGGACTGGATCATCCCTGGACCTCGGTTCAAAAGGTACATGATAGGATTGGATCATCCCTGGACCTCGGTTCAAAAGGTACATGACAGGATTGCATCATCCATGGACCTATGTCCTAAAGAGAGCAGGATTGATCATCCTGTAATATGATCGTGTGCGTTGCAGGGTATGCTTCTATTGTGTGGATACTTGTATTGATGATGTGTATACTTGTATTGTGTGGATACTTGTATTGATGATGTGTATACTTGTATTGTGTGGATACTTGTATTGAGTATGTGTATACTTGTATTGGTGTGGATACTAATACTGTTGATCTAGATGACGATGCTGCTGATCGTATTGATCTAGATGACAATGCTACTGATGGTGTTGATCTAGATGACGATGCTGCTGATTGTGTTGATCTAGATGACGATGATGCTGATCATGTAGATTGAGATGATCTAGATGCTGTAGATCATGATGATCCAGATGCTGTAGATTGAGATGATCCAGATGCTGTAGATCGTGATGATCTAGATGCTGTAGATCGTGATGAACCGAATGCTATAGATCGTGATGAACCAGATGATGTAGATCGAGATGATGTGACGATGTTGATCATGTTGATCTAGATGATGATGTTGATGATCATGTGATGACAATGCTGATGATCATGTGATGACGATGCTGATGATCGTGTGATGACGATGCTGATGATCGTGTGATGACGATGCTGACGATCGTGAGGATTCAGATGTTGATGTTGCTGTAGCTGTTTGAGTGCTGCAGAAGATAAGGAATCAGTACTGAAGATGCTAATGTTCCAGTAACTGGTTGAGTTACTGATGATGTTGAGAAAGTTTCCAATTATTTATAGATGTATCATGTATGATGTTGATGACTCCTTGCTCGTGCAGATGCTGTTATAATATCCTTCTCATTAAGGGGAAGTGTTGATATATTGTAACTTCAAAGAATATTATATTTGTACTTTATTATTTCGGAGATGCTTCATTCCTCCTTGAATATCTTATTGTATATCCAGATATGTTTATTCCTCCGTCGAAATGTGGTAACTTGGGTTATTAGACTTCCCTAGTGGGGGTCGGCCCTGTATGTGTTATGTGGGTCAAAGGGTTATTAGACCACCCTAGAGGGGTTGGCCCAGTCAGTTGTAGTGGGGTATTTAACCCAATGGTTAAATACGAGCCTACATGATTTGTGTAAAAGACAAGTCAGAGTAGTGTATAAATAGAGGAGGTGTATTCCTCATTTTACACTCACTCACTCACTAGAGAGTGGCGCACTTGTGGAGGAGAGGTCTGCTATGGTGGAGGAGGAGATCATGTCTTTGGTTTGCATCTTTGTATATTGTTGGTCATCTATATTGAGGAAGCTTTACTGGGTTTTCTACCCCATGAGGGTTTCCCAGGATAAATCTATGTCTCTTGTGTTTATGCTGTGCTTGTTGTTTCTTCAGTGATCCTGTATATGCTATTATTGTGAAATGGAATGTAATGCTGCTATTTTCTATCTTAGCATATTAAATCTTAACATTGATTTCTCCTCTATATTTCATAAAAGACTTCATCCTTTATGTCTTGGCATTTGACTATGTCGTTTCTAGAGTACTCGTCCAAGAAGACTCTGTTCGTCAAGAGCATCTCATTTACTATGTAAGCGGGACCTTATCAGGCCCACCACTACGCTACCTTCATGAAGAGAAAATGGCCCTTGTCATTGTCTTTTCAGTACATAAGTTACCACACTACATTCTCCTTAGCCACACTACAGCTGTCGCAAATTCCAACCCAATGGTCTATCTCTTGACACGTCGCCTTTTGCAAGGACACATAGCTAAATGGGCGATTATCCTACAAGAATACGACCTGACTTTTAAAACTCCAAAGAGCATCAAAGCCTTAGCACTCACCCATCTCATTACGGACCTACCATCCGCATCATCATCACCAGCTATCTAGACAAACCTTAGTAACGACCATTTATTCATCATTTCATCTGATGACCCTTGTTATGGTGAAATTTTGGTTTACCTTCGTACACAAAAGTTTTGACCCAATGTCGACCATGACAGACGCCATTGTATTCGTCACCATGCCCCCCGTTATCTCCTCTTAGGTGACATCCTCTATCGATGTGGCATCGACACAATCCTAAGATGTTGCCTTTCTCGAGAAGAAGCTGAACAAGTCCTTAATGACTGTCACAGCGGCGCTTGCGGAGGCCATTTTTCTGGAATGGCCACTTCCCAAAAGATCATCCATGTAGGTTATTTTTGGCCCTCATTATTCACGAATTGCATCACAACAGTCATACATTTCCAAAACTGGTAGCTCTTTGCCCTAAAGGCAAGAACACCCCCCGCTCCCCTGCATCCAGTAGTTACCATTGGACCTTTATGCAAATGGGCCATTGACTTCATGGATTGTAATCCGACATAAATGGGTGGCCATAAACACATCATTGTGACCATCGATTACTTTACAAAATGGGCCAAAGCTATGCCTACTTATAACTGCAAAGCCGACGCTTCAGCCCGTTTTTTCCTTAACCATGTTATAGCTCATTTTGGAGTACCAAAGCAACTAGTCTTAGACCATGGTTGTCACTTTGAGGACTCTATCTCGCGAGAGTTATCAACCCTCCTTAAGTTTGAACATTATTTCTCCTCTGCCTACTACCCCCAAGGGAACGACCAGGTTGAAGCTATCAACAAAATTTTGAAGACCATCCTCCAGCGCACTGTCGACTAACATAAGTCCAATTGGCATCACATGCTTTTCCCCACATTATGGGCTTACCGCAGATCCACTAAAACCACCACCGATTTTACCCCTTTCCATTTGGTCCACGGCGTGGAATCCATCCTCCCTATCGAGTGTCAAATCCTGACATTACAAATCTCCATAGAACTCCTCTCAGATACTTCACCGATTGAAGAACACTTACTTCTTCTAGAACAAGCCGACGAGGATCGCCACGCAGCCCTACAAACAATCAAAGATGCAAAGAATAGATCAAAACTCCACTACAATAAACATGTTCACCCACGAACATTCAGTGAAGGAGACCTTGTACTTGTTTACGATCAAGCCCACGACAAAACAAGGAAAGGAAAATTTGAATCCATGTGGCAAGGCCCATATATCATACCTACTTTCCCTAGACAGGGGGCATACATTTTGACTGACTCAGAAGGAAACCCCATGCGCAACCCCCATAACGGGTTGTATCTTAAACGATTCTATCCATAAAAAATATTCTAGACACCACAGTCCAGATTGTACAGTTTGTTTTAATTCATTTTTTCCCACTGCAAAATTTCACTGCCTTACATTTTTGTTTTTTCTACATGAACACAGATGGATCCTATTCCAATCCACTATGTTGGTTTTTATGACAGTGCAAGTCGCTGGTCTCCAAATCTTGCCTCGGCAGCTTGGGTACTTTATTCCACCTCACATGAGTTGATCCACCTCGACGGAGTGTGCATAGGTGCTGCCTGAAACAACCAGGCTGAGTATGATGTTGTAACCAGTCTCCTGACCGTTTCTCTCCAAATGGGCATAAGCTACCTCAACGTATTCCTAGACTCCCAACTTCTTATTTCCCAGCTCAATAACTAGTACCAGGTACACGATCCCTATCTCTTTAGAAAATTCTTGTGCACGACACAAATGATTCGACAGTTTGAATCCATTTCCTTCACTCATGTCCCAAGAAATCTGAACAATGTCATAGATCAAATGGCTAATGACATCTTAGATTGGCATGCCAACCAAAACATGTAGAGCATCAAAACAATGCATCACATAAGCATCAAAAAATCAAATAAAACAAACTAGCCATCATAGTATTACATCCAAGTGCATAACATGTGCCTCCACGGGCATACAAAAAAAAAATAGTATTGCATCCACGTGCATAACATGTGCCTCCATGGGCAAACAAAACACATATCATTGCATCCACGTGCAACACAACATAAAAGAAAAGACAAGATGTGCATACATGTGCACACATGACTATATATAAAAACACATACATATATATATATATCATTAGCATCACAATGTCAGGAGTGCTCTCAGCACCCAAATATATATATATATGTCATCAGCGTCACAATGTCAGGAGTGCTCTCAGCACCCAAACATACAAAAAGTATACCAGTCGTACAAAATGTGTATCAACAAAATACATCCCCATATGCTCATCAGCATTTAGGGGCAGGTACAAGATAACCTAATCATCACGATGACCGGGCTCCTCTGGCTCCTCCTCCTATGGCTTTTCTGGATCATACAAGTCTCGAGACCTCCTCTCAGCTATAGATATAGATACTCTCCATAGAATCGATATCCACTCACGTGGAGCATCGAAACAATGATCGAGAACATGCTGATCTAGATCTCTCCAACCATCATTTGGTACATCAACTAGCAGCACCTCCAAGGTATCACGTACGTCCTCAAGGGCATCATCTCGATGACGCACAAATCCTCGTGCACAAGGTAGGGGTGCCGCTACCAGTGGAGGTACCACCACCATCACCCGTCCCCTATGGCCCATATGATCCACTGGAGGCCACGGACCAATATCTGCCATGACCCACACCAAAACAAGTCAGTATCATGTAAACATCTCTACCTATACTCATAAAAAAACATCTTAACATGATATAACAAAAACATGACGTACAATCCAATCCCCAAACCTGTCCCTGAGCTCGAGGCATCTCGATGTCTCCTCGGAACTCCATCTCTCGGTACAGATAGTCGTCAATCAAGACTGGCATCTACTCCCACTGCTCATACATCTCTGACATGAAGAACCGCTGAATGCCACCACCACCCCGGGGCATCATCTCCCCCTAGCGCACCATCCACATATCACTCCTTAGTCCATCTCGAACTGGCACACGTGGCCGCAAGGTAGGTACTCGCTCAAAAAAGAAACAACAAAGGAAAGAGGCATAACTAAACTCTCCTCCCTCGCGCCTAACCTTGTTCAACTCTTGTCAAACACAAACTAGAAACATCTGGCCCCAAGCAAAATATGTCCCCGTCATGACACAATGAACCATCATCATTTCCCCCCCCAACAAATGATTGGGCGCCTGTGCACCAATCACTTGCAAAACACAAGCAGCTACTGCCTGCATCTCTGGCTCTCGCAGATTTGAGACGCTTAGTGCGCTATTCTGCGCATGGTCCCCTCAAACACAAAATATCTCAAGGAGATCCTCAATATCCATACCAACTAGAATCCTTGGCTGGGTGTCCCATATCTCACCCAAACAGAGCAAACTAGTAGGAAAGTACACATCAGTCAAGGTGAGGTCTAGTCACTCACCTTGCACCATGAAAGCTACCTCCTCCGGATCCCAAAAGTCAATCAACTTGTTCAATAGGAGGGATCCGAGCGAACTTTAGTAGTCCACCCAAAGCCAAGGCCTCCCGTACATGCGGGATCTCTTGAATGCTATCCATGAGCCCCTCATCAATCTCCCTCTCCCTCCACGATACCTGTGGCCTCCTCAGCATCCTGCCAAAACAACACAAAAAAAAATTTAGAAAAATAAAAGAATTTTTTTTCATAAACAAGCGATCCACATCGCGACTTTTAGGCCCACAGCTGCGATGCAGATCACGGCTTTCATCCCTCAAAGATGCAATGTGCATCGCGACTATAAGCACCCATAGCCGCAATGCTCATCGCAGTTGTGAGCACCCACAGCCGTGATGAACATTGCGGCTATATGCACCCACAACCGCGATGCACATCGCGGCTGTAAGCATACACAGCCACAATGAACATCGCGACTATATGCATCCACAACCGCGATGTACATTGTGGCTATCTAGCCCATACCCGCGATGTGCATCACGGAAAAAGGCCCAAAACCCGCGATATTCCACGTTGGCAAGCCAACATGGAATATTTGCTGCTTCTGAGACCCTGACGCTCACCAAAAAGTAAATAAATTGAAAGGCTAAGGCACATAGGCTTACCTGAAACTCGTAGAATGAAAAATTGACGATCGAATCTCCCACAAATCAAGAAAATGCTCTGACCCAACCAAATCACTCTATGAAACTCAACGGTGAAAATGACACTTGTTACATTGGGTCCACTTGCTATTTATAGAAATTTGACCATTTTTCAGTCAACCATTTCGGCATCATACGACGTCCATTTTTCAAACCGTTGGAATCAGTGCAGCGAGAACTTCACGATAGTTCACTCCTTTTCTCGATTTCACCAAGTCCCATTTTTTGGTCATTTTTACCATGCCCTCATCGCCTCAATTTGTGTGCCACATCGACCGTTGTCCATTTTTACGAGTTTTATATCACCGGATTCAGTTTTCCGTGCTCATGACGATGCTTGAGATCATTTCTCGCTCTCACCACCAGTTTTTTTGGTCATTTTTCCATGCCCCTCGTCGCCTCTATTTGCATGCCACATCGACCGTTGTCCATTTTTTATGAGTTTTATGTCACCAGATTCAATTTTACGCACTCGTGACAATGCTCAAGATCATTTCTCACTCTCACCACCAGAATTTTCGGGCATTTTTCCCATACCCCTCGTCGCCTCGGTTTGCATGCCAATCGGCTGTTATACATTTTTGACGAATTTTAGATCATCGGATTCAGTTTTTCACACTTGTAACGATGCTGGAGATCACTCCTCGCTCTAACCCATACCTTTTTGCTCTGTATAATTTTATCCCTTTTTCGGGCCGAGCAACTCTTTTACGAAAAAGGCACTTACGGAGTTTCTGTTAAGCTATTTTTTGACTCCTAAAACAATGAAAAGATCGTTGACCAATCTTGCTTCCCTTCATGCTTGCTAAAAGTATCTGAAAGGGCGTCTACCTGTATAAGTTTACCCCTTTTCCGGACCTTGTAGACTAATTACAAAAAAGGAATACTCTAGTCACATCGGCTAGAAGAGTTCTCCATTTGCATCATTTTATGCTTTTTCAGGCCTTGGAGACTATCATACGAAAAAGAACACCAATGGAGTCTACTTACCACTTTCAGACTCTCTAAAATTGAAAGCAATCACGAGAAATCACCGTCTTGGGCTCGTATAAATCCACATGACGGTACTCTTCCACCAATTCAGAGTCTTCTTATCATTTTCAGACTCCTTAAAAATGAAAGCACTCACGAGCATGAACAGTCCTGGGCTCACATAAATCCACAGGATAGTACCATTTTAGAGCACACTTTTACCCCTTCTTGGAGCTCATTAAAACCATGAAGAAGGCCCCAACGATGCCTCTCGACACCACAACAGATCATGTCTACTCACATGGAAGCTTCCCCATTGTGGTCACCTTTGCTCAGAGTATTCTGTAATATGTCACCCTGAGAGCCTCCTGATATCATCCATCAGCCTGTCCCCCAGAGTCATTCCAATCTGTAGAAATCCCTCATGATCCCTTAAAGCTATGATCCCCACACCTAAAAAATAGTCTCATATGCTTCCAGGTCAACCATGTCATCATGCTCTGAACAAAGGAAGTTTGAATCCACCCACTCTATTTTGCCCAATTATTCCTCATCCCCACAGTACATCAGTCCTACCATCAGTACTATCACATTTCAGTTGTACACCTCATGCTCCTATCAAGGAAACATCATTTCCTTGGTAGTTGCAAGGTCTCCCTCTGTCGACGCCAACCATTCTATTCCAGAGGATAGACCCAAAGGTCCCTGTGCCTTGGACGCATCACCATTAGTGGTGAGTGCCTACAGATCATTTTGAAAGGACTCCTCAGTGCCTCTATAAATGATTGTTTCTCACATGCTCAACCTCAAAACCTTGATCGCATCATTTAGACTCATACAGGGTATCGATCCTTTCAATTAGTTGATGAAGACCCCATATATGACCTGACTCTACCACATTTATGAGTCTTTTTGAGAAAACAACCAGTTACATGTTCCTATGGATATCTAGGTTGCGCTTGGAGGCAACATTCAGAAGTACCCCAGCTATGTACTCGCTTGAGTATACAGTTCCATATTCTCTTCAGAATTTGGCTCACAGTTTTTGAGTCCCTGCAACTATTGGATACTTTAAGATCCAGTAAGTCATCAACCTTTCTGACACCTCATGCAGAATGGTTGGGATCTTTTCCAGTGTATCAGTCCTTTAGATAAGTCATGGTATGATGATGAGTATATCATAGCATTGTGTCCCCTCTAGACCACTATGATGTGCACAACCGGTTTATATGTATTTGATCAGGTCCCCTTTTCGGGCCTTATTTTTATTCTTATGTCTTGATATCAGCATGGGTATGCCCGCGTCGTCTATTATCATAGATTATTCCTCATTCACTTTGAGGACATGTATTTTTTCAGTTTATACAGCTTTCATGGACCTGGCGTTCCAATATCCAATCAGTCTCTTCTCTCCTCCAAACCCTGGGAAAAAGACAAAGAAAACTATGAGGTATATCGGCCATATGATGAGATCTTACCCTCACACATCAAGGGGAAATCTGTTGACACCCAAAAAGTGCTCACTAGCTCATTTCCCTATGCACATGACCCTTTTGTCCATTTCCCCTACCATTTTTTCCTCTAAAACCTTTAAAAGGTCACCAAAAAGACCATAATACACTTTTCCCCCTCAAAATATGTATTTTTCCTCAAAAAACACAAAAAACCCTCAAAAAGGGTCCAAAATTCCCAAAAATCAATTAGAAGGAAATAATATTCAAAAAATATTCAAAAAAGGAAAAAGAGGGAAAACGAAACCTAAACCACGTTTAGCAATACCATTAGTTTCCTTAAACCATAATGGTATTTCCCATCACCAAAAAAATATAAAAAGGTGATAGGGGCTCTGCACTATTCACTCCATATTCATCCTATCCTCACGCTGCCAAAATCTCTCTTGAGTTTTTTGCCCAGCTATTGCAGCATCTTGGAGAAGAGACCATTGGACATTGGAGCATCTCGACCTTGGAGTTGCTCACACTCACCATCCTCACCCTTTGAGGTAATACAAAGTATTTTAATTTTTATTTACATGCTCATGAATCAATTTTGCTTTCTGTTATTAATCTAGAATCCTTTATTTTACTGTTTACTGCTATCAATTTATAGTTTATATTTTCTTATTTCCATTGCTTTATTTGAGACTACTGCTACAAGTTAGCAGGTGCACCATTTGTACATGGTTGGAAGAAATCCCAAGCAACAACTGGGTCATCAAATGTGCGAGAAGAAACATTTGCCACCATATTGTCCTTACCCTTTATGTAAGTGATCGCATAGGCATAACCCAGGAGTGGGATAACCCATTTCAGGTGTGCTAGGGAGGAGACCCATTGTTCTAGGAAATTTTCCAGACTCTCGAGATCAGTCTTGATGCAGAAATAATTCCCTAATAGGTATGGATGCCACTTCTATACTGCATGCAGAATAGCCATCATTTCCTACTCAGATGTAGATGCGGCTAAATTTGTACCGAAAAGGTCTCTTGAAGGTGACAAGCCCACTGGTTCAGCAAGGACACTTGCATATCTATCCAAGGAAGTTGGGGAGACCATTGATGGGTGCATCTGAATGGAATGGAGGTGAGCAATGACACCATGTGAATTCTTCTTAAGGATCTTTTCCAGGCGATGTGAAATGATGATGTGGAAAGATCCTTGTTGTAAGCCCTTAAATTTGTGTTGTTTCCCATTGACTGAAAACCGCAGCCAAAATTCAACAAAATATCATAATATGGGGCCAAGTGTGCATAACCATTGAATGCCCAAAACCACATCACATCCGCCTAGGGACAAGGAAAACATGTCAGAGCACAAGGTATAATCTTCTAGAGAGATACACACATTGTGACACTTCCCCTTGCAAGGTAAGGTGCCCCCATTGGCAACCATGACTTCAAAGTTGGAGCAAGGATGGACAAAACAATTAGCATGTTTAGAGATCTATGGGTCAATGACGTTATGAGTGCTACCAGAATCAATGAGTATTGTAAGAGGAAGATTCTTGAAGTAACCCCTAACCTGCATTGTTTGGGGGGTGGTGATGCTGGATAAAGCATGGAGAGATATCTCTGGTTGTTCATCCTGAGATGGGGGGTCAATAGGCAGCTCCTGAATGTCGACCTGATCATCCATTGTATCTGGATTTTCTTGACCAATTGCAGACGTAGGCGAAGAATCCATATCCAAGAGATAGAGATTTTGTTGAACACATCTATGTCCCCAAGTGAATTTCTCATCACAATTATAACAAAGCCCTTTTTCTCTGCCTGCCTACATCTCTGTTTCAGACAAATGCTTAATAGGAGTTGGTTGAGGAGATGGTGGGATGGGAGGTCACTGAGAACCCATATTTCAGAAGGGAACAAAAGTGGGTTTAGAGCACTATTGTGTTGCAATCTTGTCTTCTGCCAACTTAGCCAACCCTAGGACTTCCATCATTGTGTTGGGATAGAAAATTTTAACCTCTGACCGGAATTCATCCTTAAGACCACTAATAAAACAACTCCTGTAGAATTCATCAGACAATCCTTCTGTGTGATTGGCTAGTTTCTCAAATTCTGTCTAATACTCTCTCACACTACCACTTTGACAAAGTTTAGTGAGTGCTTAGGTGAAGTCATCAAAAGCACTAGGACCAAATCATTGCATAAGGAGTTGGCAAAAATCTGTCCATTTTCACTCGTCACGAGCCTTGATGTACCAACGGTACCATTGAAGGGCTTCCTGTTCCAAATGAAAGGATGCAAATGGAACTTTTTGGACATCGAAAGTATTATGCAGACTGAAATATTGTTATGCACGATAGATCCATCCAGTTGGATCAGTAGCATTAAAGCAAGGAAATTCAAGCTTCGGACCATGAAAATTGCTGGAAGAAGAGAACCCATTGGTTGCTGAAGATTCGTGCTGTTTGTTCGTGGCTGAATGCTGAAGATGGAGGCTGATAAATTTATCATCTAGATCTTAGATTTTGGTTTGGATGGCTGCAAGTGCTTCCTCCCTGGTTGTTGCCCATGTGCGGGTGACAACCATAACCAGGAGTTTTTTTTTTGGGGGGGGGGAATGGATAGAAAAACACAAACAAAAGCTTATTTAGTAAAGGGAAATTTGGATTTGGGAAAAACTAGGAGGGGTAATTGGGGTTTGACTAGGTTTTGGACACTTTCTGATGGACAAGGAAGCCAAAAATGGGGATTTTTGAAGTGGGGTGAAAGAATGAGAAAATTTGGCAGAGAGGGACAAAGAAGCAAAATTAGGAAAGGTACTTGGTGGTAAGATTTGAAGGCGATTGGGTGAAATCCGAAGAAATTATGGAAAACCCTAAAAATAGACAAATGTGGCATTTCAGGCTTTGGCAAGTGGAATTTGGGATAGGTCCTCAGGAATGACATATGCAAAATGGGATTACCGGGGTGTCAAGGAAGTTTCAAGGGAAACAGAGTGAAAACAAGGGATAAATGGCGTTGACTGGATCGAAAATGACTAAATCTGAAATAGATCTGAAATGGCTGGATCTTGAATGGCTTTCAGAATGGATCTGAAACGGTGCGGCAGTGATCGGAAGCAGTTCAGCTGAAAATAGATATGGACCCCAGGTATGTGCGACTTCCTAATAGTTCAGGGGTTTCACTCGACCACCAATGCTGTCTAACGACTTGCGTATTGGCGCAGTACCCCTCACTCCACGGCTCAGGTAAAACTGATAACCGCTTCGCCACAAACGACAGCTCTTGGTTTACCTCACGGGTGGGAACTAGTCAATCAGGTAGGGGTCGTTGTGCTTTTCGTTGGCAGGTCCTCTCAATGGGCCAGCTACTTTGGGGTTCCTATGGTACTCCTCACAATGATTTTTAGGGCTTATGCCCAAGTACTTCCCATAGTTAAGTGGATAGGGATTATTCCCAGATCCAAAGCTGCAACATATGTGAAAAAAGAAGTTGGTATAAATTTCACCTAGCGAGCCCAAGAAAGTGCTCTGATACCATATGTGAAGAGCCTGAAATAATTAATTAATGAAAACACATGAGATAGCAGAAATAACAGAACTCATAATCACTTTTATATTGATCCCAGGACACTTCAAGGGGGAAACCTCCTTTGAGCAAGCTCAATACAAATAACTTCCTGGTACCTTCATTGGTCTCAACACAAAATTATATACTATTTCTAGGTGCCAATACCATGGGTCAATACCATGTGTCAATACAAACCATGGGCTAATACAAAATATGGATCAACAATTACTACAGGACGACTTACAAAGCATATGCATCCAACAACAATAATACAAACTATGGATCAACAAATACTACGGGACGACTTACAAAGCATATGCGGCCAACAACAATATACTAACAAAGTAAATAGAAGGGTTGACATGGGTTCCTAACAGAGCCCTTTTCCCATCAAGGTAATCCGAAATCATTGTAAATCTCTTATTTTAGAAATACAAATAAATCAATCCTTGTACCTTTTTTAAATGAAAGAAATATTATGTGTGTGCTAGTTTTCACTGTAGTATATGTTACTTAGAATTAAAAAGCTATTCTTTTACTATTCACATTGATGGCTATATTTGCATTTTAGTTCTTGTTTTGTTTAAGGGTCATATACCATCCTACTTTGGTTTATATTTCTATTGGCATATTTTAGTTCTCATTTTACTACTTTTTACCTAGTTTTACTACACATCCTTCACACATAGAGCTGCAAGAGACACCCTCTTATGTGCTCTCTACATTGGATTCCTCAAGCTAGTAGACTACCCATTTTCACCTGTTGGAGTGCAAAAGCACATAAAAAAGAACTGGCGACCATCACTGGGTCAATCCCTACAGAACCCTGATTGTTCTTTATCTTTGTTGCCTATGTTTTACTATATATTTGTTTCTTGTTAGATCTCTTAGTTTGAGTGTTTTTTAGTACTTTTAGCCCCTAACTGACTTCTGGCCTACGAAACTGGCCTAATCCATCCCTTAGACCCCCTACTCACGCTTTTTTTGAGATTTGTTTTTTAAATTTTGAAACCCAATCCTGGAGTGCCACCTTTTTGTTGATTAAGTGCCCCCTAGGGTGACCCTTTTCCCAATTAAGTGCACTCCAGAGCGCTCTTCCCCCCCAAAGGTGTGCTCCAGAATGGTTTCACTCGCTTTTGTTGTGCTAATGTTTTTGCACAGTGTGTTCGCCAGAATGCTTATGTTCCTCAGATATAAGCGCTCTGAGACTGACTTGTAACTCTTGGAATGCTCCGTTCAACCCCTTTCCTGATACAGATTGATTGTGTCCTTTTTTTATTCAATTGATTGCGGTACCCATTTTTACTGTTAACACCTGGTCTGCTTGTTCATTTTACTTTTAGCAGTATCGTTCATCCTAAAATGGAGGTATTTAGTTTAACTTATTTCAGTTATTAGTATTGTCAATTTTTGATCATTTAGCATAGTTACACATGCCACTCATTCATCCACTGACACCCTAAAGAAAAAAGTAAGAATTTTTTTTTTACTTAATTAAACAAATATATAACCCCACATGGGGACCAAAAAATAATATGATAGCCAGGTAGGGCACTTGGGGTAGGCATCCAATGAAAACCCCTTTTCCATTTTACACCTGAAACTTAGGAGTTGTCTCTTAAGGAATAAAAATTCCCCTAGTACTTTTTGGCATGGTTAAAGTCCATTTTTTAGAAAGGCCTATCCCTTAGGAGGGGAAGTCACGAGATTGGTACCAAAAGGATAGGTGGAATGATGCTCTCCACTTAGTTCTGATGGACACCTACTCGTAGTCCTCACTGCATTAATTTCCTTTATGGACGTGCCATGAATGGCGTAGAACGAATTTCCTTTATGGACGTGCCATGAATGGCATAGATTAGTTGTCATTTTTCTTGGGCTATTTTACCATGTATCCCTCTCGATAGAGGTATATCCCTTACCCATTTGGTTCTCTATTTCGTATTCTCTAACTGCGAATTTCATCACCATGTAGAGGATATGATTTGTGTGAGCTTCCATATATTTTAGTTAGGAATTTGCATCCTCCGATACCCCTCAGGTTACTGAGTCATTCTACTTTTAGGAGTGATGCTTGTTGGTGTTCTATCCATTATTTGTTACTTGAATGCTGTAATGCAGGATCGAAGTAGAGTTTTAGAGCTTGTTCTTTGCTTGAGTGCCACATTGTTGATAGCTTCCCTTATACACACATGGAAGCAGTTGGATTTTTGAGAATTTTATTTAACCTCCCCTGCACTCATGACATCCATCATCATTGATCCCCTAAGATAATCATGTAGACTGCGGTGGTAGTCCCCAGAACACGGTTCTTTAGACCACACTCATCATGGTCCCTTGAGATGCACATCTTCATCATTGGATCTACATACCGATGTCGCTTATTTGAAATATGATTCGAGTCAGAGCCACACATACCTACAACACCATCTAGTCCCATGGCTAGCATGAACCCTTACCGGTTTTGTGGAGGGATCATTGGAGATGGACACGCCAGTTTCCCTGTTTGCACTTCAACATCCATCTCAACCATGCGATCCATAGGACCCTCTATCCTTGCTTCCATAGGAGCTACCCATAGAGCCAAAGTCAACCCAGCCACTGCATCAATAACCACAGGTACTGGTCCAGTCTCGTCAACCATATCCCTCAAGTTACTAGAACTACCCTTGGGGTCACTACCCCTTCATTTCAAATCTATCCCCCCCTTTGTAAAATCTAATTCACAGCAGAACCTAGCTACTATGGATTCCTCACTAGTGAAAAGATTGAAACACATTTACAAGAATAGGCATAAATCTATAAAATGAAGAACAAGAACACATCAAATGGGTGAATAATGTAAATATTATTAACAGTCCAACCTCAAAATAGGTTAAGAACCTCCTTTTATACAAATCTGGAACAATTCGAATCCATCTGGAGTGTTCACACTGATCTAGCTTAGAAATAGCTCAAACCCCCCTAGGTTGACCAAAATATCCCAAACCATCCCAAACTGGTTCGAAATTGCTATCTGAACATTGGCAATGACTAGACAGGCCCATGTGACCTCACACATGTGGAGAATCTGGTTGGTTAGAGGTTAGGTAGCTAGAATTGGCTAAAAATGGGCAAAGGAGGCAAGTTTGTCCACATTCTGAGCATGTACACCCTTGGTCAAAGAGAATCCCACAAAAAAGGATAAGAGCACCCTAGGCATGTAGGAAGCAATAAATGACTAGGAGGGCACACCCAAAAGCAAGTTTGACTTGGCACAATGCTCAGTTTTGTCTACATTGCCAACTAGTTCAAGCTAAATGACCATTTACTCACTAAACAACTTGGGGATGCAATTATTAAGCTGTTTGGTACTAATTAACCATCATTTGATAAATGATTAATGTACATAGGTTTAATAATGTTCTAACACCACCCCTTAAGCTAGACTTAGTGAAATATCAAAAATAAGGCCTTGGCATCCAGGTTCAAGTCACCTTTTACATCATAAAAATTTATTTGTCCATGTAACCAAGGTAAGGAGGAAAACCACATGGGAAATAAAACCTCCCCTCTAAAATGGACATGTGGCATGTATCAAAATACACCAATCATCACCATGCATCACTCACCCAAAGCAAAGATCTGAGGTAAGTGAAGGTCTTCTCAGTAAAACACTTGGTGAAAATATCAGCAGTTTGCTCACTCGAAGGGAAATATTGCAATGCTATGGTCCGGTCATGCAGCAAACCCCGAATGTAATGCATGTGTATCTCTATGTGCTTGTTCCTTTTCCTTTGAACTATATCAGTAGAAATATTGATTGTACTTTGATTAGCACACCAAAGAATAGTGGGTGAATAAAAAACAATCCCAAATTCTGCAAGAATACCTTGCAACCAAACACATTGTGTGGCTGCATTTACTGCTCCCCTGTACTCAGCCTCAGCTGAAGATAAGGAAATAGTATGTTGTTTCTTGCTTGACCAATAAATAGGTCCATGTGCAAGCATAAAAACATAACCAGAAGTTGATTTCCGATCAATACAATCACTAGCCCAATCAGAATTAGTAAATCCTACTAGTTCAAGAGATGAACCAACAACATAATTGATACCAAAGTGCTTAGTACCCTGAACATAATGGAGCATCCTCTTGGCTACCTTCCAATGAACCTCATGACTTTATTTCATGTGCCTAGAAATAGCCCCAACAACATATGACAAATCTGGTCTAGAATGAGTAAGATATAGCAAGCTTCAAACAAGCTGCCTATACAACGAGCTGTCAACTAGTGGAGAAGAACCCCACTCATTTAGCTTAAATCCAGATAGAAATTGGAACTTTTCTAGTTTACATTCATCCATCTTAAATTTCTACAGCAAATATGAAGCATACCTTGCTTGAGTGATAGAAATTCCATTCACAGTTTGCTCAATTTCCAAGCCTAGAAATTGTCTCAACAAGCCTAGATCGGTCATTGCAAATGCACTGTGTAATGAAGCTTTTAGTGAGCCCAATTCTTTGGTGCTGCTACCTGTTATCAAAAGGTCATCTACATACAATACTATGATCAATATCAGATCACCATTCTTCTGCATATACACATTTGGATCAGACTTACACCTCTCAAACCCCAAGGATAGCAGAAAATTGTCCATTTTTACATACCATGCTCTAGGAGCTTACTTGAGCCCATAGAGTGACTTGTTCAACCTACAAACAAGTGTATGATCAGAAATAAAAACTTCAGGATGCTGCATATTTATCTCTTCATTCAGATCCCCATGAAGAAAGGCACTCTTTACATCCATGTGATGAATCTCCCATCGCTTGGAAGCCCCAATGGCCAAAACTAGTCTTATGGAGTTCATCTTTGCCACCGGTGCAAATGTCTCTGTATAGTACACTCCTTGGACCTGAGAGTAACCCTTAACCACCAATGTGGCCTTATACTTCAGATCAGAACCATCAGATCCAACTTTAGTTCTATAAACCCATTTGCGTTGTACTAGTTTCCTCTTGGGAGGAAGAGGGACCAAATCCCAAGTTTTGTTCTCATGGAGTGAGTTCATCTCTTCTTGCATGGATGATTGCCATCTTGGGTCTGTAGATGCTTCTAAATATGAATTTGGATCAGATCCAACCATTAAATAACATGCATTACTTAGATCATAATTATCACATGCAAAGTAATTGTGAAACTGAGATCTAGTTTTCCTAGCATCTTGGGGATCACCCACAAGCTCTCCAGCAGCTTGTATTGTTTTCTCTACCCACTTGGGCCTTGAGGGAGGGACATGATCAGAGTCCATATAAAAATCATCTTCAGAAATATCAGGATCAGAAATATCAGAAGAAGAACCACTACTTACATCATCATCAAGAAGAGGATATGTGCATTCCCCATCACCTTGTTCACTAGCTTGTAAAAACTCTTCTTCTTCAAATTTGACACTTCTTTCGATGAAAGTTTTGAGAGTGGATGGATCAAAGAGCTTGTATCCCTTGGAATCCTCTGCATACCCAACCATTATTGAATCCTTGCTTTGGGGCTGCAACGCCTTTCTCTTCTCCGGTGGAATTCTGGCCCAAGCCCTTGAGCCAAAAATTCTGAAATTTGAAACATTGGGTTTGTGGCCCATCCATGCTTCAAATGGAGTAATTCCTTGCAATGCTTTGTGTGGTGTTCTGTTCTGAACATATGCTGCACAATTCATAGCTTCAGCCCATAATTTAGGAGACAAATCCTTTGATTGCATCATGCAAGTTGCCATCTCTTTCAGTGCTCTATTTTTGTGCTCTGCAACACCATTTTGCTGTGGTGTGTAGGGCACTGAGTGTTGCATCTGAATACCATGCTCTTCACAGAGATCCTATAGATTCTTATTGACATACTCCTTTCCATTATCAGTCCTCAAAACGTTCATGACCTTCCCATTGAAGTTCTCAACCATACTCTTGAAAATTTTGAAACATTCAAAGACTTGAGATTTTTGCTTAAGGAAAAATAACCAGCAGTACCTTGAGTAGCCATCAATGAAGGTGAGCACATATTTGCTGCAGCCATATGAGGGAGTGGGGAGTGGACCTATCAGATCAGAATGCACTATCCCAAGTGGTTGAACATCCCTCCTTTCCTTCCCTTTGTCATACTTCTTTTCAGGATGCTTCCCAACCATGCAACCCTTGCATGTTCCATTGGAAAAAATGATGGTTGGCAGCCCTTCTACCATCTCTTCTTTGCTCAAAGTTTGAAGATATCTATATTTTAGGTGACCATACCTCTGATGCCATAGTTTGCTGGTCTCATTCCCATGTGACAGAAGTGCACTTTGTGAAGAGAACTCTAGAAAGTGGGAGAACTTGTACATCTTCATATCATGGTCTGCAACACCCATTGCAACAATTTTTCTGGTGGAAATTTCTGATATCTCCACATCATTCTGAGTGAAGACAAATTTCTTTGCTGCTCCAATATGTGTCATTTGATATACAGAGAGCAAGTTTGTTGCATGATTTGGTACATCCAGCAAGTTTGTTGCATGATTTGGTACATACAGCACATTGGAGAAGAACCCATTCTCCATAGAGATTTTCCCAATGCCATGAGCAGGGATTTCTGAGTCATCTCCCATGCGAATGGAGGGACCACTGTAAGGTTCAAGATTAGAGAATGAATATCTTGAAGAAGCCATGTGCCTTGAGGCACCTAAATCAATGATGAACAAGGATGACTGAGATGTACAAGCCACCAAATCTTGGTAGCTCTCCTTGTCTTCAGAAACGCTCTCCTTCTTCTTGGAACTTTCAGGAAGAGGAATATTGTTTTTTTGTAGGAGATGGGTCATCATGTCTATGGTTTTCTTCATGCATGAACTCTTTGGGTGAAAACCCCTTTGATAGTAGATGCATTTTGTCTTCTCATCCTTCTTTCCCTTATTCTTGGTAGGATTCGAAACCCCATCATTGCATTTGGGCCTCTCATCCTTCTTCTTCTTCTCTTGAGGTTTCGGCCCCTTGGGTTTTTGCTTGCCTCTTCCATTTCTCGAATCTCCAACTGCAAGAACTTGGTCTTTTTGCTTGATGGTTCCCATCAAGACCAGCTTGTCTTGCTCTTGAGTTAGCATCTCCATGAAGTCAGCCAAAAGGTGGCATCTTCCAACCTCTAACCATGAGCCTTGTGGAGTTGAAGGAAGACACAAAAAATGAGTATTTAGAACCCAGTTTCGAGAGAATGGACAACACCAACTGTTCTTCTTTCCTCTCTATGCCACATTGTTGAATCTGCAAGACCATGCTCTTGAACTTGGTGAAGAAGTCCTGGATGGAATCGAAATTCCCTGGGCTCAGTGAAACAAGCTCATTTTTGAGTTGGTGGCCTCTCATCTCATTAGTATTTCCAAACGAGGACTCAAGCTTGAGCCAAACTTCATTTGGAGTAGCTAGACTTTCTACATGAAACAGGAGGTCTCTTGAAATGCTGAGACAAAGGAGGCCAAATGCCTCATCCATTCTGTTAAAAAACTTGGATTTCTCCATAGCTAAGTTTGGCTTCACCTCAGTGCCCATTGTAATTCTATAGAGACCCTTAGATCTCAGCAAAATCACCATTTCTGCCTTCCAATCGAAATAGTTGAAGGGAGTAAGCACATTTGGGTGAGATGGCTCCATTCTTCTCTGCTGCTCACGCACTTGCTGACAATGTTGATCTTCAATACCTGCAAACAACTCTCAAATCACTCAGGAGGGATCTACACTAACATATTCGAACCTTGTTTGATAGTGGGTGCATTCGGGAGAGCATCACACTTGAGAAGAGCCACTAGATTTCTCCAATGGACTCAATGCAATGGCCTCAGGAATTATGTGGTTTCTCCACTGCTTCTGGCAAGCCACTAAAATAGTCTTGCTGGTTCGAATGGTAGCTCCAAGAGCTCTGATACCATGTAAAATCTAATTCACAGCATAACCTAGCTACTATGGATTCCTCACTAGTGAAAAGATTGCAACACATTTACAAGAATAGGCATAAATCTGTAAAATGAAGAACAAGAACACATCAAATGGGTAAATAATGTAAATATTATTAATATTCCAACCTCAAAATAGGTTAAGAACCTCCTTTTATACAAATCTAGAACAATTCGAATCCATCTGGAGTGTTCACATTGATCTAGCTTAGAAATAGCTCAAACCCCCCTAGGCTGACCAAAATATCCCAAACCATCCCAAACTGGTTCGAAACTACTATGTGAACGTTGGGAATGACTGGACAGGCCCATGTGACCTCACACATGTGGAGAATCTGGTTGGTTAGAGGTTAGGCAGCTAGAATTGGCTAAAAATGGGCAAAGGAGGCAAGTTTGTCCACATTCTAAGCATGTGCACCCTTGGTCAAAGAGAATCCCACAAAACAAGGGATAAGAGCTCCCTAGGCAAGCAGGAAGTAATAAATGACTGGGAGGGCGCACTCAACAACTAGTTTGACTTGGCACAATGCTCATTTTTGTCCACATTGCCAACTAGTTCAAGCTAAATGACCATTTACTCACTAACCAACTTGGGGATGCAATTATTAAGTTGTTTGGTACTAATTAACCATCATTTAAATGATTAATGTACATAGGTGTAATAATGTTCTAACACCCTTATAGGTAGTTCCTCTATTCCCATTATGACTAACTCCCATGTTCTTGCATTCGGCAGAGGTGGCCCCACAATAGCTACCATGGATAGCACCCAGTTCGGCCCATCCATGTCACATCCTCCTACAATTTTTTCATTCATGGCTAGTCTCATCATCCCTCACTTGGCTAGATTGACCAATGACCCAATATGAGATGATCCCAAGTGGCCTCCTATGCCCACCAAGATCCATTTGTACATACACAAGTTTGAGGGGAAGGGTGGTGAAGGCCCCCAGAATCATATCATGTCCTTCCACTTATGGTGTTCCTCTAATTCCATAGTGGATGAATTGATTCACTTACATCTTTTACAATGGAATTTTGCTAGTGCTGCAACCAAGTGGTATATTCACCATTCCCATGGGAATCATTCCACCTTTACATCCCTTGCTTTGACTTTCCTGCATTTATTCCAGCTACCAATTCGATACGATGTTGGTTTTGAGATTTTCCTGTCTTGTAGATAAAATATGGCTACCCATATCATGGACCATATCCATGAATGGAGTAAATGCCACAGTTAATGTAATATTAAATTAGACGATTGCATGTGTTTAGATTTGTTCTTGGAATATCTTATACCAACCATTGTCAAGGATGTGGAATTCGAACGACCCCCATCTGAATAAGAGGCCATACTAAAAACCCAACAATTTGATCTTATTTACACCCAATCTAGCTACCTATACACCATATTACCCGATGTCCAGCGTGGAAATACTTATCGAAAGGATGCACCAGGGGAATCTCATGTTGTAGATGGAATCATCGACCACATAGCATCCAATGGTCGCCTAGATCCCCCCTCCACCTCAATGACATGTTTATACGCAACAAAACCAACAACCAAACCAACCCCCACCCAACAAGCAAGGCCAACAGAATAGAATACATGGATAGAATCACGGAAACGATCAACACCAAGGGGGAAGTACCTCCTCCTAACCCCCAAGTTAATAATGGCATCAATCCTACAACTCAAGAACCCAATCAAACTCCCCGATAGGGTAAGAACCCAAAGTTGTGAACCAATCATCCTTCTTCCTTTTGTAATGTTTATTGCCACTACACTCACCATTCTCCCCATTTACCTACAGCCCACCATATTTGGGATGAGGAAAACCACCACAACACTAGTGTCGCCCCTTAGGCACAACCTCAAAAACCCCAAACAACACAACCTCCTATGGTTTAGAAAAATCCCTTACCCATGCAAGGGGTCATCATGGTGCAACCTATGACATTGCAAAAACCCTACCCACACAAGGGGTTCTCAACACACAAGCACCCGCCACCTATAGTGCATCCTCAATTCAGGTCTTTGAAACAGCAGTTCAACACCTCCTAATGATTTCATCATCTGATGTCAATCTCCAGACTCGTCGTAACGAATATGGTTTGACTGTGGAAACCATACCTATAGATAATTATATGTCGATGTCAACCCCCATTGACTAGTCATTACGCCTTCCACCGCCACCAAATGAAGGATCCCCTAAATCCCCCAAATTCCCTTTACATCACATCACTAATAATCCCAATGCTCACACCACCCCCAATTATAATATCATGGATGGCTTGGTCTAGTCCCCCACTGCCATGTCAACCTTGGAAGTTCTAAAAAAATGCACAGGACAACAAAAAGCATTCCTATATACATTAGGTGCAATCAACCCTCCCGACTCACGATTGATGGCATTCGACTTAGATCAGTCAGAACCCCTCATGCCTTCCTCCATTATAGTTCAGATCTTAGTTTCGATTCAAAACCTGGTTATACACCGATGCATAGTCGATGAGGGAACCTCTACATGCGTCATGTAAATGTTCATATGGAAAAAACTAGGATCCCCTCCTTTTCCAGCATCAACGAAGGAACTTTGAACTTATTATGGCCACGTAACCCAACCACAAGGCCTACTTGCTAACATCCTCGTCCGACTAGCCAGAAAAACTCTCTTGATTGGCATCGACGTAGTAAACGATCAGCTTTACTGCAACCTTATTTTAGGACACAACTACATGTACGCAATGAAGGTCATCTCCTCATTCATGTTTGGGCTTATGATGTTCTCCCATGAGGGACGAGTCGTCAAAATCGACCAACTGCTATGACCCCAATGCTCCTGCTATGCTAGAAAATGTCCTCCCCATGGTTGACAAACCTATACTTGGTGCACCTAATCCTTTGATTTCAACCGTGGGGCAAGTTCTTTACTACGAGGCCTCGATGACCTCCACCTTTGTCACCTTACTCCCACCCCCGCCGGCCATTGATATATCATACTTGTGCACAATTTCATCAGACCAATTGGATCCTTCATCACAGCCTGGAGCTCAACTAGTACCTCCATCGCAACCCAAACTACCAGCTCAGCCTCAAATGCCTGCAATACCTGGTCACGTGGGATCCACCCCAATCCACATAATCCCTTTCTTGTTTCCCCGATCAACTTTCGTGAGAGTTCCTATCATGGGAACACTAAACCTTCCAAGATTGACATTAGGGATCCCTTTCTGGTACCAACCTAAACATAATCCCATATCAACCCCCAAGGTCATTCTTCAATTGGTCCAACCAATCACCCACCTACTGGTGTATCGGCAACAACTTCCCACAACCCTACTCCCATCCTTCCAAAATATCCCAAGGAAAATCCATGAAAATTGACACCTCGAAAACTGTGAACAAAGCTAAGAAGACCGCTTCTCAAGCACACACACCTATGAAATGTTCTTTATGCGATACCTTGGTTCATGCTAACCATAACTATCCACATTTTTCTGACCTTTGTTCCCATATGGAGTCATTGGATGATAAGGAGAACATTTTGCTTCTTCAACTGTTGACCCCTCCATAGGAACACAATAAATCATTGTGCACCAATCAATCCTGCATAGTTTGTGGCATCTATGGCCATTTTTCCCACCACTTTCCTGACTTACCATAGTACTGTTTGGTGCTCCATGAGTTGCGACAACCATCCTTAGAGTCTTCAATTACTGTTATTGAGGAGATCCACCTCCCAGAATCCTCATTGGTGAAGGTAAACAAGATTTACATGGTGTCAACTAGTGAACCCTCTGACCTCTCCACTCCGTTGTTTTGTAATGAGGAAGAAATTCTCTAGGAATTAACCAAACCAAACTTCCCATGGGATGACATGAATCATCGAGCCTATTTTATTCCTAAGAATCCTACACAGTTTTTGCTAATCAATTTGTGGTTGAAACAAAAGATTTTATCTATGACAATGTGGATTGGTTTAGAAACCCCATTCTAGTCCTGGACGCCTTTGAGGAAGGTAACATGCCTAACATGTCACCCACTATCTAAGTCAATATATCCTTCAAACGTGGTGTGGTTGAGAACGTCATGTTAGGTGCATCCGGTACTCTCGATTAAGTAGATGCCTACAAGAAACTCTTTCAAGAGTTTTTCTATGTCTTTGCTTGGTCATATACTAAGATGTAAGGACTTGAACCCACTATCATTGAGAACCACATCGACACTTGGACCAATGTAATACATGTCTTCCAAAAACAACCACTGATACATCTATCCAAGATACCAGTAGTAAAGGATGATATCAAAAAAGTGTGCCAAGCTGGTTTCATTTACCCCATTTCTTATACCACATGGGTTTCCAATCTAGTTATGATAAATAAAAAACAAGGCACCATTCACATCTGCACTGATTTTCGAGACTTGAATCTATCCTTCCCTAAAGATAACTTCCCTACCCCTTTAATTAATCATCTCATCGATGCATGTGCAGGACATGAGGTTCTCTGGTTATAATCATATTCAGATCCGCAAAGAGGATCGGTACAAGACAATGCTCACCACCCCATGGGACACCTCTGCTTATCGCGTGATGCCCTTTGGTCTCAAAAATATAGGAGCCACTTTTTAGTGGGCCATTACCTTTTTCTCTCACGACTTGGTACATATTATCCTTGTCTATTTGGACGATCTCACTGCTCAATCCAAAAAATGTTCAGACCAGTTGGAAAAACTACGAAAAGTCTTCCTACGATGTTGCAAATACAATATCCACTTGAATCCTCTTAAGTGTGTGTTTTGCATTCCAACTGGCTGGTTATTGGGATTCATCATTTCCCACAAAGGGGTCACCATTGATCCATTGAAGCCAGAAGACATTCTTGACCTTCCATTCCATCGCACCATACGCTATTTGCAAATCCTTCAAGGAAAGGCCAATTTTATCCATCGATTCATCCCGAAATACACTAGAAAATTTCATGGTTTCTTTCGTTTTCTTCGGTCTAGCATACCTTTTTTTTGGGATGATCAAGGAAAAGCTTCTTTCGAATCATTAAAAAAATCTATGACTTTTTCTCCCTTGATTTCACCGCCTAATTTATCAAAGGATTTTATCCTCTACATCTCGGCATCTAAGCATGGCATTTCAGGATTCTTATTTTAGGAGGATAGTGCTCATCAAGAGCACATTACATACTATGTAAGTCAGACATTGTCCAACCCACTGATGTGCTACCCCCACAAGGAGAAAATGGCCCTCACCATCATCTTCTCAGTTCATAAATTATGCCATTACATCATTATGAACCGGACTACAGTAGTGTCATATTCCAACCCCATGGTCTGCCTCTTGAGTCATCGCCTCATTCAAGTCTGAGAGGTTAAATGGATCATATTCCTACAAGAGTACAATCTCAAATTCGTCACACCTAAGAGTACTAAGGCTCTCACCTTAGCACAACCTATGACCAATCTACCATTTTCATTGATGTCAAGTCCGATCACGATTAAACTACTAGACGAATATTTGTTTGTTATTTCATCATATAACCCATGATACAGAGACATTCTTGTGTATCTTCATATGCAGAAGTTTCGATCACAACTCAGTCACGATGATCGATGTCACATCCACCATCAAGCATCATGGTGCCTCCTTATTGGGAATTCCCTTTATCAATGAGGTTTCGACACCATTTTACATCAATGCCTTACACACAATGAGGATAATTAGGTTTTAAATGATTTTCATAGAAGAGCCTATGGCAACCATTCTTCAGGAATGGCCACTCCTTAGAAGGTCATCCACGCCGGATATTTTTAGCTGACCCTTTTCAACCGATTGCATCATGGAAGTCAAACACCACCACAATTGCTAACTCTTTTCCCCCAACTCAAGGACATCGCCCGAACCACTCGACCCCGTTTTCACCATTGGTCCTTTTTGCAAATGGGACATTGATTTCATGGAGTGTAACCCAACCTCGGCTAGTAGTTATAAGTACATCATTGTGTCTGTCGACTATTTTAACAAATGGGTCGAGGCTATGCCCACATTTAACAGCCAAGCTGAGACTGCGACAAGTTTTTCTTTTATCACATCATTATGCATTTCGATGTATGCAAGAAACCTATGTCGAATCATGGTAGACATTTTGAAGATGTTTTATGGAGGGAATTTTCCACATTTTAAAATTTTGAACTCCAATATGCCTCCTACTCCTACCCCCAGTGTAATGTACAGGATGAAGTTGTTAATAAGATCCGAAAAACCATGCTTCAACGTACTGTGGATCAACACAAGTCCAACTCGAACAACGTGCTCTTTCCAATGTTTTGGGCCTACCACACCTCCAACAAGACTGCGACAGGTTTTACCCCATTCCACTTGGTCCAGGGTATAGAGTCTATTCTCCCCATTGAATGTCAGATTCCTACGTTGAACATTGATATCGAACTCCTCCTGGATACTTCACCACACAAGCAATGCTTACTCTTTTTGGAGCAGGTAGATGAATATCATTGGTAAGCCTTATAGATGATCGAGTCCACCAAACATCAATCCAAATCCCATGATGATACCCATGTCCATCCTCGCACCTTCAAAGAAGGTGACCTCATTCTTGTTTATGACCAATCCCATGATAAGCATGGAAAATAAAGTTCAAATCCATGTGGCATGGTTCATACATCATCAAAAATTTCTTTGGAAAGGGGGAATATGTACTTGCTGATTCTGAAGGACGTCTCTTGAATAACCCTCTCAATGGGTTGTACCTCAAGAGATTCTACCCCTAGCCCCACTGAACACATCAGTTCCAGTTGCACAATTTTCTTTCTTTTTGTTTTTACCATTTTCCTTTCAACTCTCATGGTTTGCTTCCTTGCTTGATACCATATGGATCTCACTCCCTCGATCTATGCTTGTTTCTCAGACGACGCAAGTAGATGGTCTCCTAACCTCACCTTGACAGGTTGGTTTTATATCCCCCCTCACACGAGTGTTAGAAAAACAGGATCGCAAAGCAATAACAATAAACAGAAATGCAAATATAATCACACATACACATTACAAGAGAGACACAGATATATCGTGGCTCACCCAACTTGGGCTATGTCCACACTGAATTTTCCAGTCCTTATTATTATTACCGTCCAGCAAGTCGAAGGGATACAACCTGCAGCACAACCGCTGCACTTCCTTTTCTCTGTTTCACAGTCTCTCTCCTGATCTCAAAGATCTTTACAATGCATAAAACCTAATACATCAACAACCCTAGCTGTATTACAATGTCTTTCTTTTATAAGGGAAATACAATGGGAAAATACCACGGAATACCCAAAACCATGGGCCCGCAAAACAGTTGGCGAAAACAGCCCCAAAAATTTTCTTCGGGGGCGTTGCCCCCCATGGGGGGGTGATGCCCCCCCACACCCCCCCGCTGGGGTGAGTGTACAGTCCACCTATATATCATATAGAACTAGGGTACAAACACGACTGATACAATATCATCTATGAGACTAGAAGATCTGGCTCCACAACCAACAATCTCCCACTTGGAGACTGATCACAGCAACTCCACCGCTGCTGCACTTGCTGGACTTGGACTTGGAAAATTTCTCCTCTTCACCTTCATGCTAGAAGGCCAACTGAAACCGAGCACGAACTCAGTTTCTCTCTGGTCACTACCTTTGTGAACATGTCTGCAGGATTCTGGCTAGTATGTATCTTTTCCAACTTTAACAGTTCATCTTCCAGAACAGAGCGCATGAAATGGTACTTGAGCTGTATATGTTTAGTCCTGGAATGGAATGCTGAGTTCTTTGCAAGGTGAATGGCACTCTGGCTGTCACTATACAATCTTCTATCCTTCTTCTTCTTACCCACTTCCTCCATAAACCTCTGCAACCAAATCATCTCTTTACTAGCCTCTATAATGGAAACATACTCTGCTTCTGTTGTTGAAAGTGCAACAACCTTCTGTAGTTTCGAAATCCAGCTTACTGCTGTTCCACCTACAATAAACACATACCCTGTGGTACTCCTCCTGCTATCCTTGTCACCTGCCATATCTGCATCAACATATCCCTGTAGAATAGTGTCTGAACCTCCAAAACATAATGCCTCAGTAGTAGTACCTCTCAAATACCTGAGAATCCACTGTACTGCCTTCCAATGTTCTTTACCTGGATTGTTCATATATCTGCTCACAACTCCCACTGCATGTGCAATATCTGGTCTTGTGCACACCATGGCATACATCAAACTGCCAACTGCTGATTGATAGGGAATCTTGGACATGTAATCTGTCTCTTCTTGTGTCTTGGGATACATTTCCTTACTTATACTGAAATGGTTATCCAAAGGTGTACTTACAGGTTTTGCATTCTGCATTCTGAACCTCTCCAACACCTTTTGTATGTACTCACTTTGAGACAATGTCAGTTTGTGATTTTTTCTGTCTCTTGTTATTCTCATACCAAGGATTTGCTTTGCAGCACCCAAATCCTTCATCGCAAATGAATTAGCTAGCTTCCTTTTGAGTACATTTATATCCTGCATGTCAGACCCTGCAACAAGCATGTCATCCACATACAATAACAAGATAATATATCTTCCATTGTCTAGCTTCTTGAAATAAACACAGTGGTCAGAATGACATCTACTATAACCTTGTTCTGTCATAAACCTGTCAAACTTTAGATACCACTGTCTTGGAGCTTGCTTCAAGCCATACAAGCTCTTTTTCAACCTGCATACCAGATCCTCCTTACCTTTGACCTCATATCCTTATGGCTGCTGCATATATATTTCTTCCTCCAAATCCCCATGGAGGAAGGCTGTTTTTACATCTAACTGTTCAAGATGCAAATCTTATACCGCCACTAGACTTAAGATAGTCCTAATTGAAGTCATCTTAACAACATGAGAAAATATTTCGTCAAAATCTATACCTTTCTTCTGTGCAAACCCCTTTACAACAAGTCTGGCCTTGTACCGCTTCTTACCTCCTTCTTCTTCCTTCAACCTGTAAATCCATTTGTTTTGCAATGCTCTTTTACCAGCAGGCAACTTAACCAAATCCCAAGTTTGGTTTCCTACCAATGAGTCCATCTCCTCATTCATGCCTTGCTCCCACTTCTTTCTAATTTCCACCTACATTGCTTCTTCATAACATTCTGGTTCACCAGAATCAGTGATCAATAAATAATACATTGAAGGAGAGTATCGTTCAAGGAGTCTACTTAACCTGGTAGATCTTCTTATAGTTGCAGGAGTTTCAGGTACTTGCTGCTGCTCTTGATTTTCTGGCACCTTCGGAACTTCATTTTCTTTAAATTCATCAAGCACTATGTACTCTGTGCTTCCCTTTTCCTGTTTCTTTCCCTGCAACTGATCTTTATACATGACCTTTTCATTGAATATCACATCTCTACTCCTGATGATTTTGTTATTTTCATAATCCCATAAACGATAACCAAATTCATCAACCCCATATCCAATAAAGGTACATTTCTTGGATTTAGCTTCAAGCTTTGTTCTATTTTCTTTATCAATATGGACAAATGCTTCACAACCCAACATTCTCAGAAATGAGTAGTTTACCATTTTATCTGTCCATGCTTCCTCTGGAATACCACCATCCAAAGCACTTGAAGGTCCTCTGTTTATTAAATAAACAACAGTATTTATAGCATCCGCCCAAAACTGTAAGGGCAACCCTGCATGCAGTCGCATACACCTTGCACGCTCCATGATCGTTCTGTTCATCCTTTCTGACACACCATTTTCCTGTGGTGTTCCTGGGACTGTCTTCTCTCTACGAATCCCATGGTATGTACAGTAACTATCAAACTCCTTGCCGCAGTACTCACCTCCATTATCAGATATGAGACACTTCAATCTTTTTCCTGTCTCATTCTCAACCAAAGCTTTCCACTTCTTAAAAGTAGCAAACACATCAGATTTATGTCTAATGCAATAAACCCAAGTTTTTCTAGTTGCATCATCAATAAATGTAACATAATAATGAGAGCCACCAAGAGATTGTACCTGAGCCGGTCCCCATACATCTGTATGCACAAGCTCTAATTTTTCATTCTTCTTCTGTTTCCCAACCCTGAGAAATCTGATTCTCTTCTATTTTCCATAAACACATTTTTCACAGAATTCCAAACTTACCTGCTTCAAATCCGGCAACAACTTCCTTGAGTGGAGAATCTGCATCCCCTTCTCACTCATGTGGCCAAGCCTATGATGCCACAATGCTGTATCTGTTCCTGTGGAAGCTAAAGAGATAGAATGGTCAGTATTATGAGGACATAAATACAACGTACCTACTCTGTCTCCTTTTGCTATCACCATTGATCCTTTAGTGATCTTCCACCACTTTTCTCCGAACGTAGATAGACAGTCGCCATCTCCCAACTGCCCTATTGAGATCAGATTTCTTTTCATAACAGGAATATGCCTAACATCTTTCAACAACCAATCAGTTCCATTCTTAACTTTTATCCATACCTTACCCATTCCAACAATTTTACATGGCTCATCATCACCCAATAAAACATGTCCAAAGTCGCCAGGAACATACTCATGAAAGTATTTCCTATGGGGTGTAGCATGACATGAAGCTCCTGAATCTACTACCCAATAATCACTAGTATTATCTAATGCAAGAATCAAAGCATCTTGTAACACATCACCTGCTACATTTGCTTCCTGGGTAGTTTCCTTCTGTGCATCTCCTTTCTTCTTTAGAGATTTGCAGTCTTTCTTCAGATGTCCTTTCTTTCCATAGTTCCAACACTCTATCTTTCCCAGTCTGGACTTGGATCTTCCCATTTTAGACTTTCCACGATTACCTTGGCTCTTTCCTCTCTCCTTTTGTCTTCCTCTGCTCTCCATGGTCAACGCATTACCTGATGTCTCACCTGTGCTTTTTCTTCGCATTTCCTCGCTAAGAATAACACCAATAACATCATCAAATTTCAAGGTGTTTGAACCAGAGACAGAGTTACTTACAGCCATGACCAAGCTATTCCAACTTTCTAGCAATGAACACAAGATTAGAAGAGCCCTAACCTCATCATCAAAGTTCACACTTACAGAACATAGCTGATTTGTAACCGTATTAAACTCATTTAAATGATCAGTAACAGATCCACCTTCAAACATCTTCATATTAAATAAACGCTTCATTAGAAATACCTTGTTGGAAGCCGAGGTTTTTTCATACAACTTACCCAATGCTTTCATCAAACCCTCTATTGTCATTTTTTTTGAGATATTGAAAGCCACCGACGAAGCCAAGCTCAACCGTATTGTTCCCAGAGCCTTTCTATCAAGAACCACCCATTCTTCATCCTTCATAGTCGTCGGCTGCTTTGCTTTTCCTCCCAACGGTAGGAATAGATCCTTCTGGTACAGATAGTCCTCCATTTGCATCTTCCATAACCCTAAGTTTTGGCCGTTAAACTTCTCGACCTTAAACTTTCCTTCTTCTTCCATTGCTCCCACTCGAACCAGAAACCCTAGCTTCCTGCGGGTTTATCTGCCAAATAGACCTTTGGCTCTGATACCAATTGTTAGAAAAACAGGATCGTAGAGCAATAACAATAAACAGAAATGCAAATATAATCACACATACACATTACAAGAGAGACACAGATATATCGTGGTTCACCCAACTTGGGCTACATCCACACTGAATTTGCCAGTCCTTATTATTATTACCGTCCAGCAAGTCGAAGGGATACAACCTGCAGCACAACCGCTGCACTTCCTCTTCTCTGTTTCACAGTCTCTCTCCTGATCTCAAAGATCTTTACAATGCATAAAACCTAATACATCAACAACCCTAGCCGTATTACAATGTCTTTCTTTTATAAGGGAAATACAATGGGAAAATACCACGGAATACCCAAAACCATGGGCCCGCAAAACAGTTGGCGAAAACAGCCCCAAAAATTTTCTTTGGGGGCGTTGCCCCCGAACCCCCATTTCTTGGGGGCGCTGCCCCCGAACCCCCACTGGGGGACCGCTGGGCCCCGGACCCCCCAGCCAGGGGGGATGGGCCCTCCTGGAACCCCGTGGGGGGGCGATGCCCCCCTACACCCCCCCGCTGGGGTGAGTGTACAGTCCACCTATATATCATATAAAACTGGGGTACAAACATGGCTGATACAATATCATCTATGAGACTAGAAGATCTGACTCCACAACCAACACATGAGTTGATCCACCTTGACGGTGTGTGTATCATTGCTGCCACCAACAACCAAGCTGAGTATGATGTCGTGACTAGTCTCTTAACCGTCTCCCTCTAGTTAGGCATTAGTCACCTTCATGTGTTTCTAGAATCTCAACTCCTTGTCACCTAGATAAAAAAATGGTACCAGGTATGCAATCCTTTCCTTTTTAGAAATTTCTTGTGAAATAAACAACTAGTTAGGAATTTTGAATTCATTACATTCGCACATTTTCAACGAGATCAAAATAGTGTCGTAGACAATATGGCTAACGACATTCTAGAATGGCACATCAATCACCGCATATAGGAAGTAAATCATAAACATACATCATCATGTCATTTTTCACATTCACAAGTACATACATATCATAAAAGGCTCATCTAACATCAAAAAATACATAAAAATTCCATCCATGTTCATATAGATATCAAAATGTCATAATGTCTACATCATCATATAAGCATGTCCATAAAGAGAAGCCCCAACAACTTCCTCATAAAAATATCGTATATAATAGGCCGATACAAAATCACTATGCTCATCACATTAGGGGGTAGCTCCATAAGCTACTAAGCTAAATGTGGGGTCCTGCTCTTGTTCTTGCTTGGCAGTTTGGTGAGAAGGTTTGTGACTCTTTGTAGGTGGCTCTTTTATAATCCTGTTCTCATCTATTATATTATTTGTTTAAGCATGAAAGTTTTAACTTTTAAGTGTATTGGGAGTTGGGACACATTGTTTGTTTCATAGATTGACATCTTGAGTCTTGACGGCAAATCTAAATCTATTTTTGGTTGTCAAATGTGAATATTATAGTCTTGTTGAAATTAGTATATGTTTTGCATAACGTAAGGAAATAAAGAGATGCACTCAAACTATGAATGAACTAATGTATGTTGAAATCCAAAAGCCAGATAAACTAAATGATTGGAATCTTAGAAGGAAACTAATTAAAGATGTATTACAAAGGATTCTCAGGCAACACATTGTTTGTTACACAGATAGACATATTGAGTCTTAATAGCAAATCTAAATCTATTTTTGGTTTCCAGATGTGAATATTATAGTCTTGTTGAAATTAGTATACGTTTTTCATAAAATAAGGAAATAAAGAGATGAAGTCAAACTATGAACGAACCAATGTATGCAGAAATCCACAAGTCAGATAAACTGAATGGTTGGAACTTAGAAGGGAACTAATTAAAGATGTATGTTAGAGGATTCTCAGGTTCCATGATTCAATCAGAAGTCTGTAAGAGTATGTAAAAAAGTGTCATCGAGAGTCATTTAATGGTATTCATTAAGAGATAGAGCTCTCATTTTAAACTGTAAGCCTTGTTTAGAGACTATAAAATTTAAAAAGCTTGAACTTGAAAGATGATATTTTATGATAAATAGCACATGAATACCATTGGATTTAGGGATGGGAACTTCCAATTGACTACCCTCGGGTCTTTGTTTAACTAATTTGATGTTGCATTATATTGTTCATTTATACATGCGTGGCTAGTAGGTACATGTTCTGCAATTTCACCACCAACATACGTAAAGCACAAGGAATTTAAATTTGATTTTGTTTGAGTTATACACACACACATGTAATTTCTTTCACTGATCAATGCAAATTAGTTTTGATTAATTAATTTTCAGACATTGCATGTGCTCACTTCTTTTGTAACTAAGAAGGATATTTAGTCCAATGGCTCTAAGATGCATAGTAATGGATACATATACCCATAATATCATTTTGATAAATTAAGTTGGATGTATGTTTGGTGTTCATAGGAAACCTTATATTTTGTTTGATCCAAGCGCCACATATGGTGGGGGACATCCAAGTATTCTATCGTGTCTCTTGGTTTTTGAGTAATAAAAGGTGACAATGGATGTATATATGTGTGGTGTTGTAAACAAAATATTCAACAAGCAATAAGAATGTGCATAAGCTACTCAATTTATATTTTAATGTTGAGTGATGGACAGATTTGCATGTAAGGTGTTACAAAATAATTATGAGACTGTGAAAGAAGAGATTCTCTTTTTGTCAAGTCTAGCACATCATTGAACAATGTTTATATAGATAGAGAAAATGTTCCAATTGTGTAATTGCTATGAGTTGGAATAGTTCAACTTCAAATATTAATAATCAAATGTTGTTGTGTTGACTATTTGTCTCCCATGTTGACACAATCAGGTTGGAAGAGACGCTTGTTTGGTAGAATACTAGAACTAGGAGGTGGCATTCTTGAAGAAGACTCTACATAAACATTAGAATTAGTATATGTAACAATGCTGATTTGTTTATCCACCATTGACTTCTTCAACTTAGGGCTAGATTTAGTGCCTAGATATGCCAAAAGACCAACCATAAAGCCCCAAAACTTGAGCCTTGACTCTTGAATAGATCCATTATTGTTTGGCACCATGCAAATTGTACTTAATAATGCTTTGTGCCTCCTCTCTTCTTTACGTGAACAATAATGCAAAATTTTCACAATGGGTTGGGTGCCATTATTGCCATTCAAAGTTAAAAACAGCTACCTACAAGGAAAAATTCACAGTCCACAACATACAACTATCATCCACAAGTGTAAATTGGCTGGAAAAACATTTACATTGGACAAAAATTGCTGCCCAAGTGCAAAACAGTGAAATAATAAACTATTGTCACAAGGAAAATGCCAAGCTTATCTGAAAATCACTGCCCAACTACAAATCAATTGAAAAATTATCTGTCCTGCATGATAAGAGGGCTGATGTGAGATCTTGGTAGGCTGAAGTGGTTGATTGCTTTGAGCTTCATGCAGGGCATCTTGGGGTTGATTCCATGGAATGGATGCCTCTGTTGCTTGCCTCACTTGATGTCCCTTCCAGTTCAGGTGCCATAATTAGCACTGACACGTTTGCACTGGGTAGTGGTACCATCTACAAATGTGTTGAAGTGCCTGGGAAATTCTCTACGAGTTTTTTCTTAGAAAAAAAAGTGCTAATGTGAGCTGAAAACCACCTCCCACAAGTGCCACATGCAAGAAAACCATACAACCTTATTGTAAATTGTTTCCAACAGCTCTAGCTTTATGCAAAGAATGCAATGTAAAGAGAGAAAATCCCCAACAATTCTTTTTATCAGTGAAATCTCATGTTTCGACGGTGAGTTAGGTTTTAAATGTCTTTTTGTTCATTTTTTATATTAAATCTAGTCTCCATTTTTGTGTACGGAACCTTGGACTACTTTTGGTGGGCTCAGATGGGGCATGGTTTGCATTTGAGGCAAGCTGTCTTAGGGGTTTCTAGTGTCTTGGAAAAAAATGAGGCTTACAGTAGTTAGCGGGATCATAATTAATGGTATGAGGGGATGTTACTGTTGGGTTTTTACTTTTGCCACATTCTCTGCTATTTGTCTTGTCTAAGCAGTGGGTAATGTTGAACAGGGTTGTTGAAAATGATTCCTACTAGACTTGGTTTATTTCCAAATAGATAAAAGTGAGTTCCAATCACCACTTTGATCCTTTACAAGTTCCAATTTGGTAAATGCAAGTGTATTCATCACTAAGATTAATTATAGGGAAGATGGGAAGCTGAACTAGTACACAATAGGATTTTAATAGGTATTACTACAGGTGGTATTAGGATATAGGTCTACTTGTGATCATTTGAAGATTACTTTCAAAAACAATTTATCTTCAAATTTATTTTAATATGTCATGAAATCCTAGGTTCAAGCTTTTCTCTTGCAATGTTCTCTTTTATCTTTTTGGTTAAAGCTCCTATCGTTGTGAACTTCTTGTTCTTAAAATTGGTGTGCCCTAGAACAAAATTTTGTTTTTGGTATTTCATTATTGAATATATTTTTTATTATATATTTTATTTGCTTTCACATTTGATTTTATTGTGCTTCAACCTCTATATGGGAGATGAGCCATGCTCATATATTTTCTCTGTTGGCAGAATCTGTGAATGCAGTCTCTAAGGATTCCTAGCAGTTGCCTAGGCAGCTTGGAGAGTCTACTAAGGTTTGTGACAGTATACTATAGTTTTTGTCAGTGTTCTAATATTTTTCTATGTTGGTGCGTGTCCTCTTGTCCTGTAAGGTTTGGGTTTAACTATGTTTCTTACAGAATTTTGTATTTGTATATTGATATTTTATGGTTTTGATCTGTTGTGTTACCAGGAATGGCCAGAGCCACAAAATGGGAAAAGTTCAGTGCTACAGCTGGCTTGGGAGTCATTTAAGGGGTCATATTCAACAAGGTTGTTCTTTGATGGCTCCTTACCTTCCATAGAATGGTGCTAGTGGAGGTGGAAGTCCCTTTTCTGAGGGTGGATCCCTATATTCCTTAGGACTTATACATGTAAACCATGGAGGAGGGATCAAGCAGTTCCTTCATGAAATCTTAAGTAGCGGAAATCTTGAAGTAAGTATCTCCTTTGGTTACATATATGCACTATTTTCTAATAAAATTTTTGATTCACCCTATTTTCGCAGTTTTTTTTACTCTCAAAGGGAGCCCTTACAGATGTGCTATAATTTTTACAGGTAATTTAACACGGTGAAGTAACATAGAACTCTCTTTGAATATTTTTCTACTTGAAGCTATCAAAATATTCTTATTGCTTGGATCTACCTAGAAGATATGATACCAATTTAAAAATGATATGCAGGGGTTTGGATCTTCGAATAGCCCTTATTATTTATGGAAGGGAAGAAGAGGCAAATACACTTACTGAACAAATGACAAGGGATCATGATCCTATTTTACGATATGGTGGAATGTATGCACTCGCCTTGGAGTACGGTGGAACAACCAATAACAAGGCTATCCAATTCCTTCTACACTTTGTTGTCTCAGCTGTCAACGATGATGTGAGAAGAACTACAGTGTCAGACCTTGGGTTTGTTTTATACTCAGAACCTGAGCAGGTTAATTTTCTTTCCATGTTTCTGATTCAATGCTTTCTTATTGATTTCAAAATCTAAACCATCTTGACAGGAATATATTTTTTTGGTCAAAATCACGAGTGGAATTATTTCACACAAATACATAGGCAGCATTACTGTTGTTTCTATATTCCTATGTTGATTTGATGAATTTCCTTGTATTTTCACAGACACCATGGGTTATATATTTGCTTTCTGAGTCACACAATCCGCATGTTAGGTATGGAGAAACTATAACAGTTGGTGTTTCTTGTGCTGGTACATTATTGAGTGAAGCCATTTCACTACTAGAGCCTCTGACATTAGATGTAGTTGATTTTGTTCGTCAAGGAGCTCTTATAGCAATGGATATGGTTCTTGTTCAGACAAATGAATCACATGAACCATGAGTAGGTAAATTCAGGTAGGTTCTCCCTTGGACTTTACAATGGCTAATGAGTACTACATAGAAATTCAAATTTTAAAAGCAAATAGTCCAACAGTTCACCAAATTGTTTTGAAAATGTTGGTCTATACTATAGTGCAATTTTCACTCTGTTGAAATGCTTCATGCCATTGTTTCAGGTGTCAATTGAAGAAGATAATTCTTGATAAGCACGAGAACACCATGAGTAACATGGGTGCAATTATGGCTTCTTCGATTTTAGATGCAGGAGGTAGAAATGTAACTATTAAAAAACTTTCCAGGTCAAACATGATAGAATGACTGTTGTTATTGGAATGGCATCTTCACACAATTTTGGTATTGGAATTTGGTATCCACTTATCTATTTTTTGAGTCTGTCTTTCGCACCAACTGCTTTTATTGGGATTAAATATGACTTGAAGACCCCAAAGTTTGAATTTATATCTGATGCAAAACCTTCATTGTTTGGCTATCCTCGCCCAATGGCACCTCCCACAACTACCTCAGCTGCAAATCTACCAACAACTGTTTTGTCAACACTAGGAAGGGATAAAACCAAACGAAAAAAAGAAGCAGATCATAAAACTACAGTTGAAAAATTATCTGGTGATGATGGTAATACATCTATATCTGCTAATGGTGGTGCAGGCTCTGTAAAGGGCCCAAACTCTAGTTATAAGGATGGCGAACCAATGCAGGTAATTAATGTTCCTATTAAGGTGCTTTTTGTTAAGAGGGGTTTCTTTAAAAATGAACCATAAAAGTACTAAATAACATATTGGTGGCATTTAATACAGGGATAATGGTGATTTTTGTTTTCTTGTTTCTCAATTTACTTTTTTTTTGGTAAATAGTAATGTTCCTCCTATTTTGGTTTGATAATGGTCATTTGGATCCAAATTTGGAGATTATTATTGATAACAAAAGGCTAAAAATTGGATTCATCCTATGCAGAAATCATCCCAGATTTTTTATCTGGGGTCTTATACATTACTGCAGATGCAGTCGCTAGTGCTCTTAAGCAATACCACTGTCATCCCATATTTACTCTGTATGGTTGTCCATATAAATCAAAATAAATATCCACACATCCTCTGTTTCGGACAAATGAAATTCCACCCACTCATACCCCTCTCCTAACCATACCTCCAACTCCTTAGTCCAATTCTTCCCTACCATCCATATTCCTCATTTGGGTCTATGGGTACTTGGAGTCTTCAAGAAATATGGCATTTTTTGGTGTGTGTGTGTGTGTCTAAGTTCTAACCAATAGCATGTGTATCTAATAACAACAATTTTGATCACTGCTCTCTTTCTGTGGATAAACACACACACACATTACATTTTTCAATCTTGATTTAATGGTTATTATTGCAGGTTGATGGTACACCTGTCAAGAAAACTGAAGTGGAGCTATCTTCAGAGGTTCTCACAAATCTAGCTAGGGTTGTACTAGCACAGGAAAACTATATCAATTTTTTTGAAGGGAGTAGATACATGCCTATTAAGCCAGCATGCTTGGGTTTTGTTCTACTAAGGGACATGCATCAATCTGAACCATAAGTACTTGTTTCAAGTCATGCACCTAATGTATTCAAATTTGGATACAATAGTATAATTGCTAGATGATTAATGTTATATCAATATGTGTACTAAGTGGTAAATTTTTTAATGATCATCATTAGTCCAGTAGTTAGATCTATATTTTCATTTTTTTCTACAATCAATTTGACATTCTGGAAGTGTTTTCCAAATATAAAAATATATATTATATAAAAAACACTCCCAGAAGCTTTTGAAAATTATGCTTCCTGCTCCTGCTCCCATGCACGTGCTATCTGCTATAATAACTTTATTTTAAAGAAAGATTGAAGTTGCATTGTGATTGAGGATAGTGAGGGGCTTTAAGGGTTCTAACTCAATGGTAGAGCACCTATCTTATAGGCAGGAGGTTGGTGGTTCGATTCCACCATGCCCTATTTATATTCTGAATCCACTAAAAAGAGATAAATGACTAAAAAAATGACCAAAATTTTCTTATAAACGACCACCAATACAACATGAGAGATAAGTGACCAAAAAAATTACCAAAATATGCATATAAATGACCACTTTTGAGTTAGCGATCGCTGGTAGCAAATTAGCGGTCATTTATCACTTGACAAAAATGTGGTCATAAATTTGGTCATTAATTGTGACAGTTAATGACCAAATATATTACCAAATTAATGACCAAATATACAACCAAATATATGACCACAAGATAAGCTATAAATGACCAAGCTAAATATGGCCACATATTTGCTACCAGTGGTCACCAACTCAAAAATGGTCATTTATAAGATTTTGGTCATTTTTTTGGTCATTTATCTCTCATTTTGTACTAATGTTCAAAAGGATATGGTTTGTATATGTATGAATAAAAGATAAGTAAAAATACTCATGATTTACCATATGTGTTCGTTGTGCAGCCAATGTATGAGAGGAAGCATCTCCTTTCAGCTTGAATTCCTAGAAGTTGTAAACCTTTAGTCTTAGATCTGCCAATAGTGGGTTAGTTTCGATGTCGAACTAGAAAATTTTGAAACAGTTTCCCATGTTTTCGAGTTTTTCCAAAAATTTTCATTTTTTTTTGTATGAAATTTTTTTGGGTGTCATCTGTAAGAAAAATAATCAAAAAGAGAAATATTCTTTCACTATTCTTTTTGGCGTGTGCAAAATTTACACACTTTTTGGGTTATGATGTAAGCTAGGTTAATTCGGTTTTACTTATGTCCTTAAATGATGTGTTCAATTAAATTGGCCATGAAATAATGTACATGCATGCTTTTGGGTATGATGTTAATGAATTATATGCCAATCAAGTACATAGTTGGCCAAAGAATCAGCCAAACTATTCAGACTTCTAGGAATGTGTATATATTCAATAAACTCGAATTGACGCTCTAAAAGACGTACTCATAGAAACTTTCTAAACAGTGTAGGATGTCGAACCTGATATTGACAATTTAACTAGGATACAACTAATTCTGAGTCCAGTTTGACGATTATTCATCGGATTCCAAGGGTGATAGCTGCGACAAGAAGCTCAATGACTGTGCTATATTCTGCAACATTGTTGGTTGCAAATCCGAGAAAAATGTCTCCTGGACTAAGAAATTCATTATTAGGTGTGAAAATGACCCATGTGGCAGAAGCAATGTTCTGAGAACTACGGCTGGCGCCATCCACATATCCCAAATATGTGAAATATTCTTGTGCCATCTGCCAAAGTGACAATTGCAAGCAAGATAAGTGTGTGCCCGAAATAACTAATGTACAAAAGTTTATACAAAGAATACAACATAATACAACCAATGGTGTGAGGCATCAATGCCTACGTGAAGTATTTCTTCAAATAGAGACCATTTTTTATCTTCGACATGCGTTCCCCATCAAAATTGACCAATTCATAAGCTCCCTTTTTTAACACAGTTTTGACAACAAGTGGGCCAAACCATTTAGCTACAAATTTCCCTTCTCCTATTTTATCTTGGTTTTGGTAGTAAGCTAAAACTAGATCACCTTCAGAAAATAATCGGGGATGGGTAGACTTGTCCTATTGCATTTTAACCCTCTTCTTGTGTGCTTCTACATTGAGAGAGGCTTCCCTTCTAGTTTCATCAAGAGAATGGAGATGGAGAATCCTTTCCTCTTCTGCAAAATCTTTAGGTAGGAGTTCGAGAGCTATGTTTAACGATCGTACTTCACATTCAATCGGCAGCACAGCTTCCTCTCCATAAACCAGTTGGAAGGGAGTGAATCTAGTTGTGGTTTTAGCGGTTTTTCTATAATCCCAAAGAGCGGTAAACAACATCAAGTGCCATTTATTCTTGATTTTATTAATAGTCCTCTGTAACATAGTTTTCAAAACCTTTTTGATGGCTTCTACTTGTCTGTTAGCTTTATTAAGATTTAATATTCTAAGACAGAAAATACCAGCATTACATTCCATTTCACAACAATAGCATATACATGATCACTGAAAGAACAACAAGCACAGCATAAACACAAGAGACACAGATTTATACTGGGAAACCCTCATGGGGTGGAAAACCCAGCAAAGCTTCCTCAATATAGATGACCAACAAATACAAAGATGTAAACCCTAGACCTGAGCTCCTTCTCCTCCATAGTAGATCTCTCCCTCACCTATGCACCAATCACAAGTGAGTATAATGTATGTTAAATGAGGAACACACCTCCTCTATTTATACACAACTCCGACTTGACTTTTACACTAACTAGGTCGGCCCCAACTTTAACCACTGGGTTAAACACCCCTTTACAAATGACTATGGGCCGACCCCACTAGGGAAGTCTAATAACCCAAGTTACCACATTCTGACGAAGGAATAAACATCTTCGGATATACAATAAGGTATTCACGGAGGAATGAAACATCTCCGAAATAATAAAGTACAAATATAATATTCTTAGAAGTTACAATATTTCAACAAGCTTGAGGGTAATATGGCGAGGAAAAATCCTATTGCAATCCTAACCGGTCTGTGAGTTCATCCATACATGAATTCCTAGAATGAATTCCGTTGTCAGTAGTGATATCTTTGGGTACACCAAACCTTGCTATTATGTGCTTGAATAGAAAATATGCTGCAGTTTTACCCATGCAATTGAATGTACGCATTGCCTCTGCCGACTTGGTGAAGTATTCCACTGCTACGATGATGTAGTGGTGACCATCGGTTGAGGGTGGGTTGACTGTCATAAAACCAATGGCCCATTTTGAAAATGGACCCACGGTTACTACAGGGTGTAAAGGAGAAGGATGTGCACGCATTTTTCTTGTGTAAATTTGGCAAGGGTGACACTTTTTGACAACATTCATGCAATATTTGAAAATTGTAGGCCAAAAGTATCCTGCACGCAGGATTTTATGGGCAGTTTCCAACCCAAAAAGATGATCGCCGCATGCCCCAGTATGGCAATCATTCAACACTTTTTCAGCTTCCTCATGTATTAAACAATGTCTTAAAATCATGTCCATTCCTCGATGGTACAAAGTATCCCCGATGATGAGGTATCTTCAAGCTCGGTGTCGAATGTGACGTCGTTTAATGCTAGAAAACTGAGGAGCAATCCTTTGGGTTTGGAGATATATAATGAATGTTCCATACCAAGGATTGGAAGTTCAAATGTGGAATACATGTTCATCTGCCCAAGATTCGATAGATACAGTATCTTCCTTCTCAATATGTAACTCAGACATTAACTCAACAAATGCTAATAATTTGTTAGCTTTGGCATTTTTGAATTCAAGGTCGAATTCTTGTAAAATTTCTATCCATTTTGAGTATTTGCCACCAATGATATGGTGGGACAAAATGTGTCTCATCGGGTTCATTTCAGCCACTATGGTTGTTTTCTATGGAAGTATGTAATGTCTAATTCATTGCAAAACATGGACTACTGCTAAGGGGAACTTCTCAACTTGGGAATATCTCAATTCGGGACCTGCAAGTCCCTTACTAAGATAGTAAATGACATTTTCTTGAGATGATTCGTCCTCTTGTGCTAAGACCATTCCAATGGTGGAAGGAGATGCTGCCAAATATAGCAGAAAGTCTCATTATAGTTTGGTGGACTAAGTACCGGGGCAGAGACCAAAGCTTTCTTTATTTCATCAAATGAATGTTGAGCTTGGTCATCCCATATGAAGATTGCATCTTGTTTTAAGAGATGCATGAAACCTTTAGCTCTTTCAACAAAATTCTCGACAAATCTCCTCAAGTAGTTAGGTTTCCCTTGAAGGCTTTGAAGTTGAGTGATTTTTTTCGGGGAAGGAAACTAAAGCATTGCCTCAACCTTGATGGGATCAAACATGATCCCCTTTTGGGACACTATGAACCCAAGTAACCACCCAGAGTCCACACAAAACATGCATTTATGTGGATTTAACCTAATGTTGTACTTGCGGAAGCACTCGAAGATAGCTCGTAAATGAGCACTATGCTCAGCTCTCCTTTTAGATTTAGCTGCTAAGTCATCAAGATAAACCTCAATGATTTTCTTAATGTCGTGAAATGTGTTGGGTGTGTGATCTATCTCAAAGAAAACACCTAATATTTAATTATCGACAGGGGTTGGTAATCTTAGAGTTGAGGCAAAGTATATGCTAAGGTAGAATGGAACCTAAGATTTTCGGCTTGTTAGACCTTAAAAATATTAAATAAAGAAAATATCGAAAGATCTTTCAAAATGAAAAACCGAGTCAAACTTCAGAAAACAATAAAAGAACTAAATCAAACTTAGTTAAAAAGATAAACTAGAATAGTATCGATTCATACTACTCGATCTTATAATTGAATAATAGAAACTGACTGAAAAGCAAACTGCTGACTATGAAAATGGAAACTATACAATTTCATATTTGATTTAAGAATTAGAGAACAGTTGTAAACAGATTAAAGACCTATCTATAAAATGGATTAATTTGATAATAAGCTACATAAGTAGAAAGCTATGTTGATCAGAGAAAATTAAAAATTATTAAATAACTTCAACAACATCTATTCCCATGTAACAGGAACTGGAGTTAATGTATCATAATGGCTTTCAAATGTAATAGCAAAACAAAACAGAAGTAAATCTAATCTAACTTCAACAAAAAGATGTAAACTACAAAGAGAAAAATTACAGTTAACTTTAAACATTCTGATCTATCTACAATCCATGAGCAGAAAGATAATATAAAACTAATGAAAACTAGAAGCAAGTAGAAAACTTAATAAAGATATTAACTTCATAACTTGATTTGGAAGTAAGTAGAAAACTTGATAAAGATATTAAATTAGAAACAAGTAGAAAACTTGATAAATATATTAATTTCCAAATCCAAATCCTATTCCATGAACATCTTCATTATTTACCGAAATAAGAAACTGATGCTAATCTAGATGAAAGAAACTATCAAAACTAGAATACTTGAAGAATGAAATTATTGACTCTATTCTAATTACGTCTTAAAAGCATGTAATAAGCTGGACTAAGAATAAGACTAATAAATTCTGAAACAACATGTTAGCAAGATAAATATAAAAGACATAATTGAAAAGATGGTTAAAACAAACTAAGAATAATAACAAGACTTGAATTAAAACTTTATAGAATATAAAACAAGGGCCTAGTTATGATTGAGAAGACTAATTAAGGGCAGGAAAGATTACAGTAAAAAAAAATAATAAACTGAATTCAAACTAACATAAACTAGTGCAAAAAGAATAAAAATCCGAATGACAATCCGAATGCGAGTCCGAATTGTAGCTAGGGTTTTCACCCTAGCTTGTACAAATGAGCACCTACTAAGGAGAAGAGACTCCTTAGTAGCAGTTCAAAAAATACAGTAAATAAAAGACAGTACAGTAAAACAGTAAACTACTCTAAGCATGTGCATAAACAAAAAGGACAAGATAATAAAAATGGTTGTTGTATTGATTATACCTCCAATGTGAAGGTTGATGAACCCTTTACAGCAATCCAAGAGGGTTGCTTCCAACCTCCAGTGTTGTTCCTTTCTCTTTCTCCGAAGGGTTTTGGAAATGGGCTAAAGGGGCACTCAAATGTGAAAGTAGCTCAAGGATGAGCTAGGGTTTCACGAGTGATTTTGGCAGAGTAAGGGTGTGGTTGACTGTGGATATGAAGTGAGAGGCCTCCATCACCTATTTATAGGTTTTTAGTGGTGGAGTGCTGGCCCATGGTTTTGGGCACCATATGGTTTAGGTCAGCTGTATAGGGTTTTTGCTTCCTTTTTCCCTCTTTTTCCTCTTTTTTGTATTTTTTATTCCCTTTTTAGAGGGTTTTCGCTATTTTGGAGGAATCTTGGATTATTTTGGGGGAAAAAGAGGTTTTTTTGGCCTTTTGGAGGCTTTTTTAATGGTTTTTTTTGCCTTTTGGGGTTTTTTTTTGGCCTTTTGGAGGGCTTTTAATGGGTTTTTAAGGTTGTGGAGGCAAATATGGTAGGAAATATGGACAAATGAGTCATGTAATGGGGTAGATGAGGTAGTGAGCACTTTTTGGGTGTTAACAGATTGCCCCCTGATGTGTGAGGGCAGGAGCTCATCGTATGGCCGATAGACATCGTAAGTCTTTTATGGTTTTCCTTGGATGTGGAGAAGAGAAGAAACAAACTAGAGCCCGGCACAACGGTCCTGAACAAACTGTCAAAACTGAAAGTACATGACCTCAATAATGAATGAGGAATAATCTGAACATATGGACGAGGTGGGCATTCCCATGCTCGTATCAAGATATAGAACAATAATAACAATGGGGTCCAAAATATGGGGACCTGAAATATACATGGCCTCAAATAATGAATGAGGAAGAATCTCAATATATGGACGAGGTGGGCATACCCATGCTCATATCAAGATACATAAAAATAATTGTGAGGCCCGAAAAAGTGGGACCTATAAGATACATAGAGAGCCACTGTGTACATCATAAGGGTCAAGAGGGGACACAAATCTGGGACATACTGTTGGGCTGACCATGTTTGAGCTGAAGAACTGATACACTGGAATAGCAACAGTGCTGCTGAGTGTGGTACCAGAGGAACTGATGAGCTGCTGAATCATAGTGACGGGGAGTCATACCCGCAATGGTACACTGAATTGGGTACTCAAGGAAGCATATAACTGGATGGCTTCTGAATACAATCGCCAACGCAACCTGAACATCCACGAGAACATATAACTGGGTGTTCCGAAGTGACTCACCAATGTGCTAGAGTCGGGGGAAATCCGGGGTCTTCGACCAATAAATGAAGGGATATAAACCCTACGTGATTCTCAATGATGCGATCAAGGTGTTGAAGTCGAGCATGTGAGAAACAACCACTTGGATAGGCAATGATGACTCCTCTCAAAATGGTCCGTAGGCACGCACCATAGATGGTGATGAGTCCAAGGCGTAGGGACCTCTGGGTATATCCTCTGGAATAGAGGGGCTGTCGTCGACAGAGGGAGACCTGCAACTAGCAAGGCAATGATGTTTCCTTAATAGGAGCATGAGGTGGAGCACCGAAGTGTGAGAGTACTGATGGTAGGACTGTCATACTGTGGGGGATAACTGGGCAAGTAGAGTGGGTGGACTCAAACTTCCTTTGTTCAGAGTATAATGGTGGCAATGATCGGGAGGCATATGAAACTGACTAGTGGGAAAGGGATCATAGCTGTAATGGATCAAGGATAGTGACTGGGGTGAGTGATACTCAAGTTGGTGTAAAATGGTAGGAGACTGCAGAATACTCTGAAGAAAGGCGACCTGATTGGGGGTGCTGCCGAGATGATCGATCATAGTGCCAAGAGGCACGGGGGGACTTCTTCATGAGTTAAGGAACTAGAAGAAGTGTGTTCAAAATGGTACTGTCGTGTGGATTTATACGAGCCCAGGACAATTCATGCTCGTGATTACTTTCAATTTTAAGGAGTTTGAAAGTGATAAGAAGACTCTGAAATAATGGAATGGTACCGTTGTGTGGATTTGTACGAGCCCAGGATGGTGCATGCTCGTGGTTGCTTTCAATTTTAGAGAGTCTGAAAAGCAAGTAAGAAGACTCCAGGGGGGTGATTTTTTTCATGTGTTAGTCTCCAAGGCGTGAAGAAGCATAAAAGGATGCAATGAAGAACTCTTCTAGCCGGTGTGACTAGACTATTCCTTTTTCGTAATTAGTCTACCAGGTCTGGAAAAGGGTTAAACTTATACCAGATAGACGCCCTTTCAGGTACTTTAACGAGCATGGAAATAAGCAAGATTGCTCGGTGATATTTTCATTGTTTTAGGAGTCAGAAAAGAGCTTAACAAAAACTCCCTAAGTGCCTTTTTCATAAAGGACTTGTCTGGCCTAAAAAATGGATAAAATTATACCGGACAAAAGGAATGGCCAGGCAAGGAAGAAGTGCTCAATCAAGGAACATTGAGGATGACCAAGAATGAGGCAGGGGGGGAACACTGGTGGGCCTCCTTGCGGGATAATGAATGGTGGAAAAATAATGAAATAATTGTAGTATGAATGGAGTGAATGGCTCATGTAAAAATGTGGAACAATTCGATGGCGGCCGATGTGGCATGCAAATCGAGGCAACAAGGTGTCTAGACACAATGGTGAAATTGTACCTCGTGAGAGCGAGAAATGATCTCAAGCATCATCACGAGCTCGAAAAAATGAATACGGCGATATAAAAAGTGTCAAAAATGGAGAACGACCGAAGTGGCATGCAAACCGAGGCAACGAGGGGCGTTTTGGAAAAAATACACAAAAAATCTCGAGGTGAGAGTGAGAAATGATCTCAAGCATCATCACGGGCACGGAAAAATGAATTCGATGATATAAATTATATCAAAAATGGGCTACGACCGATGTGGCACGCAAACCAAGGTGACCAGTGGTGTCTAGAAAAATGCTCAAAAAGTTTTGGGTGAGAGCAAGAAATGATCTCAAGCATCATCACAGGCACGAAAATATGAATCCGGCGGTGCAAATGGTGCAAAAAATGGAGTTCGTAAGGACTTCGGAATGGTCAAAGGAAATAACTAGGTTAAAAAATGGCTACAAATAAAGGTGAACCCACCAAGTGAAGGATGTAGTGGTGGGGAGAAATGATGGCCCGTGGGGGCGAAATACTAGGCGTATCAAATCAAATCAAATATACAAGTGACACGTGACCTAAAAAATGGTTAAGATCACAAAAGTGAAAAATTGAGTAGGGTTAATGACCTGCCCCCATGCTATGTGCAGGGGGTTTGTGATTGTGGATCACATATGGTTTGGTTTGAACAATGGGATCATTGAAACGTTGATATAGATGTGATGGGGAAGGTTCAAAAAGGTTGATCATGCCCCTTATCCTAGGGTTGAGGTAATCTATTATGCCCCCTAACTCAGAGGTGTCAATGTGGTGCTCGATGATAGCAGGGTCAAGACCAAGCATTTCGGTATGGGACCAGGCAAAGACATCGCAGAACTCTTGGAAAAAATTTTTGTACTCTCCGATCTCATACTCATTGCAGGAGGCTCCTAAAGTAATGAGTTTAGGGGCACCTCCTGGGGCAGAGAGATCGATTTGGATGATGGGTGAGATGTTGGCCATGTTACCTTCCTCAAAGGCATTAGGAGTGGGAATGGGATCCTTAAAGCAGTTGACTTTGGTGGGAAGGAAATCTTTGGACTCAGCCGCAAATTGGGTGGATGTGGTGGAGGAGGACGCTTCTGGGAGGAAATAGGAACGATGGTGCATGTCTTCCCAGGGATAATCCGAGGCAGTGAGAGCCTCTAGAATCTCCTCATCATTACAGAAACTTTGAGTTGTCAAATCGGTTGATGAGGGAGTGGTAGTCGAAGAGATCATATAGATGGTGTTAATCTCTCTGGATGAGGGTGATACTGGGGGGTGGATCTCCTCAATTGTGGGGGGTGTCGTCTTAAGGTCCAAATTATTGATCTCGTAGAGAGCTGCTCTGTAATCTGGGAGATCAAGACAGTGATGTGAGTAATGGCCATAAATACCCCATATTGCACAAGGGTGGTTAGTACGCAGTGATTTATCACGAGGCTTAGGGGTTGGATTGAGTTGGACAACTGGGATGTTGGGGTCGTCGTCAAGCATTTGTATGTGTTCTTGTAATGTAGGTAATTGTGGACATTGATGAGTCAGATGGCCTAACTCATCACACAACGAGCATTTAGGAGGAGCACGAAACACGGGGGAATTTTTAACTATTTTGGGCGGGGGTACAGCAGTGTATGGTTGTGGGCCTCTACCCCCAGTGTGCTTGATAAGAGCGGGGGAATTCGTAGATGATGAAGGGGTAGTGACACTAGGAGGTGGTTGACTAGTAGTGGCAATTGGTTGCACCGATTGTAGGACGACATTTGGTGTCGACAGGGGAATGGGAGGAGAAATATACCACATGGGTAATCCTAAGGTTAACACAGGGAGGCTGAGGGTAGCCATAACCAGGGTGCTTAATACTCCCGAGGGAGGGAATAGGAAGGGGATTATGTGGATGGGTGTAACACCAATGTGACTAGGTACCAATGGTGGTTTGGTTAACAAGGGCGGTTAAGTGTTGGGTGTTTGTGTATTGTGGGAAAGGGTACATACGTCAGATACTTTGGTCGCGGGTGACAGGGATGGGATGGATTGGAATGTTGAGGTCATCAGCGTATCTGAGTAAAATCTGGGTCCCACAGAGGAAACAAACAAGGTAGTTTCACCACAAACAGGTTGTTCAACCATGGGGAGAACATTTTCGGGTGCAGCGGGGGCATTGGGATTGTAATAGGTGAGTTGATCGGCATTGACCATGCATATGTCATGGGGGAACATCATGGTATGAAAAACGGATGAGGCAACCGCCCGCATGGCATACATGTAGCTACGGCCAAGTAAGAGGTTATAATCAAGTTGGGCATTGATGACCTCTATGTCAATGAGCACAGTTTTGTCAGCCAACTGGACAGGGACATTAGCTAAGAGACCTTGGGGTTGAGCCGAATGGCTATCATAGGCTTGCAATGCAGTGGTGGACTGTTGGAGAGTAGGGGATCCCAACTTCTGCCAAACGAATGTGGACATAACGCATGTAGAGGCACCTTCATCGATAATGCATCGATGGATGACAAGATTTCGAATGTAAACAGAAACTTGGAATGCTAAAGTGGAAGGCAGGCGTGGTTCGGATTGGTCCAAATCGAAGGCCATCAGTCGTGAATCATTTGGGTCAGTAGCATCAATGGCGGAGAGCAAATTCTTGCGCTATGAAGGACAGTTTTTTAAGACTTCTAACGCAGATATGGCTGCGGGAGACTGGGCTAAGTCATCTACAATGTTGTAATTAGATGCAGCACGAGCATTGGGATTATTGTTGATGCGACGAAGTGGGAAGCGAGGTGCTTTGGAGGTGCCATCTAGTGGAGCTGAAGGTATTCGTAACGTCTGATCAGTGGGATGAGCATTAGTGTTTTTGTCAGTGGGAGGGGCTTCAGGGGTGGAGCCATATTGGTTTCGATGGGTTTGGAGGTTGACGTCGGTGGATGACATCATTAACAAGTGGTGGGTACCTGAGTCTATCATGGGTTGATCAGGAGCGGCATAAGTGATTTGCTGTTGTGGTGGCGCGTTCCCTTGAGGAGGAGCCAATGGTTGAGCGTTCACTACACCTTCAATTGGTAAAGGGTTTTGTAGCACCAAGGGTTGATGTTGAGGTGGTGGGGTGTTGGGCGGCGCCTGAGGAGCCGCGTGCCCTTGCGATGGGCATCATCAGTCCAGAGTTGTTGAGCTCGCTCCAAATGTCGGAAAGCATGTGTGTAGTGGCCATAGACCCCGCAAATAGAACAAGGATGGTTTGTTCACAAATTAGGATTTTTGGCTTGCTTGGGCGGCCAATCAGGGTTATGGTTGGCAGGTGCCGTGTTATTGTTGTTTGGGGGATTGGGAGGTTGACTGCCTTGGTCTGGAGGGGGTTGTTCCCATGGTTACAGCCTTTGCCACAGTTTTGTTGGCCCTATTGGCGCTAGTTATTTTGGTTCTGCTACGGATTTTGTTGCGCATGCACTTACCCTTGGGCAGCAGGTGGGTTCTGGGGTTGTGTAGGTGCAGGAGCAGGCTGCGGTGGATAATAAGTAGGTGGAGGCTACGCACATGCTGAACCTTGTGGGGGTTGCTGATACGTCTGTGGAACAGGTTGTGGGTTTGCCGCAGGGGCTTCCTGTGGCGGGTAATAAGCAGGTTGGGCTTGAGAGGACACAGGAGCTGGTGCAGCCTGTGGATGGTAATATGGCTGAGGTGCAACCGGGGGGGCATAAGCGGGGGATGCATGACCAAAGCACTGAGGTGGACATGAGGGTCCATTGGAATGGTGGTGATGTGAAATGGGAGCATACGAATTGGTTGCTCCAGACTAAGATGTAGCCCGCAAAAGGTCGGGGCCATGCCTAGGACATGCTATGGAAAAGGGTTGGGGATGCGAGGCAATATGGTCAATGATGCCATCGAATGCATGGGATGCCCTTGGTGCATTGTGTCAAGAGGAATCACCGTGAGGGGCGTCAGGTATGATGGGATATAGATAACCTGACTGGGCATAAATAAGGTCAAATTGCTAGGCTTTGAGGATGGCCTCTTCTTCGGACTGGGGTCATTCGGGTGCCACATCCTTGGCAATGACAGGAAGGAAAGATTTTAGAAACCAATCTAAGAAGATATGGTCGTCTAACTTGATTTTACAGAGGCTGCGGCGTCAACGCCACTCATGAATGTGGTCAGTGATGTGGGTAGCTGTGTTCTGTCTGCAAGATAGTAGGATCTCAACTCCGGCATCATAGCGGACAGGTAACTGAAAGAACTGCAGGAAAGTCGAGGCAAGGGAAGTAAAGGTGGCATGGGTCCCATGGGGCTGCTCGATGTACCACTTAGCTACATAGCCAGTGAGGGTGCATTGTAATAGATGGAGGAAGACAGAGTCATCCACTATGGAGTTGGAGGAACACCATAGATGGAAGGACATAATATGGTTCTGGGGGTCCTCACCTTCCTTTCCCTCAAACTTAGGGATGTTAGAGGGGAGCTTGGTGGGCATGTGAGGCCACACAGGGTTGTGTCTGATGGGATCGTTAGTCAGTCTAGCTAGGTCAGGAAGGTTGAGACTAGCCATGAATGGCAAACTAGTAGAAGGATGTGACATACTAGTGGGTGTGACCATGTTGGGGCCAATGCCCCCAAGTGGATGGGTAGGGTTTGGGATGTTGCCCCCAAGTGGAGGAATGAAAGTGGTATGGGATGGTCCTGCACCGCCAAGGGTAGTGTGAGTCACTCATGGAGTGGAGATAGGTATGCCAGCTACTGGAATGGGTAACAGTGATCAGAATGGTAGATGTGGGCCCCATCGAGGGCATACCCAAAGCATGTGTGGTAGCTGGTGTGGTGGTGGATGCTCCACCAATGGTCCCTACAAAGAAAGGGGTGGAAGTCATGCCAACCATGGGGCCAGTTGGTGCAGTGTAAGTGGGGTTCTCAGACTCTGCCTCAGAATTAGAGGTAAAATAAGGGGCATCTAGATCGGGTGACGGAGTTCTATGCCATTGACGAGTGGAGTCAAGTGACAAAGCTCGAGATCTATGATGAGTGGTATCAAGTGATGAAGATCTACATCTATGACGAGTGATGTCAAGTGAACCGTGCTGTGGGGGCTCGCCCCGGAGGTGCCAAGAATGTCTTGGGGACTTAATGGTGACAGATGGTGTCAAGTATCTGGGGGTTGTGTTGAGTGAAAAATAGCTCAAAAACCCTAATGCAACCCAGTGTGCAGAAGGAGAGCTCAAAAAATATGGCACTCAGGCCAACAACCAACTCAAAACACTTACTGTAATAGCTATGCTACAATAAGTGGAGTATCAACAGAAATGGTCAGAATACCAACAAGCAGCAGGGTTTCCTAGAAAATAAATAAAAATGGTGGACTCGCTAGACCAAAAGGAGGTAAGGGAGCATGCAAACACCTAGCTAAATAGTATTCTGACTCAACTAGACATATCCTCTGCAAGGTGATGAAATCCAAGTCAGACAATATGGATAGTAGAGCCAAGTGGCTAAAGATATCCCCCTACCAGGAGGGACACCGGGTAGTCAATCCTAGAAGAAAAGCAACTAAGATACCCCGTTCATGACATGTTCAGTTGGGTGAATCTACCATTTGGTTCTATCGTCGGTGTATCCCTATATGGGTGATACACCGAGAATTGCGAAAGGTATCCTTCAGTTACTGAATGGATTGCAGTATTCCACTCAGGCTTCCGAAACTAGTCTGGCAACTTCAACCCTCCTAGGGGAGAGGCCTTCCCGATAAATTGGTTTTAAACCGTGTCAAAAAATACTAGGGGATTTTAGTTCCCTAATGGACAACAGCTATGTCTCAAGTGTAAGCAACCGAGGGGTGTTATTTGGATGCCTATCCCCCCGATCCTACCTAACTACAAGATTCTTATGTGTTCCCCAAGTGGGGTTAGAATGTTGGTTGTGTTAAGTAGTATTTTAGGGCTCACTTGAATTAGGTGACAGAGTGTGTGCATGTGAGATGATGAACCCAAGTAAAAGTGCCACGGGGTGGGAAACTTTCTAACTACAAATATCAATGCAGAAATTAAACTTTGAAATGCAAAATTTTCTCTTTTCAATTAAAATGCTGAAATTTTTAAAAAAGATTTTGTAAATGGAACTGAAATAATATTGCAGAAAAAAGGTTGTAGGGAAGTATGGCTGTAGATAGGACAAATGGCTGTGCAGGTGCAGAAAATATTGCAGCAAAGTGCTGGGTTCAAAACATTGAAAAAAGTGCAGAAAACAGACCGCGGGTCTATGGCAAATCTAAGCGGTCGGACCACGGGAAACAGGTCAATAGTCGCAAATGGGTTGCGGGAATTTGGCCGAAAGACGCAGGTGGACCGCGGGAAAAGGGTCGAAAGATGCAGGTGGGTTGTAGAAAAATGGCTGAAAGCCACAAGCAAGACACGGGAAAAAGGCCAGATGATGCAGGCAGGTTGCAGAAAAATGGCTGAGAGCCGCAAGTGGGACATGGGAAGAAGGCCAGAAGACGCAGGCAGGTTGCAGGAAAATGGCTGAAAGCCGCAAGTGGGACGTAGGAAAAAGGTCGAAAGATGCAGGCGGGTTGCAGAAAAATGGCTGAAAGCCGCAAGCGGGACACGGGAAAAAGGCCAAAAGACGCAGGTGGGTTGTAGAAAAATGGCTGAAAGCTGCAAGCGGGACCTGGGAAGAAGGCCAAAAGACATAGGTAGGTTGCAGGAAAATGGCTAAAAGCCGCAGACGGCTCGCGGAAAAATGGGTTAACAACCGTAGTCAGACAGCACGAAAAAAGCTGATAGCCGCGGTCAAATTCCAGGTAACAGACTAGAAACAACCGGTAGATTACTGGAAACAGTCTGAGAGCCGCGGTCAGATCGCAGGTAAATGCCTGAAAGATGCGGTCAGAACGCAACTACGGGGGGCAAAAGATGCGATTTACAGCGGCCGAAAGGAAAAAACAGAAAACTATTGCAGAAAATTAAAAATATTTAAAACTATAACCAGAAATTCAAAGGAACACAAGGGGAGTCTCCAAAACTATAGCTAGTGTTTTCACCCTAGCTTGTGCAAATGAGCACCTACTAAGGAGAAGAGACTCCTTAGTAGCAGTTCAGAAAATACAGTAAATAAAAGATAGTACAGTAAAACAGTAAACTACTCTAAGCATGTGCATAAACAGAAAAGACAAGATAATAAAAATGCTTTTTGTATTGATTATACCTCCAATGTGAAGGTTGATGAAGCCTTTGCAGCAGTCCAAGAGGGTTGCTTCCAAGCTCCATTGTTGTTCCTTTCTCTTTCTCCAAAGGGTTTTGGAAATGTGCCAAAGGGGCACTCAAATGTGAAATTAGCTCAAGGGTGAGCTAGGGTTTCAGGAGTGATTTTGGTAGAGTAAGGGTGTGGTTGACTATGGATATGAAATGAGGGGCCTCCATCACCTATTTATAGGTTTTTAGTGGTGGAGTGTTGTCCCATGGTTTTGGGCACCATATGGTTTAGGTTAGCTGTATAGGGTTTTTGCTTCCTTTTTCCCTCTTTTTCCTCTTTTTTGTATTTTTTATTCCCTTTTTAGAGGGTTTTTGCTATTTTGGAGGAATTTTGGATTATTTTGGGGGGGAAAAGGGGTTTTTTTTTGGCCTTTTGGAGGCTTTTTCAATGGTTTTTTTGGCCTTTTGGGGGTTTTTTTTGGCCTTTTGGAGGGCTTCTAATGGGTTTTTAAGGTTTTGGAGGCAAATATGGTAGGAAATATGGACAAATGAGTCATGTAATGGGGTAGATGAGGTAGTGAGCACTTTTTGGGTGTTAACACGAATGACAGTCCGAATGGAGGAAAAACTAATTAAACTGAGGAAATGAGTAGTTTAGATGATCTTGACGTCAGCTGGCGAATGCAGATGAACCTACAATGCAAAGAAATCAGTGAGAAGACTTGTTGAGAAGCTAAGATAATAAAAAGCAACCTATTCTAATCATGGTTGGAGAGCTAAACTATTCTTATTCTATACTAAAGCAAGGTTGATATGAGAGAAGAGAATTAACCTACAGCTACAGAGGAGAAACTAATTAAATTAATTCTATCTATTACACAGCTGGAAACAACAACTAACTAGTTCTATCTAATTGTAGAAGGTTAGAAAAACAAACTATCTAGTTATGAAAGACTGAAATGGAATTATCAAAACTATACTGCTGGTTGACCATTTGGTAATTCTTTAAACACAATTTATGTTAGAAATACAATATAAATTACAGAAGAAATAAATATCATATACTGGAAAACAAATTAATTACATATACAGGAAAATAAACTAACTATTTGCAGAAAAGAAAAAACAGACAACAAAGACAAAACCTTTGGTTGATGAGGGGCCCTTCCCAGCAATCAAAGATGGAAAAAAAAACTAGTTTAGCTACTCAGAATATCAACAAACTAGAACTTCCATTAAATTCAAAAAATTACAAAAGGTTTGTTATCTGCTTGTAAATTCTATGAACTATCTGCTAATCTAATGAACTTCTCCAACTACAAGCTAACTCTGTTTATGTCTACAAGCGTCTATTTATACATTTTACAAAGGATGAGAGGGTCGATAGAGTCAACCTCTCTAATAACAGAGGTGTTTATGAATAACCAATTGCTTTGAATGGTGCATGACAGAGTATGGGGCATCCTCTAGGATTCATGGGGTTGATTCGTTCACGAGGAAGCTGCAGCGTCGATTTTCTTTGACATGGGCATAGAGGTAGCACACTGGTGAGCTTGGAAATCCATAGGAGAGGGATGCTGGAGCACTGTTGTGGCAAGGAATTGTGCTGGCAGGCCAAACGTGTGCGACCTGGACTTCCTCCAGAACACCGGTGTGAACAGGCAGCATGATTCTAGGCTGAATGCAAAGGAGAATCGGTGTGTTGGAGTGTTGACGTGGACATGGGATGCGCTGTCGAACTTGGCGAGCATAGGGACGAATATTCCAGAACAACGGCTCATTATCCATCACCACCGTGTAGCTAACAGAACCCACATACCCGTTTTTAACTTTAATAGCCTGAAACATATCAACCACGGATTTCGTGAGCTGAATGCAAGGCTAAATGACGAGATGAACGCAACTGAGCTTAAGCAATATAAACACATAGTCTGAATGAAGGGTTGTTTGAGAAACCACAACCTGTGAATTAAAACTAGATGCCATGCATGACTGGAATTGTTAATTTAATCATTAATAAATCGTAATATAACAAGATTTGACCAAAATTCATATGATAAATGAATACATGCATACCTGGTCTGTTTGATGGGATGAATGGCTAAAAGAATAACTTAATACATCAAAAATAGTGGAATTAACGCCATTCATAAAAGATTTAATGATAAAAAATAGTGACAAAATGCACACCAACAAAATGCATAAGACATAGCTCTTTGAAAAGTAGCTTCGATGTTTTTAAGGCCAAATGGAATTTTTCGATAAGTGAAGGTCGCCCAAGGGAATATGAAAGTTGTCTTATGTTGGTATTCCTTTTTTATCTGGATTTGGTTATAACCAGAGAATCTGCCCATAAACAAATAGATTTCATTCCTGGCACATTCATCAATGATATGATCAATGAAGGGTGTGGGATAGTTATCCTTGGGACAAGCTAAGTTTAGCTCTCTAAAATCGGTACAACCCTGGATAGTTCCTTTTTTTTTGTTAACGGGAATAGGATTGGATACCCAATCAGTCAAAGGAACAGGATAGATGAATCCATCCTTTAATAGCTTTTCGTCCTCAGCTTTAATGGTAGTAGACTTCTTAGAGTTCACTGGGCATAGTTTTTGCCTCACAGGTTTAGCTTTGGGATAGGTTTTGATCTCATGTTCTATGATACTGGGATCGATTCCTGGCATTTCTTCATAAGACCATGCAAACACATCACAAAACTCTTTAAATAAAGCAGTATAAAGTGCTATTTCCTCAGGAGAACCCATCTGCACCTATGTTGATGTTCTCAATGATGTCAGGTTTTAAGGATATGTCAATTGGGATGGTTTTCGAAATGTCCGCCAAGTTTCCTTCCGAACTCACATTGTGTCTTAGGATAGGGCATTGGTACTTGGTCATATCATCATCAAAGTAAAGATTTCCAGGCTTAACTTATAATGAATCAATTTTGGGAAGAAATGAGGATTTGTGGTGCATATCCTCCCAGGGTCGTTCTGAGATGTTCATAACCTCTAAGATGGATTATTCCAAAGAGAAAGTCTGATCCAGGAGATCATGGGTACTATGAGAGTTCAAGGCCCAAATAGGTGAAGTATAGGGATCATATTCCTCCATCTTTGGAGGGTTTTGATCGAGTTCTATTGAATCCATTTGAATAGCTTGATAAGCGAGCTCTATGGCAGAAAATGGAACATTACTCTCTGTTTCATCCTGTTGTGAAAACGTATGTGTATTTCCATCATCATTTTCTTCTAAGATGTTTTCTTTGGAGGTTCCAACCGATGAGGTAGAACCAACCTCCGATGTGGAGTTATAAAAAACTCTTAATGGAAAATACACTTCCGATCTAATGGTGAAAATCGGGGCAGTGTTAGGGATAAATATTGGTGGTGGAATTGGAAAAGTTCCCAAAAGGGATGAGTCTTTGAACATTCCTACCCCAACATCCTGAATCACCGTCGTTGCCTCCCCTACAAAGGGCACATTCGTGTGGAGACCACTTTTAGGTGTGCAGTAATCTAGTTGATCGATTGTGACAATCTTCCCTTGGTGGGGGAACCAAATGACTATAAAAATAGAAGATACTACAGCTGTCATCTTGTGTATCCAACTACATCCCAATAGAAAATTGTAGTTTATGGGTGCATCCACTACCTCAACATCTACTTGAACTATTTTCCCCCCAGTTCAACTGGGAAAGCCATGATAAGTCCATGAGGTGAGAACGCATGACCATCAAATTCCTTGAGAATTGTGTGGGATGGTACGAAGGTGGGTGATCCCAAAGCTTTCCAACAAGCTAGTGACACAACATAAGTGGAGGCTCCTTCATCCACAATAGTTCAAAAAATGTTCTTACCATGTGAAGTTACTTTAATTTGGAATACAATTTGTGAGGGAAGCCAACATGTGGGTTGTTCTAAGTCAAATGTGATCAAATTAGTGTCTAATGGATCAATAGCACCGATAGCAGGCAATAGTTCTTTTCGTTGAGCGGGACAACTTTGCAACACTTCCAAAGTAGACATTGCACAAGGAGCTTGAGATAAATATTCAATCGCATTGTAGTTTTGAGTAGCTTGCATATTGGGCTTGTGTGTTGTTTTGTCAAGGACCCCTTTTGGAGGATGAGGCACCATGTCTATGGTTCGTTTCTCAATATTTAGAAAACCACTAGGCTGAGATCCAACTGTTTCAGCATCTTTTGAAGGTATGCAATAAGAACGAGCCCTTGTTTGGATATGGATGTCATGTTCACCAATTGTAAAGATATTAGCGTTGGCTAGATTGCCCCCTTGTGGGGGGTTTGGTTGTTTTCCTCCTAGTGGAGGTATCATCGCCCCAACAACCATCTGTTGCTGCTGGGGGAAGGGTTGAGTTAGGACGACATATTGTGGTTGCCCTCCTCGTTGTGCCAACATGCGCTGAATATCATCCATATGAGGACATTGATGAGTAGGATGGTCCCCCTGGAAAATTTTCCAAGGGTACTTGTTCTTCCAGTTCTCATGATTTCCTCTAGTAGGACTATTCACCTAAGGTACATCTCTTGTCCTATGGTTAGCATTAGGCTTCTTCTTTTTTCCTTTTGGTTCCGCAGTTTGAATCTTAAGGACTTCAGAAGTTTGGGCATGAGTTATAGATTGTTGAGTTGCCTAGCCAGCTGTGGGTTGTAGATTTTGAACTGACATTTGTCCCAATTGTTGGGTAATCTATTCAAGTTGGTTAACAGATCCAATCACACCATTCATGTGAGGTCCTTTTGGAGGCCTAGCTGGATCAGATGTAGGTCTTACAGCATGAGGTATTAAGTCATAAAGTGTGCTCGATTGGGAATATACCAAATCCATTTGATGAGCACTCTGAATGAGTTGTTCTTTAGTCATGGCTCCTAACATGGCTACATCTTTTGCTAGAGTAGGAAATAGGGATTTTATGAACTAGTCTGCTAAAAATTGGTCAAGGATTTCATCTTTTATAATCCTTTGGTGCCTCCTCTACTCATGGATGTTATCCGAGATGTGAGTATCGGTGGATTTCCTAAGTGAAGTTAAAAGTTCTGTTCCCGTCTCATAGCGGATAGGTAATTGAAAAGGTGTCAAGAATACCATAGATAAATATTAAAAATCAGTGAATGTATTGCGTGGCAATTCAATGTACCATTTTGTAGCAGTTCTCGTTAGGGTCCGCTGAAACAACCTTAACCTAACACTATCATCAACTACGGAATTGGATGAACACCATAGATGGGATGTCATGACATGATTAGATGGGTCTTCCCCTAGTTTTCCGTCAAACTTGGGTATGTCTGAGGATAGTTTAGTTGGTATGGTTGGCCACCCATTCAAATGTAGAACAGGGTCATTGGTCAGCCGAGATAAATCTGGTAGATTCAATGTAGCTATAAATGGTCACTTGGATGGTGCCAGAGCAAATGTTTGATATCCAGGTGAAGCTTGATGGCTCCACTGTTGGTTTGCTTAGGCTTGAGAAGCATTCCAATAAGGGTTACCTCATTGCGGATATTGCATCCAAAAAGATGGGTTACTTCATGAAGGTTGTCCATTCCATTATTGAATAGGATGCATGTATTGATTCCCCCTTGCGGGGGTATGTTCCATTGAGATTGGTTACTTGGTGAAACGTTACCACTCCATTGTTGGTTAGGATTCATGGGTGGATTTCCCCCTTGCAGGGGTATGTTTCATTAAGATTGGTTACTTGGTGGAACATTACCACTCCATTGCTGGTTGGGATTCATGGGTGGATTTCCCCCTTGCGGGGGTGGGACCCAATTGGATTGGTTATTAGTTGGAATTGGACCACTCCATTGAATGTTTCCTTGGTTTGGATAAGCATTCCAAGGTTGATTTCCCCCTTGAGGGGGTGGTGTCAAAGAAGATTGGGTACTTCCTGGAACCTTCCCACTCCATGGTGGAGTGGGGTTGGTGGATGGGTTACCTCCTGGTGTGCTACCTATTAGGGGTATGGGATTGCCCCCAGGATTTATGCTAGGAAATTTTGGATAATGGATTCCTGAGGCACTTTCACTAACTTGTGCATTACTGTTCCATGGTCCATTAATTCCACTACGGATATTGAGATTCCAAAGTGAAGGATTCCCCCCGGGTGTAGAACTTGGTAGACTGTTTGGTATGCCAATAGGATTTTTGTTGACTCCCATATTGTTTTGACCTTGAGTAGCCAAACCATATGGGAAAACCAAGTTTGGTAAGGAATACCCTCCAGTAGGGATTCTTGTAGGCAAAGTGGATGTACTTCCGGGATTGGGACCCGAAACTGTACCAACTGGCACTAAAGTGCTAGTTGAACTTATGGTAGTAATAGGTAAACTAAATGTTGGAGTTGTGGTAGAGGTTAAGTTGGAAGTGTTGCTACCTCCAGCAACCATTTGAGGTTGTGATGATGTGGTCCCTTGTGATCATGATGAATCCATAGGGATGTTGGACGTATTGCTACCTCCAACAACCATTTGAGGTTGTGATGATGTGGGGCCTTGTGCTCCTAATGAAGCCATAAGGATGTTGGAAGTATTGCTACCTCCAACAACTATTTTAGGTTGTGATGATGGGGTCCCTTGTGCTCCTAATGAATCCATAGGGATGTTGGAAGTATTTCTACCTCCAACAACCGTTTGAGGTTGTGATGATGGGGTCCCTTGTGCTCCTGATGAAGCCATGGGGTTAGATGTTGAATTTTGCATGTGTACCACATATGCCAAAAGAGGATTGATGGTGTGCAATGGTTCACTGATGTGAAGTACCACTGGGTCTAAAAGATTTTTCAAAGGTGGATTTACGGGATTTGCTATGTTGTCTTCTAATGTTTCAATTACAATTGGAGCAAGAGGATCAACAATTTCTATGTTTTCCTTGATAGGTGGTGTTGCAGTATTTGTTTGATGTGTTTCTTCTCTACTATTGTTAATTGAAGTCAAAAGTGTTTCAGTTTCAAAGTCAAGATATTTTGTATTTTGTAGTCGTCTCCATAATGTAGCGGGGCCTTCAATTTCCGGTCACTCACCTCGTTGCCACTATGACTGGCGGGTCAGGAGAGCAGTCACATTGAAGAAATTTTGATAAAAGGATGTGTTTAAAAATATTTTGAAAAACAATTGAATCAAACAATCCTATGGATTTCTAGACTCAACATAATAAAAAGTGTCCACATAGTAAAAATTCCTAGAGATTTCAGGCAAGCAATCTTACTCTTCCAAAGAACCAAAGCTCAATGAAAATTTGGATTGTAGGGCCTTGAAAAACAAGTAGCTGCTGAGGGAAGTCAAGTCCTCATACAATTGCTAGAAGTGAAGGTGTGAGAAACAGTTACAATAAACGTTAATCGCTAGGGGTGCAAGCATTGGTTCCTGACCAATCACCCTCCCAAGGAGTAAAAGTTCCAAAGTCTATCTCAGGTACTACAATATTTCCCCACTTACGGTAGCCTATGTGATATCCTATGAAAAGCCACTAAAGTTACCACTTCACAATTCATGGTCAGGCGGAATAGTTGTGTTGGGCCTGGCCCATATGGGGCAATTTTGAATAGGAAGTATTGTAAGAACTGCGGAGCTAAGCGTAGTTAAGATTGAACAATTTTGGGATAAGTTTTGGTATGCTGCGAAGTTGTGCGCAACATAATGTCAGAGGAGTTGCGAGGTTGGTTCTACGAGGAGTGATGTGCCACGTCAACGAAGATCCATCTAAGCACAGCATCGACAGATGAAGGCAGTTATTTTGGTTTGGTCACAAAATACCTATTTTTGGCAAAGATTGTCGATACCTACCAAGCAGTGGGTAGGTGCATATCGGAGGTAGGTGACTGATCACAAGGGGCAGAAGACTACTACTACTTGAACCAGTCATCTAAGGACAGAAAAGAAGGAATAGATCGACGGAAGCAACCCATTGGCGTGCATATAGCAGAAGATTCGTTGCCAGATATTAGTAGTCCGGTTTTGGGAAAACCGCGACACTTTTTTAAACCTAAGGGTTTCGCTTTCATGAGGTAAAGACATGACCTATGGGCATGATCTATTTATAAGGAAATTTTGTATGGGAAAGGGCTAATAACATTTTCGGGTATTAACGAGTACTGCTAAGATTTTTGAGCAAGAAGCCATTATAAAGGATCTGCAACTGTGTGTGCAGAGACCTACTTTTGAGGAAGAAGACATCTGCAGCTGAGTGCGCAGATGAAGAACTGTTGTACCCTTTCCTAAGATAATAAACAACAGTTTTTGTGGATGTAGCTTCCCACCCGGGGGAGTGAACCATGTTAAATCCTGTGTTGTGTGATTGTTGTGCATAGTTGTCTTGGTTATTTGTTGAGTTAATCATAATGAAGAATGTTACAAATTATAGTAATCTGATCTATGTTTGCTTTTATCTGTATTCACTGTAAAATGGGATGGAATAATATGTTAAGAACTTCATATGTGGATGAATGTAATAGTCAAGCACCTATAAGCTCTTGTATGAATGGATCTCTGGGTTAACCATATAGTTAAGTGTTCAGGATTAAATCGCAGTATCAGAGCACACAACACTATGCATCTCACATATTTGCATAAAGTTATGGTATTTATCAAAGCTAAGTAAGGATGAATGATTAAAGGTTTATCGACTAAGAATTGATTAAGGAGTGATTAGATATCATAAATTCACTGCGCGGCTTGAGGCCGCACTGAGGGTGCCAATATCCTGTGTCTTGAAGAGTCTTGATGCGAAGTTGAAGACTTCGTGCAGTCACTACGAAGTTGCGTAGTCCGTCACCGCGCTACGAATTAATCAGTTGCATCTATTGCACCACTTGGTTGTGGAAACCTGCTTCTGCACCCACCCCCTCCAACTTCGCCTTGGTTGAGACCTCAGGCTGCTTGCAGTCTGTTGCCGAAAGGGCTGGTGAATAGGGGTTTTATTGGTATTTTGTACCGCGAAGTACCTGGGTCTACATTGGAAAATCTCTAGAACAGTACTGTGGCCAACAAATGGTTCCGTTGCCGCGCTAAGACCAGTGATGCGATAGTGTATTCAGAAAAGTTATTTCTGACAACTGGCACCAAGAAAAGAAAGAGATCTAGGCTTGGTGTGATAAGATCGAAAGAGACATTGCAAAAAAAGAGAACAGACACCTGCGTCTGTCTGACATAGAGTGGGTGGAAAAATTTTGTGGTGGGACATCCACGAGATTTTTTGGGCATCTTTCCCAAATGAACTAGAAGAGTGGATCTCACACCTTGCAGAAAGAAAGAATTGTTCTCAAGAAGGAGTACCTATAGAGTGGAGTCCGAAGCTTACTGAACAACTCAAAGCAATCGATAGCCCACTATCGCGAGCAATCGACTTCTGGATCGATAGCATACTTGAAGGATTTGTGACCGAGTTCACTGTAGATACATTGAAATCCTACATCTAGGATGAAGCATACTTGTTCGAAGGATTCAGAGGTAAGTTCTTGAAAAATATTAGTCTATACATTAAAATGCTTTTAGTAGAGAAAGGTGTTTTAAGAATGCATCAATAGTTCAATCTGTCATGGTAGAAAATACATACATTAATTCTGACAAAGAAGACCATACTTTGAGAAGTGGAAAGAGATATAAACTTACTAGCGAAGAGATTCCTAGAAGGTCAAGAAAACGTATAGATACCGAAATCCCATTCGACCTTAAAAATCAAAATACGCAATCATCCGCCATAGTCCAACATATTACACCTCATAATCTAGAACTCCAAAAACAACCCATCCCATAGCTCAGTAATACTACTAACACCAGAGGACCAAGTGCTCATAGCACTACATCTCATCCCATTCCCCAAAATACTATCCCTAGCATGATCCAACAACCTATATCTACTTTTGTCATAGGGAATCAGTCTCAGAATAGTACAAAATCCAGAAATAGAATGACAGATAATGATATAAAACTACGGATATTCAAAGGAACGGGTCAGGAAGACCTTGATCAGCACTGGTTTCTATGCGAAGCCGTGTGGAGTGTTAAGCAAGTGACAGATGATGCTATCAAGAGAGCGCAGCTCATAACTACTTTTAGAGACAGAGCACTCCATTGGTTTCTGAAGTATTCTCAAGCACAGCCAAGAACCTTAGCAGATATCAAGACCGCGATTGCAGCTGAGTTCAAGAAGCCCAAATCAGAATCGCAATGCATAATGGAGTTGAAAGAAATTAAGCAGAAACCTACTGAATCGGTCTGGGAATTCGACCAAAAATTCAAAACATTGTTGGACCAAGTGAGCTTTGTTATAGCTATGCAACAACATCAAGAATGGTTCATTGTTGCGCTGTTGCCCCACATCAGACAACCACTAATGCAACAGAAGGTTGTATCTCAAGCGGAGGCCTTAGAGATCGTAATGAAGTTGGAAGCTTCACCAATTGGAGAAAGTAGTTCAGGGATGATACAGATCCAGAACCAACTGGCTACCTTGACATTATAATTACAAGGTATGAAGAATGGAAAAGAGCAGAGACATGAACAACGACATGAAGTTTGGTGCACAGGATGCAAAGGAGAGGGCCACACCAGAGAACATTGCCCCTTATTTCAAGAATACCTTAACAGTGGTGCACCAAACCCAATAAATATGAATTAGAACTAGGCGCCATGGTGTGAAATTTGTAGAAGCAGAGGACATAGACCTGAGGATTGCTAGCTTATACAAAAATATGTAAAAACACCTAAAAAATTATACTGCAATTTCTGTAAGTCAGTTGGACATGATGAGTCCAACTGTCATGCTTATGAATTGATGAATGAAAGAAAACGATATATGGAAGCAATGTGAGGTGCTGGAATGTACCGCATTCAAGAGGAAAATTAGCCAAAGCAAGAGAACACCCACTATTATCAAGGAGGATATAGAGGCCACGGTAGTGGATATCGCGGGAGAGGAAGAAATACTGGTCACAATCAAGGAAGAGGACGAGGCCAGGTAATATGCTATAACTGTGGCTAGCTAGGTCATGCATCCAGAGAATGTACTAATCCATGCACCACATGCAACTACTGTAAATCATTTGATCATGTGATTGAAGATTGTTTGGTGCTTGAGGTAGAAATGCTGAAGAGGAGAAGAACAGAATCACTGAACCCTAATATCCAGTTGATTGCATCATAGAACAGACCTATAGGTCAGAGTGTCAATACAATAACACGAAGTGGCGCTGATACAAGAAAAGACAACAGAACAAAAGCCTCGACTTCTCGAACAAACGATCCTAAGAAAAACCCTAGAGAAACAATAGGGATAAGAAAATATCCTAGGAAAGCACCTCCATTGAACTTATAGAAAAACAAAGAAATATCCAAAGAAGCATGGGACATGTTTAAAAAACCACCACCTACTTCACCAAGGATTCCATTGTGAAGTCAAGAACCAAAAATACAAGACATGCTAGTGGCATATGATCAGACACGCACTGCACCAGATACCTCTAATTATGTTGCGCAGTTCCTACAAAACTGCATCAAGTTATTTAAAAACAAGGACACTCTTATGGAATTTGAAAAACTGCTAAATCAGTACGAGTCATGCAGTAAGAAAGGAATAGCACATAGTGCAATACATAACATTAGAAGTCCCAAAAGAATCAGCTGAGAAATATGGTTCACTGCCTAGATAGGAGACTATGAGATGGATGAGATCATTCTTGATCTCAGATCTGAAGTGAATGTCTTAACCAAGCAGACATGGCAGGAAATGGGAAAACCAAAGTTACAGTGGTCACCTATACAACTAAGAATGTCTAACCAAGGCATAGTTATGCTTCTTGAAAGGTTAACCAATACCATTGTCGACATTGATGGAGTGCGAAGTTATGCAGACTTCGAAGTAATTGAAATTGTGGATGATAGCAATCCTTATCCAACACTACTAGGCATCGATTGGGCAATGATGAACTCCACTGTCATCAATATGAAAACAATGAAAATGATATTTGAAGGCAATGACATAAGGGTCGTTGCACCATTGGATCCTTCATAAGGGGAGCGATATGTTGAACCTATTCAATAAGAGTACAGAGCTCAAGACCTTGACTATATCTATCAAATGACAACAAATGTTGCAGATTATATTGATCCTACTGCAGATGGAATGCTCACCTGGCGTTGTGATAGTTCTAGCATCTCAGACTCTGACGTAGGATTAGAAAACTGGCAACACAGAGTGCATGAACTATCTACCAGGAGATGCACGACAATTACAAAGTCACTCCGTTGGATTGGAAAGCAGGTAAGTCCAATCCCCACTTATGATGGTACAACTAACATCTATTCATTTATCAAAGAGTACATTGCAGCAGTGGTAGATGAACATCGCATCTCCACGTTAGACATGGAACTCAGAGAAACACCTACCTGATGGTGGGCTACACACAAAAAGACAATGACAACTTGGGACCAGTACAGAATAAAACTACAGATTAGATTTGTTGATAAGGTCACGCTACCATTTGAGAAATATAATGGCCAGAGGGATCCAGGAGATCATATCACAGCTTGTGTACAAACTTGGATGGAAAGACAACAGACACAATGGGTACCTCTCTTTGTGCATACGTTAGAGAAACCTATTCTAGAAAGCTGGTACCTACAGGAGGAGATGCGCATAGGAACCGCAAATTGGTCCATCCTTATTGTGACCTTCTAGAAGGATTTTAGTTTCCAAGATGACCAACCGACTATACATGACACGCTGCAACTGATCAAGAGAAACATATTTATCCCACATCGCAAAGAGGAAAATATAACACTAGAAGATTTTTTTGACACAAGCAATGTACATGTGAATCTCCAACCAGATTGGACAGAATAAACAGAACAAGTCATGGGCTGTTATAACTTAGTTGCAAAAGATGAAGATAAGGAATACAGCGATGAGGAGGATACACACAATATAAAAATCCCTGAATCAGAAGGACTAGACGAGGTAGAAGGGCCTCCATTATAGATTCCCAATATGAGTGGATCGGTCAAAACAAAGAAAGTGAACATCGGTACCAGCGAAGAACCGAAGTTTGCAGCAATAGGAGACTATTGGGATGATGACACAGTTGTAGAGATCGCAGCTATATTATAGGAATATCAGGAAGTATTCCCAACAAAGTTCACACAAATGAAAGGTATTCTAGGAGACTTAGGAGTGATGAAAATTCATCTTAAGCCTAGCGCGAAACCTGTAAAGCAAAGGCCGTATAGATTAAACCTGCACTACAAGGAATGAGTTAAGGCAGAACTTGACAAGATGCTCGATGCAGGAATCATCAAGCCAGTTGAAGAATCTGAATGGATAAGCCCAATGGTAATCCAAGAAAAGAAAACAAAGGGTGACATTGGAATCTGTGTTGACCTCAGAAAGTTGAATGATGCCTCTATGCATGATCCATTTCCTACACCATTTATCGACAAAGTTCTTGATAACATTGGAAGGAATGAAGAATACTCTTTTACTGATAGATTTTTTGGATACCATCAAATAAAAATTGATCCAGCCGATAGGCACAAAACCAATTTTGCAACAGAATGGGGGTCATTTCAGTATACAGTGATGCCTTTTGGCATGAAGAATGCACCAACCATATTTTTCAGGAGTAGTGATCGCAGCATTCAAAGACTTCATCCACAAGTTTCTAGAAGTTTACTTTGATGATTAGACCATCTTTGGGTTACTGAAGAACCATGCCGCGAACCTCAAGATGATGCTAGAAAAATGTAGACAACATCAGATTTCATTGAATTTAAAAAAATGTATTTTCTGTGTTCCTCATGGAATTCTACTGGGACACATTGTGTGTAAGCAGGGATTGATGGTTGATCCTGCGAAGATCGCAGTTATTGTAAACTTGTCTACACCAAATTCAGTTAAACAATTGCGCACTACACTAGGGCACACTGGATACTACAGGAAATTCATAAAAGGATATGGACAGATAACTGCAACAATGGAGAAGATTTTGAAAAAGGATGCACCATTCATTTGGAATGAGTATTGTGATAAAGGATTTGACACATTGAAAGAAATAATGGTCACCGCGTCGATCCTAGTTTTTCCAGACTGGGAAAAGCCATTTCATGTGCATGTGGATGCTTCGTGCATCGCATTGGGCGTTGTTCTTGCTTAGCCAGGAGAAGGAGGAATTGATCATCCCATTGCATTTTCGAGCAGAAAGCTATCATCTGCTGAGAAGAACTATACCACTACTGAAAGGGAAGGACTTGCAATGGTATATGCACTACAGAAATTCAGACACTATTTGCGTGATGCGCACTTTTCAATGTTTACTAACCATTCTACATTGAAATACCTGGTCAATAAGCCAGTGTTATGGGGGTGAATATACAGATGGCTATTACTCTTCCAAGAGTATGATTTTGAAATAATAGTCAATCCAGGCAGATTAAATTTAGGCCCTGATCATCTATCAAAGATCGAGTTAGGAGAATAACCTATGAATCTAGAAGACAATCTGCCTGATGCGCACTTGTTTTCCATACAAGTTACCAATGATTATTATAAGGACATCATAAATTTTTTAACTACATGGCTCGCATTGGAAGAGCTCACAACACAGCAGAAGAAGCAATTGGTAGTACACACAATAGACTTCACAATTATCGCAGGACAGCTATACAGTTAGGACCTGATGAAATACTGCGAAGATGTGTAATGGAACATGAAAAACCATAAATATTGGCTGATGCACATTCAGGAGCAGTAGGAGGACACTACGCAGGAAGAGCCACTACACAGAAGATATTGTGTGCAGGGCTATGGTGGTCGACAATCCATAAAGATTCCAAGGAACACTGTCAGAACTGCGATGTCTACCAAAGGACAGGAAAGCCATCACGGAGAGATGAAATGCCATTAAATCCTCAACTAACTTTGCAGGCATTCAAAAAATGGGCAATTGATTTTGTGGGACCTATTAACCCACCAGGGAAGAGAACTGGTGTGAGGTACATTATTACCGCGACTGACTACCTCACCAGATGGGCAGAAGCAAAACCTATGAAAAATTGTAACTCAACTACAACCGCAGAATTTATCTATGAGAACATCCTCACAAGGTTTGGATGCCCAAAAATTTTGATGAGTGATGAGGTTACTCATTTTCTGAATAGAACTATTGAAGCTTTGACTGAAGAATTCCACATCCATCATCAATGCAGTACACCTTATCATCCACAAGCGAATGGTACTGTCGAAGCTTTCAATAAATTACTGGAGAATGCGTTAACTAATATATGCAATGTAAACTGTGATGACTGGTACATGCACATTCCTTCTATATTATGGGCATACAGAACGACTTCAAAGAAATTAACTAGACATACCCCTTTCAGATTGGCTTATGGGCAGGAAGCAATCATGCCAATGGAATATATTATCCCCAGCTTGAGAATAGCTACATTCACAGGAATGGCATATCGCGCAGTAGTGGAAGAGAGGTTGTTACACTTAATTGGCTTGGAAGAGGATCGTTTCATTGCATGATTCCACCAGCAAGTGCAGAAAGAATGGAAAAAAACATGGCACGATCGCCACATCAAGAATAATTCTTTTTAGGTAGATGATCTAGTTCTCTTATATGATAGTAAATTCATAAAGTTCCCTGGAAAGTTTAAAATGCATTGGCTTGGCCCATACAAAATTATACATGTTACTAATGGTGGCGCAGTCCAGTTAGCTACCTTAGCCGGAGATACATTGCCAAATATGATAAATGGAAGCAGACTAAAGCTTTATCGCGATAGCTCTGCTCCACAGCACCCTAAATGATAAAAAAGAAAAGAAAAATATTGAGTGTCAAAAAAAGCTGAAATTAGGCACTATATATTACTGAATCTGTATATGTAACTTGTTAAGAACGGTCTCTATACCACACAACATTGTTGACATTGCGCGGGTTAAAAAGAGAGAGAGAGAGAGAGAGAAGAAAGACAAAGAGCTGCGCAGTTGCGAAGTTTAAAAGGAAACAACCAAGAGAAAAGAAATGCGATACTGCGAACAAACTACATAGGACCTATATTCACATGCTGCTCGATTTGACACAACACTCCAGAGAAATAACCATTACAGTGTCGGTCGGAAAAATAGCCGTTAAAAGTGCTTTTTTCGGTAACCATTAGAGAATTTAACTCACAGATATCCATGTTGAGTGAATTAATGAAGCAATTGATCGAAGCATCTGCCGGATTTGGATAACGGATACTATATTTAATTCTTATACAACCATTAGGGGATGTGGAGGGGACTCCACTACGCCTATAAATAATTCCTCAGTGAGACTTGCAGGCGTTACCAAAGAACCAAGATAGCCTCAGCATTATACTTTGAGTCAGCTCTGCAAATTATCCATTAGTCTACTAAGTACTGTGCAAGTGAATGTCATAGAAACCCTTTGTCTTTAGAGAATTCACGATCCAGGAAACTGTAAGAATATTCCAACACGTAGGGATTGAGGAGTTAATGAGAAACCCAAGCAAGAAAGTCGCCACTGACTCAGAAAAGGGTCCAAGAAGATCACCAAGACAAGGTCCATCAATGCAAGGCAGAGGCATAAATCCAGTAGGGCAGAAGACAAGGTCACCAAGCACAAGTTTGGTAGGGCCAAAAACTCCCCTTGCTGATAAAGATATACCGTTAACTATGACTCTAGATTACGTTGCGCTGCATACACCTGACGCACCGTCCATTAGATTACTGAAAAGTACGAAATATGATGTACCACTCTCACCACTTTCAAAGCATGTGGAGGTGCACAAAAACTTGATGGGAAAGATCCCTGATTGCAAGTGGGAGGACTATGATCTTCTGGCCATGTAGAAGGAGAAGTAAAGTGAACCTAGGTTCCCATAGTTCTAGCCAGACAAATACATGTGCTGGAAAAAGAACGTAAGGGGTAACCTCACATTGGTTGCAGAAAGTTGGTTGTCCGGAGTAGCCAAGTCAGGACTGATGAATCTTCTTAGGTTACCACACATTGACAGATCACCAGAGTTCAATGTGGTAGTGCAAACTCTGATGGCACGCATCCACCAAGGATACTTATGGATGGACAAAAATATCGACCTGACGATCAAATCGATCCATCAAATAACAGGATTGAGAAAGCGAGGAGAAGATCCAAAGAAGTTTTTTCAGGGAAAAAGAAAAGATAAAGAGGTAGCAACACTAATGAAGCAAATGTAGTTTGTCGTAAAAGGGAAGCAAGGCTTCCAGACAGACGACATAGAGGACCAAGGAATAAGATTTGTCATGTAGATACTAATGGGTAAAATCGTCAAAAAATGCAGACCATTAGAAGTCTCTGTAGGTGCAGTACTACTTGGCGCCACAACCGCTGAAGGTGAAGAGTTTAATTGGTGTCAATATCTACTAAATGAGTTCCTAGAGGAACTAAACGACACGCAGATCAATGGAGGATACTTCCACTTCTCTTGGTTAATTGTGCTGATAGCATTCGTAGGATGGAATGAGTCGAGTCACTATGTGGGAGTGATCACATGCACTTTGGATTGCACATGTGCTCGATATCAGAATCTTTGTGCAAATTTAGATTCAAAAAGACAGCATGAAACAACAATAGTATTTTACACATATTATGACCAGCTGTGTGGGGCCTGTTGTTGCAGCAACATCCCTCCCCAAAATTTTGTAGGCATTGGGGCCCCTCCTTTTGTTTTCCTACAAAGCCTACTTAAAAGGTTAAGTCCCCTTTGGAAAACTTTTGAACTTAGTCTTTTTCGTTTGTTTCAAGTGAGAAATATTTTTTGGAGTTTTTATTCTAAGTCAGAACTTGAAATTCTCTCTCGAACTAGAGGAAGAACTTGAGATGTTCACCTGAAACTGCGGAAGAACTTGAAATTTTCTCCTGGAACAATGGAAGCATTCATCAAGTCTTACTGCTACAAGCACCTCCTTCCCAAGTTCCTCGACCATTCACTTTTCATAAAAGACTTACCAAATTCATCCGCTATTGCAAAAAATCTCATCGAGTCTTTCTGCAACGACGGATCAACTCGAGAACTTCCGTCGCGAAAGAATTTTGCCTCATTAATTTTAGAAGAACTCGCCAAGTCATTCCAAAACAATGGATCAACTCGAGAACTTCCGCCGTGAGACCTTCGACTCATCATTTTCAAAAGAACTCGTCAAGTCTTTCCGCAATGGCAGATCAACTTTCCCACAACAAGCAGACGCCGCACTTGAACTCCAAGTCTCTCGCGCTTTGGAAGAAACTCACAAATTCTACCCACAACGATAGATGAGACCCACCTTTTTGATCCGATTTTGACGGTTGCACATAAATACAGAATGGGTTGAAATGACCCCACCGTACGCAAAGGTTTAACTCCATTTTAATTTCACCACCTACCCAATTAATGTCCACACGTACCAATCTTAATAGAAGGCTGGCAGAGGGCTATATTTTCCCATTGGTAGATTTCATTTTGGAAGATGCCATTTGAAACCTATGCAAGTTTATTTTCTCCAGCTCAGCTTATTTTCCACCGTATCAACCTCGTAACACCAGTGTTTCGTTGCCAGGTAGGTGGTTCTACCGTTAATTTTGTCTTATCTATGCGTGGAGGCTTTCTCAGGTGTTTTTTGTTTCATTACATGGCCTGTGGGCACTTGTAGTAGACTATCCTTTAGACTTTATGGCCACTACAGCCCCATAGCCTTCCCAATCCAAGCCACCCTACCATTCACGCTTTACCCATTTGATGTTTGCTTTCTGTTCGCTTAGCCATTTACTTATGCAATAATGCCGGTTCACTGTAAGCCTGCTGCAATTACGTTTATCGCTTACGCACCTAATCCTTTCCTCCTCTATATTCCTTGACCCCTTCCCCTAAAACTGAAAGGACCAACCCAGGTAACTTTGCCATCTCAGAAGGATCTTCCTATAATGAAAGACATCATATCTTCAAAGATAAGGAGGGAAGTGAGTTTTGTACGTCATATGCCTACCTTTTTTGAAACATTTCAAAAATTTGAAACCCGGCATTGTCTCCCTAGAATGATCAATTTGACAGCTATAATATGTTTTCTTGACTAGTCTGCATTTGTTTCTTTCCCCAACATGCGGCCTTATAGTTTCTTATGATCATACATTAGCATGCTAGTCTCGTTTCCTTCCTGTCTTGCCTTATTTTACGCTCTATTTTACATAATGTTTTGCAATCTTATATTCATTCACGTATGGCTGCGTGATAGAGATAAGATACAATGCCAAAGGGTAGCAGAAAGAAAGCTAAAATGATGGAGCCAGAGCCAGTAGAGCCAAGGATTGGAACTCTCTTTCAAGACACTATGTGCACCACGGGTGTCCCTCCCGAGGTCCGGTGGGGAGATATTTATCTGATGATCAGGGACAAGGATATCCTAGACATGCTCTTAGAAGAAGAACAAATCTACCTAAACATCAGGACCTATGGCATATCCAGGGCTTCGACTTGCCCTGAGCTATTCCCTTGCTCAGAAGTGATAAGGTGGATATTGGAACATGCCAACCCACAAACAAGAGTGTTATAGGACAGTAAGGGAGAGGCATTCGCTTCATTCCATCCAACCTATATTGCAGCATCCTACAAGTTCTCACATCCCCAGCAGGCGTTGAACGATGCATGGTTGGGACAGATGAATAATTTCGAAATGGCTAAGAAGTTGTTAATCACGGGAAAATAGCTAAGGAAGAGGGAAATGATGAGTATGACGTTCGGAGCCTAAGACCTCCCTTTAGATTGATTGCCCTTATGTTAAGCATAATTTTTGACATGCCTGATGGAACTATATATAGGATACAATGGGCCCCCATAATCCACTACATAGCATTTAAGGGAACTATTTTTGATTGGGCTACTATCCTCTCAGATAGTTTGGCATCCATTGTGGCCGCATCTAAAGAATGTTTGGCTCTAAAAAAGTCAAACTTTTATATGCCTTCATACCTCATTGATTGCATCTTGGCAAAGCACCCTTTCTCTAGGTTAGGTTGCTCATGGGATCAGTCCAACACCCCGGTATACATTGCCTATAAAATTCTATGGGCTCAAAATTACAGGATGCACTATAAGCTCATATGTGAAGAATTCATTATGCCTCTATATGAGCAGATGTTCAATGAAAAACCCAATTGCTTGTCAGAGAATGCCATGGAAGTCATGGAAAATTATGGAGATTTCTACTTCTCGGAAGGAGGTACCTATATTAGAATGTTCGGAGGCACTAAGCCACCATACATCTTACCAAAATACGACAATGATTATGTAGTCCTGAAAGAAGCAGTTAGGCAAGTTTTCCTTGATGGAATAGGAGGAGTTCTTATTAAGCAACATAAGGCTTCCTTCCCTCCTTTTCCTTTATGTATAGGAGCCTATAAATTCTCAGGAGTTGCAGAAGCCAAAGAGTTCATTCAGGAGCTGAAAGCTTTTCACTTCGATGAGGCAATCTTCCATAGAAATGACAGGAAGAGCAAGGTTGCGGAGCATTGCAAGGAGTTGTATGGTCATTTTGAGTATTCCCATTACTATGATGCCGAAGAAGAAGTGTTTAGGGGAATCAGTAATATTAATGAATTGTAGATTTGTCGTCACAGTAGTGGAGCTAGCTCTAGCTCTTCCACAGCCCGAGAAGCCAATCTGTAGAAAGAAAGGGAATCAGTTGAGGACCTGGCCCGTGAAGAACAAAGATTGAAAGAAGAAGCAAGGTTGCAGCAAGAAGCTAAACAAGCAAGGTTGCTGCAAGAAGTAGAAGTAGCAAGACTGCAGCAGGAAGCTCAAGAACAAGAGCAGAGGGAGGTAATTGAAAATCAGCAACAAGTTGAAGAAGAGGAAAGAAGGCTTAATGCTGAAGGAGAAATTAAGGCCAATGAAGATGCCCAGGAGGGTGGCTCTGGCACCCAAGATATGGAAATAGACTCATCTCAGGTAGTACAGACCCCACCCGCGAAGGTAGGAGTCCATATAAGAGACCTCCCGATCATCCATTTCACTCCATCCGAAGATCATACTGTGTCCCGATGGGATAAATTTGTGTATTATAAGAAAAGGAAGGCTATGGTCCTAAAGTCAGAAGAGAGGATAAAGAGACTTTTCCAGGCAGATATTGTCACCCAGCGAGAAACCACGGTTATGCAAAATACAAATAAGGCTCCCATAGCGATGGCCTCCGCCACTGTGTCGGCAGTAAAAGCAATAGAAGACAATGTCATCAACATGGTCAAAGAGTTTGAGTCAACAAAGAGAAGCGCTCATATGCTGCAACATACTGTGGCTAATGAGCAGGCTTATAGGGATCTTGTGGTGAACAAATATAATTTTCTGTCTGCTGATCACAAGGAGTTGTCAGATAAGTATCGACATCTGGAAGAAGAAAAGGAGCACCTGGCAATCCAGGTGATCGTCCTAGAAGCAGAAAAGAATGATTCCGAAGCTAGATTTTTTCATCTATAAGTAGATAAACAGGCAATGGTTGAGCAGCTAGAGCAAGCAGAAAGCAGAGTGATGGATATGTCTCCCTTTCATGAGCAGTCCTGTGACATCTTAAGTCAAATGCATGCCACACAAGAACTAATTACTGAGGAGGTGTGCAAGCTCAAGACCATGTTGGATAGGATGAAGGAAGTAAATATTGAAGCCATTAGGCTTAAAGGAAAGTACACTCGGGTAAAAGCAAACATTGTGAGTCAGATGGAGTGGAGAGAAGGAAAGGCAGATTTCCCTAAGCATCTGCCATTCAAATCTATGGACGGTTTTAAGGAGGATGTAGCCCTTATGGATTTTTGCAAGAATTGCGGAACCAAGCTAATATCTAAGATCCAAGAAACGATGGGGAAAAGTAATGGCCTGTATCAAAAGATTATTGAAGTGCATGAAAAGTGTAAGATTGTTTTTCCTCAGACCCTGGATGATTTTCCAAGCAAAGAACAACTCCTATCAGACTTGAAAGACGAGCTAGGCATTCAAATAGATTATGTAAAGAAGATTGATGTGCTGGCCACCAATGATCTTCATCACTACATTGGGCTATCATAAGTACACAATCATATGCTCAAAGAGATCCACCAGGCAGCAATAGCAGAAATTCAGGGTATTGAAGCAGAGCTTGGTAAGCATGTGACTTCACAGAAGATCCTACTCCCCTCACCAGCAAATGTGCTTGTAAGAGACACTAGTATATGGTTCAGTTATATCGCAGAAGAAGAGAAGAAGGCAGTAGCAGCAGTAGCAGCCAGCACAAGCACATCATCCCCAGCAGAAGCGCCACCCCAAGGATAAATGCGCTAGTCATAATGCGTTGTTTTGTTTTTGGGATACTTCTTTTTGTCCCTATGGTTAGAGCATTAAGTCACAAGGACAACTGTCCTTTTCTGTTGTGAGAAAGAATTTCTGTTATAGGAAAGGAGCCATGATTTGTTATAATTTTGGAAAGTCTTTAAAGACAATTGTAAAAGGCTAGGTGGCAGCCCAAGAGGCATTTTGTAAACTTATAAATAGATTAATAGGGAATAGTGTAAAGGACTTTTGGCAAGGAAAATGAATTTTCTAAACTTATACGAACTATTTTGCACTTGCTCCAAGAAAATGAATTTTGCCTAATAAGAGCCTGGAGAGGACGTCTTTTGCCTGGAAATGTGTGTTGGATGTATGTTGATTTATTCTTGTGACATTCATATCTTACCTTGAGATCTTTATTTATTGTTCTGAATTATTTCTCTGTATTGGGTGATCTTACTATTTTTGGTGCAATGATGTTTCTCCTAAATGAGTAATAGAATGTTTTCATATGAATTAAAAGGTATCTTTTATGTCTTTAACCTCCTATTGTAGGTGCATCTTTATGATTTAATGGCTACCTATTGATATTTAAATGCTTCTTGTAGCACATTACTCATATTTACAGTTTTGCGCCTTGCAAGGATAGATTAGATTTATTTCAGTCTTATATACATATTCGCTTCAAGTTCTACACTTAGATTAAATTAGCTTAGGCACTTGCACATCATCTTAACAATAAAATAAAAAAGAACAGTGGATCGGGACATAACTGGTGTAAAAGAAAGCAAATCTCTAAATCTAATGGTAGCCGGAACCGCTAACCGGACAGATTCCCCATACCAAATGGTGGACAACCTAATTGGGATAGTTTACCGGGGAGAATCCCTTTCTACTTGATGCTACAATCTTCGGGGCATAAATAGTTTTTGGCGCTAGAAGGAGGGACTGAAGTACAGTGCTGATAAAGGAAAATCTTCCATTGCCAAAAATGTTACTGAAAACCCGCTTGAAACAGGAATTTTAGAGAGCCCAAATCTTCAAGTAACAAATCAAGAAAACTCCATCTCTGATTCTGAACATCAAGAAGTCTTGTATGATGTGCCTTTTGCAGAAATAGAAGATTTAAGAAGACATACACGATCTTATGTTAGGCAACTAGGTGGTTTAAACGCAGTAACTTTCCTCCATAGGAAAAGTACTCCCAGAAAAGAAAGACAGTACACCGGTGATTCGATTCTTGTGCATAATTTTGAAGAGCTTGTAAATTTAACTCTGGAAGAGATTGCAAAACCCCTGAAAGAAATCGATCTTGAAAACCCATAAAAATTTTCAGATCCAGAAAATCTTGGAGAACTTGTTACTCCAAAGAACACTCCACTTAATTCACCACACGATTCTCCACCTGATTCTCCACATAGAACCATGGCTATACCTGCTTGGAGGGGGAGGGGAGCATTAAATCTTGCTTGGCCATTCCACAATCTACCAAAAAATCCAGAGAAAGTCTTGCCTAAATTTGACCCAGGAAAATCCATTTCTACTGAGGATCATCTCAAGAGTTTTTATTTAGCCTTGAATCTTCTAAATGTACAGCATGAAGATGTAGTTTGTAGGCTTTTCACATACACATTTGAACTGAAAGTTTCTTCCTAGTATTTTAGTTTACAAGCTAGCTCAATTTCCAGATGGGAAGAATTTGACACATGTTTCTTAAAGAAGTATGGAAATCAAAAGATTGTAGCTACACTCATGAAAGAATTATTGTCCATGAGAATGGAAAAGAAAGAAAAGGTTCAAGACTTTAACCAAAGGTTCACTACACTCTTGAATAATTTCAGAGAAGCAAATAAATCGGTAGAAGAATCTCTAGTTGAATATTATACAATAGCACTTGAAGGGCCTATAGCAATGTTCGTCAAAAGATCTAAGAAAACCACCCTAATGGAAAATTTCAAAGAAGCTAGGAAGGTAGAAGAAGAAGCAGACAGCATTGCCAAGCATGCCTTAGATGTAGAGACAGAACCAACAACTAGTAAAAAATCCTTGTTGCTCACCAGGAATAAAGAAGAGTCATGGGTGCATATGGAAAACGTAGTTAAGATGATGCAGAAATTGTCAAATAAAATTGTAGATCTTGAGAAAGATAAAGCAGCTAGTACATCCAGGAAGCCTTTCAAACCATTCTACAAGAAAAGGGAAGACAACGATCAACCTCATCCACCTATGAATACTGCTCCTATTTTAAATCTAAATGAAATAGGGATGGAACAATTTTGTACCTTTCATCAAGAGCCGCACTCAGAAAAGAGCTTCCCACAATGGATTAACTTTATGAGTTTAGTCATTAACCAGATGTTGGATTCATAGATTTCAGATCAAAATGATCCTCCACAGGAACCAAGCCCTGATATAGAGGAACCATCCCCAGACACTACCATGGTGCTATGGGATTGGGTACCTTTAAGTGAATTGGTAGAAGATGATCCCATGGAAAGCACAGCCTCTGCTGTAAACATTAACACTCGTAGTAAAGGTCCCATTGCAGATCCAGTTCCAAGCTCAACTATTCTCAAGCCTAAAATTTCAAAAGAATTACCTAGAAGACACATAACAGTCATTCCACCATAGCCTAAAGCTGACCCAATAGCAGCCAAGTAGCCAAACATTGACACAACAGTTCAACAACCAAAGGTCACACTGAGTAAGACAGACCATACAACTAGAATTGTAAAAGAATGTGATCTGGGATATGACATCATTGAAGATATAAAGAAAGTAAAGGAAAATGTTTCAATATTCGATATGTGCAGTTTTCCCCAGCAACAAGACAAGTTGTTGCATGTTCTCCAATCCCATGCCAGCACTCCATTAACAGATACTCAAGAAGACCTTGAAATTAATGAGGCCAGTATCAACGGGAAATCCAAATCTCAGACGTTGTCATTCCTTTTAACTTTTGAAATATTCAATCACAATGTACACAAGTGTCTGGTATATTCTGGAGCATCTTCAAATGTTATGCCACTATCTATCTGTAAAAATATTAACGGTCAACCAATTCCATCTCCTGCCCAGATTATTCAATTAGATAGGATTGCTATCAAAGTTATCGGGGAAATGAAAGATGTCCTCATTAGGTTGTGAGCAGATTTTAGAGTTTTTCAGATCATTCATATAATAGTAGTTGACATTCCCAAAGCCTATGGTTTAATCCTAATTAGGGATTGGTCCACTAAGTTGAACGGTTACTTTGCAACTGATTGGTCCCATTTGTGGTTGCCATATCAAAATAGACAGAATCAGATCAAGGTTCTGAGAGAAACGCACATGAAACAAAATGTAACTCAACTAGAAGGAAAGAATGAAGCTGTAGCCTTCTCGTCCTCAGTTTTGGGAAATTATTTCTTAGAAATTGATCTGGGTAATTATCAGTCTGAAACTATTAGCCATGAATCAGATGAACAATCCAATCTCCTTCTTTTTTCTTGGACTGATGATATTGACTGTAATATAGTTAGTTTAGTCACTGACTTAGATCATAAAGATACTAAATTAGCTGAATTAAATGATCTTTTTTGGACATTATACTTTGATGGTTCTAAAACTTTGGAAGGATCCGGAGCTGGTTGTGTTCTGATGGATCCAGAAAGAAATAAGTATTCTTTGTCATGTAGGTTAGAATTTGATTGTACTAACAATACTGATGAATATGAAGCTTTATTCCACGGTTTGAAGAAAGCCATCGGTTTAAATGTTAAGTACCTGAACGTGTTTGGCGACTCAGAAATAGTTGTGAGACAGGTAAGAGATACCATTCACTGTCTTTCACCGCATTTGAGGAGTTATCAGGTTGAGGTATGGGATTTAATTATGCATTTTGATGCTTTCAATATAAAGTCTATTCCTAGACTACAAAATTCCGCAACTGATTTATTAGCAACATCCGCTTCCAGATTGGTGCCAACTAATAACAAGTGCTCAATCGAATTGATTTTCAGGCCTTCTATCCCTGACAATATCACAAACTTCAAAGTTTTCGATGATGATACACAGATTATCAGTTTTCTAACAAATGAAGACATATTCCAAGAAGCTGTGATAGATTAAGAAAAACATGATTCTGAATTACAAAAGAAAGATACAACTAAAGGCAATTTCATCCCTAAAGGGGTGAGGTCACTTGAAATGTTGTTTGATCTACAGAGCAAGTTCAAAAGGCCAGCAAATACCAAGACCAATAGCTCATCAATGCAGCATGAATTAGTTAATTTGGGCACTGAGGCTGAACCAAAATTTGTTAACCTTGGCAAATGTTGTTCACCGGGAGAAAGAGATAAGTTCATCAAGCTGTTTCGACAATATAAGGATTTTTTTGCATGGACTTATGATGATCTGAAAACATATGATATCCTCATTATTCAACATGTCATACCAATGAAGGTAGGTATCAAACCATTTCAACAGCAATTAAGAAGGATGCACCCTCCTCTTGAACCTCTGATTCAGAAGGAACTGAAAAAGTTACTAGATGCTAAAATCATTTTTAAGGTCCGACATTTTGAGTGGGTTGCTAACCTTGTTCCCGTGCAAAAGAAGTCAGGAGAAATAAGACTATGTGTTGACATCAAAAATTTGAATAGAGCTTCAGATCAAGACAACTATCCCGTCCCTTCGATGGAACAAATTCTCTAGATGGTGTCAGGATCAGAACTCTTTTCCCTCCTTGATGGTTTCTCGAGTTACAATCAAGTATTAGTAGCTAAAGTAGACCATCTTAAGACTACTTTCCATGCTAAGTGGGGAACTTTCGCATACTGAAGAATGCCATTCAGCCTGATAAACGCCGGAGCTATGTTCCAGCGAGCAATGGACATCACCTTTTGAGGATTGGGAGGTCACTGTGTCGTGGTCTATCGAGATGATGTGACAGTTTTTTCAAATAAAAGAGAAGATCATGTTGTTCACTTGAAACAAATTTTTTATCGTTGACGAAAATATGGTATCTCTTTAAATCCCAAGAAAACTATGTTTGCTGTTCCTGAAGGTAAACTGCTGGGTCACATCATTTCAAAAGGGGGAGTTTCAATATATCAATAGAGAGTACAAGCTATCAATAAAATTCCCATGCCTCATAACAAGAAATCCATGCAGTCGTTTATGGGCACTATCAATTTTGTCCAAAGATTTGTTCCGGATTTTGCGCAAATTGTTAAACCTTTGCAGCAAATGGTCAAGCAAAGCATACAGTTCAAATGGACAGACTTAGAAAAGGATGCATTCAGAGACATTAAGGCAGCCATAGCTAAGGCTCCTTCCTTAAGAAGCCCAAATTTCGACAAATATTTTATTTTGTATACTTTTGCTTCAGATGACTCTCTCGCGGCTATGCTCACGCAAAAGATAGAATTAGGAGATGAGTACCCAATCTCATTTATTAGCACTGGTCTGCAGGGTGCTGAACTAAATTATCCCATTGTCGACAAACATGCGTATGTTGTCTTCAAAATGGTCAAACAGTTCAGACCATATATTCTTAAGAACAGAACTAAGTTTATAGTTCCCCACCCAGCTGTTAGATCCCTTTTCGTTCAAAAAGAATTAGGAGAAAGGAGGGGAAACTACATCATAGCTTTTCAAGAATATGATTTAGAATCTAAACCAACCACCATTATCAAAGGACGAGGCCTGTGTAAATTGTTGTCAGAACACCCAATTGGTGAAGAGCAACATTGGAAGAATGAAGTCGAGCTGAATTAAGTCGAAGTGTGCCCTATCTTCACAGCTCCTCAATCATGGTATAGGGATCTAGTACATTATTTGCAGCATGGATACCTACCTGAGCACTGGAGTTCTAAGCAAAGAAGGGCTCTCCGTTTAAAATCAACAGCTTATCAAATCATTGATGGAGTACTTTTCAGAAAAAATTACGATGGAATTTTCCTCATATGTCTAGAAAAAGAAGATGCAAGTAAAGTTGTCAAAGAGTTACACGATGGTCCTACTGGTGGACATTATTCAGGGGAGACAACAACACACAAAATACTTAGAGATGGATATTATTGTCCCACTTTATTCCGAGATGCTCATGCTTATGCACGGAACTATGATATATGCCAAAGAAGTGCTGAGAAATTACCTAAGGCAACAGACCTTTGCAGCCGGTTATTATCTCAGAACCTTTCAAACAATGGGGTTTAGACGTCATTGGAGAGATAAAGCCAAATTCTTCTCTTTAACATCGATACATCCTCACAGCCACCGACTACTTCACCAGATGGACAAAGGCTATCCCATTGTGCAAGATCAATGAAGATGCAGTCATTAGTTTCTTGAAGGAGAACATCATAACCAGGTTTGGGGTTCCAATTTTCCTAGTATTTGATAATGCCACCTATTTCTCATCTTTTAAAATAAAGGAATTTGTTTATGAATGGGGAATTAAACGGCATTATTCAGCCAATTATTACCCTCAGGGGAATGGATTATAAGAATCTTCAAACAAGAACCTCATCCGAATTCTCAAGAAGAATGTGATAGAAAATCAGCGAGGTTGGCATATGGCTCTCCCAAATGCCTTATGGGCAGATAGGGTGACTCCAAAGAATGCATTAGGGGTTTCCCCTTACACCCTCATCTATGGCAAGGAAGCCATGCTCCCTCCCAATATCTTGCTTCCATCCTTACAGTTGTCCCAAGCCTCTCGAGGGTCTGGTAGTCAAGTCTTACAATCCAGGATCAATACCTTGCTTCAATTTGAAGAAGCCCGACAGAAAGCTAAAGACCGGTTTCATTAGCACCAATATATAGTCAAAAGATGGTTCGATAAAAGGAGATCTGGTAAAAGAAGTTTTGAAGTAGGGGATTTAGTCCTGAAATGGGACCATAATCATGAGGGCAAGGGGATGCACACGAAATTGCAACGCTTATGGATAGGCCCTTACCAAATTTTTGCAAAGCTCGGCCCATCCACTTACAAGCTAATAGACCTCCAGGGAGAGGAAGTAACTCTTCCTCTCAATGGCCTCGCCTTGAAACAATACTTTGCATAGTCTCAATGAGACTTTCTATACATAAATAAAGATTTTCTTTTGATTTACTTTAGTCTCTTCTTTTCTTTATGTCAGATAAGATGTTTTCTTTTCTCAGCATTTGAGCCTTTTGTACATTTTGTTTTTTGAAACACCTGCAATTGGGCCTCTCGTGAAGGTAGATCTCTCAAGAAATCTCACCACTCATGAAACTAGGAAGACACCCTCAAAAGGAAGTTTATCCATGCATTTTTGGCTTTTGATGATCGTTCTCCAGAAAGAAGAAGTCCAGTTCTGCTGGTCACACTAACCCTTGTTTAAATAGCAGAGATCTATGATTGTCTTTATCACTTTCTTTGGGCTCCATCCACCCTCACACTTAAAAGCATCTCAAGAGGATCACTATAGTTGGACCCATGAAAAGGAAGCGCATCTCGAAGGCATAAGGTATTGAAATGACTCCATGCTGGAAATCAAAATCCAAAAGGCTCGCAACCAAGGGTCTGTTTTCCATAAATTCTCGCCTCAATCAAAGCATGGCTGAGATAAAGTGAAGCGAACAAGTCAAGAAAGCTGTCCAAAAGACTCAGCTCAAGCCAGGTTCCTCTCTGTCCATGAGGCTTGATAAATCAATGAAATCTCTCACTCACAAAAAAGAACATTATGGATTGAGGAACCAAAGCAAAGATCGTGACTTTAAAGAAAATATTTCTGGAAGGCTCAAACAACAAAAGCTGTCAAATATATGAAACATCCAAAAGGATGCAAGCGGCATGGGAATGAGGAACAAGAGTAATAGTGTCTATGAGATGTTGTTATGATCCTGTGGCATCGAATAACAATGGTCATCTGAAAGATAAATATCCTAAAATGAACGTCATATTTTGGCCCTTAGAAAGTTGTAAGGATGTCTTCATCAAAACTCCCCTTTCCCAGTAACCAGTAGATAAAGTGATTACTTCCTTTGCTGAGATTCAAATGCTCAAACCAATTATTGCACTTAGGGTGAGCAACTTTTAATAGTTTCCAATAAACGAGAAGAGTGTTTTGTTCAGAGATCTGTGCTCACCAACGATTCTCCAATTGTTGTTACAGCTACACCCCTCCCCAAAATTTTGTAGACATTGGGGCCCCTCCTTTTGTTTTCCTAGAAAGCCAGCTTAAAAGGTTAAGTCCCCTTTGGAAAGATTTTGAACTTAGTCATTTTCATTTGTTTCAAGTGAGAAATCTTTTTTGGAGTCTTTCTTCTAAGTCAGAACTTGAAATTCTCTCTCGAAATAGCGGAAGAACTTGAGATGTTCACCCAAAACAACGGAAGAACTTGAAACTCTCTCCTGAAACAACGGAAGCATTCATCAAGTCTTGCCGCTACAAGCGCCTCGTTCCCAAGTTCCCTAACCATTCACTTTTCAGAAAAGACTTACCAAATTCATCCGCTATTGTGAAAAAACTCATTCAGTCTTTCCGCAACGGCGGATCAACTCGAGAACTTCCATCGAGAAAGACTTTTGCCTCATTAATTTTGGAAGAACTTGCCAAGTCATTCCGAAATGATGGATCAACTAGAGAACTCCCACCACGAGGCCCTCGACTCATCATTTTCGAAAGAACTCGTCAAGTATTTCCGCAACGGTGGACCATCTTTCTCTTCTTTCCCGCAACAAGCAGATGCCGCGCTCGAACTCCAAGTCTCCCACGCTTCGGAATAAACTCACAAATTCTACCCGCAACGACGAACGAGACCCACCTTTTTCATCCAATTTTGATGGCTGCACATAAATACCGAATGGGTTGAAATGACCCCACCGTACGCGAAGTTTTAACTCCATTTTAATTTCACCACCTACCCAATTAATGTCCACACGTACCAATCTTAATATAAGGGTGGCGGAGGGCTCTATTTTCCCATTGGTAGATTTCGTTTTGGAAGATGCCATTTGGAACCTGTGCAAGTTTATTTTCTCCAGCTCAGCTTATTTGCCACCGTATCAACACCGTAACACCAGTGTTTCATTGCCAGGTAGGTGGTTCTACCGTTAATTTTGGCTTATCTATGTGTTGAGGCATTCTCGGGTGTTTTTCGTTTCATTACATGGCATGTGGGCACTTGTAGTAGACTATCCTTTAGACTTTACGGCCACTGCAGCCACATAGCGTTCCCAATCCAAGCCAACCTACCATTCATGCTTTAGTCATTTGATGTTCGCTTTCTATCTGCTCAGCCATTTACTTAGGCAGTAATGCGGGTTCACTATAAGCCTGCTACACTTATGTTTATTGCTTACGCACCTAATCCTTTCCTCCTCTATATTCCTTGACCCCTTCCCCTAAAACTGAAAGGACCAACCCAGGTAACTTTGGCATCTCAGAAGGATCCACCTATAATGAAAGACATCCTATCTTCAAAGATAAGGAGGGAAGTGAGTTTTTTATGTCGTATGCCTACCTTTTCCGAAACATTTCAAAAATTTCAAACCCGACATTGCCTCCCTAGAATGATCAGTTTGAAGGCTATAATATGTTTTCTTGACTAGTTTGCATTTGTTTCTTTCCCCAGCACACGGCCTTATAGTTTCTTATGATCATACATTAGCATGCTAGTCCCGTTTCCTTCCTATCTTGCTTTATTTTATCCTCTATTTTACGTAATGGTTTGCAATCTTATATTCATTCATGTATGGTTGCTTGACAGAGATAAGCTGCAATGCGAAACGGTAGCAGAAAGAAAGCTAAAATGATGGAGCCAGAGCCAGTAGAGCCAAGGACTGAAACTCTCTTTCAAGACACTAAGTGCACCACGGGCATCCATCCTGAGGTCTGGTGGGGAGGTATTTATCGGATGATCAAGGACCAAGATATCCCAGACGTGCTCTTAGAAGAAGAACAAATCTATCTAAACATCAGGACCTCTGGCATATCCAGGGCTTCTACTCTCCCTAAGCTATTCCCTTACTCACAAGTGATCGGGTGGATATTGGAACATGCCAACCCACAAACAAGAGTGTTATAGGAGAACAAGGGAGAGGCATTTGCTTCGTTCCATCCAACCTATATTGCAGCAGCCTACAAGTTTTCACGTCCCCAGCAGGCGTTGAATGATGGATGGTTGGGACAGATGAATAATTTCGAAATGGCTAAGAAGATGTTAATCACGGGAAAACAACTAAGGAAGAGGGACAATGATGAGTATGACGTTCAGATCCTAAGACCTCCATTTAGATTGATTGCCCTTATGTTAAGCAGAATTTTTGGCATGCCTAATGGAACTGTATATAGGATACAATGGGCCCCCATAATCCACTACATAGCATTTAAGGGAACTATTTTTTATTGGGATACTATCCTCTCAGATAGTTTGGCATCCATTGTGGCTGTAGCTAAAGAAGGTTTGGCTCTAAAAAAGTCAGAGTTTTATATGCCTTCATACCTCATTGATTGTATCTTGGCAAAGCTCCCTTTCTCTAGGTTAGGTTGCTCATGGGATCAGTCCAACACCCCAGTATACACTACCTATAAAATTCTATGGACTCAAAATTACAGGATGCACTATAAGCTCATATGTGAAGAATTCATTTTGCCTCTATATGAGCAGATGTTCAATGAAGAACCCAATTACTTGTCAGAGAATGCCATGGAAGTCATGGAAAATTATGGAGATTTCTACTTCTCAGAAGGAGGTACCTATATCAGAATGTTCGGAGGCACTAAGCCACCATACATCTTACCAAAATATGCCACTGATTATGTAGTCCCGAAAGAAGCAGTCAGGAAAGTTTTCATTGATAGAATAGGAGGAGTTCTTAATAAGCAGCATAAGGCTTCCTTCCCTCCTTTGCCTTTCTATATAGGAGCCTATAAATTCTCAGGAGTTGCAGCAGCCGAAGAGTTCATTCAGGAGCTGAAATATTTTCACTTTGGTGAGGCAATCTTCCATAGAAATGACAGGCGGAGCAAGGTTGTGGAGCATTGCAAGGAGTTGTATGCTCATTTTGAGTATGCCCATTACTATGATGCCGAAGAAGAAGTGTTCAGGGGAATCAGTAATATGACTAAATTGTAGATTTGTCATCACAGCAGTGGAGCTAGCTCTAGCTCTGCCACAACCCGTGAAGCAAGTCTGTAGAAAGAAAGGGAAGCAGCTGAGACCTTGGCCCGTGAAGAACAAATATTGAAAGAAGAAGCAAGGTTGCAGCAAGAAGCTGAAGAAGCAAGGTTGCTGCAAGAAGCAGAAGAAGCAATATTGCAGCAGGAAGGTCAAGAACAAGAACAGAGAGAGGTAATTGAAAATCAATAGCAGGTTGAAGAAGAGGAAAGAAGGCTTAATGCTGAAGGAGAGAAAAATGTTGAAGGAGAAATTAAGGCCAATGAAGATGCCCAGGAGGGTGGCTCTAGAACCCAATATATGGAAATAGACTCATCTCAGGTAGTACAGACCCCACCCGTCGAGGCAAAAGTCCATATAAGAGACCTCTTGATCATTCCTTTCACCCCATCCAAAGATAATACTGTGTCCCGATGGGATAAATTTGTGTATTATAAGAAAAGGAAGGCTGTGGTCTTGAAGTCAGAAGAGAGGATAAAGAGACTTTTCTAGGCAGATATTGTCACCCAGCGAGAAACCACGGTTATGCAAAATACAAATAAGGCTCCCATAGCCATAGTATCCGCCGCTGTGTCAGCAGCAAAAGCATCATAAGACAATGTGATCGACATGGTCAAAGAGTTTGAGACAGCAAACAGAAGAGCTCGTATGCTGCAACATACTATGGCTAACGAGCAGGCTTATAGGGATCTTGTGGTGAACAAAGATAATCACCTGTCTGCTGATCACAAGGAGTTGTCAAATAAGTATCGACATCTGGAAGAAGAAAAGGAGCACCTGGAAATCCAGATGATGGTATTAGAAGCAAAAAAGAATGATTCCTAAGCTAGAGTTTTTCGTCTAGAAGTAGATAAATAGGCAATGGTTGAGCAGCTAGAGCAAGCAGAAAGTAGAGCGATGGATATGTCTCCCTTTCATGAGCAGTCCTGTGACATCTTAAGTCAAATGCATGCCACACAAGAACTGATTATTGAGAATGTGTGCAAGCTCAAGACCATGTTGGATAGGATGAAGGAAGTTAATACTAAAGCCATTAGGCTTAAACGAAAGTACACTCGGGTAAAAACAAACATTGTGAGTCAAATGGAGTGGAGAGAAGGAAAGGTAGATTTCCCTAAGCATCTCCCGTTCAAATCTGTGGATGGTTTTAAGGAGGATGTAGCCCTTATGGAGTTTTGTAGGAATTGCGGTGCCAAGCTAATAGCTAAGATCCAAGGAATGATGGGTAAAAGTAATGGCTTGTATCAAAAGATTCTTGAAGTGCATGAAAAGTGCAAGATTGTTTTTCCTCAGACCCTGGATGATTTTCCAAGCAAAGAACAACTCCTATCAGACCTGAAAGACAAGATGGGCATTCAAATAGAGTATGTAAAGAATATTGATGTGCTGGCGACCGATGATCTTCATCACTACATTAGGATATCATCAGTACACAATCATATGCTCAAAGAGATCCACCAAGCAGCAATAGTAGAAATTAAGGGTATTGAAGCAGAGCTTGATAAGCATGTGACTTCACAAAATATCCTGCTCCCCTCACCAATAAATGTGGTTGTAAGAGACACTAGTATATGGTTCAGTTATATAGCAGAAGAAGAGAAGAAGGCAGCAGCAGTAGTAGCAACTAGCACAGGCACATCATCCCCAGCAGAGTCACCACCCCAAGGATAAATGTGCTAGTCATAATGCATTGTTTTGTTTTTGGGCTACTTCTTTTTGTCCCTATGGTTAGAGCGTGAAGTCACAAGGACAGTTGTCCTTTTCTGTTGTGAGAAAGAATTTCTGTTATAGGGAAGGAGCCACGATTTGTTTTAATTTTTGAAAGTCTTTAAAGACAATTGTAAAAGGCCAGGTGGTAGCCCAAGAGGCATTTTGAAAACTTATAAGTAGATGAATAGGGAATAGTGTAAAGTACTTTTGGCAGGGAAAATGAATTTTCTAAACTTGTACGAACTATTTTTCACTTGCTCCAAGAAAATGAATTTTGCCTAATAAGAGCCTGGAGAGGATGTCTTTTGCCTGGAAATGTGTATTGGATGCATGCTGATTTATTCTTGTGACATTCATATCTTACTGTGAGATCTTTCTTTACTGTTCTGAATTATTTCTATGTATTGGGTGATCTTACTATTTTTTGTGCAATGATGCTTCTCCTAAATGAGTAATAGAATGTTTTCGTATGAATTAAAAGCTATCTTTTATTTCTTTAACCTCCTGCTGTAGATGCAGCTTTGTGATTTAATGGCTACCTGTTGATCTTTAAATGCTTGTTGCAGCACATTACTCATATTTACAGTTTTGCTCCTTGAAATGATAGATTAGATTTATTTCAGTCTTAGATACAGATTTTCTTCAAGTTCTGCACTTAGATTAAATTAGCTTAGGCACTTGCACATCATCTTAACAATAAAATAAAAAAGAATAGTGGATTCGGCCATAACCGGTGTAAAAGAAGACAAATCTCCAAATCTAACGGTAGCTGGAACCGCTAACCGGACGGATTCCCCATACAAAACGGTGAACAATCTAATTGGGATAGTTTACCAGGGAGAATCCCTTTCTGCTTGATGCTGCGATATTCGAGGCATCAACAAGACCATAATGCTTATGCCGTGGATACCAAAACAAGTAACAAGAATGTATATCCATGTGGTAAATTTTTATGCTACGATGAAATGCATATCCATTCCACCTAAAGCATAGATGAAGAATCTCGACTGGTACCCAAGAAACTACAACATGTATGAGGAAGATATTGAGAATATCATGAAGGAGTGGCTAGATGAATTCCGAGTTGAGGTCGTAGACGTTAAAAGTGATCCTGCCGTGGATAATCCTATTCCGTGTCCGATATTTGAAGGAAAACGGATAGGAAAAAGGAAGGACATTGGAAGTTCTTCATCACAAAAGGAACCGAGGAAGAAGCAGAAAGCAGTCAAAGAACAGTTGGATACAATGCTTCAGGATGATGACTACATAATGATCGCCATGAAGGTCACTGAGCAGATGGAAAATCTCTCAACTAACAAAGAGAAGTAGAACAAGGCAATTCAAGACAGCTTGGACCAAAACATGACTAAACTGCAAGGGATTTCACTAAAATTTGAAGAAGTAAGCAGACGATTAACCCTTCCACTGCAATTAGGAGCTGGAGCAGAGACGGCAGAGACTTCGCAATAGCAACTCGCTGTTCCTACAAGGACCCAAATTATTCATCTGCAACCATTATCTGTAAGGTTTCCCTTACCTGATCAGGAAACCCTGGATGCAAAGAACATGGAGTGCGTAGAATTGGATCTTGCAACGATACCGTTGCTAGGCCTCCATTACTTGCAGATGCAGATTTCTGAAGAAATCCATCAAAGAACCATAGAAGCACTGAAGGAGAGCTCACAAAGAGCTATGCTACTACAGGATGAGAATGATCGTCGGCTAAGATTGGAAAGCACGAACACTGTGATCGCAGATAGCATAGGAGAAATTGAAGTGCGGTAGGAACCAGGAGATACTATCATCAAGATTGGTGATTTGGTCAATAGCCTAAGGACTGAGAAGGAAGACATGGAGATTCTCCATGAATCTGAAATTGTTGCCCTGAAAGCGCAGATGAATCCATAGACTCCAATAGATGAACAGTAGTTGAGACAAGGAGTAGTGAAGACCGTCCCACAGAATATTGCTCTTGAAGTCACTAAGTGCCAGAGTCTACTGGAAGCAGCACTGAAGGCATTTACTACCCTTGGAGAAGATAAAAAATTACAAGAAATAAAGAAGGAAGTCAAGGAAAAACAAGAAGTACTAGAGAAGATGGGTGAGGAGGTTAAGGTGCTTCCAGCAAGGGAGAAACTCCTCAAATATAGAGGAATCAACAACCTCAAGAATGAAGTTAAAGCATTGCAGGAGAAGGAGACAGAAATGGATGATAAGTCACAACCATTATTAGAAGACGCCGGCGCGATCTCAGAAGAGATTGAAGAAAAGTTGAAGGAATTGAACGAGAATCAAGAACAGGTGGAAGGCCAGATCAGCCAGGAGATAACATTAGAGATGGTGGAAACAGTTGGCCAAATTTAACAAGATATGAAAGCCAGAGTGGAAAAGCTGAGTCAAACATTCCAAAAGTTCACTATGAAGATCAACCTACAATCAGTGGAACACCTTCAAGGAATTGCAGGTGGCTCAGGGGTGAGCCACAAGTAAGTGTTAGGGGCCTATTGGTCTTGGCCCAAATGGGGCAATTTTGAACAGGAAGTATTCTAAGAACTGCGGAGCTAAGTGCAATTAAGCTTGATCAATTTTGGGATAAGTTTTGGTATGCTACGAAGTTGCTCACAGCATAGTGTCGGAGGAGCTGTGAGGTTGGTGCTGCGAGGAGTATAGCGCCATGATGTGCCATGCCAATGAAGATCCAGCTAAGCATAGCATCGACGGATGAAGGCAGTTATTTTGGTTAGGTCACAAAAGACCTATTTTTGGAAAAGATTGTCGATACCTACCAAGCAGTGCGTAGGTGCAGATCGGAGGTAGGTGACTGATCACAACGGGCAGAAAACTACTACTACTCGAACCAGTCATCTAAGGCCGGAAAAGAAGGAATAGATTGACGGAAGCAACCCATTGGCACGCATATAACAGAAGATCCGCTGCCAGATATTAGTAGTCCGGTTTTGGGAAAACGACACAGTTTTGTAAACCTAAGGGTTTTTCTTTCATGATGTAATGACATGACCTATGGGCATGATCTATTTATAAGGAAATTTTGTATGGGAAAGGGATAATAACATTTTGGGGTATTAGAGAGTATAGCTAAGATTTTTTTAGCAAGAAGCCATTGTAAAGGCTCTGCAGCTATGTGTGCAGAGACCTACTTTTGAGGAAGAAGACATCTGCAGTTGAGTGCGCAGATGAAGAACTATTGTACCCTTTCCTAAGCTAATAAACAACATGTCTTATGGACGTAACTTCCCACCTAGGGGAGTGAACCATGTTAAATCCTATTTTGTGTGATTGTTGTGCATAGTTGTCTTGGTTATTGTTGAGTTAATCATAATAAGAATGCTAGAAATTACAGTAATCTGATCTATGTTTGCTTTTATCTGCATTCACTGTAAAAGGGGATGGAATAAGATGTTAAGTAGTTGTAACAGTCAAGCACCTATAATCTCTTGTATGAATGGATCACTGGGTTAAACATATAGTTAAGTGTTCAGGATTAAATCACAGTATCAAAGCACACAGCACTATGCATCTCACATATTTGCATAAAGTTATGGTGTTTATCAAAGCTAAATAAGGATGAATGATTAAAAGTTTATCGACTAAGAATGGATTAAGGAGTGATCAGATCTCATAAACTCACTGCGCGTCTTGAGGCCACACTAAGGGTGCCAATATCATGTGTCTTGAAGAGTCTTGACGTGAAGTAGAAGACTTCGCTCAGTCACTACACAGTTGCGTAGTCCGTCACCGCGCTGCACATTAATCAATTGAATCTATCACACCACTTGGTTATGGAAACCTGCTTTTGCAACCATCCCCTCCAACTTCGCCTCCAGTGAGACCTTAGGATGCTTGGAGTCTATTTCCGAAAGGGCCGGTGAATAGGGGTTTTGTTGGTATTTTGTACCGCGAAGTACCTGGGTCTACGTTGGAAAACCTCTAGAACAGTATTGCGACCAACAAGTTGTAAGTTAGGGACGACTCTCGTAACCAGGCACTCTAGAAAAGTGATGTCACCTCGAGGAATTGTAACTTCACATAGAATTCCTTGATGAGCTCATGTCCCACTAAACAAGCAAGAGGGGGGAACCATTCTTTACTTATCCAGATTGACCTCCTGCTTAACGCATGTTTCAGAAGCGCTTTCCCGATAAGCGTTTCATGATACTAATGGATTTACTCTCTTTAATCAATGCTATTTTCAAATTTTTGCATCCCAGGAGTTTTAACTCTCCAAACCTAATCCGGGGCACTAACCTAAACTTGTTGGTGATATGAAAATCAAAAGTTTGTCAATTTTAGATTAAGCGCCAATTTTAAGGGTAGTTTGCTTAGTTTCAGGAGTGGAAGTGAAACTGGTGGTGTTTTGACTTGAAAACAGGAAAATGAACTAAACAATGCAAAATTCTCACTACTCTACCTTTCAATTCGATGAATATTCTAAATTAAGGAAGAGTTAGAGGTTCATGAGTTTCTTTCAGACATGCAAAATTCCTGGTAGATTTCGTATGTTCATGCACATTTTTTTTCTAAAATATGGATAATAATTGATGTTTAAAGACCAATGTAACCCAAAATGATATCTCAAGTAAACATGAATCTAATTCTATTACATGGGGGTTCCTTGTTTCTCATTCACAAGATCGCCATAAGGCCCCAAGTGAAGAGGATACACAGAGCCCTTTGTAATTCTTATGAATTAAATTTTAGACTGTTACAATTGAGATCCACTTTCTCATTCAAAAGATCTCCATAAGGCCCAAGTGAAGAGGATACGGTGGTTCGAAAAACTATATGCAAAAATTAAATCTACTCTATTACAAGTGAGATCCAATTTCTCATTCACAAGGTCGCCATAAGGTGCAAGTGAAGAGGATACGGTGGCTCGATATAAGATGCTTTAAAAAAATCAACTCCTAAACTATTACTAAAGAGATACACTTTCTCATTCACAAGATCACCATAAGGTGCGAGTGAAGAGGATACGGTGCCTCATACACAATATATGTCAAGAAAACTGGACTCTAAAGGTGCAACTCTCTCTAATTGTGCATGCAAATTATGAAGAAAATTTCCAACTGTGAAACAAAATGTAACTAAATGAAAGTTTATTTCTATTTTTCAGAAAGAAATTATCTTCAACTTATCTCACAATGTGATGTTCAAGGTTTGTTTGTCAATTAAAATGTGATTAGATGATCCTTTCAATATGGTTTTGATTGGTTTTTTGTTTAATGTTTCCAAGAAGCATGTGCATAGGGTCTTAAGAAAAAAGATCTATTACACATTTAAAGAAAAATTTAAAAAGAAAATTTTGCAACTTTGATTACATTTAAAGGTTCATGAAAAAGATTTAATCCAATTTGAGCAAAAAATTTCAAAAAATTTCTAAACTTTTTCAAAAGGAAAAATAAACTAATTCTTTTTAAACCAAAGAAAAAGATTGTCACCCCAACTATGCAAAACTTTTCCAATCCAAATTATGCAAACTTTAATCCAAATTATGCAAACTTTTTTAATCCAAATTATGCAAACTATGCAAAAATTTTTAATCCAAAGTATGCAAGCTTTTTTTTTAAATGATTAATACATGTTTGGAATTGTATTCCTTATGGCGTGGTTTTTAAAGGGAGATTTTGTTTGTAAACATGATTTCATGTAAAATTTAAACCAGCTTTCAACGAACTGCATTCAGAATTCAAAGAAAAATTGAAGTTAAGATCATAACATTTCCAATTCTAAGATCATGCGTCAATCAAATTCTTCATATTGACAGGGATTCTGTGTCAGTTTGCAAACACGTTAGCATTGCTACCCGTCTAGTTACTGTCTGTTTAGACAATTTCAATTTATAGAATGCATGGGAACTACAGGAGGTCAATGGATCGAGTCCTAGGATCTTAGATCTGCGACTTCATGCATTCCTCGCCATGGATTGAGCTTTTAAACTGTGGAATTCCGTCTAGAAATGCATCATTTACGGATATTTTGATGTTCTCTAGAGTTGTTGTCGGCAATGTTTGATACAATTTGCATGAAGTCTTGGAACGGACTGGAGTAAAAAGGGATCCAAGCTATGGGTTCAAGTATCCCATATTTCTTGTAATGTGTCTCAAAATTCAATAAATGCAACGTTCAAGAGATCACTAAAGTTTGCATGTGCAGAGGTAGAAGCTTAAGACCGGGGTTAAATCTCTTTAAAATCTTAAAATGGTATCTACAATTGATGCAGGACTGAATAAACCTCTACAGTCCACACAGAGCTGAATAGACATCTTTTGAAGATGGACGATTCACTCATCTTTACGAGCTTTAACACTCATCTACGATTCACTCATCCACAACATTAAGAGTTTTAGGAAAACACACCAAGTTATGAGATCTTTATTGCACAACATTAAGAGATCTTGGATGCATTAATGAAAATTCACGCAGAGCTCTAAGAAAACACAGAGAAGAAAAATCTTTAACCCTTACCTGATATTTAAAAGCTTTCACGCATAGCTGGAAAAATATTTAATAGGTAGAATTGGAGACTGTAACACGCAGATGAACGACAATAGCTTGAAGTTAAACAAGCAGAACTGCTAAGAAGGACACTCTTAAGATTGATGAATTAAAGGTGTAGTTAGGTTGATCTTGAGCTTCTTAAGCTATATCTAAGGTTCTTTTAGTGATATTTAAGCCACAAAGGAGTAAATCTAAAGAAAGAACACCACAAAAATTGAAGAAAAATCAAGAAATTTCAACAAAATGCATGGTCGCCAATCTGATAACATCAATTAGTGTAGGGTTGTGTCTACTCTAAACATACTATTTTACTAAGAAGTGGTGAGCCTCTATGTCATCATATTAAAATGATTAGCACAAGTCATTAATTAGATCTACATTCACTCATCAATTAAGATAAGCAAATCTAAGATCTAATGCCACTTTAAACATCTAAATCATGCAAGATAAGCAACATTCAAACATTCAAATGGAACAAACTTGAATCATTTCATATTAAGACAATGAAGAGACACATTCCTACCATGGATATTTGTGTGAATACTTCCTCCATTGCCATCAGCTTTCCTTTTTCCACCCTTGCTTTTGAAGAAATTGAGCCTTTCCTCCTCCTTTAGAATCTTTTCAGCATGCCTTTGCTCTTCCTTTGTGTACTTTACAATGCCACCTATTCCTTTCTTATATAGAATTGGGAAATGAGCCTTAATCCTTTTTTGTAAATGTGGGATTACTCCTTTTCCTCATTTTAGATTATTTTAAACTGAAAACCCACTTTTCCATAGTTTTTTAGGCTTTTTGCACCACTTGACATACTTTTAGCACAATTAATTCACTTTAATGCATTCTTCTTTACTTTTTGATCGATGTAGCTTATTTTTGGACCTTTGGTGAGCGGTTCATTTACCGAACTTGATCTCTTAAGTTCTGACTTTCTTCATGTAATCCTTCCATTTATGGGAGAAGTGATTAGATCAGAGAGGATTTGTCTCTGAATGTACTTGTGTCTTGTCTTCATGTTGCGGGTGCATAGTAAAAATGTGCTTCTTCTGTCACATGACTAGGGGTGTTAATTTGATTGTTAACACATACCAGGTGTACGATGAAAAAATAAATGAAGCTGTGAGACAGCTTTCTGGATGTGCCATGAACGAGGTAGCTTAGTTTCCATTCTTCTGAGATTCGTTTTCCCAGAGTCCTTCTCAGTAGAGGGATATCCTTATCCATTTGGTTCTACATTTCATATTGCCTGACTGCGTATTTCATCACCCTGTAGGGGATACGATTTGTGCGAGATTTCATATCTTTTACATAGGTGCTTGAATGCTCCTATACCCCCGTTTGGTTAGTGAGTGTACCTTTTCATTTTTTAGGAATGTTGCTTGTTGGTATTCTGACCATTTTATTGCCGCTTCCCTTGTTGTAGCACGTTGTTGCAGAAAGTGTTTTTGAGCTTGTTGTTGGCCTGAGTGTCGCCCTTTTTTTAGAGCTCTCCTTTTGCACACACGGTTGCACTATGATTTTTGAGCATTTTATACCCCACATATCCTTTAGCACTATTACACCTGTCCCCATTGATCCACTGAGACACTCTTGTCTCCTACGAGGCCTATTCTTGTAGCACGGTCCACTTGGCCCCACTCGTCACAAACACATAGCTTCATCGTCGGATCCTTATCCTAACCCACCTTATTTTACTTTTGACTCTAAGTCAGGGTTACCCACCTACACTGATCTGCCTATCCCCATGGCTAGTGTGAATCCCAACCCCTTTACCAGTGGGATTATCAGCACTGGTTCCACCACTAGCCCAGATACCATTTCAGCATCCATCCCTACTATACCATTTATTCGACCTACACCTAGAATTTGAGTCACTACTTCCATACCAATCGCTAGAGGATCTATTCTTACTACCATCCCTTTGGTCACCAGTAGTACACATGGGGGCACTATCCCTTCCTACTCAATCCCCTCTACGACTCACACCATTGCTTCACCCCTTAGTGGAGGTGGCCCCATGACCGCCGCCATGGCTAGCACAGAGGCCACTTTCACTATGTCACATCCTCTTGCTAGTTTTCCATTCATGGCCAGTCTTAACCCCCTTGATCTGGCCTGATTGACCAACGATCCAATCCAACATGACCCCACATGGCCTCCCATTCCTACCAAACCCCCTTCGGACATCCCAAAATTTTAAGGGAAGGGTGATGAGAACCCCCAAAACCATATCATGTACTTCCACTTATGGTGTTCCTCCAACTCCATAGTAGATGACTCTATCCACCTCCGCCTTTTACAATGGACACTCACTGGCTTTGCAGTGAAGTGGTACATTGAACAACAACATGGGACTCACTCCACATTTACATCCCTCACTTCGACTTTCCTGCAGTTCTTCCAGATACCAGTCAGCTACAATGTTGGTGTTGAGATTTTACTGTCTTGCAGAAATAACACGACTAAACATATCATTGACAATATTCATGAGTAGCATACATGACGTAGTTTGTGCAAGAACAAGTTATATGACTGCATCTTCCTAGATTGGTTCTTGAAATACCTCATACCAGTTATCGCCAAGGATGTGGCATCCGAGCGGCCCCAAATCGAAGAAGAATGCATCCTCAAATCCCAACAATTTGACCTTATTTATGCATATTCGGGATACCTCTACTCTATTTTACCTGATGCTCCCTGTAGCGATTCCTCCCAGAAGGACATGCTAGTGGAATCCCACACTGCAGAAGTCATTATTGAACATGTTGCATCTCGTAGCCAACCTTATCCTCATATGCCTCCTACAACACCACCAACTTATAATCCTACACCTAATTCTGCCATGAGTGGTCTCGACCTTTCACACGTCACAACCCATTCAAGAGCAACATATTCCTATGTTCCCCTAGCCCAAAACCCACATATACATGGACCTTCTTGTCCAACACATTTTTACACACATACTCCAATGGTGTATTCCCCCCAATGCCACATCACCTACTTAATACCATCCACCTGTTGGCATAGATAACTAATCTAGAGGTATCCAATGTAGACCCAGGTACTTCGTGGTTCAAGATACCAACAAAACCCCTATTCATCGGCCCTTTCGGCAAAAGGCTGCATGTAGCCTGTGGTCTCACCCTAGGCGAAGCTGAGGGGATGGTTGCAGAATCAGGTTTCCATAACCTGGTGATGCGAGTGTTTGAAGAGATGGATGGGCAGCGCTGTAAAGGACTCTTGCTGCAGACAAAAGACTGCGGGAAGTCTCTACTTCGCATCGGATACTTCTGTAAGTAGAGGCACTTGCACAACCAGCGCATCCTAAGACTGCGCTGTATCAGATACTTCCCGCATTATGACAATAAGCTATTAACAACTTACCTCACAGCACTCCCAATGGGTCAGCGTGCCAACTAGACCGCGCATCCACTTCAAGACTTGATCAACTCTAATGAATTTATTTAATGATCTTTACTCATTCAACAACACTTGGGTTATTATCATCATGATATATGCAAATGAAGGGAACATATAATACTGCGTGCTCCAACGCTATACTCGAATCCAGTGCTTAACTATGTGATTATCCAACAGATTCATACATTCGAAAACTTAGAAGTGTTGAATACTTAACTTTCACCCACACATGTATTACTTAACATATTATTCCCATCATCCCTATGGCAAATACATATAAAAGCAATCACATAACAGATAGCTGCAGTATTAGACATCCATACCAAGCAAATGAACAGTGCAAAACACAAAAACAATCACACTACTCAGAATTTAATGTGGTTCACCCCCTGGATGGAGGCTACGTCCACAAGAACTGTTGTTATATTGATCTTTTGGGAAGGTTACAGTAGTTCTTAGTCTATGCATTCAACTGTAGACTCTCTTCTCTCTCAGATAGGTCTCTATGCACTTAGCTGCAGAGCCTTTACAATAGCACTAAGTTTAAAAGATGCAACAATATTCAAAATCTTAACAAAATGAAGAGTAACAACAACCCTTTCCCATACAAAAATGCCCTTATTTATAGATCATGCCTGTAGGTCATGTATTTACAATCTGTAGGCAAAAACCCTTAGGTTTACAAAACTGTCATTGTTTCCCCCAAAACCAGACTTCTGGAACCTAGTAGTGAATATTCCATCGTGGCGGTCTTTCACACCTGCTTCATGTCGATATCGTCCTTCCTGTTGCATGCATGCCAATAGGTCACTTTCACCCAGTCGTTCTTCCTCTAACAGTCTCATGGGACTGGATCAGGTAGTGGCATCTTTCGCGTGTGCGACCAGTCGCTTTCTTCCCAGTTTGCTCCTACCCGCCGCTTAGCAATCTTGGAGCATCTTTACCAAAAATAGACCGCCAACAGTCTAACCAGAACATGTGCCATCTTCCATCCAACATTCTGCTTTTTTGGCATCCTAAAGACTGGACACTTCACAGCACTGCCTCCTTGCAGTGCTAACCTTCGCAGCTCTTCCGATGCTGCACTGCACGCAACTTCACAACATCCTAGAAACTTATATAAAAAATACTTTTAACTAAACTGCACTCAGCTTGCAGTTCCAAAATCCTTCTTGCTCAAAATTTCCCCACTTGGGATAGGCCCAACAGGCCCCTAACACTTACATGTGGCTCGCCCCCAAGCCACCTACAACTTCGGCTTCCCCGATCCATTCCGTCTCCTACGGAGCTAGCTTCGCAGCAAATTCATTTTACGTAGAAATCAACTTCTGGACTGCTTGCTTCATGTCTTGCTCGACTTGATTAACTGTATCCAGCATCTTAGGTGTGATCTCATCACCTATCTGTCCTTCAACCTGTTCCTGATTCTTGTGGAGCTCCTTTAATTTCCCCTCAATTTCCTGCGAGATCATGCTGGCGTCCTCCAACAATGGTTGTGACTTGTCGCCCATTGCGGTCTCTTTTTCCCGTAAGTCCTGCACTTCCTTCTTAAGCACATTGATTTCTCAGTACTTTGCGATCCTTTCTCGTGGCAACAGGGATTTCACTTCTGTATCCAGCTGTTCCAATGTTTCTTACTTCTCTTTCACCGTATTCTTTACTTGTAGCAATCCCGTGTCTTCTTCGAGGGCTGTGAATTCCTTTGACGCGTCATCTAATACGCTCTAGCACTTAGCCACTTCAGCAGCAATATTCTCTACTATGGCCTTCACTGCTTCTGCTCTGAGCTGCTGCTCATTCGGTGGGGTCTATGGGTTTATCTGCTCCTTCAAAGCAGTAACGTTAGCCTCATGTTTGATCTCCATATCCTGGATCTCTATTTTAAGAGTGGTGACCAGCTCACCAATCTTAACAATCATATCCGTAGGATCTGCCTAGACTTCAAAGTCGTCTATATTGTCTTCTACCGCAGTGATCGTGGACTCTAGTCTTTGTTGACGATCATGCTCATCCTACACATACATAGCTCTCTACAAGCTAGACTCTTCCAACTATTGATTAGCTTCTTGCAGCTCAGCTTGCCCCTTCAGCGCGTCGATGGTTCTCTCATGCATTTCTTCAACACACTACATATGTAAATAATGTAGGCCTGACAGTGGTATCTTTGCCAAGTCAAGCTCCACACGCTTGACATCCTTTGTATCCAACATTAGTTGCTATGGCATGGGTAAGCTTACTATTATCGGGTCTAGGTGGATGATACAGGACTTCGCAAGAACGATCATGGTTAACTGTGGTGTTCTCTGCTGTGAAGTTCCTCCCGACTTACCTTCGGACTCTGAGTCACGTGGCAGAGGTAATCTCTTGTGTACTTCAATTTTCAGCCCTAGAGCACGGTCAGATTATTTTGCAGACTATCAGGTATTTCCTTATCCTTTTTCTCTTTGTCTAACATCAGATCTTCCATCTGCTCTGTGAACTTTACCCCGATTAGCTCATAATCATCGCTCTTGAGTACTGTGTCCAGCTTGCCCTTATCAGCTTTCTGCTTCTTCCTTGCCCATTTTTTTTGTCCTGGGCTCTCAGGTTCCTTTATTTTCCTCGTCTCCTTCTCTTCAGTAATAGGACATGGAATAGGCTTATCCTCACCGGAGTCACTTGTGACATCTACAATTTCCACTCGCAACTCAGCAGGCCATTCCTTCATGATGGTGTCAATATCATCCTCGTACATATGGTAGTTCCCTGGGAACCATTCCACCTTCTTCTTCTGCACCTTTTCTGAAATATAAATGCTACACATGTCAGCATAAAAATTTACAATGCAGATATACCTATTGGTTACCTGCTTTGTTATCCACGGCGTCAGTATGATTGCTATGCACAGCTAGTCATAATACTAGTAGAAGACCTCAGCCGTCGCATGCTGCCTTTGGTAGTTCCAATTCGCCCAGATATTTGAGTAATGCAGTCCTCTGGACTCGTTGGTATCAGTGATTACACCAACGTAATCCTTCGACTCCTTCCAGCTGACAAAAGCGATCAGCACGATGAGCCATGTATAATGGAAATACCCTCCGTTAAGCTGCGTGTCATTGATCTCTTCCATGAACTCATTCAGCAAGTACTGAGACCAGTTAAATTGTTCTCTGTCCGCAGCCGTGGTGCTAAGAAGTACTGCACCTGCACTTACTTCGAGAGGCCAACATGTGCAGAGAATCTTTCCCGCTAACAGTTGCGTGACAAATCTTGTTGCTTTATCATCTATTTCTTCTGTTTGGAAACCCCTCTTCCCTTTGATGACTGTATGAGTTTTTTTTATCTTTTCCACAGCTTCTTTTTCCTTGCTCTTTCCTTGGAAAAATATCTTGGGATCCTTACCCCTTTTACTCAACCCGGTAATGCGGTGGATGATGTCAATAGTTAGGTCAGTATTGTGGTTGAGCCACAAGTAACCCTAGTGAATGCATGTCATCAGCATGCACTCTACCACATTCAGCTTTGGTGACCTATCGAAATGTGGAAGTATGAGCAGATTGAGCAGGCTGGACTGGACTACTCCAGATAACCAACTTTGAGTGACAAGGTTAAGCTAATCCTTGGCATCCTTCTTCTAGCACATGTACTAGTCCGGTTGGAAATGTGGAAACTTTGGTTCATTAGGCTCCTCCTTCTGCACTGCAAGCAAATCATAATCTTCCAATCTACATTCTAGGATTTTACCCAACAAGTTTTTCTCCACCTCAACATGTTTTGAGATTGGCGATAGCGGGATGTCGTATTTGGCATTCTTCAGGTACTTACCCCTTTCTTAGCTAAACAAATTTTAATGTATAAACGGAGATTGTTGAAGTACTTATCCCTGAATCCTTCGAAAAAGTATGCTTCAGCTTGGCTGTAGGATTTTAGCGTATCTACAGCAAATTCTGTTACAAATCCTTCAAGTATGCTATCAACCCATAATTTGACTACTCGCGACAGTGGGCTATCTATTGCTTTGAGCTGCACAATGAGCTCTACATTCCACTCTGTAGGAACTCCTCCTTGAAAACAGGTTTTCCTTTCTGTGACTCGCGAGATCCACTCGTGCAGCTCGTTTCCAAACGAAGCCCAAAATATCTCTTGAATATCTTTCCACAAATATCTATTAAACCACTCTACGTCCGATAGATGCGGGTGTCTATTCTCTTTCTTTGCAAAAGCTCTTTCGGTCTTATCACACCAATCCTAGATCTCCTTCTTTTCGGGATGCCAATTGTCTGAACCCAACGGGAACTGATATTCTTTGTCACACATTACTTTCCAAGCACACTATCACATCACTAAGTCTTATCCAAGCAATGAATCCATTTTTTGGCATAGATAACTAATCTAGAGGTTTCCAATGTAGACCCAGGTACTTCGCAGTTCAAGATACCAACAAAACCCCTATTCACTGACCCTTTCAAAAACAGGCCGCATGCATCCTGAGGTATCACCCGAGGCGAAGCTGAGGGGGTGGTTACAAAATCAAGTTTCCACAACCTGGTGATGCGAGTGTTTGAAGAGATGGATGGGCAGCATGGTAAAGGACTCTTGCTGCAGACAAAAGACTGCGCTCTCTACTTCACATCGGATACTTCGGCAAGCGGAGGCACTTATGCAACCAGCGCATCCAAAGACTACGTGGTATCGGATACTTCCCGCGTTACGACGATAAGCTATTAACAACTTACCTTGCAGCACTCCCAATGGGTCAGTGCATCAACTAGACTGCACGTCCACTTCAAGACTTGATCAACTCTAATGAATCTTACTTAATGATCTTTACTCATTCAACAACACTTGGGTTATTATCGTCATGATATATACAAATGAAGGGAACATATAATACTGCCTGCTCCAATGCTATACTCAAATCCAGTGCTTAACTATGTGATTATCCAACAAGTTCATGCATTCGAAGACTTAGAAGTGTTGAATACTCAACATTCACCCACACATGTATTACTTAACATATTATTCCCATCATCCCTGCAGCGAATACATATCAAAGCAATCAAATAACAGATAAATGCAGTATTAGACATCCATACCAAGCAAATGAATAGTGCAAAACACAAAAACAATCACACTACTCAGAATGTAATGTGGTTCACCCCCCAGATGGAGGCTACGTCCACAAGAACTACTATTATATTGATCTTTTGGGAAGGGTACAGCAGTTCTTAGTCTGTGCACTCAGCCGCAGACTCTCTTCTCTCTCAGATAGGTCTCTATGCACTCAGTTGCAGAGCCTTTACAATAGCACTAGGCTTAAAAGATGCAACAATATTCAAAAGCTTAACAAAATGAAGAGTAATGAAAACCCTTTCCCATACAAAAATTCCCTTATTTATATATCATGCCCGTAAGTCATGTCTTTACAATCTGTAGGCAAAAACCCTTAGGTTTACAAAACTATAACGGTTTCCCCCTAAACCGGACTTCTGGCACCTAGTAGTGAATATTCCATCGCGGCGGTCTTCCATGCCGGCTTCACGTCGTTATCGGCCTTCCTATTGTGCGCATTCCAACAGGTCGCTTTCACCCAGTTGTTCTTCCTCTAACGGTCTCGTGCGACTGGTTCAGGTAGTAGCATCTTTTGTGTGTGCAACCAGTCGCTTTCTTCCCTATTTTCTCCTACCCACCGCTTAGCACTCCTGGAGCATCTTTACCAAAAATAGACCGCCAACGGTATAGCCAAAACACGTGCCATCTTTCATCCAACATTCTACTTTGCTGGCATCCTGAAGACTGGACACTTTGTAGCACTGCCTCCTTGCAGTGTTGACCTTCACAGCTCTTCCAACACTGCGCTGCGCACAACTTCGCAGCATCCCAAAAAATTATATCAAAAATACTTTTAACTGAACTGTGCTCAGCTTGCAATTCCAAAATCCTTCTGGCTCAAAATTTCCCCACTTCATCTAGGCCCAACACCACCCGTGGCACCTACGCCTGCACAACCTCAAGCACCTCCAGCATATCATCCACCGTAGCCTGCCCCAACAGCTGGTCAACCACAAAACCCCCCTGTTCCCCAAGGGAAAGTTTATGTTGAATAAAACCAACAACAGAACCAACCTGCATAAAATAACAAGCAAGGAAAACATAATAGGGGATGAGGCTATAACCGCGGCAACAACCAGCCTCCTGGTAGAGGACAATGATGGGAATAGTCAATACTAGGCGTTTAGAAATAAAACCAAATATAAAAGTAATGTGTTACCTTGAGAATGGTCGATATCATGCATGTGGAAAAGTGATCAAGGTTAAATTCCTTACCCGACAGATCATCATTTCTCCCCACCACCACATCCTTGGCTTGGTGGGTTCACCTTTATTTATAGCCATTTTTTCCCTATTTTTTGCTTTGAGAATTTCGGGGTCATATGAACTCCATTTTCCATAGCATTTGCACCACTAGATTTAGAATTTCATGCTCATGATTATGCTTGAGATAATTTCTTTCTCTCAGTGAAACTTTTTTTCAGGCATTTTTTCCCTACCCCTCACCACCTTGATTTGCATGCCACACAAGTCGTAGTCATTTTTTTCCATTTTATCTATCGCAGGCTATCCATGAGCTCTCCTCTCCATCCATACTATAGTTATTGCATTATTTTTCCCACATTCATCAACTCACAAGGAGGCCCCATCAGTGTTCCCCCCTCGCCTTCATTCTTGGTTCTCATAATTGTCCCTTGATTGAACACTTCCTCCTTGCTTGGCTATTACATATGTTCAGTATACTTTTATCCCTTTTTTGGGCCAAGCAATTCCTTTACAAAAAATGAAATTAGGGATGTTAACAATTAAATTAAGACCCTTAACAATGTGAGGGGAAGAAGCATATTCTACTATGCGCCCGCAACACGAAGACATTGTTACAACAAAATTTTCTATCTTGCGAGTATAAGCATTCTTTGGCCTATAGGATCCATTTCACTGACTCAAATCCACTTTATCTCCTTCTGACATACTATTTCCTCATTTTTCTTCTTACTCGCTTGCTGCATCATTATAGCTTGCATACCCATGAGTTCCATCACTATAGCCCGCAGGTAGAATGTAAAATGGTAAAAATCACTAGTTTATTACTTTTTACTCCCAAAAAGCAGTTATTGGGTGACCTTTGACCCTCCATCTACCCAAGAAACGCTTGGATGTGTCCTTTCGCTTACCTTTGTGAGGACTATATATTGAGCACATATGGTGTATGGACGGGAGGAGAAAGAAGAGCAAGAGAACTCTAGTGGATTTTTTCCCTATCTTGAGTCTACACTCATTGATCCTTGTAGTTGTGAACCCCTTATGTTCACCTTCCAAACTCCTACCATAGTTTGAGTTTTCCATTCATGGAGGATTGAAGTAGTGGAGGCACAAGTGGATTGATCCAAATCTTGGTTCAGATTGGTTGCCGGCAAGAGGTCGTATCACATTGTACTTCTTCCTGTTTATTAATAGAAATACTCATATTCTCGTCCATTAATGTTGTGAATGTTGTTTATTCTACATTGGGTTTTATTTGCTTATAATATCATGGACCATTTCTATTGATGATGCTAATGTCATTTATATATATTATGTACTTTTTGTATATTGGCTGTCAAGACTAATTTGCAGATTCAAGTGCACGGATTGAAAGCTCCAACGAGGATCTACATCAAACGTTTGGATCGAGGTTGGTTACATTCTCCATTATCTTAGCATTGTCATTTATAATAGCATAGTTCTGAGAATTAAGTTAATTTTTGGTAGTCAACTATCTGTTGTGGTCTACCCCAAGCCATAGTGAGTTTTCTCCAACACAAAAATGGTGACTCCGCTGGGGAAAACATCCATGTTTGGGGATTTTTGAGCATTAGTCCTTAATTAGAGTTGTTGTTTGTCGAAGCTCTGTGTCACTGATTGGCCGTTAAGATACACTATAGAAAACTTGATTTTTCTGATCCATTGGACTCTTTATTTTCCCATTTTCCTTTCCTCACCCGCGGGCTAGCTTAGCTCTACCCGCGTCTGTTAAATTTTCAGAATTTACTTTAATCTGATCTAGGATCTTAACTGAGAGAAGAACATGTACAACAAATCTACAGCATATCAATCATGGCCACAATAATGCAAGCACACAAGAGACATAGAGTTTACTTGGGGAAAACCATAAAGGTGAAAAACCCCAATAAGTTCCTCAGAGATAGATAGAGCAATGATACAACCAAAATACAAGAGATAGTCTTCTCCTAGAAGTAGAGCTTCCTCCTCCACAAGTGCGCCACTCTCCCAAGTGTGAGTGAGAGAATAGAATGTGTAAAATGAGAGAGACACACTCTCTATTTATACACTAACCTGACTTGACCTTTACTCAACTAGGTCGGCCTCAACTTAACCACTTAACATAATGCTGACTGGGCCGACCCCCACTAGGGTGGTCTAATAACCCTTTGACCCACATGGCCAACCCCTAATAGGGTGGTCTAATAACCAATCAAGTATAAGTTACGACACTTACAATATAAATGACGACACTTCCATATAGAGGAATAATAACATCTCTATAGGAATACAACCACTTCCGTATAGAGGAATAATAACATTTCTATAGGAATACAATATACATATATGTGAAATACATTCCGAAGTTACATATACATCAACACTCCTTCTTAACTATGAAGGTATTTCTCGACACAAGTCTTCTAGCAAAAGTCATCTTCATCGTCACTACTACTGCTATCTCAATCAATCTCTGAATCTACTTGTCATAGGAAGTTCTACAGAGCCAGTCCTTTTTCATACTGGATGTAGGCCCACCACCTGCAGGTCTTCATAATCTATGGGAACGGTCTGATAGAGGTGGCCTCTCAGGACTAATTTTATGTGCGGATGCAATACCGGAAAGAGTATCCCAGGAACATTTATGTGTGTAATCACGACTAGCAATATCTCCCAGGACTGATTACATGCATCTCCTCCACAATACCTTTAAAGAGCATCCTAGGAACATTTATGTGCCGTAGCACGACCGGTAAGATCTCTAAAGAGAATCCTAGGACTTATTATGAGCACACAGCTCAACCTCTCGGATCTCCAGGACTGATTAGATGTGGATAGAAAAAACCTTTAAAGAGCATCCCAAGAACATTTATGTGCCATAGCACGATCGGCAAGATCTCTAAAGACCATCCTAGGACTAATTACGAACACACAACTCAACCTCTTGGATCTCTAGGACTGATTACATGTCTCCGTAGTAATACCTCATCCCAAGACTGATTACGAGCACACAGCTCAACCTATCGGATATCTGAGGACTGATTACATACTACATAGCAATACCGGAAAGAGTATCCCAGGAACATTTATGTTCCGTAGCACGACCGGCAAGATATCCCAGGACTGATTACATGTTATTTGCACAACCTGCCACATATCATCTCTGACCTCCAAGTATCAACCTGATACTCACGATCCAACGGATCATCATCGCACAAAGCATCATCCTGATGCTCATGACCACACTGATCATCATCACTGTACCATCCTGATACATATCATCTGGAGCAACACCCTGAAGCTCGTCATCATGATCATCCTAATCATACAATGCATCCACCTGATGCATACCAAGTATCTACCTGATACATATCATCATCCTTGATCCACCTAATCATACAGTGTATCCACCTGATACAAATACAAATACATGATCCACCTAATCATATCTGATACATATCAACATACATGATCTACCTGATCATACAATGTATCCACCTGATACATATACATATACATGGTCCAAGCATCCAACATGATGCATATACAAAATACATACAAATGATCCAACTGATCATATCCAGCATCCAACATGATGTGTACATACATATACATATAAATGATCCAACTGATCATATCCAGCATCATCCTGATGCATATACAGAGTAGTAACTGGAGCATCATCCTGATGCTCATCATCCATGATCCTCTTGATCATCATAGCATCGTCCTCTTTAGATCATCTCATCGTCCATGAAGCACAACCCAGATGCACATCATCCAACACTTACACCACCGACATGAGAGAACACATCTAACACCATTCGGGGAAGGTTCCAACCGTTACTTTTTCACCATGGGAGAACACATCTACCACCATGTGAAAAATGGCTTCGTCCCTTACATCTACACCATGGGAGAACACATCTACCACCATGTGAGAATGGCTCAGCAATTAAATCACGACCATGGGAGAACACATCTGCATCTTTCGGACTCATCACTTCCCTTTGGAAGGAACCTTGATCTGAAGTGCACCAAGCCTCTCTCTGAAGTACACAAAATGCACTCTGGCCAATGGCTTGGTCAATACATCTGCAACCTACTCATCCGTCGCAACATACTCTACTTCAGCTATACTCAGTGCTACCAAGAGATCACACCTGATCCCATACTGAAGCAACACCCATAAGTGCTCTTCCTATCTGCAGCACTGCCTACCCAATCTGAATCAACATAACCCTGCAGGTTAAACTTTTGATTCTCATCATACTTGAGCCCATAATCGACCATACCCTTTAGGTACCTCAGAATGTGATTTACAGCAACCAGATGAACATCTCTCGGATCCGTCAGGAACTGGCTCAATGTGTTCACCACAAAGAAAATATATGGTCTCGTGTTCGTCAGGTACATAGAGGACCCAATCATCTGATGATACATCATGACATCAATCGGATCAAATGAAGCATCACATAGAAGCTTCAGGTTCGATGCCATAGCCTTGCAGTCCATCATCCCGAACCTCTTCAGGATCTCTACTGCATACTTCCCTTGTCTAAGGAAGATTCCATCTGCACTCTGCTACACCTCCATACTAAGAAAGTAGTGCATCATACCCAAGTTCTTCATCTCTAACTCAGCAGCAAGCTTCTGCTGCGTGTCGGCAATCAATCTATCCTCACCTGTAACAAACAGGTCATCCACATACAAAAGTAGTATAACTGGATTGCCTTCCTCAACCTTGTAGTAAAGGTTGGAATCCGCTTTACTCTTGGTAAAGCCCAAACTGGATAGAAATATGCCTATCCTACCATACCAAGTTCTGCACATATATGATTTCCTGTCATGTGTCTCAAAACCAAGTGGCTGCTCCACATACACTTCTTCTTCAACTACACCATTCAAGAAAGCTGTCTTGAAATCCATCTGGTGTATCTTCTATTTCATCACTTTTATATTTCTCTATGCTGCCATCTGCAGCATGCTTGATCTCGATAGATCCGTATGGAAGTCATAACAAACTTCCCTTTAGGTCTTGGGACTACATCCCAAACATCATTCTTAATGATCAACGGATCATGGCATTCTTCCCATATCCTGGGAACTTCAATATCTTCAATGCATAATTTTGTTGCTGAACAAATGTTGTAGTTCTTCTTTTGTAGGTGATGGCATATGATCTTTCCTACACAACAAGTTAAATTGCATGATTAGAAAACATCTCATAATTTTCAAAACAAATTCTTACACATAAAGAAATATGTCATACAGTCATGCAATTATCTTAGCCAATGCTTCAATACAACATTTATCCATATCCTGTAACTTTCTAGATTCCTTCCAATCTCTACTAGAACATTGTTAAGAGTGTGCACAACTCCCAACATGTCAGCGAAGAGGTTTCATTCTAGATAAGTAGCAATGGAATGTTGTATAGTGCCATAGGCCACTTACCCATGCATATTAGTAATATATTGTTCATCAATGCAACTATTCTAATATGCATAATACACAACCTAATTCTAGGAACATTAGTATATACAATATTGAACAATATTATTTAAACAATAAAATATGCAAGTAATGAGAATTCAAATACTTATCTTTGTTTGTTTGTTGGGTTGACTCCCTCTTAGTCTTTGCTTCTTTTCTGCAACTCCATTCTTATGTAGATTGTGAGAAGTGGTCAACTCCCTCTGAATATCTGCATCCTTGCAGAAACGACTGAAGTGTGCTCCTTTGCTTTCTTGCAGGAACAACTGGAGTGTGCTCCCTCTTGATCTTTGCTTCCTAGATTACCTATCCTTGAACTTACATCCATCCTTAATCACTATGCATCCTTATTAGTATCATCATTGTGTTATCCTTGAGGTCTCATACATAATCACACATTTATTAGTATAATCTATCAAAACACAATAATCTTAAACATGTATATTCATGATCATTCACAGATAATAAACCTTAGTATTCAAGGTTTCAGGGAATTCTTCTTTTACTCATACATATTCTTATTTGATCATAGGACTCTTCTAGTTAGTTGAATCATCAATCAAGATAAGAGATATAATATGCATAAAACCTGTGATTATTCAAACCTATACATTCATGATTCTTCTGGTTAGTCATATCATCAATTATGGTAAGAAACATAATATGCATACAACCATGATTATTCAAACCTATGACTTCATGAATAATCCTTATCAACAACACAATAGTATAAGATCCTAACACAAGGTAGGATTCCAGCTTGATATAGGAAAAACATACTTGGATTAGCATGCTAGCTAGTTATGTCTAACATACCCGCATAATGTCTTCTGGTTCTCTTCAGTGACTTGTGTTAGTAACCTGCATGTCTCATAGGTTAACCATTGTAGAACCAAGTTATACATACCTCGAAAGTAGATCTTCTATGTGATCCATGACAATGAATCAATCTTTGTCTTCATGTCACCATGATCCTATGTTCTTGAAGTAGAACATGATTTGTCTTTCTTGGTGTACCTTTTATGTTAGTAGACAACATAAACCTCATACAACACCATAATGCATTAGTACGATCATAAGTGTCAACACCCTAACCAATGAATATCTTCTATCATGCATTCATAATTTTGTTAAGGTGATACGACAAATCTAAAATCAAGATTGTACTAACCGTAATAACATGAAGACAAACATATCATAAACTTAATCATGAACAAATATCGAAACATACCTCGATGAGTCATACCTGTCGAGATCGCTTGTAATCTTCTTAGGTAAGGCCTTAGCCTCATCTCCCTCTGAAACAGGAACTTCTTCACTTATGCAGGTGACCAATCCATCTTCTTCTAGGATTAACCCAATCCACTTGATTTGCAAGAACTGGACCTAGAGTTGGATTAGGGTTTGTCAGAGAAACCCCAAAAATTCAAACTTTGAATTTCAAACATCCGAAAGGATAGAAATATGTGCCTTGATGAGCTGATCAAGCTGGTATATTCAAAATTTGAAAACTGCAAAGTTTCACCCCTCGCAATTGCCTTTTAGATTTCTGGATTCACTAGGGAGGACCTTGAATTAGGGTTTGAGGTTATCGGAGCTTCACCCAACAAAAATATTTGATTCAAAACTCTAAGATTCGATTTTTCTGAGGAGCTTCCAGCCATGGTCAGAGATTTCCAAAATTCCAATTTTTATAGAAGCCCTAATTTTCCATCTTTCTGATCAAAGTCCCGAACTGGGGTTTGATCAAGCCCGGCCTTTTTCCCAACCAAAAAATCTGATCTTGGTCTCTAATTTTTATTTTGATGAGTAGCATCCAGTCGTGGTCTCCGATTACAAAAATTCCAACTTTCTCCAAAGACCTAAATTTCGGAAGCCATGAATGAAGGTACTCAAAAATAATTCTGTTTTGACATAAATATGTACCTGATTGTTTCTAGTGTAACTCCAAACTTTTCGATCCACAAGGTCTAAAATTTTTTTTTGAGATAGCTCGACTTGTCCTATTTCTATCTCGATAGGTCTGACCTCAATTGGATTATCTAAGAGAGATTTATGCCAAGTGTCGCAACGTGACATGTTTATGGGATAAAACATGAGAGAGAACTTGTATGTCGTGCCATGTGTCACTGGTTCAAATTTGGCCTCTAAAACATTTTCGTGAGATAGTACAGTCTGTCTACTACCTGTCACTTTTTATGAAATTTCATTTGGAGCTTCCTAGCCCAAGTTATGACCTTTTTCCCAAGGTCACCTGATTTTGACTTAGATCTGGAAGGGGCAGAAACCCTATATTGTGCAGATCATAAATCACAAAGTACAACGAATTAAAGGTTTTCCTTTAGACACAAGGTACATGGGGATCGGTTATTCGACCTATAAAATTTTTAGATCCGAAAACTTTGAAAAAATGGACTTATAGCGACAGTTCTACGATGACCGGTTTTTGCTATATCAAGCCCTAGCATCGTAAGTGCAACAAGTGTCATACATGCCATATCATGCCTTCTTTCAGGCTAGCTCTGATACCATGTTAAATTTTTAGAATTTACTTCAATTTGATATAGGATCTTAACTGAGAGAACAACATGTACAACAAATCTACATCATATCAATCATGGACACAATAATGCAAGCACACAAGAGACACAGAGTTTACTTGGGGAAACCATAAAGGTGAAAAACCCCAATAACTTCCTCAGAGATAGATAGAGAAATGATAAAACCAGAATACAAGAGATAGTCTTCTCCTAGCAGCAGAGCTTCCTCCTCCACAAGTGTGCCACTCTTCCAAGTGTGAGTGAGAGAATAGAATGTGCAAAATGAGAGAGACACACTCTCTATTTATACACTAACTTGACTTGACCTTTACTCAACTAGGTCGGCCTCAACTTAACCACTTAACATAATGTTGACTGGGCCGACCCCCACTAGGGTGGTCTAATAACCCTTTGACCCACATGACTTATACAAGGTCGACCCCAACAAGGTGGTCTAATAACCCATCAAGTATAAGTTACGACACTTACAATATAAATGACGACACTTCCGTATAGAGGAATAATAACATCTCTATAGGAATACAACCACTTCTGTATAGAGGAATAATAACATCTCTATAGGAATACAATATACATATATGTGAAATACATTTCGAAGTTACATATACATCAACAGCGTCTACCCGCCTTTGTTTACTCTACTGCTCGCGGGTACTCGCAGTTATTCCTTCGATAGTAGAGTATAACTCTGGCTTTGGTTGATTTATGACTTTTGGTTGTTGTTGGGTTTGCTTTGGATGATGCTGAGTCTTTGTTGGCTTGTTTCTTGACTGTTCCATGCCTTGGTTTGTTAAATTTTCTGAATTTACTTTAATATGATCTAGGATCTTAACTGAGAGAACAACATGTACAGCATATCTACAGCATATCAATCATGGAGACAATAATGCAAGCACACAAGAGACACAAAGATTTACTTGGGGAAAACCATAAAGGTGAAAAACCCCAATAACTTCCTCAGAGATAGATAGAGCAATGATACAACCAACCAATAGAGATAACCATAACCTAGCAGCAATCCTCCTCCTCCATAAGTGCGCCTCTCCTCCTTGAGAGCATGTGTGAGAAGTGAGTGAGTAAATAGAGTGCCTCCCGCACTCTATTTATACTTGACTTGACTTGCCTTTTTACCTAACTCATGTAGGCTTGAACTTAACCACATAACATAATGCTGACTGGCCGACCCCCAATAGGGTGGTCTAATAACCCTTAGACCCACATGGCCGACCCCCAATAGGGTGGTCTAATAACCCTTTGACCCACATGACTTATATAGGGCCGACCCCAAATAAGGTGGTCTAATAACCCATCAAGTATAAGTTATGACACTTACAATATAAATGACGACACTTCCTTATAGAGGAATAATACCATCTCTATAGGAATACAATATACATATATGTGAAATACATTCCGAAGTTACATATACATCAACACTCCCTCTAAACTAGGAAGGTATTTCTCAGCATAGTTCTTCTAGCACAAGTCATCTTCTCTGGATCATCGTCACTGGATAATCGTCATCGAGTCATCATCATCGTCACTGCTGCTGCTATCTCAATCAATCTCTGAATCTACTCGTCATAGGAAGTTCTACAGAGCCAGTCCTTTTTCATACTGGATGTAGGCCCACCACCTGCAGGTCTTCATCATCACTGGCCATACTGTGGAATCCTCAGGACTTTTACGTGCGTCACAAAACCTCGAAAGAGCATCCCAGGCTGTTACGAGCACACAGCTCTACCTATAGGATCTCCCAGGGCGCTATTACATGTGACCCCACCACAAAACCTCACAAGAGCATCTCAGGATGTTACGGGTACACAACTCCGACCTGAAATCTCCCAGGGCGCTATTACATGTGGTCCACCACAAAACCTCGTAAGAGCATCTGCCAGATATCCCAAGGCGCTATTACATGCCATAGGAAAAACCTCGTAAGACTATCTGCAGATCTCCCAGGGCATTATTACATGTGGTCATGGCAAAACCTCGCAAGAGCATCCCAGGACTGATTACGGGCACACAGCCCAACCTATCGGATCTCCCAGGGCGCTATTACATGCCATAGGACAAAACCTCGCAAGAGCATCTGCCAGATATCCCAGGGAGCTATTACATGCCATAGGAAAAACCTCGTAAGACTATCTGCAGATCTCCCAGGGCGCTATTACATGTCCTCCCAGAGCAAAACCTCGAAAGAGCATTTGCCAGATGTCCCAGGGCACCGATATTACATGCCATAGGCAAAACCTTGAAAGACCATCTGCAAATCTCCCAGGGCGCTATTACATGCTCATCTGCACAACCTGATCCACGGCCATAGAGTATCAACCTGATACTCACCATACATCATCATGATGTATCCATGATCATCCTGATCATCATCACTGCAACGTCCTGCTGCATGTCATCTGGAGCAACATCCTGAAGCTCGTCATCCATGATCATCCTGATCATTACTGCAACATCCTGCTGCATGTCATCTGGAGCAACATCCTGAAGCTCGTCATCCATGATCATCCTGATCATCACTGAAACATCCTGCTGCATATCATCTGGAGCAACATCCTGAAGCTCGTCATCCATGATCATCCTGATCATCACTGCAACATCCTACTGCATACCAAGTATCTACCTGATACATATCGTCATACATGATCCTCCTGATCATCAATGCATCTACCTGATGCATACCAAGTATCTACCTGATACATATCATCATACATGATCCTCCTGATCATCAATGTATCCACCTGATACAAATACAAATACATGATACATATCACCATACATGATCCACCTGATCATACAATGTACCCACCTGATACATATACAGATACATGGTCCAAGCATCCAACATGATGCATATACAAAATACATACACATGATCCAACTGATCATATCCAGCATCTACATGATGCATACATACATACAAAAATGATCCAACTGATCATATCCAGCATCCAACATGATGCGTACATACATACAAAAATGATCCAACTGATCATATCCAGCATCCAACATGATGCGTACATACATACAAAAATGATCCAACTGATCATATCCAGCAGAAACCTGAACATCATCCTGATGCTCATCATCCAGCGCTTACATCCACAGCCATGTGAAGGATTCTCCTTCCAACATGCTTGGAATGGCTTCAGCGAATGTGTCCATCACTTCTTCCTCGAAGTGTCCTCGATCTGAAGAACGCCAAGCCTCTCTCTGAAGTACTCGAACTTCACCCTGGCTAGTGGCTTCGTCAACACATCTGCAATCTGCTCGTCCGTCGCAACATACAGGAGCTTCACAGCTCCTTTCTGCACCATATCCCTGATATAGTGATATTTGATCTCTATGTGTTTCGACCTGTCATGAAACACTGGGTTCTCGGACAACTTCACACAACTCTGGTTATCACAGAAGATACCAGTAGCCTCCAACGGGAGATCAAATAACTCAGACAGTAGCTTCCGTAGCCATACTGCCTCACAACTAGCTGAACAGGCTGCAACATACTCTGCCTCAGCTGTACTCAGTGCTACGCGGGACTGCTTCCTGCTAAACCAAGAGATCACACCTGATCCCATACTGAAGCAACACCCAAATGTGCTCTTCCTATCTGCAGCACTGCCAGCCCAATCTGAATCAACATAACCCTTCAAGTTAAACTTTTGATTTGCCTCATATCTGAGCCCATAATCCACTGTACCCTTTAGGTACCTCAGAACATGCTTTACAGCAACCAGGTGAACACTCCTCGGATCCGTCAGGAACTGGCTCAATGTGTTCACAGCAAAGCAAATATCTGGTCTCGTGTTCGTCAGGTACATCAAGGACCCAATAATCTGACGATACATAGAAACATCAACTGGCTCAGATGAAGCATCACAAAGAAGCTTCAGATTCGATGCCATAGGTGTGGCCATGGCTTTGCAATCCATCATCCCAAACCTCTTCAGGATCTCTACTGCATACTTACCTTGTCCAAGGAAAATTCCATCTGCACTCTGCCACACCTCCATGCCAAAAACAAATAGTGTATCATCCCCAAGTTCTTCATCTCGAACTCGGTAGTAAGCTTCCGCTGCGTGTCGGCAATCAATCTATTTTCACCATACCAAGTTCTGCACATATATGATTTCCTATCATGTGTCTCAGAACCAAGTGGCTTCTCTACATACACTTCTTCTTCAACTACACCATTCAAGGAAGCTGTCTTGAATCCATCTGGTGTATCTTCTATTTCATCACTTTTATATTTCTCAATGCTGCCATCTGCAACATGCTTGATCTGATAGTTCCATTTGGAAGTCATAGCAAACTTCCCTTCATGCCTTGGGATTACATCCCAAACATCATTCTTCATGATCGACGGATCATGGCATTTCATTTCTTCATCCCAGATCCTGGGAACTTCAATATCTTCAATATCTTCAATAGATATCTTTGTTGCTGGAACAAATGTTGTAGTTCTTCTTTTGTAGGAGATGTCATACGATCTTTCCTACACAACAAGTTAAATTGCATGATTAGAAACATCTCATAGTTTTCAGAACAAATTCTTACACATAACGAAATATGTCATACAATCATGCAATTATCTTAGCCAATGCTTCAATACAACATTTATCCATATTCCGTAACTTTCTAGATGCCTTCCAATCTCTACCAGAACATTGTTAAGAGTGTGCACAACTCCCAACATGTCAGCAAAGAGGTTTCATTCTAGATAAGTAGCAATGGAATGTTGTACAGTGCCATAGGCCACTTACCCATGTATATTAGTAGTATACTGTTCATCAATGCAACTATTATAATATGCAAAATACATATCCTAAGTCTAGGAACATGAGCATATACATCATTGAACAATTTTATTTAAACAAGCATATATGCAAGAAATGATAATAAAAATACTTATCTTTGTTTGTTCGTTGGGTGGACTCCCTCTGAGTCTTTGCTTCCTTGCAGGAGTTGTTGGAGTCCTAATCTGAAGTAGCTTCTTCTACACCTTTCTGTTGTGGAATGTAGAAAGATGGTCAACTCCCTCTGAATATCTGCATCCTTGCAGAGACTACTGAAATGTGCTCCTTTTCTTTCTTGTAGGAACAACTGGAGTGTGCTCCTTTGCTTTCTTGCATGAGCAATTGGAGTGTGCTCCCTCTTGATCTTTGCTTCCTGGATTACCTGTCCTTGAACTTACATTCATCCTTGGTCCCTATGCATGCTTATTAGTATCATGATTGTGTTATCCTTGTGATCTCATATAAAATCATACATTCATTAGTATACTATTAAAACACAATAATCTCAAGCATGTATAGTCATGATCATTTCAAACAGAAATAATAAGCATTAGCATTCAAGGTTTATGTAGGATTCTTATGGTTAGTCAAATCATAAGAAACATAACATGTCTAAACCTGTAATTACTCAAACCTATGACTCTTCAGGTTAGTTGAATCATCAATCAAGATAAAAATGCATAAAACCTGTGATTATTCAAACCTATACCATCATGATTCTTCTGGTTAGTCATATCATCAATTATGGTAAGAAACATAATATGCATACAATCATGATTATTCAAACTTATGACTTCATGAATAATCATTATCAACAACACAACAGTATAAGATCCTAAACCAAGGTAGGATTCTAGCTTGATATAGGAAAAACATACCTGGATTAGCATGCTAGCTAGTTTATGTCTAACATACACGCATAATGTCTTTTGGTTCTCTTCAGTGACTTGTGCTAGTAACCTGCATGTCTCATATGTTAACCATTATAAAACCAAGTTATACATACCTCGAGAATGGATCTCTTATGAGATCCATGGCAATGGATGAATCTTTGTCCTCATGTCATCATGATCATATGTTCTTGAACCAGAACATGATTTGTCTTCTTGGTGTACCTTTCATGTTAGTAGACAACATAAAACTCATACAACATCACAATGTGTTAGTACAAACATAAGTTTCATACTCCTAATAAATGAATGACTTCTATCATGCATTCATAATTTTATTAAGGTGATATGATAAGTCTAAAATCAAGATTGTACTAATCGTGATAACATGAAGACAAACATACCATAAACTTAATTATGAACAAATCTCAAAACATACCTCGATGAGTCATACCTGTCGAGATCACGTGTAATCTTCTTATGTAAGGCCTTAGCCTCATCTCCCTCTGAAACAGGAACTTCTTCACTTATGCAAGTGACCAATCCATCTTCTTCTAGGATCAACCCAATCCACTTGATTTGCAAGAACTGGACCTGGAGCTGGATATGGGTTTGTCAGAGAGACCCCAAAAATTCAAACTTTGAATTTCAAACTTCCGAAAGGATAGGAATATGCGCCTTGATGAACTGATCAAACTGGTATATTCAGAATTTGAAGACTGCAAAGTTTCACTCCTCAATTTTGCCTTTGAAACTTCCAGATTCACTGGACGTGACCCTGAACTGGGGTTTGATGAAGCCCACTCTTCTACCCAATCAAAATGTTTGATCCAAAGCTCTAAGCTTCTATTTTTCTGAGGAGCTTCCAGCCGTGGTCACAGATTTCAAAAATTCCCATTTTTACAGAAGCCCTAATTTTCCATTTTTCTGATCAAAGTCCCGAACTAGGGTCTGATCAAACCCGGCCTTCTACCCAGCCAAAAATTCTGATCTTGGTCTCTAAATTTCTATTTTGATGAGTAGCATCCAGATGTGGTCTCCGATTACAAAAATTTCAACTTTCTTCAAAGCCCTAAATTCCGGAAGCCATGAATGAAGGTACCAAAAAAATAATTCTGTTTTGACAGAAATATGTACCTGATTGTTTCTGGTGTAACTCCGAAATTTTTGATCCACAGGGTCTGAAAAAGTTTTCTAAGATAGCCTGACCTGTTAGCTTTCCATCCTGACAGGTCTGACCTCAATTGGATGTTCTGAGCGAGAGTTATGCCAAATGTCGCAACGTGACCTGTTTTGGGAAAATACAGGAGAGCGAACTTGTACGGCGTGCCACGTGTCATTGTTTGACCTTCGGCCTCTGAAAACGTTTTCTGAGATAGCTCGGCCTGTTATCTTTCCATCCTGACAGGTCTGACCTCAATTGGATTCTCTGAGAGAGAGATATGCCAAGTGTCGCAACGTGACCTGTTTATGGGATAATACAGGAGAGCGAACTTGTACGGCGTGCCACGTGTCACTATTTGACCTTCGGCCTCTGAAAACGTTTTTTGAGATATATCTGCCTGTGTACTACCTGTCACTTTTCACGAAATTTCATTTGGAGTTTCCTAGCCCAAGTTATGACCTTTTTCCCAAGGTCACCGGATTTTGACTCAGATCTGGAAGAGGCAGAAACCCTATATTGTACAGATCATAAATCACAAAGTACAACGAATTAGAGGTTTTCCTTTGGACACAAGGTACCTGGATATTTTAGCTTCGACCTGTAACAATTTCAGATCCGAAACATTTGCCAAAACGGATTTATAGCGAAAGTTCTACGACGACTGGTTTTTACTATATCAAGCCCTAGCATCGTAAGTGCAACAAGTGTCATACATGCCATATCATGTCTTCTTTCAGGCTAGCTCTGATACCATGTTAAATTTTCTGAATTTACTTTAATATGATCTAGGATCTTAACTGAGAGAACAACATGTACAGCATATCTACAGCATATCAATCATGGAGACAATAATGCAAGCACACAAGAGACACAAAGATTTACTTGGGGAAAACCATAAAGGTGAAAAACCCCAATAACTTCCTCAGAGATAGATAGAGCAATGATACAACCAACCAATAGAGATAACCATAACCTAGCAGCAATCCTCCTCCTCCATAAGTGCACCTCTCCTCCTTGATAGCATGTGTGAGAAGTGACTGAGTAAATAGAGTGACTCCCGCACTCTATTTATACTTGACTTGACTTGCCTTTTTACCTAACTCATGTAGGCTCGAACTTAACCACATAACATAATGCTGACTGGCCGACCCCCAATAGGGTGGTCTAATAACCCTTAGACCCACATGGCCGACCCCCAATAGGGTGGTCTAATAACCCTTTGACCCACATGACTTATACAGGGCCGACCCCAAATAAGGTGGTCTAATAACCCATCAAGTATAAGTTATGACACTTACAATATAAATGACGACACTTCCTTATAGAGGAATAATACCATCTCTATAGGAATACAATATACATATATGTGAAATACATTCCGAAGTTACATATACATCAACATGGTTGTGACCAGAACCCTTATTTTCTCTTAGTTGAGCCTTATTGGTTTTTTACGCATCTTTGGATTTAGCCTTGTTGGTTTTTTCCTTTTGAGCTCATTCCTTTGCTTGAGTCTTATTGTTTGGGATCTGATGGGTTGTCTTAGTGATCTTCTCGGCACTTCAGTGACTAAATAGTAGGATTTTGCTTGCATTTTTCATTTCTTTATATTGAAAAATACAAAAAATTACATATAGTTTTGCATTTTCCTTTTGCTTATAAGAGAAAATACAAAAAAAAAAATTACTTTCATGTACTGCATCTTGCATTGAGTTCTTATTGCCTTCATTTAGGTTATGCTTGTGCATCAAAAATATAAAAGGATTGCATTTTTATTTCGAAACCGTTGGGTTGATTTTGCATGCTAGTGACATTATTTTATTGGATAGATGACTCTAGGATTGGATGATTTTGCATACTATTGAGTCATACACATCACTAGTTTCACGACGATATCCTTTGAGTAACCATAGCCACTAAAATTAATGCTTAATCTTAAAATTGATTAGACCAATTTTATTTATAGGGTACACCAACTAGCATAGGTTTAGAATCTTGGAATAGATCATTGTGAGTTAACAATCCAAGACTACTAGACGAAACATTATTTGTTTGACCAGGGAGTGGAGGAATCCATGTTATATATCGGTGTTCTCAGGAAGCTCTACTCAAACCAGAGTTAAGAACGAGGTCATGGGAGGTTGGTTGAAGGGATATCCCTTTGATACCGGCTAAATGTGGGAGATATTTCCAAGATTTGTTCATATCTGGGGGTACCGTAGGTTCATCCTCTTGTACTTTGGGCTTAGCTACCCTGACCATATGACGGATCCCACCTTCAACTGTCCCCCTGAGCATTGGTTATATTGTGGTGACCATAGTTTCCTTACCTAGGTATTGCATAGGGTACTTGTAGTGGTTATGTTATTTGTGTCCTGAGTCAGATAGGGATTGGACAACACAGTTGTGTTTGTATAGTGGACTTGACCCTGTGCACGCAGTGAAGCCTGGGTGTCTCTATAATTGATTCTGTTACCTCCGGCTATAGTTTGGGAGTCTCAAGTCTCTCCTAGGCGAGACATACCGGCTCTAGTGTCAGGAGCTCATTTAGCCACTCTGTTTGTCTGCTCTTGGCTCTAGTTTCTCTAGGTGTGTGCTTTTGACTTACTATTTTTGATCGATAGTTGGCCATAGGAAATGTTGTAATTTGATATTCTCTCCAGAGATATCATGGTGTGGAGTCCTACTCTCCGTCAATACCATCGTCTAGCTAGTTTAAAGCTGGCCAAACTTTCACACTGTGTTGCTTGGGGACGCCGGCGGGCTCCCTCTGAGTCTTTGGATTGTTACGAGACATACATAGCTGATGTTATGAAGGCTGCACATTCCAACATGGAGGACATCCCCACGATTCCATCGGGTGGAGTTGAACACACTTCAGACACCCCCACACCTCGTGAGGCCTGGGTGGGTGATCCACCTAAGACTCAACCTAGTTCTATTTAGTCGAATCCACTTGAGAACGATCCATTCGATCCTTCGAATCCGGATAATTATCTTTATGGGATACCAACCTTACCTGAAGATGAAGATCCTACGATCAATGTTAACCCGTTCTCATATAGTATGCCCGGTTTCAGCACAGTTGATCCTCCCACTTCTTTTTGTAGTCATGCTGGCACTAGTCATGGTGTTAGAAACACTGCACCCACTGGGGGAAATACCCTCATCGGGGGCATCATGTTGTCCACTCACACACGTAGTATGGAGACTAGTCATAATCCTCCTAACAATGCTAATGTTGGAAGAAGACCACCTCCTAGGACTGCCCCACCTAATAGGAACATTGTTCGAAACATGACTCACCATCCACCACCTAACACACATATTGCTACCTGTCAACCCAGGATCACTTTCGCAGATGTTAATGCTCCTCCTAACCATGGGGGTGGACATATACTGCACACTTTTGCATCCACCACCTCTACTAGTAATGCTAATGTAGGAGGTGGGAATATACCTTATCTTCATGATCATAATGCCACCATTCCTACTACTAGTAACACCAATGTTGGCGTTGGGAATACTTCTCATACTTTGGGTCACCACGCGACTGCTCATGCTAATACTAATGTTGGGGGTGGGAACATACCTCACCATTATGGTCATTATAACTCGGTTCCTACTATGAATAGTATGTTAATGTCCCATACTTATGGTGGCAACCCTTACTACAACACAGTCGGTGTTGGCCACCAGTTCAACCCACCTCAATACGGTGCCCAAAACACTCATATACCTACTTACTCTCATACGAGTCAGGTTGGGGGAGGTTATCAACCTTATGGCCATGGTCAAGCTTATGGTCCGCCAGGTCCTCATTATCAGCAGTTTAATGCTCATAGTCAAACTTTTGGTCCACCTTATAATCTAGTTCCGTTCAACCAACCTTTTATGGGAGCTTATAATCAAGCTTTCCAGCCACAGCTCCTGCTCCTCGCACGTTTGAATCTTTCAGATCTTTCAAAGCTCACGAATGATCTAGTGTGTCACGACCCCAATTGGCCCCCGATCCCTGCCAAGATCCCTTTGGACATTCCTAAGTTTGAGGGCAAAGGTGGTGAGGATCTGGGTGATGATGTCACAACATTTCACCTTTGGTGCTCCTCCAACTCATTGAATCATGATTCCATTAGATTACGACTATTTCAACGCACCCTCATGGGAGCAACTGTGAAGTGGTATGTGGGGTTGCCTGGGAACACCTATAGGGGATTCAATGAGATTGCTTTGGTTTTCTTGGACTATTTCCAGTTGTCGGTTCGTTATGATACTGGTACTGAATTGTTGTCTACCTTCCATCAGAATATGGCCACACATATTTCTGACCACGTTCAAGAGTGGCGCCAATGGAAGAGACTAGTGAAAGCCAACATTCCTCCAGAGTTTTTGTTGGAATGGTTCCTCAAGTCTCTACTCCCATACATTGCTAAGGATGTTTCGATGTCCAGCATTGTGACTAAGGAACAAACCATTTTGAAAGTCCAGAAGTTAGACCTACTATACTCTCAGTCTGGAATTTTATATGACATTATTCCTGATGCATCGAAAACACGACATGAGCCCACGTCAGTTACTGTACAACATGCCAATGGAATCGTGGGATCCACAAGCACTCGCCCTATAAACTTGGTAGCTAATCAAATGCTACCACTTCCACTCCATCATCTGATGTATACAATGTGCAATCAATGAAACCGCCAGGTAACCAGAAACCTGGTGGTAAGAAAAAGGGGAGAAACAACTGTAGGGGTGGAAACAATGGGAATAACAATAATATCAATCGCAATACCCCTTGTAAAGAGAATGCCAACCCTCCTCGGGAAGGAAAAAATGTTGGTGAGGATCATAAACCTAGGCATAAGGTGAAATTCCCTTGCAAGCTCTATGGCGAAGATCATCTAACTCACTTATGTCCTCGAATCGAAGAAGCATCGAAGCATTTGGCACAGAGCCCAGCTATGCTAAAGGATCCCCTTCCTCATCATCAAAACATGGCTTCGCATGCTTCCACTACTGGTTATGGATCTACTGAAATGGAAATTTCTTCTTCCAATACTAGTGGTTATGGATGTGTGAATATGGTTCAATCGGAGGTTTGTGTTGCTACTCGTCAATGCGATTATGGTGCACCATAGCCTAATATGGGGAGTGAGCCTCCCCCTCCTCTTGACAATTCCTTGCATATCGAGAAGCCCTCTAGTATGCCGCAGATACCAAAAGGTGTTCTCAAGTGCTCTACGCATAATCCTACTGCTCAAGCTGCCCAGAACTACTCCATTGTAGAATATTTGGGCCAAACTCCATGTGGCATGTTGGCTCTTGAATTTTTGCAAGCCTGTCCTTCTCAGAAGCATGCCCTTTTGAGTGAATTAGGAATTCAGGATGGGGGAAATCCCAGTGTTATCAAGTTCGATACTACTGATGTACAACCTCACTTACCTTACCATGTGGCTTTTCAAATCCAGGTGGTGTGCCTTCAGAGTTTTATCAAACGTACTATGGTTGACGAAGGTGCTTCCACGTCAGTAATGTCATTAACTTGTGGGAGAGCTCTTGGCTCTCCTCCTCTAATCGCATCTAGAACCGCTCTCATTGCATTCGACGGTTGGTCATTTAAGCCGCATGGAATTATCCCTTCCCTTGTTGTCTGCTTGGGAGGTAAGTCTGTGCCTATTGAAGTCGAGGTGGTTGATGCACCCATCGACTACAACCTATTAGTGGGTCGGAATTGGATGTGTGCTATGAAGGCTGTCGCGTCCACTGTATTCAGAGTTATCTGCTTTCCCCATGAAGGCAAGATTGTGATCATCGATTAGCTGGATTTCGTTAACAATCCTTCCACAACATCCATGGGATCCATAGTCCCGCAAGTTACTGATTCTCGGCTGGAAACTCGGAACATAGGTGTTGGTATGTACCCATCATTGATGGGAACTTATAGTTTTTCTACACCTATGAACTTTATCGAAACCATTTCCGATGATGCGTCTCCTCCTTTGCATAGTATGCCATTCCGGACTTCATATTGTACTGATCCATGTACTTTACCATCGACGAGTTCTATGTCTGGAGACATTACGCACGTCGGGATTTCTGTGCCATTGTCTTTAGCTGAGCTTGCTTACGAGCATATTCAGCAAGCCACTACAGAACTAGATCTCTCTTCTTCACAGGTAGTTGGAGAAGATCCTGTTACGCTGCCAGTTTGGGCAGCCAACTCATCTTGTTCACACGACTGCCTTGATGATAATTTGCCATCTAATGAAGCTATTATGGAGGCCATTTGTGGTAGTGAGAGGCCTCCGAAAGATATGCATCATCGCTCTTATTTCCTTCCCGCTGAGCAAGAAGAGTTTAGGATGACTCTAGCAGAGATGGTTGGTCACCTTGTGGCTCTTTTTGTGTCACGTGATGTTTTTGTGGAGGGGAATATGGCCAATATTTCCCCAACCATGTCTATCAACATCTCTTGTACTCCCGAAAAGGTGGAGAATGTCTACATCGGTACCGATTGCACTCTTGAGGAGATTGCTATTTACATTTATTTGTTTACAGAACTCTGAGAAGCTTTCGCTTGGTCATATGAGGAGATGCCAGGAATTTACCCCTGCATTGTTGAACATGAGATTAGAATGTATGCTAATGCTAGACCGGTTTGACAATGCTTACATGCTATGAACCCTAGGAAGGCAGCTGCTATCAAGGTAGAGGTGGAGAAATTGCTCAAAGTTGGTTTCATTTACCCCATTCCCCTTACCAAATGGGTGTCAAACCCTGTTCTGTTGAATAAGAAGTAGGGAACGATCTGTGTATGCACTAATTTTAGAGATTTGAACCATGCATGTCAGAAAGACAACTTCCCCACACCATTCATTAATCAGATCTTGGATGCTTGTGCAGGAAGTGAGATTTTTTCATTCATGGACGGCTTCTCAGGTTATAATCAGATTCAATTCAAACCTATGGACCAACATAAGACGACGTTCATTTGTCCATGGGGAATGTTTGCATATTGGAAAATGCCCTTCGGCCTTAAAAACGCCGGAGCTATGTTCAGCGAGCCATGACCTACGCCTTTCACGATCTTAAGAAGATTATGGAGGTTTTCTTGGATTATCTTGCTGGCCATTCTCGCAAGAGAGCGGACCACCCCAAGCACCTCCGTATGATTCTCAAACGATGTATACACTACAAACTTTGATTAAATCCCAATAAATGCATCTTCGCTGTAAGGATTGGTCGCCTTCTAGGCTTCATAGTTTCAAAAAAAGGTATTAGAGTTGATCCTCTAAAAGTTGAGGGAATAGTTGAGTTGCCTCCTTTGTGCAATTTGTTCCAACTTCAGAGCCTCTAAGGGAGAGCTACTTTTATGCATCGATTTGTAGTCAATTATGCTAATATTACCAAAGGTTTCGTGCACTTATTGAAGAAAGACACACCTTTTATCCGGGAAGAGCGAGCCCAACTGTCTTTGGACGCCCTTAATAAAGCTTTGTTATCGACCCCTATGCTTAGTCCACCAGACTTCACACGAGATTTTATCCTTTATGTGGCCATGTCTCAAGAGATGATTGGCATGGTATTGGTTCAGGTTGATGACGCACTTATCGAGCATGTTATCTATTACCTTAGTAGAAATCTAGTAGATGCTAAGCTAAGATATACTCACGTGGAAAAGCTCGTGCTTGCGACTGTCCATGCAGTCCAGCGGTTACGACATTACATTTTTCTTAGAACAACCACAGTTGTAGCTCACATAAATCCATTTCAGTTCATGCTATCACGACGCCTTGTAGGGGGGAAGTATAATAAATGGATTGTGATCCTTCAGGAGTTCGATCTCGATTTTGCTTCGGCAAAATCAATGAAATTGTTGGTGTTTGCTAAGGTTATGTCGGACCTTCCGAGACTTGATGATGATGTCATTCATGAATATTCCTTTGTGGATGAGCACTTATTTCTTATCTCATCAGAAGACCCTTGGTATGGGGATGTCATTGTATATCTCCAAACTTTGAAGTTTCCTTCGCATTATTCATGAGACGAGCGACGGCATGTGAAACATCATGCTAAAGATTATACTATCGTCGGTGACACTTTGTATCACCGAGGAAATGATTCTATTCTTCGTCATTGCTTAAATCAAGAAGAAGCGGAGTGAGTACTTAATTATTTCCATGCAGATGCATGTGGCAGTCACGTATCGGGGCTTGCTACAGCCTAGCGTATTATGCGAGCTGGATACTTTTGGCCTTCAATCTTTAAGGATTGTGTTAACGATGTGAAGAGATTCCACCCTTGCTAGGTGTTCTCTTGGAATATACACATCCATTGCCCCTTCATTCGGTTATCACCGTCAATCCCTTCACTAAGTTAGGGGTGGAATTCATGGATTGCAAACAAGCTTCGGCTAGCGGGCATCACCATATAATATTGGCCGTGGACTATTTTTCCAAATGGGCTGAGGCCATGCCTACTGTAAAAGCTGACAGTGCTACTGCAGCCCATTTCGTGTTCAATAAGATTATCACTCGGTTCGGTATCCCGAAAGAGATTGTCACTGACTATGGAAGTCACTTTCAAAACAAGATGATGGAGTATTTGTCTCTCAAGCTTGGGTTTCATCAAGAACACTCATCTTCCTACTATCCCCAAGCGAATGGTCAAGTTGAAGCATTTAATAAGTCTTTGAAGACCATTCTCCAATGTACCATGCAACAAAGCAAGAATAAGTGGCACATCATGTTATATCCTGCTTTGTGGGCATATCAAACCGTAGTCAAGACTACCACTAGATTCTCTCCATTCTAGCTAATTCACAGTGTGGAGTCACTTTTACCAATTGAATGTGAAATCCCTTCGCTTAAACTGGCCATGGAGCTCCTCCTTGATACGATAGGTATTGAGCAACATTTAATCCACCTTGAGCAACTTGACGAGTAACATCGAGATGTCATTGTGGCCATAGATGCCAGCAAATGTCGTGTCAAGGTTCAGTATGATAGGTTTGTCTGTCTTCGACAGTATGCTGAAGGTGACTTGGTCCTCTTATATGACCAAGCTAAAGAACCCCTAGGGGCATGCAAGTTCAACCCCATGTGGCACAGTCCTTACAATGTGAGGCATGTCCTGCAAAAAGGAGCCTATGAATTAGAAAACTATGAGGGGACTATCTTGAAGGATCCTAGAAATGGGATCTATCTCAAGCGGTATTATGCTTGAACCTCTGGTTCAAGATGATACTTTTGTATACTATTGTATAGTTGTTTCTGTACATAGTTTAGCTTTCTTTTTGGTTTTCGGGTCTGCTGATTAGCTTCCGTTTGATTGACAGATGTCAGTTGGATCTCTTATGTTTTTAGGTTTCATGGATGGTGCTAGCCGGCATACGCAGCAGCTTTCTTCTGCTGCCTAGGTTATTTTCTCACCTGACCACCTAGTTGTGTCCTCAGGAGGTGCTTGTCTCGGTTCTACATCTAACAATGTGGCTGAGTATAGTGCTGTCATTGAGCTACTTCGGGATGCTATTTCACATGGCATCCAGTCTTTTGAGGTCTGCCTGGATTCACAACTAGTTGTGTCTCAGTTGAATGGTTAGTACTGTGTGCGAGACCCTACGCTACTACAGAAATTCCTAAGAGTAAGACTCTTGGAGAGACATTTTGTTTCAATTACATACATTCATGTTCCGAGAAGTCTTAATCATAAATCTGATGCATATGATAAATATGTATTAGATTAGAATTTGTCACATTCACCATGAAGCACATAAATAAAAAAGACATTCATACATTTGTACATACACACATATAGTAGAACCAGAGAACCAAAGTTTTTTATATAAATATGTCCAAAAATGGTAGTGTCATACAAAACTAGAGCTCGTAGCCGTAAAAAATATACATATCAATACAAAAATGAGATCCTAGAATATCTACTCCCTACGAGGAGGCCTAGATATCGCATCGACAAGATGTGTCTCATAGAAATAGTGAACTGCATTGGCTACCCGCTGTAGTAACCACACCTAGTCGCCTGGAACCCCCCATACTTAGTGCTGCATGGCCTCAGGTAGGTGCACCACCTCTATCTGTGGAACCCTGGCAACCATCCATGATAGGTTGCGCCGCAAGGTTTGTAGAGTGTGCCCTATTGCAGCATCACCTGCCTCATCACCCTTGCCCCGGCGACCATGTCTCGGGAAGCCATTGGGTCTCATTGGGCCCTTGTCTACGAGCAAATAGTCAACCATTAGCATATGATACTACCACCAAAAGATTTTTGCATTTCATCTATAATAAAAAATCCATAAAAATTTAATAACAAAAAATTTAAAAAGAGTACTCACCAATGTCTCTGAATGCTGCGTCTAGTGGGAGTGGCATGTCCTGATCTTGGCGGAAGTTTATCCCTACATAGGGATAGTCCTCTATGGAAATGACCTGTCAATCCCACCAGTGGAAGAACTCCTGAATATATGGTGATGCCAGATGGCCACCACCCTGTCATGTCAAGATCTGAGCCCATCGGGTCAGGGATGGATCACAGAGACTATAAGGAGGGACATCCACCATTGGACTAAGCCCCGGAACTCTCTTAAAAAAGAAGTTGGACAAGATACTGCCATACCTAAATTTGTTTGCCTTCCCCTCTTTGCATTCTGTCAGTTGTGTCTTCATAGACACCAGTAGTGTGGTACACCAATCGAATACTATAGGCTGCATGCATTGTGATGCATAGAACATCACTTGCCTGGATGCCTGGTGCAGAGATTTGGATCCAGTGATCCGCACTAAGGTAGCTACAATGATCTTCATGCTCAGATTTACTATGGCATTGATCGGCACCTGACTTCCCACCGCTCGTGTGTCTGTGATACAATACCGTGCTATGTAATCAACGACGGTGATCCCACCACCCACGGTATGAGACGAAAGATTGGCCACCTCACCTCGATGGGGCAAACCAGTAATGAAGTAGATGTCTTCCACTTCCAGTGCGAGGATTTGCCCATTGAGATTGAAGTCCTGTGCATCAACATCCCAATAATCTATCAAGTGGCAGAGTAGTAGGTTTTGGGCCCTCAAACCTATTGCTTGGTTTTTCAACCAAGCATGTGCAAGGATGCACCTATTAGCAAAGTAATAGCAGTTTCAAATGAAAAGCAAAAACAATTATAAATTTAATCTAACATTATCATAAACATGTGTAAATAAACGAGAACTAAATCAATAACAAGACATCTATGGGAAGAACAAGAGAAAAAATAATAGATTTTTTGTATTACCTCAAAGGTGAGGATGTTTGGTGTTGAGCAGCTCCAAGGTTGACTTGCTCCAAGCTCCAATGATCTCTTCTCCAAGATGCTGAAATGGGGGTCTTCAAACTCAAAATGGGAGGCCATGGCTCTCAAAAGGAATTTGGCAGCATAAGGATATGATGAAATGTGGATGGAAAGTGAGGAGCCCCTATCACCTTTTTATAGTTTTTGGTGATAGGGAATACCATTATGGTTTTGAGGAAACCAATGGTATTAACCAACATGGTTTAGGTCTCTTTTTCCCTCTTTTTCCTTTTTTGAATATTTTTTATATTTTTATTCCCTTTTAATATTTTTGGGGAATTTTGGACCCTTTTTTAGGGTTTGTTGTGTTTTTTGAGGAAAAATATATATTTTGAGGGGAAAAAGGTGTATTGTGGTCTTTTGGTGACCATTTGATGGTTTTAGAGGCTCAAATGGTGGAAAAGTGGAAAAATGGGTCATGTGAATAAGGGAATGAGCTAGTGAGCACTTTTCGGGTGTTAATAGATTGCCCCTTGATGTGTGAGGGTAGGAGATCATCGTATGGCCGATAGACATCATAGTTCTTTTGTCTTTTTCCTAGGGTTTGGAGAAGAGAAGAGACCGGTTGGAGACTGGAGCAATGGCCCCTTGGAAGCTTCAACAACTGAAAAAATACATGGTCTCAAAATGAATGAGGAATAATTTGTGATTATGGACGAGGTGGGAATACCCATGCTCGTATCAAGATATATACATAACAATTAGGGCCAAGAAGTGGCTCTTGAATAATAAATAAAAGAAAAATTGTTGGTACATCATAATGATCCAGAGGGGACACAATGTTGGGACGTACTCATGGTTATACCATGACTGATCTCAATAATTGATACACTGGAATAAAGCAACAGCTGTTCTGAACAAGGTATCAGAAGGGCTGATGAACTACTGAAACTGTAGGGTCTCAATGAATGTGAGTCAATCCTTGAAGAGTATCTCTAATTGTATACTCGAGGGAATATAAAACTGGGGTACATCTAAATACTGTCGCCAAGCGTAACCCGGATATCCATAGGAAAATGTAACTGGTTGTTTTCCTCGATTAAACTCTCAAATGTGGTAGAGTCCAGTGATATGCGGGGTCTTCAACAAATAACTACAAGGACCGATACCTTATACAAGTCTCAACAATGCAATCAAGGTGTTGAAGTCGAGCATGCGAGAAACAATCATTTGGATAGGCACTAAGGACTCCTTTCGAAATGATTTGTAGGCACTCGTCACTAATGGTGATGTGTCCAAGGTACAGGGACTTCTAGGTCTATCCTCTGGAATAGATTTGGTTGGCGTCGATAGAGGGAGACCAGCAACTATCAAGGAAATGATGTTTCCTTGATAGGAGCATGAGGCTTACAACTGAAGTTTGGTAGTATTGATGGTAGGACTGATATACTGTGAGCATGGGGAACAATTGGGGTTGTAGAGTGGGTGGACACAAACTTCCTTTATTCAGAGCATGATGACATGGTTGACCTGGCAGCATAGGAAACTGACTTTTAGGTTTGAGGATCATAGCTTTAAGCGATCAGGGGTTTGTATTGTAGACTGGAGTGACTCTGGGGGGAATAAGCTGGTGGATGCTGTAGAGGGACTCTCAGGGTGACATATTGTAGAATTCTCTAAACAAAGGAGACCAAAATGGGGAAGCTTCCCTAAGACTAGACAGGGTATATTGTGGCGCCAAAAGCACCGTTGGGTCCTTCTTCTTGGTTTTAATGAGCTCCAAGAAGGGATAAAAGTATGCTCTGAAATGGTACTGTCCTATGGATTTATGCGAGCCTAGGACTATTCATGCTCGTAAGTGCTTTCATTTTTTAAGGAGTTTGAAAACGATAAGAAGACTCTGTAGTGGTTGTGGAATACCATCCTACGGATTTATACGAGCCCAAGACGGTGATTTCTCATGGTTGATTTCATTTTTTGGGAGTCTGAAAGCCGTTAGTAGACTCCATTGGTGTTCTTTTTCGTAAGTTAGTCTCCAAGGCCCGAAAAAGCATAAAATGATGCAAATGGAGAACTCTTCTAACTGATGTGACTAGAGTATTCCTTTTTCGCAATTAGTCTACAAGTTCCAGAAAAGGGGTAAACTTATACGAGGTAGATGCCCTTTCAAATACTTTTAGCGAGCATGAAAGGAAGCAAGGTTGCTCCGTGATCTTTTCATTGTTTTAGGAGTCAGAAAAGAGCTTAACAGAAACTCCCTAAGTTCCTTTTTCGTAAAAGAATTGCTCAGACCAAAAAAAGGACAAAATTATACCGAACAAAAAGGTATAAGTGAGAGCGAGGAATGATCTTGAGCATCATCACGAGCACGAAAAACTTAATCCGACGACATAAAGATCGTGAAAAACTGGAAATGGCCAATGTGGCACGCAAACCAAGGCGATGAGTGGCATTTTGAAAAAATGCCCAAAAATTATGGGGGTGAGAGCAAGAAATGGTCTCAAGCATCATCACGAGCGTAGAAAACTGAATCCGACGATATAAAACTTGTCAAAAATGGACGACAATCGATTTGGCACGCAAACCGAGATGATGAGGGGGCATGTAAAAAATGCCCCAAAAATCTGGGCGTGAGAGCAAGAAATGATCTCAAGCATCGTCACGAGCGCAGAAAACTGATGCACATCTTGTCTTTTTGTTTACATTTGTTGCACGTGGATGCAATTGTAGTTTGCTTGTTTGCTCGTGGAGGCATGTTTGATTTTTTGTAGACCTCTGGAGGCATATCTTATGCACGTGGATGCAATGTTTTACTTCTTTTTACGCCCGTGGAGGCATATGTTATGCACGTGGATGCAATGTTTAGATTTTTTGTATGCCCATGGAGGCATATATTATGCACGTGGATGCAATGTTTTGTTGATTTTACAATTCCTATGTGATTCATGTTGGATGTCTTACATGTTTTGGTTGACATGCCAATCTCGAATGTTGTTAGCCATTTGGTCTGCTACAGTGTTATGATTTCTTGGGACATGAGTGAAAGAGATGGATTCAAAATGTCGAATCATTTGTTTAGTGCATAGGAATTTTCTAAATAGATAGGGATCGTGTACCTGGTAGTCATTGTTGAGCTTGTTAAGATTCAATATGCTAAGATAGAAAATAGTAGCATTACATTCCATTTCACAATAATAGCATATACAGGATCACTGAAGAAACAACAAGCATAGCATAAACACAAGAGACACAAATTTATCCTGGGAAACCCTCATGGGGTAGAAGACCTAGCAAATCTTCCTCAATATAGATAACCAGCAATATACAAAGATGCAAACCAAAGACATGCTCTCCTCCTCCTCCATAGCAGAACTCTCTCTCACAAGTGCGCTACATTTCAAGTGAGGGAAGTCTGTGTATAATGAGGAACACACCTCCTCTATTTATACACATCTCCGACATGTACTTTATCTTAACTAGGTCGGCCCCAACTTTACCACTAGGTTAAACACCCCACTACAACTGACTGGGCCGACCCCACTAGGGTGGTCTAACAACCCTTTTACCCACATAACACATACAGGGTCGACCCCCACTAGGGAAGCCTACGAACCCAAGTTACCACATTCCGATGGAGGAAAAACATCTTCGGATATACAATAAGATCTTCACAGAGGAATGAAACATCTCCAGAATAATAAAGTACAAATATAATATTCTTAGAAGTTACAATATTTCAACACTCCCACTTAACGAGAAGGATATTATAACAGCATCTGCACGAGCAAGGAGTCATCAACATCATACATGATATATCTATAACTCATTGGAAGCTTTCTCAACATCATTAGTAACTCAAGCAGTTACTAGAACATCAACATCTTCAGTACTGAGTCTTTATCTTCTGTAGCACTCGAACAGCTACAGCAACATCAACATCTGGATCCTCATGAGCATCAGCATCGTCATCACACGATCATCAGCATTGTCATCACACGATCATCAACATCGTCATCACACAATCATCAGCATCATCATCACACGATCATCATCATCATCATCACACGATCATCAGCATCGTCATCACACGATCATCAGCATCGTCATCTAGATCATCAGTATTAGTATCCACACCAATACAAGTATACACATCATCAATACAAGTATCCTCATCAATACAAGTATACACATCATCAATACAAGTATCCTCATCAATACAAGTATACATACAAGTATCCTCATCAATACATATCATCAATACAAGTATCAATACATCAATACAAGTATCCTCATCAATACAAGTATCCTCATTAGTCAAGTATACACAATAGAAGCATACTCTGCAATACACATGATCCTTCCTTTCGGAATTACGGGATCAATCTCATCACAATCATGTTTTAGGACTATCCTTCCTTTCGGAATTACAGGATTTACGGTCTAAGGATGATTAATCCACACTCAATCTCTTTTAATACTATCCTTCCTTTCAAAATTACGAGATTTACGATCTAAGGATGATTAATCCATACTCAATCTCTTTTAAGACTATCCTTCCTTTTAGAATTACAGGATTTACGGTATAAGGATGATTAATCCACACTCAATCTCTTTTAAGACTATCCTTCCTTTTGGAATTACGGGATTTACAGTCTAAGGATGATTAATCCACACTCAATCTCTTTTAAGACTATCCTTCCTTTCGGAATTATGGAATTTACGGTCTAAGGATGATTAATCCATACTCAATCTTTTTTAAGACTATCCTTCCTTTCGGAATTATGGGATTTATGGTCTAAGGATGATTAATCCATAATCAATCTCTTCTAAGACTATCCTTCCTTTCGGAATTACGGGATTTACAGTCTAAGGATGATTAATCCACACATGTACCTTTTGAACTGAGGTCCAAGGACGATCCAGTCCTATCATGTCCACTAGGGACTTCATTCTCGGAGACACATGTCTACGGCTTTCTTTAGGACTGATGTCCAAGGATGATCCAATCCCCATTTGTCCACCAAGGACTTCATTCTCAGAGACATATGTCTACGAATCTCTTTAGGACTGAAGTCCAGGGATGATCCAATCCCCACCTATCCACTAAGGACTTCATTTTCAAATACATTTGTCTACAGCTCAATTCAAGGGACTGAAGTCTAGGGATGATACAATCCCCACCTGTCCACTAAGGACTTCATTCTCGAAGAGATTTGTTGATGGATCTTTTATGAACATGTGTTAAAGGATGATGCAATCCCTCTTCTTTCTCGAAGACATATGTCTACGGATCCTTTTAGAACATGTGTTCAAGGATGATGCAATCCCTCTTCTTTCTCGGAGACACATGTCTATGGATCCTTTTAGAATATGTGTTCAAGGATGATGCAATTCCCTCGTCAGCTTAGACCCTGTCTAAGGACCATCCAGCAACCTCTATGTCGGCATCACCAATATAGGTATCCACATCACCGACCTCACTATCGATGCAGGCAATCTCATCATCAGTGTCTACATCACTCCCCCTTTCGAGGAGGGTCCTACCAAGCTTGTCTCGAAAATACTCAAACTTTACTTGAGGTAGAGGTTTGGTTAGTACATCGGTAACTTGTTACAAATTTGAACTTTATAGTTCCTTTCTGCACCATATCTTGTATATAGAAATGTCAGATCTCTATGTGCTTTGACTTATCATGGAACACTGGATTCTTTGCCATCTTGATACAACTCTGTTTGTCACATAGGATCACATTTGGTTCTATCTCTAAGTCAAACAATTCTGAAGCCATACTGCTTCACAACTAGCAGAGCAAGTAGCCATATATTCTGCGTGTGTTGAGAGCCACACTAGACTACTTCCTGCTAAACCACGAGATCATGGCCGAGACCAAACAATAACATCCTCTAGATGTGCTCTTCCTGTCTGATACACTTTCTACCCAATCAACATTTGTGTAGCCATCTGAAGTCATGATCTCCTCATCACATGCTTTGCAACTATCAGGTGAACTCCACTAGATACTGTCTCAAGGTGTTTCACAGCAAAGCATATATCCAGCCCGGTGTACATCAAATACATCAATGACCCAATAATCTGTCTGTACAGAGTTACATCCACTAATAGCTTCAAGTCGGAACCCATGAGAGTGGCCATGGCTTCACATTCCAACATATCAATTCTTCTCAAGATTTCCACAGCATACTTTCCCGGGATGAGAAAGATTCCTTCTGAGCCTTGCCATACTTCTAGACCTAGGAAGTAAGAGATATTTCATTTTTCATTTCTACAGCCATCTTCTTATTTCTTTTCATTATCTGTTTGTAAAAATAGATCATCCACATAGAGTAATAGTATGATAGGTTCATCATTCGTAATGGATCAGCTTTACTTTTGGTAAAGCCCAAGCTTGTCAAGGAACTATCAATTATCCCTTTGTGACTGAACATCATTCACATTCTGCATTTGAGTGATCTTCTGCATATCAATCTCTGCCATCTCTCGTCAGATGGGTCTATTGATATGAGCCTCAATGTCGTTCAAACTCTGTGGTGAGTTCCTTCTTGCATCCATGTCATCTGTGTATAGAAACCATATTCAACTTTGCAGCAAAGGTTGAGATCCACATCACCCATGGTGATCATTAAGCTCATCGATTGACTGTTGATCTTGAGTACCCGAACAGAGCTTTCTTCAATTACATCATTAAGATAATGGTCTTATCTAGCCACTTGGAGCAAACATCTCATCATGATTCTCTTCCTCTTTCTAAGAGAATCTTCTAGCCACGAGCCTTCTATAGTGTGTTTGATTTGTAAATATTTTTGTTGAACATCCATCACTTGTTTAGTGTTCATCATTCATCATGATCTTTCCTACAAATCAAAATTAAGTACATGATTAGTAATACTTCATAATCATCAAATCATATTGACATGATAACCTATTATGCATACAGATATGATTTACATAGTTATGCTACTATATTGACCAATACTTTGGCACAACACTTTTCCATATCTTGTATGCATACAGTGGCTATCTAGATGCCTTCCATCTCTACCAGGACATACTATCGAGAGTGTACACAGCTCTCAGCATGTCAGCAAAGAGGTTTTAGTCTAGACAAGAAACAATGGAATGTTTGTCCAACTTATCAATCATATGCATATTAGTAGTATTCTGTTCAATGTTATATGAATGTTTACACTCAACATGATATATTCTAGGAATACAAATATGTATACAACTATTGCAAGCAATATCATTTACTATTTCAATTAAAAACTCAAATACTTATCTTTTATGTTTGTGTGGCTGCCTCCTGCTTGATCTTCTATATGACTTTTGAACTTCTATTCATTCTATACCACTGTGCATGCTCAAGTGTGCACTAGTGTCATCCTCATGATCTCATACACAGACATACATTCATTAGTATAATCTCAATATTATCAAAACATTATAATTCTAAATAATCTTGAATATGTATAGTCATTATCATAGATAATAAACATTAGTATTCAAGGTTTCAGGGAAGTCTTCTTTTACTCATGCATATTCTTATTTGATCATAGGACTCTTCTGGTTAGTTAAATCATTAATCAAGATAAGAGACATAGTATGCATAAACCCTTGATTACTTACATTTCTAACTTTATGAATAAGCATAACCAATCATACCAAGTATACTTATATAAGGGATCCTAACACGAAGTAAGATTCTAACTTGATATAGGAAAACATACCTAGATTAGTATACCTGCTTAGTTATGTCTAACATACCTAAACAATATCTTCTTTGTTCTCTTCAATGATTTAGAGATCTTGTGCTAGAAGCTGCATATCTCATAGGTTAAGCATAATAGAACAAAGTCATACATACCCCGTAAGTAGAACTTCTATGTGATCAAATATTATGGATGAGTCTTTGTCTTCATGTTGTCATGGTCATGGAACTTGATTTGTCTTTCGTGATGTGCCTGTATCTTGTTAGCATACATCATCAACCTCATACAACACCACATTGCATTAGTACAATCATATAACCCTAATCAATGAATGTCTTCTATCATTCACATGCTTTCATATTTGTATTAGGGTGATAAGACAATTCTAACATTAATCGAGATTGTACTAACCTAAATAATATGAAGACAAACATATTATGAACTTAATCAAGAATTAGATTTCAAGACATACCTGTATCTCCTTAAGTCATACCTGTCGAGATTTCTTGTAGTCTTCTTATGAAAGGCCTTAGCCTCAACTCCCCCTGAAACTGGATCTGGAGCTCGATTAGGGTTTGTTAGAGAAACCCTAAAAATTCAATCTTCAACATTCACACTTATGAATGTATGGAAGGATGTGTCTTGTTGAGTTGATCAAACTAGCATACTTCAACTTTGAAATCGCCAGAAATTGCCTTTGAAACTTCTGGATCTTCTGGATAGGATCCCGAACTAGGGTTTGATGAAGCCCACCCTTCTACCCAATCAGAAGGTTCGATCCAAGGCTCTAAACTCTTATTTTTCTGAGGAGCTTCCAGCCGTGGTCACGGAATTAAAGAATTCCAACTTTAACTGAAGCCCTAGTTCTAGAAGCCATGAATGACGGTGCTCCAAAAATAATTTTGTTTTGACAGAAATATGTACCTGATTGTTTCTGCTGTAACTCCAAACTTTTCAATCCACAAGGTATGAAAACTTTTTTTGTGGTATCTTGATCTGTCATATTTCCATCTCGATAGGTCTGACCTCAATTGGATTTTCTGAGAGAGAGTTATGCCAAGTGTCGCAATGTGACCTGTTTATGGGATAAAACAGGAGAGCGAACTTGTACGGCGTGCCACATGTCACTGGTTCAACTTCGGCCTCTGAGATAGTTTCCTCTAATAGTACAGTCTGTGTACTAGCTGTCACTTTTTATGAAATTTCATTTGGAGCTTCCTAGCCCAAGTTATGACCTTTTTTCCTAGGTCACCTGATTATGACTAAGATCTAGAAGAGGCAGAAACCCTAACTTGTACTAATCATAACTCACAAAGTACAACGAATCTGATGGTGTCCTTTGGATACAAGGTACCTATGGATGTTATGTACGACCTGTAAAGGTTTCATATCCTAAACCTTAACCAAAATGGATTTATTGTAAAAGTTCCACAATGACTGGTTTTTGCTATATAAAACCCTAACCTTCAAATTGTCGCAAGTGAAGCAAGTGTCGTAAGTGCCATACATTGCCTTCCTTTAGGTTATCTTTGATACCATGTTAATATTCAATATGCTAAGACATAACATTACATTCCATTTCACAATAATAGCATATACAATATCACTGAAGAAACAACAAGCACAACATAAACACAAGAGACACGGATTTATCCTGGGAAACCCTCATGGGGTAGAAAACCCAGCAAAGCTTCCTCAATATAGATGACTAAAAATATACAAAGATGCAAACCAAAGACATGATCTCCTCCTCCTCCATAGCATACCTCTCTCTCACAAGTGCGCTACATTTCAAGTGAGGGAAGTGTGTGTATAATGAGGAACACACCTCCTCTATTTATACACATCTCCGACTTGTACTTTATATTAACTAGGTCGACCCCAACTTTACCATTGGGTTAATCACCCCACTACAACTAACTAGACCGACCCCACTAGGGTGTTCTAACAACCCTTTCACCCACATAACACATACAGGGCTGACCCCCACTAGGGAAGTCTAATAACCCAAGTTACCACATTTCGACGAAGGAAAAACATCTCCAGATATACAATAAGATCTTCATGGAGAAATGAAACATCTCCAGAATAATAAAGTACATATATAATATTCTTAGAAGTTACAATATTTCAATAGAGCTGGGAAACAAGGAGTTGGGAGTCCAGGAAAACACTAAGGTGACTTTTTCCCATTTGGAGAGCAGCGGCCAGGAGACCAGTCACGGTGTCGTACTCAGCTTGGTTGTTTGTGGCAACACCTATGCACAATCTGTCGAGGTGGATCAACTCATGTGAAGGGGAATATATTACCCAAGCTGTTGAAGCAAGGTTTGGAGACCAATGAATTGCGCCGTCGGCAAAGCTGATGTGGTAGAGTTGAACAGGATCCATCTGTGGTCATCCAGGAAAAAACAAATTTTTAGGTTTTTGAAAATTTTACAGTGGAAAAATCAATTAAAAGAAACTGTACAATATGGACTATGGTGTTCAAGTATTTTCATGGGTAGAATCTTTTAAGGTACAACCCATTACGGGGGTTGCGCATGGGATTGCCCTCTGAATCTGTCAAAATGTATGCTCCATGTTCAAGGCAGGTGTGTATGATATATGGGCCTTGCCACATAGATTGGAACTTTCCTTTGCCTGTTTTGTCATGGGCTTGGTTGTAAACAAGGACCAGGTCTCCTTCAATAAATGCTCGTGGGTGAACATGTTTATCGTAATGGAGTTTAGATCTGTTCTTTATGGCTTCAATTGTTTGGAGAGCTATGCGGCGATCTTCGTCGGCCTGCTCAAAAAGAAGTAGACATTCTTCAATCAGTGACGTATTGGGGAGAAGTTCTATGGAAATTTGCAACATTGGTATCTGGCATTCAATGGCGAGGATAGATTCTACGCCATGGACTAGATGGAATGGGGTAAAGCCGGTGGTTGTTTTTGTCGACGTGCGATAAGCCCATAATGCGGGAAAAATCATGTGATGCCAATTGGATTTTTTGTATTACCTCAAAGGTGAGGATGTTTGGTGTTGAGTAGCTTCAAGGTTGAGGTGCTCCAAGCTCCAATGGTCTGTTCTCCAAGATGTTGAAATGGGGGTCTTCAAACTCGAAATCGGAGGCAATGGCTCTCAAAAGGAATTTGGCAGCATAAGTTTAGGATGAAATGTGGATGAAAATGAGGAGCCCCTATCACTTTATTATAGTTTTTGGTGATGGGAATTACCATTATGGTTTTTAGGAAACCAATGGTATTGACCAACATGGTTTAGGTCTCTTTTTCCCTCTTTTTCCTTTTTTGAATATTTTTTATATTTTTATTCGCTTTTAATATTTTTTGGGAATTTGGACCCTTTTTTAGGGTTTTTTGTGTTTTTTGAGGGGAAAAAGGTGTATTGTGGTCTTTTGGTGACCTTTTGATGGTTTTAGAGGCTCAAATGGTGGAAAAGTGGACAAATGGGTCATGTAAATAAGGGAATGACCTAGTGAGCACTTTTTGGGTGTTAACAGATTGCCCCCTGATGTGTGAGGGCAGGAGCTCATCATATGGCTGATAGACATCATAGTTCTTTTGTATTTTTCCTGGGGTTTGGAGAAGAGAAGAGACCGGTTGGAGACTAAAGCAACGACCCCTTGGAAGCTGCAACAACTGTAAAAATAGATGGCCTCAAAATGAATAAGGAATAATCTGTGATTATGGATGAGGCAGGCATACCCATGGTCATATCAAGATATATACATAACAATTAGGCCCAAGAAGTGGGTCCTGAATAATACATAAAAGAAAAACTGTTGGTACATCATAATGGTCCAGAGGGGACACAATTCTGGGACGTACTCTTGGTCATACCATGACTGATCTCAATTGATACACTGGAATAAAGCAACAACCGTTTTGAACAACCTATCAGAAGGGATAATGAACTGCTAAAACTGTAGGGTCTCAATGACTGTGAGTCAAGTCCTGAAGAGTATCTCTAACTGTATACTCGAGGGAGTATAAAACTGGGGTACATCTGAATACTGTCGCCAAGCGCAACCCGGATATCCATAAGAAAATGTAACTGGTTGTTTTCCTCGATTAGACTCTCAAATGTGGTAGCGTTCGGTGATATCCGAGGTCTTTAACAAATAATTGGAAGGACCGAAACCCTGTACGACTCTCAACGATGCGATCAAGGTGTGGAAGTCAAGCATGTGAGAAAAAATCATTTGGAGAGGCACTAAGGACTCCTTTCAAAATAATCCGTAGGCACTCATCACTAATGGTGATGAGTCCAAGGTACAAGGATCTCTGGGTCTATCCTCTGGAATAGATTTGATTTGCGTCGACAAAGGGAGACCAGCAACCATCAAGGAAACGATGTTTCCTTGATAGGAGTGCGAGGTTTACAACTAAAGTGTGGTAGTACTGATGGTAGGACAGATATACTGTGAGGATGGGGAACAACTAGCGTCATAGAGTGGGTGGACTCAAACTTCCTTTGTTTAAAGCATGATGACATGGTTGATATGGAAGCATAGGAAACTGACTTTTAGGTGTGAGGATCATAGCTTTAAGCAATCAGGGGTATGTATTGTAGACTAGAGTGACTCAAAATTCCTTTGTTCAGAGCATGATGACATGGTTGACCTAGCAGCATAGGAAACTGACTTTTAGGTGTGAGGATCATAGCTTTAAGGAATCAGGGGTATGTATTGTAGACTGGAGTGACTCTAGGGGGAATAAGCTGGTGGATGCTGTAGAGGGACTCTCAGGCTGACATATTGCAGAATACTCTGAACAAAGGTGACCAAAATGGGGAAGCTGCCGTAAGAGTAGACAGGGTCTGTTGTGGTGCCAAAAGCACCGTTGGGTCCTTCTTCGTGGTTTTAATGAGCTCCAAGAAGGGATAAAAGTGTGCTATGAAATGGTACTATCCTGTGGATTTATGCGAGCCCAGGACTGTTCAAGCTCGTAAGTGCTTTCATTTTTTAAGGAGTCTAAAAACGATAAGAAGACTCTGCAGTGGTTGTGGAAGACTGTCCTCTAGATTTATACAGGCCCAAGATGGTGATTGCTTGTGGTTCCTTTCATTTTTTGGGAGTCTGAAAGTGGTAAGTAAACTCCATTGGTGTTCTTTTTCGTAAGTTAGTCTCCAAGGCCCGAAAAAGCATAGAATGATGCAACTGGAGAACTCTTCTAGCCGATGTGACTAGAGTATTCATTTTTTCGTAATTAGTCTACAAGGTCTGGAAAAGGGGTAAACTTATACCAGGTAGATGCCCTTTCAAATACTTTTAGCCAGCATGAAAGGAAGCAAGGTTGCTCGGCGATCTTTTCATTGTTTTAGGTGTCAGAAAAGAGCTTAACAAAAACTCCCTAAGTGCCTTTTTCGTAAAAGAATTGCTCGGCCCAAAAAATGGATAAAATTGTAACGAACAAAAAGGTATTGGTGAGAGCGAGGAATGATCTTGAGCATCATCACGAGCACGGAAAATTGAATCTGGCGACATAAAGATCATGAAAAATGGGTAATGATCGATTTGGCACGCAAACCGAGGTGATGAGGGGCATTTTGAAAAAATGCCCCAAAATTATGGGGGTGAGAGCGAGAAATGGTCTCAAGCATCATCATGAGCACAAAAAACTGAATCTGACGATATAAAACTTTTCAAAAATGGATGACGGTCAATGTGGCACGCAAACCAAAGTGACGAGGGGGCATGTAAAAAATGCTCGAAAAATCTAGGCTTGAGGGTGAGAAATTATCTCAAGCATCGTCACGAGTGTGAAAAACTGAATCTGGCGATATAAGACTCATAAAAAATTGACAACAGTCGATGTGGCACGCAAATCAGGCAAAATGGGGCATGTAAAAAATGCCCCAAAACGGGACTTGGTGGAAATTGAAAAGTAGTGGACTATTATGAAGTTCTCAATGTGCTGATTCCAACGGTACCAACGGTTTGAAAAACAGACATCGTATGATACCGAAATTGTTGATTGAAAAATGGTCAAATCTCTATAAATAGTGCGTGGGCCCAATGTGACATGTGTCATTGTTACGTGCGAGTTTCACAGAGCAATTGATTTAGGTCAGAGCTTGTTCTTCATTTGTGGGAGATTCGACCGTTGGATTTTCATTCTGCGAGTTTCAGGTAAGCCTATGTGCCTTAGCCTTTTCAATTATTTGCTTTCTAGTTAGTGGCGGTCCCCCGAAGGACGCAAAATTCCACTTTGGCATTCCAACGTGGAATATCGTAGGTTTCGGCTGTTTTTCCGCGATGCACATCGCAGGTGTGGACTTGATACCCATGATGTGCATCATAGGTTTGGGGGTGATAGTCGCAATGTTCATCGCGACTGTTTAACTAAAAGTCGCGATGTTCATCACGACTGTGGGGATGATACCCATGATGATCATTGCAACTTTTGATTAAAAAGCCGCGATGATCATCGCGGCTAAGAGCCCAAAAGTCGTGATGGGATTTTTTTGGAAAAAAAAAAATTCTAAAATTTTTTTCTTTGTTTCTTGGCAGGATGCTGAGGAGGCCGCTAGTATCGTGGCGGGAGAGGGAGATAGATGAGGAGTTGATGGGTTGGATCCGGGATGACCCAGGTGTCCGGGAGGCCTTGACTGAGGGCGGGCTCATAAACTTTTCCTAGGTTCCACTTATGCGATAAGTTAGAGTGTTGCTGAACAAATTGGTGGATATGTGGGGTCCAGCAAAGGGTGCATTTGTGGTGGGGGGTGACCATCTAGAGATCACCCTGTCTAATGTTTATTTCCTTATTGGTCTGCCTCATTTGGGGGATATAAGGGAGCTCTAGCTGAGGATTCCTGCGGGGTTGGACATTGAGGATATCTTGGAGAGATTTTGTGTTCCTGGAGCTATTGCGCAAAACAGTACACTGAGTCTAACGAGTTTACGGGAGAGGGATATGTGGGCGGTAGGGGCTTTTGTTCTGCGTGTGTTGGGTGCCTAGGCGCCACATTGTTTGTTTGGGGGGGAAATGATGATGGTAGACCGTGTGTTGAGAGGGACCTACTTTGCCTGGGGTCAGATGTTTTTGGCCTGTGTCCGGTGAGATCTGGACAAGGTCGGTCGGGAGGGAGGGGAGTTTAGCTATGCCTCGTTCCTCTATTGTTTTTTCTTTGAGCGAGTACCGACCTTGCGGCCACGTGTGCCGGTTTGGGATGGGTTGCTGAGTGAGCCGTGGATGGTGCGGTGGGGGGAGATGATGCCCCGGGGTGGTGGTGGTATCCGGTGTTTCTTTTTGGCGGATATGTATGAGTAGTGGGAGCAGATACCTCTGCTTATTGATGATTATCCATATGCTGGCATGGAATTCCGAGGAGATCCAGAGATGCCTCAGGCTCAGGAATAGGCTTGGGGTCTAGACGGTATGTCTTTGTGTTTGGTTCTTTGTTACATCGTGTTTAGATATATTTTCTTGTGAGTATAGCTAGAGATTTTTATATGATATTGACTTGGTTTAGTTGTGTGATTGTGCAGATATTGGTTTGAGGCCACCAGGTGAGCATGTGGGTTGTCAAGGTTGGGTGATGGTGGTGGTACCACCACCTGTAGCGGCGTCACCTCCTCGTGTTCAAGGAGTTGTGCGTCCTCGAGACGATGCCCTGGAGGGCATATGGGAGACTTTGGAGGGGCTTCTAGTGGGAGCCCCAAAGGAGGGCTGGAGGGACTTGGACCGACCCACTATTGAGAATTGTTTTAATGCTCCTCGTGACTGGTAGTCTATCTTGCTCAGAGTAGTAGTTGTGATGGCTAGGAGGAGGGCTCGGGATCATGAGGATCCAGAGGAGCTAGCGGAGTAGGAGCTAGAGGATCCTGGGGATCATGATGACTAGGTGATCATATATTTGCCCCCAAATGCTGATGAGCATATGGGGATGTACCTTTTTGTACAACTATGTATTTTTGTATATTGGGTGCTGAGGGAACCTATGATATGGTGACTACTATGACGATATATATTTATATATATATGTTTTGGTATATAATCGTGTATGCACGTGGATGCACATCTTGTCTTTTTGTTTACATTTGTTGCATGTGGATGCAATTGTAGTTTGTTTGTTTTACCGTGGAGGAATGTTTGATTTTTTGTACGCCCATGGAGGCATATCTTATGCACATGGATGCAATGTTTTACTTCTTTTTACACCCGTGGGGGCATATGTTATGCACGTGGATGCAATGTTTAGATTTTTTGTATGCTCGTGGAGGCATATCTTATGCACGTGGATGCAATGTTTTGTTGATTTTATAATTCCTATGTGATTCATGTTGGATGTCTTACATGTTTTGGTTGACGTGCCAATCTAGAATGTTGTTAGCCATTTGGTCTACTACAGTGTTATGATTTCTTCGGGACATGAGTGAAAGAGATGGATTCTAAATGTCAAATCATTTGGTTAGTGTGTAGGAATTTTCTAAATAGACAGGGATTGCATACCTGGTAATCATTGTTGAGCTGGGAAACAAGGAGTTGGGAGTCCAGGAAAACACTAAGGCGACTTATGCTGATTTGAAGAGCAGCGGCCAGGCAACCGGTCACGGCATCGTACTCAGTTTGGTTGTTTGTGGTAGCACCTATGCACACTCCGTCGAGGTGGATCAACTCATGTGAAGGGGAATATATTACCCAAGCTACTAAAGCAAGGTTTGGAGACCAACGACTTGCGTCGTCGGAAAAGCCGATGTGGTAGAGTTGAACGGGATCCATCTATGGTCATGCAGGAAAAACCAAATTTTTAGGTTTTTGAAAATTTTACAATGAAAAGATCAATTAAAAGAAACTATGCAATATGGACTGTGGTGTCTAATTGTTTTCATGGGTAGAATCTTTTAAGGTACAATCCGTTACGGGGGTTGCGCATGGGATTGCCCTCTGAATCTATCAAAATGTATGCTCCATGTTCAAAGCAAGTGTGTACGATATATGGGCCTTGCCGCATAGATTGGAACTTTCCTTTGCCTATTTTGTCATAGGCTTGGTCGTAAAAAAGGACCAAGTATCCTTCACTAAATGCCCGTGGGTGAACATGTTTATCGTAATGGAGTTTAGATCTATTCTTTGCGGCTTCGATTGTTTGGAGAGTTGTGAGGTGATCTTCGTCGACCTGCTCTAAAAGAAGAGGACGTTCTTCAATCAGTGACGTATCGGGGAGAAGTTCTATGGAAATTTGCAATGGTTGTATCTGGCATTCAATGGGGAGGCTAGATTCTAGGCCATGGACTAGATGGAATGGGGTAAAGCCAGTGGCGGTTTTGGTCGACGTGCGATAAGCCCATAATGCGGGAAAAATCATGTGATGCCAATTGGATTTATGTTTGTCAACAGTGCATTGGAGGATGGTCTTCAAAATTCTGTTAATAGCTTCAACATGGCCGTTCCCTTGGGGGTAGTAGGTGGAGGAGAAATGATGTTCAAACTTAAGGAGTGTTGATAATTCTCTCCAAACAAAGTCCTCGAAGTGAGAGCCGTGGTTTGAGACGAGTTGTTTTGGTACTCTGAAACGAGCAATAACATGGTTGAGGAAAAAACGGGCTACAGTGTCGGCTTTTCAATTGTAAGTAGGCATGGCTTCCGCCCATTTGGTAAAGTAATCAACAGCCACAATAATGTGTTTGTGACCGCCGACTGATGCGGGATTGCAATCCATGAAGTCAATGGCCCATTTGCAAAATGGTCTAGCGGTGATGACTAGATGAAGGGGGGCTGGGGGGGGTTCTTGCCTTTGGGGCAAAGAGCTGGCAGTTTTGGCAGTGTTTGACTGCTGTGATGCAATGAGTGAATAATGATGGCCAAAAATAACCTGCGCAGATTACTTTTTTGGGTAGTGGCCATTCCAGAGAAATTGCTGCCGTAGGCACCGTTATGAGTGTCGTTAAGGACTTGTTCTACTTCGTCTTGGGAAAGGCATCGTCATAAGATTGTGTCAATTCCATGTCGATAGAGTACATCACCCAAGAGGAGATAATGGGGGGCATGGTGACGGATGCGATGGCGTCCGTCATGGTCGATGTTGGGTCGAAATTTCTGTGTGCGGAGGTATACCAAAATGTCGCCATACCAAGGGTCGTCGGACGAGATGATGAACAAATGTTCATCGATTATATCAGTATGGATAGTTTGTGATGACAACAATGATGGTAAGTCCGTAATGATTTCAACGAGTGCTAATTCTTTGGTACTCATTCGGGTTTTAAACGTCAGGTCGTATTCTTGTAAGATGATCACCCATTTGGCAACATGGCCTTGTAGAAGGCGATGATTCAAGAGATAGACCATTGGATTGGAATTAGCCACAATCGTGGTGTGGCTGAGGAGAATGTAATGTTGCAGATTTTGTACTGAAAAAGACGATGGCGAGGGCCATCTTCTCTTCATGCTGGTAGCGTAATGGTGGGCCGGGTAAAGTTTAGCTCACATAGTAAATGACATGCTCTTGGCGAGCGGAGTCTTCTTGGATAAGGACTCCAGAGACGGCGTAATCGAATGCTGAAATGTAAAGGGTAAAGTCTCTTGTGAAATCTTGTGGAGAAATCAACGTGGCACTGGTAAGTGCTTTTTTCATATCCATGAAAGCTCCTTCTGCTTGGCTGTCCCATACGAAGCTGTTATGGAGGCGTAGCAAATGGAGAAAACCATGTACAGTGGTGGCATAATTCGGGATGAAACGATGAAGGAAGTTGGACTTCCCCTGGAGGCTTTGAAGTTTTCTTAATGTATGTGGCAATGGTAGGTTCACTATGTCTTGAACTTTTAGAGGGTCAATGGTGATCCCTTTTTCTAAAATGAAAAACCCTAGCAGGCAACCTGCTATACCACAAAAGACACATTTGAGTGGGTTCAAGCGGATGTTGTATTTTCGACAACACAAGAAAACTTGTCGAAGATCGTCCAAATGGTTTGACCATTTCTTAGATTGAGCGGTGAGGTCGTCTAGATAAACTTTTATGATTTTATGTAGATCGTGAAAGCAATAAGTCATGGCACATTGGAAAGTGGCTCCTGCATTCTTGAGACTAAAAGGCATGACGCGGTAGGTGAAAGTGCCCCATGTGCTTGTAAAAGCGGTCTTGTATTGATCTTCTTTACGGATTTTGATTTGGTTATATCCGGAGAAACCATCCATAAAAGAGAGTACCTCATGCCCCGCACATTCATCGATTAGTTGGTCAATAAATGGTGTGGGGAAGTTGACTTTGGGACAATCTAAGTTGAGGTTGTAGAAGTCAGTATAGACGCGGATGGTGCCTACTTTCTTATTAACTGGTACTGGGTTTGAAACCCAAGTGGTATATGAAATCAGGTATATGAAGCCTGTTGCTCGAAGATTCTCGACTTCTGCTTTGACAACTGGAAGCTTAGATGGGTGAATGGGACGTTGTTTCTGGCGGACTGGTGATATGTTGGGCCAAGTGTCTATGTGATATTCCACAATGGTAGGATCAAGACCAGGAATCTCGGTATAAGACCAGGCGAAGACATCTCAAAATTCTTGGAATAGTTTCTTATAAGCTTGGGTTTCTTTTTCAGTGCAAGATGCACCTAAAGAGATGAGCTTGGGTTTTCCGAGGGTTCTGGAGATGTCAATTTTTATAATGGGCGCAATGTTAGCCATATTACCTTCTTCAAAGGCTTTTGGAGCTAGGATTGGGTCCTTGAACCAATCAACCTTGGTTGGTAAGAAGTCCTTAGATTCAATGGATATTTGGTTTTCTGCGGTGGATGTAGATGCCTCAGGGAGGAAGTATGATCGATGGTGCATATCATCCCAAGGGTATTCGGGTGCAATGAGTGTTTCTAGAATTTCCTCATCCGTACAAAAGTAGTGGGACCATAAATTAACTGGCTTGGGTTTATAGGTACTTGAAATCATGTAAATGGTATTGATTTCTTCTGAATGGGACGATTTTGGACGGAATATTTCCTCTATGCGTGGGGGGTATATCTCTAGGTTGGAATTATTCATCTCGTATAGTGCTGCTCTATAATCTGGGAGATCAGGGTAGTGGTGTGAATAATAGATGTAGATTCCGCATATTACACAAGGGTGGTTTGTGCGCAATGATTTATCACGAGGTTGAGGTGGAAATTCTAATTTGACTACTGGAACATTGGTATGATCATCCAACATATTCATATGTTCTTGAAGTGCTGGTAGTTGTGGACAAAGGTGAGTAGCATGGCCAATATTGTCGCACAAGGAGCACTTACGGAGCACACTGGTTACAGGATTCTTAGCTAATTTGGGGGTCACTAGGGGGGTGCGAGTTGTGGGTGCAGTGTTGTAGGTTGGTGGACCTCTGCCCCCAGTGGTGCGGGATTGAGGGGGGACATAACTAGATGTCGATGTAGTGCCCCCTGTTGGAACTGTTTAGTTTTGGGGGTTTGAATGTGACGAACCTACAATAATTAATTAATGCAAATACATGACATATCAGAAATAACAGAAATCCGAATAAATTTTATATTGATCACAGGCCACTTCGAGGGGGAAACCTCCTTTGAGCAAGCTCAATACAATTAACTTCATGGTGCCTTCAATGACCTCAACACACACTTATATACTAAGTCTATGCCCAATACTATGAGTCAAAACCATGGGACATATAATACTACGAGACGACTTACAAAGCATATGCATCCAATACTATGGGTCAATACTATGGGATAATATAAACTATGGGTCAACAAATACTACGGGACGACTTACAAAGCATATGCGTCCAACAACAATATACTAACATAGTAAAGAGAAGGGTTGACACGGGTTCCTAACATCCCCTCTCCCTTAGAAAAATCTTTGTCCTCAAAGCTTTGGTTGGGAAAATTGCTGCAGAATCTGAAGGAGTGGTTCCCTGGTAGCATCCTCGGGTTGTAGTTCAGGCCACCGACGCCTTTGGAGTGTCAGGGAGGATTGCTTGGAAGGCTATAGACAAAGAAGAACCCTATCAGCTACATAGAAAGTGTGCTCAGAATGGTGCTGATCGACTTGTTGTTTCAGTCGAATTCTGGCCATGTGAAGATTGTCCTGCAAAATGAGAAGAATCTGAGCATGGTTTCGAAGAACCGAGTCAATTTCCTGAACTGGAGAGCTGCTAAGGGTGTATGGAAGAAGAAATGGCGGTGTCTATCAATAGACTTCTTCATATGGTATCCTTTGAGATGTGGTATTGTACCACCAGAGCGCTGCTAGGAAATCCGTAGAAATAGTTGGCCAAATCTGTGTAGGGATGGGCAAGGGTTTGAGCAATCTCGAAAGGAGTGTCGTTTCACCCTTGTTGACCTGGAAAGTATCACAGTCAGCCACCATTTGTTGAATTGTCATTTTCAGTCCCTGCCAAAATAAGTTACATTGCTCCTGGTCATACATTTTGAAGATCCCAGAGTGCCTTGCTGATGAAGAAGCATGGAGTTCATAGAAGAGATAGCCCTGTTGAACATATTGCAACCAATTTGGAACAAGTAGAGAAAGAGCTGTAAGAGAAAATGGGTCATCAATTGTGCAAGAAGGAGCATCTGCCATTATATTGTCCTTACCCTTCTTGTAAGTGATCGCATAGGGATAACCCATTTCAGGTGTGTTGGGTAGGAGACCCATTGTTCCAGAAAAATTTCCAAACTCTGGAGATCAGTCTTGATGCAGAAATAATTCCCTAATAGGTATGGCTGCCACTTCTGTACTGCATGCAAAATATTCATAAGTTCCTGCTGAGAGGTAGATGCGACTAAATTCTTACCGGAAAGGTCTCTTGAAGGCGGCAAGCTCATTGGTTCAGCAAAGACACCTGCATATCTATCCAAGGAAGTAGTGGAGACTGTTGATGGGTGCATCTGAATGGAATGGAGCTGAGCGATGACACCATGTGAATTCTTCTTAAGCATTTTTTCCAGGTGATGTGAACTGATGATGCGGAGAGACCCTGGTTGTAAGCCCATTAATTTGTGTTGTGCCCCATTGATTGAAAACTACATCCAATGTTCCGCAAAATCCCATAATATGGGGCCAAGTGTGCGCAACCATTGAACACCCAGAACCACATCAAATCCACCTAATGACAAAGAAAACATGTCAAAGCGCAGGTTATAATCTTCCATAGAGATACGCACATTGTGACACTTCCCCTTGCAAGGTAAGGTGCCCCCATTGGCAACCATGACTTCAAAGTTGGAGCAAGGATGGACAAAACAATCAGCCTAGTTGGCAATCCGAGGGTCAATGAGGTTATGAGTGCTACCAGAATCAATGAGTATGGTAAGAGGGAGCTTCTTGAAGTATCCCTTGACTCTCATTGTTTGTGGGGTGGTGACGCCGGTTACAGCATGGAGAGAGATCTCGGGTGGGTCATCCTGAGATGGGGTGTCAACAGGCGGGTGTTGAATGTTGACCCGATCATCTACTGTATCTAGAGCTTCTTCATCAAGTTCTGAGGCAGGCGAAGAATCCACATCCAAGAGATAGAGCTTTTGTGGAACACATCTATGTCCCCGAGTGAATTTCTCATCACAATTATAACAAAGCCCCTTTTCTCAGCGTGCCTGCATCTCTGTTTCAGACAATTGCTTTATAGGAGTTGGTTGAGGAGCAGGTGTGATGGGAGGTAGTTGGGAACCCATATTTCTGAAGGGAACAAAGGTGGGTTTGGAGCATTGTTGAGCTGCGATCTTGTCCTCGGCCAGCTTAGCGAACCCTAGGATGTCCATCATTGTGTTAGGACAAAACATTTTGACCTCTGAGCGGATTTCATCCTTGAGACCACTGATAAAACAACTCCTATAGAATTCATCAGACAATCCTTCTGTGTGATTGGCTAGTTTCTCAAATTCCATCTAATACTCTCTCACTGTGCCAGTTTGGTGAAGTTTAGTGAGTGCTCCTGTGAAGTCGTCAAAAGCACTAGGACCCAATCGTGGCAAAAGGAGTTGGAAAAAATCTATCCATTTTGGCTCAAGATGAGCTTTGATGTACCAACGGTACCATTGAAGGGCTTCCTGTTCCAAATAAAAGGATGCAAGTGGAACTTTCTGGACATCAAAAGTATTATGCAGACTGAAATATTGTTCTGCTCGATATATCCATCCAATCAGATCAGTACCATTGAAGCGAGGAAAATCAAGCTTCAGCCCACGAAAATTGCTGGAAGAAGAGAACCTGGTGGCTGCAAAAGATTCTGGCTATCGGTGATTGTTCATGGCTGAATGCTGAAGATGGAGGCTGAGAAATTTTTCATCCAGATCTTGGAGTTTGGTTTGGATGGCTACAAGTGATTCCTCCATGGTGTTTGCTCCTGTGCGAGTGACAACCATAACCAGTAATTTATTTTTATTTTTTATTTATTTTTTGTGGGGGAGGGGAGGGGGGAATGGATAGAAAAACACAAACACAAGCTTATTTAGTAAGGGGAAATTTGGATATGGGAAAAACTCGAACGAGTAATTGAAGTTTGACTAGGTTTTCGACACTTTCTGAGGGACAGGGAAGCAAAAAATGGGGATTTCAGAAGCAGGAACTCTATGGTAAAATTTGAAGGCAATCGGGTGAAAATTGAAGAAGTTATGGCAAACCCTAAAAATAGACAAATGTGGGATTTCTGGTCTTGGGAAGTGGAATTTGGGAAAGGGTCTTCAGGAATGAAATATGCAGAATGGGATTGCAGGGATGTCAGTGAAGTTTTAGGGAAAACAGAGTTGAAACAAGGGAGATATGGCCAAAAAACATGCATTTTTTTTTTTATATTAGAAATGGATCGGCAACAGCAGCGCGGAAGGGATCCGCAACAGATGGATCTGCAATGGCGCGGAAGGGATCGAAAATGGCTGTATCTGAAATGACAAATGGATCTGGAATGAGTTTCAGAATAGATCTAGAGTAGAAGTGATCGGCAGCAGTTGAACTGAAAATAGATATGGACCCCAGGTATGTACGGCTTCCTAACAGTTCAGGTGTTTCACTCGGCCACCAATGCTATCTGACGGCTTGCATATTGGGGCAGTACCCCTCACTCCACGGCTTAGGTAAAACTGATAACCGCTTTGCCACAAACGACAGCTCTTGGTTTACCTCACAGGTGGGAACTAGTCAATCAGGTAGGGGTCGTTTCCCTTTTTGCTGGCAGGTCCACTCAATGGGCCAACTACTTTGGGGTTCCTATGGTACTCCTCACAATGATTTTTAGGTTTTATGCCCAAGTACTTCCCACAGTTAAGCGGATAGGGATTATTCACAAATCCGAAGTTGCAACAGATGCGAAAAAAAAAAAAATTGGCTGAAATTCCACCCAACGAGCCCAAGAAAGTGCTCTGATACCAGATGTGATGAACCTGCAATAATTAATTAATGCAAATACATGAGATATCATAAATAACAGAACTCCGAATCACTTTTATATTGATCACGGGCCACTTCGAGGGGGCAACCTCCTTTGAGCAAGCTCAATACAATTAACTTCATGGTTCCTTCAATGACCTCAACACACACTTATATACTAAGTCTATGCCCAATACCATGAGTCAAAACCATGGGACATATAATACTACAGGATGACTTACAAAGCATATGCGTCCAATACTATGGGTCAATACTATGGGCTAATATAAACTATGGGTCAACAAATACTACGGGACGACTTACAAAGCATATGCATCCAACAACAATATACTAACATAGTAAAGAGAAGGGTTGACACGGGTTCCTAACATTGAACCACTAGGTGGTGGAAGATTTTTGGGGTTTAGTATGCCAGGTGGTGGATGGTTTGACATATTCATAGGTTGTACCAGTTGTAGGAAAATGGTTGGAGTCGGTGGGGGAGTTGGGTCAGGTAAGTACCATACAGGTGTTCCTAACGTTAAACCTAGAAGGTTAAGTGTAGCCATTACTGGTGTACTGACAACTCCTGAAAACGGGAACAAGAACGGGATTGTGTGAATTTGTGTTGTTCCGATATGACTAGGCACAATGGTTGATTTTGGCGGTGGTTGAGGTTGTTGAGGATGTTGTTGTTCATTGTGCGATAAGGTGCACAAATCGGATACTGCAGTTACCTGGAGAGGAGGTGGGATTGACGAAAAAGTGTTGGTCATGGGAGTATCTGAATATATCCCGGGGCCGACTGATGATATGAATGATGTCGGTGCACTGAGAATGGGTTGTTCGATCATGGGAAGAACATTTCTTGGTGCTGCTGGGGCATTGGGATCATAGTATGTAATCTGGTCGATTTTAACTATGCGTCCTTCATGGGAAAACATCATGATGCATAAAACTGAAGAAGCAACAACTTTCATTTTATACATGTAGCTTCGTCCCAGAAGGAGATTGTAATCCAGTTGGGCATTAATGACCTGTATATCTATGAGAGCCAATTTTCCCCCAAGCTGTATGGGTATGTTTACTAAAAAACCTTGTGGTTGGGCTGCATGGCCATCGTAAGCTCACAATGCGGTAGTTGACGGTTGTAGCATTGTGAATCCAAGTTTCTGCCATACAAAAGTCAACATAACGCAGGTAGAGGACCCTTCATCGATTATGCATCGATGAACGACGAGGTTGCCAATGGAAACGGAAACTTGAAAAGCTAGAGATGAAGGAAGGCAAGGTTCAGCTTGTTCTAAGTCGAAAGCTATCATGTTGGAGTTGTTAGGGTCTATGGCACCAATGGCAGATAACAACAATTTTCTCTGTGCAGGACAATTTTTTAAGATTTTGAGAGCGGACATAGCAGTGGGGGATTGAGCTAAATCCTCTACAATGTTATAGTTGGAAGCTGCACGAGCGTTCAGGTTATTGCTAATCCTTCTCAAAGGGAAACGAGGTGCTTTGAGACCACCGTCCATGGGCATATTGGGTATGCGAAGTGGTCGATCGGTTGGGAGAGTACTCGACGATGGGTCGGTAGGTGTGGCCACAGGGGCAGATCCGTACTGATTTCAATGGATTTGAAGATTGACGTCATTTGATGACATCATTAGCAAATGATGAGTGTTGGACTATGCATGCTGGTAATCGGTGGCTACGTAGGTAATTTGCTGCTGTGGTGCAGCGGATCCTTGAGGGGGATAATTCAGATGAGTGTTTACCGAGCCTTGGTTTGGTAAGGGATTTTGCAATATGATGGGTTGTCACTGAGGAGGGGGTGTTGGCTGCGCAGCATGTCCTTTTCATTGGGCGTCGTCTATCCAGAGTTGACGCACTCGATCTAAATGGGGACAATTATGTGTGTAATGGCCATAGACTCCACATATGCAACATGGATGGTTTGTTCTCAAGTTATTATTTTTGGCCTGTTTCGGTGGACGATCAGGGTTTTGGTTGGGGGGAGCAGCATTATTATTATTTGGAGGATTAGGTGGTGGTGCACCTTGGTTGTGTTGCTAGTTGTTTCCGCAGTTGCACCCTCTTCCGCGATTAGGTTGCCCTCCTTGGTTACGCTAGTTGTTCTGGTTTGGAGGTTGGTTTTGTTGTGCGTAGACATGCCCTTGGGTAGTAGGTGGGTTTTGAGGTTGTGGGGGCTCTGGAGCAGGTTGCGGTGGGTAGTAAGCAGGAAGGTTATATGGTGGACCTATTACTTGTTGTGGTTGTGGGAAACCTTGAGCTGCTGGAAGTGTTGGAGCAAGAGGTGCTTCCTGTTGAGGATAATAAGCCACTTTGGCTTGTGGCTGAACCGAAGTCTAGTGGGCCTGCTGGTTATAGTATGGAGGTGGTGCATAAGCTAATGGTGCTTTCCCATAACACTGTGGTGGACATGAGGGTCCATGAGTGTGATGGGTGTGTACTACTGGAGCATACGAAGTTGTAGCTCCAGAATGAGAAGTAGCCCTAGAAAGGTCTGGAGCATTATTTGTAATCATCATGGTAAAAGGCTTGTTTTGCACCATAACTTGGCTGATAATACTATCGACGGCATGGGATTCGCCCGACGCGTCATGGCGGGATGGATTGCCCTGTGGGGCATCCGGTAAAATGGTGTATAGATATCCAGAGTAGGCATATATGAGGTCGAATTGCTGAGCTTTTAAGATGGCTTCTTCTTCCGACTGGGGTCGTTCAGAAGCCACATCTTTGGCTATGAGGGGGAGGAATGATTTGAGGAACCAATCCAAAAAGATATGGTTGTCAAGCTTTATCTTGCAGAGGCTACGGCACTTACGCCACTCATGGATATGATCGGTGATGTGTGTAGCGGTGTTCTGTCTACAAGACAAAAGTATTTCCACTCCTGCGTCATAGTATATAGGTAGTTGAAAGAACTGAAGGAACATTGAGGCAAGGGATGTAAAAGTGGGGTGTGTCCCATGTGGTTGCTCAATGTACCACTTGGCTGCAGAGCCAATGAAAGTTCTTTGTAAAATTCTCAGTCTAATGGAATCATCTACTATGGAGTTAGAGGAATACCATAGGTGGAACGACATGATGTGGTTTTGGGGATCTTCCCTAGCTTTTCCTTCAAATTTTGGGATATCTGAGGGAATCTTTGTGGGCATGGGGGGCCATGAAGGCTCGTGTCTAATAGGGTCATTGGTTAAGTCTAGTAAGTTTAGACTAGCCATGTATGGCAGACTGGCAGATGGGTGTGGCATGGTCACTGGGGGATAATTGCTAATGGTAGCATTATGGAGTGTTCTAGTGCCCCCTAAGGGTATGTTAGGTGTGAAAGGGATATGTTCTCCATCCGATGTGGTGTGGGAGGGGCCTGCACTCCCAAGTGCAACATGGGTTGTAGATGGGGTAGGAATGTTTCCGGTAATCCTTGGTATCTGGGTAGTGGCGATGAGGGGGGGGGTGATGCCCATGTTGGGCATACCTAAGGTAGGTGTTCGTCCTGTGTTGGGCATACCTAAAGGTGGGGTGGCCCCTATATTAGGCATGCCCAAGGGATTTGTGGTTACCGTGGTTGGCACAGTAGTAGTGGGGTTTTTTGATGTAGCTCCAATAGCACTTGTGAAAAGGGGGTCATATTTTGATCCAGCCATGGGGTTGGTTGGTGGTGTCTCGGTAGGGTGTTTGGATTCAGCCTCAGAATCAGATGTAAAATGAGGCGCATCAGAATCGGATGACTAGGTTCTATGCTGATGATGTGTGTAGTCAAGGGATAACACTCTACATCGATGACGTGTAGAGTCGAGTGTACCGAACTAAGGGGGTTCACCCTGAAAACGGCGGGATCATCTTAAGTTCTCAATGGTGAAAGATGTCTAGAAATACCAATGGATGGTGGTGAGATAGAAAAATCAAGACCCTAATGCAACAATGTGTGCAGGAGCGGAGTATGAAAAAATAATGGCTCTCAAGTCAACAACCAACTTGAAAAGCACTTACTATAATAGCTGTGCTATAGCAAGTGGAGGAATCAAGAAAAGTGGTCAGAATACCAAAAATCAAGTGGCTCCTAGAAAAAAGTGGTGCTTACTAGACCAAGGGGGGTAGGAGAGCATGCAAACGCCTAACTAAAAGTGGTATTATGACTCAACAAAACATATCCTCTGCAAGGTGATGAAATCCGACAATATGAGTAGTGGAATCAAAGGCTAGATATCCCCCTACCGGTAGGGACACCGGGTAAACAATCCTAAAAATTGGTCACTAAGATACCCCGTTCATGACATGTTCGGTTGGGTGAATCTACAGTTTGGTTCTATCACCGCTGTACTCACATACGGGTGGTACACCGAGAACTGCGAAAGGTATCCTCTGGTTACTAAATGGATAGTGGTATTCGACTGAAACTTTCAGAACCAATCTGGCTACTTCAACCCTCCTAAGGGAGAGGCCTTCCCGATAAATTGGTGTATAATTGTGTCAACAAATAATAAGGGATTTTTGGGACCCTAGAAGTCAAAACACTATGTCTCGGATATAAATAATTGAGGGGTGTTATTGGAACACCTATCCCCCCAATCCTACCTAGCTACAAGATTATTTAAGTGTTCCCCAAGTGGGGTTAAAGTGTTTGTTGAGTTTAGGTATATTTTAAGGCTCAATTAATTAAAAATGTGGCAGATTGGGTGCAAGTGTGATTATTTAACTGAAAATGAATTTGCCTCGCTTGGGCGATTGATTACAAATTAAAAACAAGACAATTTCAATTTGCAAAAAATAAAAGGCTTTTTTCGAAATGTAAATGCTTTAACAAAAATAATTCAAAAACTATGGACTTTTGAAATAATTTTTTAATGGAAATCAAATATAGAAAAAATTCCAAGAAATAAATGGATTTCTAATTGATTGCTTGGGCAAAACTATTGAGCAAATCGGAAAGATGGTTCGAAATTTGCAAAGAAATGAAATCTATGATCTAAACAAAGTGCTAAAAACCTTTCTTTCACTTGTTGAAAATTTTTAAAAAGATTTTAATATGAACATGTGTAGTAGAAAAAATATTCACTATTGCTGCAATAGTTAAAACAGAATGCTGGAAAAAATTGCAGAAAAAAAAATGATGCTAGACGAAATAGGCTAAATGGGCAAAAACACAGCAGAAATTTTCTAAAAATTGGCCCGAGCGAAAAACAACAGCATCGCAGGTTTTAGGGAAAAAGCCACGATGTGCATCGTGGTCTATAAGCGCACAGTCATGATGTGTAGCACGGAAAAAGTCCGCGAAGCCGCGATGTGTAGCACGGAAAAATGCCGCGAAGCTGCGATGTGCAGCACGGAAAAAGGCCATGAAGCCACGATGTGCATCATGGAAAAAAGCCGTGAAGCTGTGATGTGCAGCGCGGAAAAAAGGTCGCAAAGCCGCGATGTGCAACGCGGAAAAAGGCCGTGAGGCCGCGATGAACCGCATGACTGTCGGGTGAAAAGTCGCAATGCAAAAACAGAAAAATGGTCGCTAGAAATGAAACCAAAAAGAGAAATTTTGGTCTGTTAAAGGCTACAAAAAGGGCCAACAGCTAGGGTAGTAATGGATATGCTATCTAGTATGGAAGATCTGCTAATTGGAATGGTAAAAACAAGTAAAAAACAAAGATCTAAAGAAAAAATTTAAAGCTCAAAACCCAGCGGAGTCGCCAAAAACTGTTGCTTCGTTTTTCAACCAAGCATGTGCAAGGATGCATCTATTAACAAAGTAATAGCAGTTTCAAATGAAAAGCAAAAACAATTATAAATTTAATCTAACATTATCATAAACATGTGTAAATAAACAAGAACTAAATCAATAACAAGAGATCTATGGGAAGAACAAGAGAAAAAATAATAGATTTTTTGTATTACCTCAAAGGTGAGGATGTTTGGTGTTGAGCAGCTCCAAGGTTGAGGTGCTCCAAGCTCCAATGGTCTCTTCTCCAAGATGCTGAAATGGGAGTCTTCAAACTTGAAATGGGAGGCAATGGCTCTCAAAAGGAATTTGGCATCATAAGGATAGAATGAAATGTGGATGCAAAGTGAGGAGCCCCTATCACCTTTTTATAGTTTTTGGTGATGGGGAATACCATTATGGTTTTGAGGAAACCAATGGTATTAACCAACATGGTTTAGGTCTATTTTTTCCTCTTTTTTCTTTCTTGAATATTTTTTATATTTTTATTCCCTTTTAATATTTTTCGGGAATTTTTTACCCTTTTTTAGGGTTTTTTGTGTTTTTTGAGGAAAAATATATATTTTGAGGGGAAATAGGTGTATTATGGTCTTTTGGTGATCTTTCGATGGTTTAAGAGGCTCAAATGGTGGGAAAATGGACAAATGGGTCATGTGAATAAGAGAATGAGCTAGTGAGCACTTTTTGGGTGTTAACAAAACCCCCTATACTCTAGAATTTGTACAACCCACATACTTGCAATGGTTGTTGTGCTTGCACATCGTTGCGGACGACCTCATATACTTGGTCATGCTCCCTCTCCCTCCACTCTAGAACCATCCTGGAGTGAGAAACAACAAAGAGTTTGGTCAAATTCTTTTGCAAAATCATCTTCACGGTCGTACCTGTGGGCTAATTTGTATACAGTGGCGGGTAGCCGCAGTCAACCTGTGCGTTGACTACGAGTATCGTGCCCTACCCACAACCCGCATAGTAATAGCCCGTGGGTAGTGCCGAAGCCATTTAGGGCTTGGCCAAACTAAAAATCCTACCACTGAAAACTAAAATGAAAGCATTGAAATTAAAGTTATGGATGAGACTATCAACCTGCTCCAGACGGTTTGATGAAGAGTTGCTTGTAGCTCCCAAAATTGGTAGTTGAACTTCAAGGTGAAAACTAACCACAAAGCTCCAAATGGGTGAATAGTAAAAATAAATTGTAAATTGTAAATTTTTATTACTATTTATAATTTTCAGGACCCACTTGTCTATAGTTTTTACCCTTTGTTGCTGTTATGGACTAATATAACGTCATGGAATAGATTTTTTAATCAGATTTCTTTGGTGAAAGTTGTTTTGGACCATTTCACACCTATGGCATGTACGGTTCACACCTGGCATATAGGTTAGATGCCATTTCCACATGCATTATGCATTTGACCTTTTGACCACTTTCATAAACCCTAGGTACGACCCCGCTTCGTAACCGATAGGGAACCTTCACACTGCTATAGAGTCGTTATGTGGTGGTAGGGATTTTTCCGAACATGGGTACTGTTGCTTGGTTTTTCAACCAAGCATGTGCTAAAGATGCACCTATTAACTTGTAATAGCAGTCTCGAATGAAAAGAAAATAACAATAAACTTAATCTAATCTAACATTAATGTGTAAGAGAAATAAAGAACTAGATTGATAACAATAAGCAAATAAGACAAGAGATTTAAAAGAATTTGTTTTTGTATTACCTCAAATGGTGAGGATGATGGGTGTTGAGCAACTCCAAGGTTGAGAAGCTCCAATATCCAATGGTCTCTTCTTCTCCAAAGCTTCAATGGGGATCTTCAAACTCGAAATGGGAGGCAATGGCTCTCAAAGGGAATTTGGAAGCATATGGATAGGATGAAATGTGGATGAATAATGAGGAGCTCCTATCACCTTTTTATAGTTTTTGGGTGATGGGTAATATCATTATGGTTTTAAGGAAACCAATGGTATGGACCAACATGGTTTCAGTCTCTTTTTTTCTCTTTTTCCTTTTTTTAATATTTTTTATATTTTTATTCTCTTTTAATATTTTTTGGGAATTTTGGACCCCTTTTTAGGGTTTTTTGAGGAAAAATACATATTTTGAGGGAGAAAAGGGGTATTATGGTATATTTGGTGACCTTTTGAAGGTTTTAGAGGCTCAAATGGTGGAAAAAGAGGACAAATGGGTCATGTGAATAAGGGAGTGAGCTAGTGAGCACTTTTTGGGTGTTAACAGATTGCCCCATGATGTGTAAGGGTAGGAGCTCATTGTATGGACGATAGACATCATAGTTATTTTGTCTTTTTTCCTAGGGTTTGGAGAAGAGAAGAGACCGATTGGAGACTGGAACAATGGCCCTTTGGAAGCTACAAAAACTTAAAAAATACATGGCCTCAAAATGAATGAGGAATAATCTCTTATAATGGACGAGGCGAGCATACCCATGCTCGTGTCAAGACATATACATAATAATTAGGCCCAAGAAGGGGGACCTGAATAATACATAAAAATCTGTTTGTACATCATAATGGTAAAGAGGGGACATAATGCTGGGACGTACTCATGATCATACCATGACTGATCTCAATAACTGATACACTGGAAAAGAGCAACAACCATTCTGAAAAAGGTTTTAGAAGGGTTGATGAACTGTTGGAGCTGAAGGTGTCCAACATCTGTAAGGACTCAAAGACTGTGAGCCAATATCTGAGGAATTTATGTAACTATATACTTGAGGGAGTATAAAACTGGGATACATCTTGAAAACTGTCGCTGAGCACAACTTGGATATCCATAGGAATGTGTAACTAGTTGTTTTCTCAAAAAGACTCATAAATGTGGTAGAGTCAGGTGATATCTGGGGTCTTCAACAAATAACTAAAAGGAACAATGCCCTGTACGAGTCTCAATGATGCGATCAAGTTGTTGAAGTTGAGCATGTGAGAAACAATCATTTGGAGAGGCATTGAGGACTCCTTTCAAAATGATCCGTAGGCACTCATCACTAATGGTGATGATTCCAAGGCATAGGGACCTCTGGGTCTATCCTCTAGAATAGATTTGGTTGGCGTCAATAGAGGGAGACCGACAACTACCAAGGCGATGATCATTCCTTGACAGGAGCGCGAGGTGTACAAATGAAGTGTGATAGTACTGATGGTAGGAATGACATACTATGGCGATGGGGAATAACTGGGGTCATAGAGTAAGTGGACTCAAACTTCCTTTGTTCAAAGCATGTTGACATGGTGGTTAACCTGACAGCATAGGAAACTGACTTTTAGGTGTGTGGATCATAGCTTATCAAGGGTATGTATTGTTGACTGGAGTGACTCTGGGGGGAGAAGCCGATGGATGCTATTGGGAGACTCTCAGGGTGACATACTGCAGAATACTCTGAACAAAGGCAACCAGAATGGGGAAGCTACCATATGAGTAGACAGGATCTGTTGTGGCACTGAAAAGCACCATTGGGTCCTTCTTCATGGTTTTAATGAGCTCTAAGAAGGGATAAAAGTGTGCTCTGACATGGTACTGTCCTGTGGATTTATGCAAGCCCGGGACTGTTTATGCTCGTGAGTGTTTTCAGTTTTAAGGAGTTTGAAAATGATAAGAAGAATCTGAATTTGTGGATGAAAACCATCCTATGGATTTGTACGAGCCCAAGACAGCGATTGCTCATGGTTGATTTTAATTTTAGGGAGTCTGAAAGCAGTAAGTAGACTCCAATGGTTTTCTTTTTCGTGTGTTAGTCTCCAAGGCCCGAAAAAGTATAAAATGATGCAGATGGAGAACTCTTCTAGCCTATGTGACTAGAGTATTCATTTTTCATAATTAGTCTACAAGGTCTGGAAAAGGGGTAAACTTATACCAGGTAGACGCCCTTTCAGATACTTTTAGCGAGCATGAAAGGAAGCAAGATTGCTCGGCTATCTCTTCATTGTTTTAGGAGTCAGAAAAGAGCTTAACGAAAACTCCCTAAGTTCCTTTTTCATAAAAGAATTGCTTGGCCCGAAAAAGGGATAAAATTATACCAAACAAACCATGGTCGATGTGGCACACAAATCGAGGCGATGAGGGGCATAGGAAAAGAAAATGCCCAAAAAATCTGGTGGTGAGACTGAGAAATGACCTCAAGCATCATCACGAGCGCGAAAAAATTAATCCAGCGATATAAAAACTTGTAAAAAATGGACCACAGCTGATGTGGAACGCAAATCGAGGTGACGAGGGGCATGGAAAAAATGCCCGAAAAATATGGTGGTGAGAATGAGAAATGACCTCAAGCATCATCATAAGCGAGGAAAACTAAATCTAGAGATATAAAAATCATCCAAAACACACCACGGCTGATGTGGCACACAAATCGAGGCTACAAGGGGCATGGGAAAAAATGCCCGAAAATGCTGGTGGTGAGAGCAAGAAATGACCTCAAGCATCATCACGAGCACAGAAAACTGAATCCAGCAATATAAAACTTGTCCAAAACGGACCACGGCCGATGTGGCATGCAAATAGAGGCGACAAGGGGCATGGAAAAAAATGCCCAAAAAAGGGACCTGGTGGAATCGGGAAAAGGAGTGGACTATCTTGAAGTTCTTGTTGTGCTGATTCCAACGGTTTGAGAAACGAACATCGTATGATGCCGAAATGGTTGATTGAAAATTGTCAAATTCCTATAAATAGCAAGTGGGCCCAATGTGACAAGTGTCATTTTCACCGTTGAGTTTCACAGAGTAATTGAGGAGGTCAGATCATTTTCTCGATTTGTGGGAGATTTGACCATTGTTTTTTTATTCTGCGAGTTTCAGGTAAGCCTATGTGCCTTAGCCTTTTAAATTATTTCCTTTCCGTTTAGCGTCGGGACCCCGAAGGCTGCATAATTCCATGTTGGCTCCCCAACGTGGAATATCATGGGTTTCCGCTCAATTTCCGTGATGAACATCGTTGGTATGGGCTTGATAGCCACGATGTGCATCGTGGCTATGGGGGCTGATGGTCGCGATGTTCATCGCGGCTGTGAGCTGATAGCCGCGATGTTCATTGCGGATGTGGGGATTACAGTTGTGATGCCCATCGCGACTATGGGGATGATAGTCACGATGCCCATCGCAACTATGGGGCTAATACCCGCGATGTTCATCGTGGCTAAGAGCCTGAAAGTCGCAATGGGGCTTTTGAGAAAAAAATTTGTTTCTAAAAAATTTTCTTTGTTTTTTGGCAGGATGCTGAGGAGGTCGTTAGTGTCATGGCAAGTTATCAGTCCATTTTTCAGGTATTTGATAACCCTTTTTCCACAGTCCAGCTCAAGCAATGGTAAAGAAACGCACTCAATTGTGGGAAAAGTGTTTTACTTTAATTATTTAATGAAATTGTTTTTATGATTAATCTTGTATGTTAGAATGTGTATCAAATAAACTGATTATATGGAAACCAAGCGTGATTGAGTAGGCTCAGGGTCATTAAAGGATGTATGTGTAGAAGACTAAAGGATCACCAAGCTCGGTGCCTTGTTTCCTGATTTATAGAGGGCATATTCCCACTTTCAAGATGAATCTGCATTTTGACAATTAGTTAGGATCAGAGTTAAATCGTATAAATATGGACCTCTTGGGTAGCGAAAGGCCCCTGCTGTTATTTTTGGGGAAATACATTATTTTTAACATTTTCTGCACTATTGAGATACTGAGAAGTATAGACTTCTCTTTTGACATGGATTTTATATATTAATGAAAGATTGATGATTAATTCCAGTGAGCATTTCTGAGTTTTTATTCTCTCCTGAGTACGGGTTGGGGAGGGCCCCTCCAACACGTAGCTCACGAGATTCCTATTTGCAGGTATTTTTCCAAGTATGCGTTTTATATTGATGAACAGTTCTATGATATACGGGAGCGTTGAATGATTCATTATTTATGTAGTAGTTTAGAATGCATTCCGTAGTACAGTAAAACGATTTCAGTAGTCCTGTAGGTTCTTTCTTTCAATGCATATTTTTATCAATGATTACATGTGTAATAGCTTTGCTTTCAATGTCATGGTTTAGATCTGGAGTGCATTGCAGTTTCTCATCGTGATTGGTTTCTTTTGACTTCTTAGTAATAGATGGGTAAGCATAGAATGATTGTATTTCAATTCTAGATTGGTAAAACAAGTTGGATCAAGACTCCAATTTTGTGCACAGATAGTAGTTACAAACTTTGTTTCCCCAATAGTAGAATAGCTCTGTTATGATATTTTCATTCTCAACATTTAGTTATTTCAGCATTTTAATTATTTCAAATAGATTTATTGTTTTTGTATCTTCATTTCTTAGAACAGATCAACATCTAATTACTTCAGCATTTTAATTATTTAAAATAGATTCCCTGCTTTATTTCTCAGAACATATTTACTGTTTTCAGCACTTCAATTCTTTTAATTAGATTTATTGTTTTCCAGTATTTAATTCCATAGCATAATCAGTTTTCACATTTAGTAGACAATCCTTAGAACATCGATACCGACATCCAACTGTGACAAGAGATTATCCTATAAGAGCACAGATAGTGCATGCCTCTCTCAAGTTTGTACATTCCCCGGGTTGACATTTAAAGTAGGGTCTTGGTATAGCTTCCCTCATTAGGCATCCACATTAGGAGCTCACCACTTTTTGGCACCGTTTTCGAGGAGGTGCTAAATCTCTTAGGAGGCATCACCTAAAAAACACAAAAAGAAAACAAAAATTACATAAAACAAAAACATAAATATCTTCTACCAATGAATGCCTCATCGACAAAGGGATAGGTTTGGCCGCTTTATGCCCAAGCATTCCATGAGCAACAACGGTAATAACAGTTCTAACCATTCTCAGTTTGAATTTCAACACTCTTAAAATGAGACTGACTCCACATACAATCCAAACAGAAGCAACTTCACTACCAGTTCTAGCTCAAACACCTCGATGGAAAATGAAGAGGAAGAACCTAGAGAGATTTTCACTTTTCCCATTAGCATACCTCTCAGAGATGCCAGAATGAAGAACATCAATCCTAATAATCTGCCAAACTTTCATGGGTTGACTTAAGAAGATCCTGACACATTCTTTTTGAATTTGAGGTAGTTTGCAGATCATTTGATTACACTACTGATGCACAAAAGCTTAGGCTTTTTCCTTCCACACTGAAAGACCTATCACTTCGGTGGTTCATGAGCCTTGAAGGAAATAGTATCTTTAGCTGGGATCAAATGAAGCAATCATTCTTAGAAAAATATAGGGACTACTGCAAGGCCAAATATACTAGGGATGAAATCTTTAGGATGCAACAAGGAGATAGAAAGTCATTAGAAGATTATGCCCAAAGATTTCAACTCGGCTACAAACGAGCCAGCCATTGCACATTGGATCCTGAATCACTAGAGGTTGTCCTTCTCAGAGGTGTAAAAGAGGAGAATTTTGAAGTCTTAAATCTCCTTGGAGATGGAGACATATTCCAAAAATATTTTGACCAGATCTTGCAAATCTTAAAAAACTACTAAAGATCTAGGAAAACTAAGAATGGGACGAGGGATACACATACAACCACCAGTGGATCATCATCCTCAACACCAACACTTACAAAATATGATTTAGGAAACCTGTTGGATGACATGAAAACTGACATACTGCAATCCCTAGCCATGCAACTTGATGCTCTTCAAATAAAAAAGAAACAGGATGAAATTAACCAAGCCTTGGCAGTATTTTGTCCTCGTTGTAGGAAGAAGCATGAGAAGGGGCAGTGCACCTTGAACACAATAGAAGCATGTGGTCTCTACATCGATGACATTCCACTGATAAATGTCCCCTCTTACCCTCATGTAAGGCAGCTATTCAAGACCCAGGAGCTGAAGGAACTGTAGAACAGCTCTGTTTTATAAATCAGAGGAGGAATAATTTTGTTAGGCCATATCAGCAAAGCAATCAAACTTACTATAATCAAGGACAGCCAAATTGGAACTCTGCACCGACTCCATGGAAAGCATAGCCAATTCAAAACCAATGGCAACAAAGCCAGCAAGCATATAACCATCCTATCAATAGCCATATTATCCACTATCTTATCCTCAATACCCACCACTGTTTCCATCCACCACAAATTATGCAAACTAGTACCCCCATCCATCAAATTGGAGGGCACCATTACAACAGCCACTCATTATGCCACTGCCACAACCTCAACCACCCCCCAGACCCCCACCTATTCTATCCCAACCAATTCCAAATCCTAAGAATAACAGACTCCCACCACAGCAACAGGATTATAACATTGATATCACACAATTCCCAACTTATGTTGTAGACACCATAGAAATAAATGAAATAAACCTACGATCTGGAAAAATGTTGCAGAATACATCCCCACACAACATCCAACAAACTACACCTGAAGTTCAAGACCACACATCAGAACCCTATGTTCAGCATCCTGATGAACCAGAACCTCCTGAGGAATAAATTATACCACTCACATGAACTAGAAACCCTCCATTTCCAGAAAAACTTGTTTGGAATACAAAAGAAGAGGAAGAGAATATAATCTTAAACGAATTCAAACACTTAAACATCCAAATCCCAATCTTACAAGCCATAAGGGATGTCCCCATCTGCAACAAATTCATTAGAGAAAATTGCCTAAAGAAGCCAAGAAGGAGGAAGCATGACCCACCAACTATTAATGTAGTGGGACAATTAGCCGATTTAATGCTAGGTGTCATAATAAATCCTAAATATCTTGATCCTGGTAGTCCTGTAGTAAGCGTCACCATAAATAACAAGCAAATAAATAAAAGCTTAATCGATCTAGGAGCTGCGATCAATGTCATGACTAAAGAAACCATGTTATACCTAGGACTCCAATCAATGGTAAGACCAACCACAACAGTACTCCAACTAGCAGACACATCCACTGTGAAGCCCGAAGGAATGCTAGAAGACATTATGATCAATATCGAGTCCTGTGAATACCCAGCTGATTTTATAATAATCGAAATCAAAAGCAAACTTAGTGGCTATCCAATTATCCTGGGTAGACCTTGGTTAGCAACTGTGGACGCTTACATAGGTTGCTGATCAGGAAATATGACAATCACCAGTGGACATACAGGAAGAAAATAACAATCTACCCACCAGCAATGAAATCCTCAGAGTTAGAATATCAAAATTGGATTGATGATTACGAGAACACACCAAATCAAAACCTCCGACCTATCCTAACAATTGATGCTGTAATATCTTTAAAGGCAATAGATGAAGATGGCCATATACATAGATTTATACAAAATATATCTCCTAACAATCATGTTATTCAATAATTTTTTTCTACAGAAATAGGTGAAAGTTCAAAACAGAACATGGAAGACTTATGGGCAGAAGTGCTGCCAGAACAGATTGAGAAGGTAAAAGTCGTGGAAATTAACCCTAGCAAAACAGTCAACATAAATTCCAATTTAGAACTGGAGCAAGAAGAGAAATTGATGAAGATACTAACACAACAAAGTAAAGCATTTGCATGGACATATACAGATATGAAAGGAATACATCCTGATATTTGCAAACACTACATTTACATCAAAGAAGGTTCTACTCCCATCAGGCAACCACAAAGAAGGCTGAACCCTGCACTAAAAGACATAGTCAAAGTGGAATTACAAAAGTTATTAGATGTAGGGTTCATCTATCCAATATTTGATAGTGAGTGGGTCTCACCACTAGTCATAGTACCCAAGAAAGGAGGCAAATGGATAATTTTTGTGGACTACAGGGAGCTGAATAAATCAATAAAGAAAGATCATTTTCCACTTCCATTTATAGACTAGGTGCTGGATACATTGTCTAGAAACAAGTGCTTTTCATTCCTAGACGGTTTTAGTGGTTACAACCAAATTTTAATACACCTAGCTGATCAAGATAAGACGACCTTCACATGCCCATGGGGAACCTACGCTTATAGGGTCCTACCCTTTGGTCTATGTAACGCCCCAACAACATTTCAAAGAGCCATACTGAGTATTTTCTCTGATTTTTTGAATAACAAAATGGAAGTATTCATGGATGATTTCACACCTTATGGACAGAGCTTTGAGAAGGCGTTGGAAAATCTTGAATTAATATTAAAAAAATGTATTGAGATGAGCTTGTGCCTAAGAAATGACAAATGCGGGATATTAATGGAAGAAGGAATTGTTCTAGGAAATCATATATCACAGAGTGGTATAGACGTGGATCAAGCCAAAGTATCAGTAATCAAGACACTTCCCCCACCTATCAAACAAAGAGATGTGAGAAGCTTCCATGGACAGACAGGGTACTACATAAGGTTTATTAAGATTTATAGCAGAATTGTTGCCCCCATGTTTGCACTTCTCACAAAAGACAATGAGTTCATATGGACAAGCAATTGCATGTCAGCCTTTGAAAGTCTTAAACAGAAAACCATCACAGCACCAATACTTCAAGGACCAAACTGGGAAATTTCATTTCACATTCACACCGATGCATCAGATAAAGCAATTGGATCTGTGCTTGGGCAAGAACAAGACAAGAAACCCTATGCCATATACTATATAAGCAAAAATTTGGTTGGGGCAGAACTCAACTACACAGTCACAGAGAAGGAATTTCTAGCAGTCATACATGCAATCAACAAATTCAGGCATTACATTACAGGATACCAAAGTTTTATCCATACTGACCACTCAGCAATCAGATATCTTATGAACAAGCCTAATACCAGTGCAAGAATTATTCGATGGATGCTACTTCTACAGGAATTCAACATCACTATAATAGATAAACCAGGCAAGCATAATGTCATAGCAGACTTTTTGTCAAGAGTAACACATGGGACAGATAATGAATTGGTCCAAGATAACTTCCCTGATGAGCACCTTTTTTCCATATCAATAAAAAGTCCATGGTTTGCTGACATAGCAAACTATTTGGTATCTGGGAAGTTTCCAGAAGATTACAGTTATAAAGAAAGGACAAAAGTAATAAGACAAAGTGCCACATATACATGGATAGAGGGCATGCTTTTTAAATAGGGACCAGATCAAGTACTTAGAAGGTGCATTAGGGAAGATGAGGTACATGACATAATGCATGCCACCCACAATGAACCCTATGGAGGACACTACGCTGCAAAAAGGACAGCCTACAAGATCTTGCAAACAGGGTATTATTGGCCAACACTCCACAGAGATGCTTATGAGTATGTGTCCCATTGTGATGATTTCCAGAGAATGGGAAAGCCAACACAAAAACAAGAAATGCCACTACATCCACGAATTTCTTTAGAGGCATTCGATAAATGGGGATTCGATTTTGTTGGCCCATTCAACCCGCAGTCCAATCAGAAGAGATACATCCTTGTATGCATTGATTACCTTACAAAATGGATAGAGGTAGCAGCACTGGCTGCTGCAAATGAAACCAGTGTGGCCAAATTCTTTACTGAGCAGATCTTTCACGGATTTGGGGTGCCAAGAGAAGCAGTTTCGGACCAAGGACCACAATTCACATAAAATTTAATTGAACACTAGATGAAAAGGAACAATGTAAAGCACAGACAATCATCCTCCTACCACCCTCAAGGAAATGGTCAAGCTGAGGTAACCAATAGGGAATTAGAGAGAATCTTGACAAAAACTGTCCAACTTCACAAAAGAGATTGGGCTGACAGAATTAGTGAAGCAGTCTGGGGTTACAATACTACATGGAAAACAACAACAGGATTCACACCTTATGAACTGGTCTATGGGAAAAAGGTCATGCTACCAATCGAATTTGAAGTAAAAACATTAAGAATTGCAGCCGATCTAAATATGAACCTGTCAGACATTAAAAAAGAATGCATGCTACAGCTAAATCAACTAGATGAATACCGCCAACAAGCACTTACACATACTGAAATCATCCAATAGCAAAGAAAGAAATGGCATGACCAACATTTGAAGGATAAGAAATTCAAAGAGGGTGATTGGGCACTACTCTACGACTCCAGATTTCACACATTCAAAGGAAAGCTAACCACTAGATGGCTTGGACCTTACAGTATACATAAAATTTATGACAATGGGGCTGTGAGAATTATTACAATTGATGATGATGATCCCCATGATAGTGAATGGGCATCGCCTAAAACTCCACAAACAACCAAAGTCCAAATAATAATTTACACAAGTACTCTACTAGCCACAATTGATGCTGATAGAGCATGCTGCAAATCAATAAACTTCAACACATATCATGAAAAAAAATTAAAAAATATATATATATATATATAAAAGAGAGAAAAAAGAAAGAAAAAAAACAAAGAAAAAGATAACAGGAAGTTTACAGGGCATCAACCTATTCAAACGAGCCTACACAATAATTCAAGTGAGACTTCCATCAATTCAACCGAGCCTGCAAAATATATCAAGTGAGGATGCCAATAATTCAAGCGAGGCTGCCATCAATTCAACCGACCCTGCAAAATATATCAAGCGAGGCTGCCAATAATTCAAGCGAGGCTACCATCAATTCAACTGAGCCTGCAAAATATATCAAGCGAGGCTGCCATTTATTCAAGTGATCCTAATATCAATTCAAGCGAGCCAGCCACGCCTACATGCAGAAATCAGTCTCCATCTACTATGGAATTCTTCAAGACACACCATGCCAACCTTTTCCAAACATATTCAAGAGAGCCTGCAAGTTATTAAAGGGAGCCAATCACATCCAACCATGCAATCATCCAAATATAAAAGCACGATCGCCTAATTCGTATCAACAACTGGCACGATTTTCAAAAGCACATATTCAACAAATTCAAAACGTGCAAAACGGAAAAAGCATCCTACGCACGTAACTACCGACATGCAGAAATCAACTACAAAAACCACCATGATAAGATACAGAATCCACCATGCACGAAAAACGCACCAGATCATCAATGCAGGTATGCATACATACCAAGGTAATCTCTAAAATGATTTTATTTGATTTTTATGGTAAAGCACTTTCCCACAATAGAGTCGTTTCTAGTCAGCTGAGGACAGCTTCCATTTCAAATCGGTGGCATAGTGGAATGACCTTCATAATGCATGATTTCTACCAAAGTCCCGTCACCCTTAGCAAATCATGATCGCAACCTTCACCACATGAAGTATAGAGGTCGATCATGAGAAGGCAGAGATCGATCATGAAAAATAGGGGATTAAAAGTGGCAAGTACAGGTATGATGAAAAGAATAGGTGCAGAAAGGCAGTGAATTAGGGTGCATCATATTCCACGATTTTGCATATAAGTAACCACCTGGAATTCTCGAGAAGCAGCCACCATTGTATTCCTTGAGCCTGTAGGCAGAGCTCGACCAAGTTAAAAGTATAAAACTGCATTCTAAAAGCCCTGGTTTGTCTAGTTATAAAGAAGATTTGAAAAATGATGAAGGGTTTTAAAAAGAGTGAACCACAAGATCATAGTGCCATTTATCAAAGATCGAGAGTCCTGTAGATCATTTGCAACTCAGGTTGGATTCCATTTATCCTTGGACTGAGAGGATACCATACAGGGGTAGCCTAGGAGTTCACAAGAAACTTCAAGCATATAAAGGATGAACAGTACATCACCTGGGTGAAGGGGTTACGCATAAAAGTGGATGAGGACATGATAGCCAAACACACTGGTCTTCCAATGGGCCTGCATTGGAGTAGCAACGACCGAGAGGCAAACCACACAGCAAAAGCAGCTTTCTTTGAGCATGGAGAAGTTTATGATGAAGACATAAATGCAGTCAAAAGACCCTCCATGCCAGCACCATGGGATGAAATGGCTGCAATTGTCTTGAGGTATATTAAATGCACTGGAAGATTAAGCTATGTTCCCATTTTCCATTTTCATATTTTAGAGCTTCTTGGGCACAGAAGTCACATTTCATCAAACAACAATATTAGCATTCCATTTTACCTGATCCAATCCCTAGCAGAGATGAGCAGGAAGGTGTCTAAGGGAAAAGAGGATGCTTTGGCCCATCATCGTGGTGTCTGCTGTTGACGTTCAGAGAATGAGGGCTATGCCCTTGCCACCCAAATCGAAAAGTAAGACCACCTCTGTATCAGGGGCAAAAAGAAAAATTGACTTGGACAGTGTGGCCAACACCTTGGTCAAAATAAAATACTCGAAAGAGGACTCCCCCAAATTAGACCCAGATATTCCTACTAGTAGTCAGGGTTCGAAGAGGCATAGCAAGAGATTCACACAGGTATCTAAAATCCGAGTCTCCAAGGAGAAAGAAAGGGAACCCAGCCCCCTGATTAGCAATGTGTCTGATGGTGACATTGATCCTTTTATATATCAAAAGGATCCCACTAGGGATGAAGAAGACGACGAAGAAGAAAAAGAATAAGAAGATGAAGAAGAGAAAGGGAATGAAGAGGAAAAATAGGATACATAAGAATAAATGGACAAAGAAGAAGGGAAGAGCTTACAGGAGCAAGGCAACTTTCAGGAAAACCCTCTAGAACGTAATGAAGACCCCGAGGTCGTTTCTGAGCTCGCTGAAGCACGAGCAGAATTGGAGAGGCTCAGAAATGAGTTGGAAACATTAAGAATTTGGCTAGGAATCCAAGCCACACCTCCCCCATTCTCAACCGAGAAGACACAAATCCTAAATATGCACCATGTAGAAGAGCTCCAGCTGGCCGAGCAAAAGAATTTAGTGCTGCAAGAAAAGTTGGCCGAAGCACAGAGCAAATTAGCAAGGAAGGACCAGGAGATTATCAAAATTAAGGATGTTTTTTCCACTACTATCAGCATATATGAGAGACTGCGTGACCTCAGACCACCATCGGCAGTCTATGCAGTTTATTTACAAGAGAAATGGGGCGAATTCCAGCTCCAGAGGTTGAAGAAAGATATCCCTATAGAGGTAAGCACTCCTAAAGAAATCATTGATGCATCTTTGAACTCCATAGAGCTGGAGAAAGACCAATTGAGTGAGTTCTTCTTGCACAATTTCGTAGTTTCTGGCTCGCCCAACTGGTCGCCAAACCCATATGTGGGTGATTTCCAGTTAAGGGCATTGTGTTCGTGGATGAACCACGAAATTGAGCGAGCCTAGGACTATCATCTCTATGTTGCATCCAAATGGAAAACCCCATTAATGATCAGACCTGAGCCAACTCACCCTGAGGGAATAATATATAATCACAAGATCCTCACTCAGGACGAGGAACTGATACCCATTCTCCTCGCAAAACAACAGGAGTCGGTGATTCATTTTGACATTACACTCCGCAACACACAAAAGGAAGTTAATGAGTCCATCAGGGTAAGGTGGAGTAGGGTGGCAAACAACCTAAAACGAAGAGAACTCCACTCTCCTTTCAAGCTTAAGGATGCTCTCTTCAAAACCATACTCTACAAAGAATCCCTGGCAAGAAACCAAATCGGGTAGATTGGGATGAGACTGAATCCCCCGTTCTTTCTTTCCCTCGTCCTCAAAGAATAGATTAATGAAGAGGAGGAGAGGAAGGCATGGGCCAGGGAGGATCAGAATTTTGGATATCTCAGGCAGGCAGGGGCACCTAAGGTGGTAGCATGGGATATCAAGGAGGTCATCGACGAATGGAATAAGTCACCCAAGGATGGGTGAATCCTTCAAGTAGGGGAGAGAATGATGGGTCCATTTTTCAGCTATTTGATAACCCTTTTTCCATAGTCCAGCTGAAGCAATGGTAAAGAAACACACTCAATTGTGGGAAAAGTGTTTTACTTTAATTATTTAATGAAATTGTTTTTATGATTAATCTTGTATGTTAGAATGCGTATCAAATAAACTGATTATATGGAAACCAAGCATGATTGAGCAGGTTCGGGGTCATTAAAGGATGGACATGTAGAAGACGAAAGGATCACCAAGCTCGGCGCCATGTTTCCTGATTTATAGAGGATGCACTCCCACTTTCAAGATGAATCCGCATTTTGACAATCAGTTAGGATCAGAGTTAAATCATATAAATATGGACCTCTTGGGTAGCGAGAGGCCCCTGCTGTTATTTTTGGGGAAAGACATTATTTTTAATGTTTTCTGCATTATTGAGATACTGAGAAGTATAGACTTCTATTTTGACATGGATTTTATATATTAATGAAAGATTGATGATTAATTCCAGCGAGCGTTTTTGAGTTTTTATTCTCTCCTGAGTACGGGTTGGGGAGGGCCCCTCCAACACATAGGTCAGGAGATTCCTATTTGCAGGTATTTTTCCAATTATGCATTTTACATTGATGAACAGTTCTATGATATATGGGAGCATTGAATGATTCATTATTTATGTAGTAGTTTAGAATGCATTCCGTAGTACAGTAAAACGATTTCAGTAGTCCTGTAGGTTCTTTCTTTCAACACATATTTTTATCAACGATTACATGTGTAATAGCTTTGCTTTCAATGTCATGGTTTAGATCTAGAGTTCACTGCAGTTTCTCATCGTGATTAGTTTCTTTTGACTTCTTATTAATATATGGGTAAGCATAGAATGATCGTATTTCAATTCTAGATTGGTAAAACAAGTTAGATCAAGACTCCAATTTTGTGCGCAGATAGTAGTTACATACTTTGTTTCCCCAATAGTAGAATAGCTCTGTTATTATATTTTCATTCTCAGCATTTAGTTATTTCAGCATTTTAATTATTTCAAATAGATTTACTATTTTTGTATCTTCATTTCTTAGAATAGATCAGCATCTAATTACTTCAACATTTTAATTATTTAAAATAGATTCCCTGCTTTATTTCTCAGAACATATTTACTGCTTTCAACACTTTAATTCTTTTAATTAGATTTATTGCTTTCCAGTATTTAATTCCATAGCATAATCAGTTTTCACATTTAGTAGACAATCCTTAGAACATCGATACCGACATCCAACTGTGACAAAAGATTATCCTATAAGAGCACAGATAGTGCATGCATCTCTCAAGTTTGTACGTTCCCCGGGTTGACATTTAAAGTAGGCTCTTGGTATAGCTGCCCTCATTAGGCATCCACATTAGGAGCTCACCAGCAGGAGAGAGAGATTGATGTGGAGCTGATGGGCAGGATTCGGGACAACCCAAATGTGTGGGAATCCTTGGCTGTGGGCGAACTTCTAAAGTTTGCTCAGGTTCCTATTATGCGTTCAGTTAGAGATCTGCTGAACAAGTTGGTTGACATCTGGGTCCTGGAGGAGGTGGCTTTCATGGTGCGAGGTGAGCGATTGGAGATCACCTTGACCGATGTTTATTTTCTTACTAGCTTTCCCCATTTGAGGGAGATCGAGGAGTTGCATCCAAGGATTCTGGCAGGTTTGGACATTGAAGATCTACTGGAGAGATTCTACGTTCCGGGTGCCCGTATACAGAGCAATGCATTGAGTGTCTCTAACCTACGGGAGCCAGCAATGCAGGAAGTGGTTGCTTGTGTTTTGCAGGTTCTTGGTGCACAAGCACCCCATCGTTTGTCTAGGGGATAAACGATGATGGTAGACAGTGTCCTGAGGGGGACCTATTTTGCTTGGGGGAAAATGTTTTTGGCCTATGTTCGGTGAGAGCTGAACAAGGTTAGTTAGGAGGGGGGAGAGTCTAATTATGCTTCTTTCGTCTGTTGTTTCTTTTTTGAGCAGGTCCCTACCTTGCGGCCACGTGTGCCAGTTCGGGAGGGGTTGAGGAGTGAGCCACGGATGGTGCGGTGGGGGGAGATGATGCCCCGAGGTGGTGGTGGTATCCGATGGTTCTTTTCGGTGGAGATGTATGATCATAGGGAGCAGATGCCCCTACTTATTGATGATTATCCATATGCTAGTATGGACTTCCAAGGAGATCCTGAGATCCCTCGGGCTCAAGGACAGGCCTAGGGTTTGAACAGTATGTCTTTGTTTTTGGTTCTATGTTATATCAAGTTTAGATGTTTTTGTTATGAGTATAGCTAGAGATATCTATATGATATTGACTTGGTTCACTTGTGTGATTGTGCAGATATTGGTCCGAGGCCACCAGCTGATCATATACGCCATCAGGGACGGATGATGGTGGTGGCACCTCCACCTGTAGTGGCACCGCCTCCTCGTACTTGAGGAGTTGTGCTTCCTCGAGATGATTCCCTAAAGGGCATACGTGAGACTTTAGAGGGGCTTCTAGTGGGAGGACCAAAGGAGTGTTGGAGGGATTTGGATCATCCTACTATCGAGTGTTGTTTCGATGCTCCCCGTGAGTGGCAGTCGATCTTGTTGAGAGTGGCTATGGTGATGGACGAGAGGAGAGCTCGGGATCAGTATGATCTAGAGCAGCTAGAGGAGGAGGAGCCAAAGGATCTCGGTGATCATGATGATTAGGTGATCTTATACCTTCCCCCAAATGTTGATGAGCATATGGGGATGATTTTGTTGATACACATTTTGTATGGCTAGTGTATTTTTTGTATATTTGGGTGTGGAGGGCACTCCTGACATTATGACTTTTATGATAATATATATATATATATGTTTTGGTATATAGTCGTGTATGCACGTGGATGCACATCTTGTCTTGATTACATTTTGTTGCATGTAGATGCAATTGTAGCTTGTTTGTTTTCCTTTGGAGGCATGTTTGACTTTTTGTACACCCGTGGAGGCATATCGTATGCATGTGGATACAATGTTTTACTTCTTTGTATTTCCGTGGAGGCATATGTTATGCACGTGGATGCAATGTTTAGATTTTTTGTATGCCCATGGAGGCATATTTTATCCATGTGGATGCAATGTTTTTATAATTTTATAATGCCTATGTGATGCATGTCGTGATGTCCTACATGTTTTGGTTGATGTGCCAATCTAGAATGTTGTTAGCCATTTGGTCTGCTACAGTGTTATGATTTCTTGGGACATGAGTAAAAAGGATGGATTCAAAATGTCGAATCATTTGTTTTGTGCATAGGAATTTTCTAAATAGATAGGGATCATGCACCTGGTAATAGTTGTTGAGCTGGGAAACAAGGAGCTAGGAGTCCAGGAAAACACGAAGGTGACTTATGCCCATGTGGAGAGTGGCGGTGAGGAGGCCATTCATGGCATCGTACTCAGCTTGGTTGTTTGTAGCAGCACCTATACACACTCCATTGAGGTGGATCAACTCATGTGAAGGGGAATAAATTACCCAAGCTAGTGAAGTGAGAATTGGAGACCAACGGCTTGCGCCATCGGCAAAACCGACGTGGTAGAGTTGGGAAGGATCCATCTCATAACCCTGGAGGATTTGAAGCTGTCTTAATGTACATGGTGATGGTAGGTCCACTATGGCTTGAACTTTTAGAGGGTCAACGGTGATCCCTTTTTCTGAAATGACAAACAACAGCAGGCGACCTGCTGGAACACAAAAGACACACTTGAGTGGGTTCAAGCGGATGTTGTATTTTCGACAACGCAAGAAAAGTTATCGAAGATCATCTAAATGGTCAGATTGTTTCTTAGATTGAGCGGTGAGGTCATCTAGATAAACTTATATAATTTTATGCAGATCATGAAAGCAATAAGTCATGGCACATTGGAAAGTGGCTCCTGCATTCTTGAGACCGAAAGGCATGATGCAATAGGCGAAGGTGTCCCATGGGGTAGTAAAAGCGGTCTTGTATTGATCTTCTTTATGGATTTTTATTTCGTTGTATCTGGAGAAACCATCCATAAAAGAAAGTACCGCATGCCCTGCACACTCATCGATTAGTTGTTCAATAAATGGTGTGGGGGAGTTGTCTCTGGGACAAGCTAGGTTGAGGTCACGGAAGTTAGTACATACGCGGATGTTGCCGACTTTCTTATTAACTGGTACTAGATTTGAAACCCAGGTGGTATATGTAATAGGGTATATGAAACTTGTTGCTCGAAGCTTCTCAATTTCTGCTTTGACGACTGGAAGCTTGGATGGGCGAATGGGACGTTGTTTCTGGAGGACCGCTGATATGTTGGGCCAAGTGTCTATGTGATGTTCTACGATGGTAGGATCAAGACCAAGCATCTCAGTATAAGACCAGGAGAAGACATCTCGAAATTCTTGGAAGAATTTCTTATAAGCTTGGGTTTCTTTTTCAGTGCATGATGTGCCCAAAGAGATAAGCTCAGGTTTTCCAGGGGTGGTGGTGTTGGCTTGGTTTTACAACCAAACTTAGTGCTATGGGCACCTGCTAACTAGAAGCAGCAGTTTCAATACTAAGCAAAAACAATAAACTAAATCTAAATCTAAGCTAAACTATCATGTGCATATCATAATAAAATTTTGAATTAAAAAAACAAGAACAAGAAAATATAGAAAATAAATTTGTATTGAAAATGGGGGCAAGCAAGTGCTTGCAATAGTAATACCTCCAAATGATGAAGATAGTTGAGAAGCTCCAAGGATGAGCAGCTCCAAACTCGAAAGAGTCCTTTCTCCAAGGTTGCTACAATGGCCAAAAGCTCAAGGGAGATTTTGGCAGCATGAGGATAGGAATATGAATGGATGTGAAATGAGGAGCCCCTACCACCTTTTTATAGGTTTTGGTGGTGGGGAATACCATTTATGGTTTTGTGGAAACCAATGGTATTGACCAACATGGTTTAGGTACTTTTCCCTCCTTTTTCCTTTTTTGAATATTTTTATTATTTTTATTCCCTTTTTAATATTTTTGGGAATTTTGGACCCTTTTTGAGGGTTTTTTTTATGTTTTTTCAGGAAAAATAATCTTTTTGAGTGGGAAAAGGGGTGTACTAAGGCCTTTTGGTGACCTTATGTTGGCTTCAGAGGATCAAATGGTGAAAAAGTGGACAAATGGGTCATGTGAATAGGGAAATGACCTAGTGAGCACTTTTTGGGTGTTAACAGATTGCCCCCTGATTTGTGAGGGCAGGAGCTCATCGTATGGCCGATAGACATCATAGTTTTTTTTTTTGTCTTTTTTCTGGGGTTTGGGGAGGAGAAGAGACCGTTTGGAGTCTGGATCCACGGACCTTGGAAGCTGCAAAAAATAAACAAATGTTACATGGCCTCAATATGAATGAGGAATAATCTCTGATAATGGATGAGGCAGGCATACCCATGCTCGTATCAAGACATAACAATTAGTCCCAAGAAGGGGGGATCTAATACATAAAAAATATACTGGTACATCATAATGATCCAGAGGGGACATTATTTTGGGATGTACTCATGATCATGATGGATCTCAATAACTGATACACTAGAATAACTGATCAACTGCTGAAACTGAAGGTGTCTAACATCTGTAGGGACTCAAAGAGTGTGAGTCATCTCTGAGAATTATTGTAACTGTATACTTAAGGGAGTATGAAGCTGGGGTACATCTGAATGCTGTCGCCATGCGCAACCTAGACATCTATAGGAAAATTATAACTTGTTGTATCCATAGGTAGACTCTCAAATGTGGAGGAGTCAGATGGTATCCGGGGTCTTCGTCTAATAACTGAACGGACCGATGCCCCGTGCGAGTCTCAACAATGCGATCAAGGTGTTGAAGTCGAGCATGTGAGAAACAACTATTTGGAGAGGCACTGAGGACTCTTCTCGAAATGATTCGTAGGCACTCATCATAAATGGTGATGAGTCCAAGACACAGGGACCTCTAGGTCTATCCTCTGGAATAAATTTGGTTGTCGTAGACAGAGGGAGACCAGCAACTAACAAGGCAATGATGTTTCCTTGATAGGAGAATGAGGTGTAGAACTGAAGTGTGGTAGTACTGATGGTAGGATTGACATACTTGGGGGATGGGAAGTAACTGGGGTTATATATGGGATAGAATCAAAATTCCTTTGCTCAGAGCATGATGACATGGTTGACCTGGCAGCGTAGAGACCTGACTTATAGGTGTGGGTGTCATTGCTTTTCAAGGACTGAAGGGTATGTGTTGACTCTAGGGGGGTCATGCTGATGGGTGTTGTCGAGGGAGTCTCAGGGTGACATACTACAGAATGCTCTGAACAAAGGCGATCAAAAAAAGGGGGAAGCTGCCCTATGAGTAGATGTGATCTGTTGTGGCGCCAAGGGGCACCATTGGGACCTTCTTCGTAGTTTTAATGAGCTCCAAGAAGGGATAAAAGTGTGCTCTGAAATGGTACTATCCTGTAGATTTGTGAGCCCAGGACTGTTCGTGCTCATTGGTGCTTTCATTTTTAAGGAGTCTGAAAACGATAAGAAGACTCTGCAGTGGTTATGACTACTGTCCTGTTGGTTTTACGAGCCCAGGATGGTGATTGCTCGAGGTCGCTTTCATGTTTAGAGAGTCTGAAAGCGGTAAGTGGACTCCATTGGTGTTCTTTTTCGTAAGTTTAGTCTCCAAGGCCCGAAAAAGCATAAAATGATGCAGATGGAGAACTCTTCTAGCCGATGTGGCTAGAGTATTCCTTTTTCATAATTAGTCTACAAGGTCCAGAAAAGGGGTAAACTTATACCAGGTAGACGCCCTTTCAGATACGTTTAACGAGCATGAAAGGAAGCAAGATTGCTTAGCGATCTTTTCATTGTTTTAGGAGCCGGAAAAGAGCTTAACAGAAACTCCCTAAGTGCCTTTTTCGTAAAAGGGATTGCTCAGCCCGAAAAAGGGATAAAATCATACCGAACAACAAGGGATTGATGGGAGCGAGAAAAGGTCTCAAGCATCATCATGTGTGCGGGACACTCGATCCGGTGACATAAAGATTGTCAACCAGGCGCAACGGTCATTGTGGCATGCAAACCGAGGTGATGGGTGACACTTTTTCTAAAAATGCCTAAAAAATCAGGAGGTGAGAGCGAGAAATGATCTCAAGCATCATCACCAGCGCGGAAAACTGAATCCGACGATATAAGGTTTGTCAAAAATGAAGGACGGCCGATGTGGCACGCAAACCGAGGCGACAAGGGGGGCATGGAAAAATGCCCAAAAAACCTGGGCGTGAGAGCAAGAAATGATCTCAAGCATCATCACGAGCGTGGAAAACTGAATCCGGCGATAAAACTTGTCGAAAACGGACGCCGGCCGATGTGGCATGCAAACCGAGGCAACGAGGGGGCATGGGGAAAAATGCCCGAAAAATATGGACGTGAGAGTGAGAAATGATCTCAAGCATCAACACGAGCGTGGAAAACTGAATCCGGCGATATAAGACTTGTCCAAAATGGACGACGGCCGATGTGGCACGTAAATCGAGGCAATGAGGGGTCATGGAAAAAATGCCCAAAAAATCTGGACGTGAGAGCAAGAAATTATCTCAAGCATCATCACGAGTGCAGAAAACTGAATCCGGCGATATAAAACTTGTTGAAAATGGATGCCGGCCGATGTGGCACGCAAACCGAGGCAACGAGGGGGCATGGAGAAAAATGCCCAAAAAATCTGAACGCGAGAGCGAGAAATGATCTCAAGCATCAGCACGAGCGCGGAAAACTGAATCCGGTGATATAAGACTTGTCCAAAACGGATGACGGCCGATATGGCACACAAATCGAGACGGTGAGAGGAAAAAAGGGGAAAGATCTATCATGAAGTACAATAATCGACGATGGTGTCCATCCAGTTTACTATGGGTAAAATCGCTTAAGGTACAGCCCGTTGCATGGGTTGCGAAGGGGGTTTCCTTCTGAATCAGTCAGAATGTATGCCCCCAGTCCGAGGCAGGTGTGTATAATATATGGGCCTTGCCACATGGACACAAACTTTCCTTTCCCAGTTTTGTCATGAGCTTGATCGTAGGCGAGGACAAGGTCCGCTTCAGAAAAATTTCTTGGGTGGACATGTTTATCATAATTTAATTTGGAGCGGTTCTTGGCTGCTTCCATGGTTTGAATGGCTGTGCGCCGATCTTCATCGGCCTGCTCCAGGAGTAGTAAGCGTTGCTCGATTGGGGCAGTCGATGGGGAGGACGGATTCGACACCGTGAACTAAGTGGAGAGGGGTAAAACCGGTGGCGGTTTTAGTTGACGTGCGGTATGCCCATAGTGCTGGGAAGAGCATGTGGTGCCAATTTGACTTGTGTTTGTCTACAGTGCACTGGAGGATGGTTTTCAAAATTTTGTTTATTGCTTCGACTTGGCCATTTCCTTGGGGGTAGTAAGCAGAGGAAAAATGGTGTTCAAATTTCAGTAGGGTTGATAGTTCTTTCCAGACGGCATCTTCGAAGTGAGATCCGTGGTCTGAGACAAGTTGCTTGGGCACTCCAAAATGTGCAATAACATGGTTGAGAAAGAACCGTGTTGCGGTCTCGGCTATGCAATTGTAAGTTGGCATGGCTTCTGCCCACTTCGTGAAATAATCTACGGACACAATAATATGTTTGTGACCATTGGCTGACGTGGGATTGCAGTCAAGGAAGTCGATGGCCCATTTGCAAAATGGTCCGGCAGTAACGATTGGATGAAGGGGGGCGGGTGGGGTTCTTGCTTTGGGGGCAAAAAGTTGACAGTTTTGGCAATGTTTGACTGCGGTGATGCAATCAGTGAATAGTGACGGCCAAAAGTACCCTGCACGAATGATCTTTTGGGCGGTGGCCATGCCGGAGAAATGGCCTCCGCAGGCACCGCTATGACAATCATTGAGGACTTGTTCCGCCTCGCTATGGGATAGGAAACGTCGTAGGATGGTATCAACGCCGTGTCGATAAAGTACATCCCCTAATAAGAGGTATCAGGGGGCTTGGTGACATATATGACGGCGTCTGTCACGATTGATGTGGGGTCAAAATTTCTGCGTGCGGACGTAAACTAGGATGTCATCGTACCATGGGTCGTCAGACGAAATAACGAAGATGTGATCATCAATCAGATCCGTTTGAATGGCGGGTGATGACGAAGAGGATGGGAGGTCAGTGAAGAGATGGGCAAGTGCGAGGGCTTTGGTGCTCTTGGGAGTTTTGAAAGTGAGGTCATACTCTTGGAGGATAATGACCCATTTAGCAACACGACCTTGTAGGAGCTGACGGTTTAGGAGATAGACCATAGGGTTGGAGTCGGCGACGACCGTAGTATGACCGAGTAGAATGTAGTGTCGTAATTTTTGGATGGAAAAGACTACAGCCAGGGCTAATCTTTCCTCGTATGGGTAACGTAGGGGTGGGCCAGACAAGGTCTGGCTGACGTAATAAATGACATGTTCTTGGTGGGAGGCATCTTCTTGGACCAAGACTCCAGACACGGCATGTTCAGATGCTGAGACATAAAGGATGAATTCCTAAGAGAAATTTGGTGGGGCGATCAAAGGGGCTTGTGTGAGAGATTTTTTGAGGGCTTTGAATGCCATTTCTGCTTGCTCATCCCAAACAAAGGGTATGTGGGTGCGAAGTAGGCGTAAGAATCCGTGAACTTTGGTGGCGTAATCTGGTACGAAGCGACGAAGGAAATTGGACCGCCCCTGCAAACTCTGGAGTTGCCGAAGCGTGCGCGGGGAGGGAAGGTCTAAGATGGCTTTGACTTTCAGGGGATTAACAGTAATTCCATCCTGGGAAACAATGAAACCCAACAAACGGCCTGCAGGAACGCAAAAGACACACTTGTGTGGTTTCAAGCAGATTTTATTTATGCGGCAGCGCAGGAAAACTTGCCGGAGGTCGTTAAGGTGGTCTGACCGTTTCCGGGAACGAGCTGTAAGGTCATCAATATAGACCCGCATGATATGGACCAAGTCGTGAAAACAATAGGTCATGGCCCGCTGGAAGGTGGCACCAGCATTTTTGAGGCCGAAAGGCATGACACAATAGGAAAATGTGCCCCATGGGGGGGTAAAGGCAGTCTTGTACTGATCCTCCTTACGGATCTGAATCTGGTTGTATCCAGAAAAACCATCCATGAAAGATAGGACTTCATGCCCCGCACACTCATCAATGAGTTGGTCAATGAATGGTGTGGGGAAATTGTCTTTGGGACAGGCGCGGTTTAAATCATGGAATTCAGTACATACTCTAAGGGTGCCTTGTTTTTTGTTGACAGGAACGGGGTTTGAAACCCATGTGGTATAAGGAATAGGATAAATGAATCCTGCTTCGCGAAGTTTCTCAACCTCGGCTTTAACAGCGGGGAGCTTGGAAGGATGAATGGGTCGCTATTTCTGACAAACGGGGGGGACATCAGGCCATGTGTCAATGTGGTGCTCTATAATGGCGGGGTCAAGACCAGGCATTTCCGTATAGGACCAGGCAAAGACATCCCAGAATTCTTGAAAAAGTTTTTTGTATGCCTGAGTCTCTGCTTGAGTGCAAGATGCACCTAGCGAGATGAGCTCAGGTTTCCCAGGTGTGGTGGAAATGTCAATTTGTATAATGGGGGAAATGTTGGACATGTTCCCTTCTTTGAAGGCATCCGGTGCTGGGATGGGGTCCTTCAACCAATCGACCTCAGTGGGTATGAAATCTTTCAACTCGACTGATAGCTGGTTAGATGCCGTGGATGTATTTGCCTGTGGGAGGAAGTAGGAGCGATGATGCATATCGTCCCAAGGATAGTCGGGTGCAGTGAGTGTTTCCAAGATTTGCTCATCAATACGGAAGTAGTCAGACCATAAATCAAGGGGTTCTGGTTTGAAAGTGGTCTTTGAGGAGATCATATAGATGGTGTTAATCTCTCCGGATGAGGATGATGGGGGAGGGTAGATCTCCTCAATGAGGGGAGGAGATATTTCTAAGTCGACGTTGTTCAACTCATACAATGCTGCTCTGTAATCTGGGATATCAGGACAGTGATGTGAGTAATGGCCGTAAACACTGCATATGGCACAAGGGTGGTTAGTGCGCAGTGACTTATCACGAGGCTTGGGATTTGGGTCGAGTTTGACAACCGGGATGTTAAGGTCGTCATCCAGCATTTGCATGTGTTCTTGTAATGCAGGTAACTGTGGACACTGATGGGTTGGATGGCCTAACTCATCACACAATGAGCATTTGGGAGGAGCATGAAATACGGGAGGAGGTTTAACTGCTTTGGGTGGGGGTACCGCAGTGTATGGTTGTGGGCCTCTGCCCCTAGTGGGCCTGATGGGAGGAGGGGGATTTGTAGATGACGAAGGAGTCGCGATACCAGGAGGTGGTTGGGTAGAAGTGACGATGGGTTGCACCGGCTGCAGGATGACATTTGTTGTCGGCGGGGGAACGGGAGGCGAAATATACCACACGGGTAATCCCAATGTTAACCCGGGGAGGCTAAGGGTAGCCATAACGGGAGCACTTACTACAACCGAAGGAGGGAATAGAAAGGGGATTGTGTGGATGGGTGTAACCCCAATGTGACTAGGTACCAATGGTGGTTTAGGAAACAAGGAGGGTTGACTATCGAGTTGTTGTGAAAGAGTGCAAAGGTTAGCGACGTGGGTCTCCGGTGATGGTGGCGGAATGGCCTGGAATGTAGAAGTCATCGGCGCGTTGGAGTATAGTCCGGGTCCCACTGAGGAAATGAATGAGGTAGTTGCACCACAAACAGGTTGTTCAACCATGGGGAGAACATTTTTAGGTGCAGCGGGGGCCTTGGGATCGTAATAGGTGAGTTGGTCCACCTTGACCACGCGTCCCTCATGGGGGAACTGCATGGTACGAAAAACGGATGAGGCAATAGCCCGCATGGAATACATGTAACTACGGCCAAGTAAAAGGTTATAGTCAAGTTGTGCTTGATGACCTCAATGTCAATGAGCATGGTTTTACCCGTGAGATGGACGAGGACATTAGGTAAGAGACCCTGGGGTTGAGCCGAACGGCCGTCGTAGGCTCGCAACGCAGTGGTGGACTGCTGGAGAGTGGGAGATCCCAACTTCTACCAAATGAATGTGGACATGACTCATGTAGAGGCCCCTTCATCGATAATGCACTGATGGATGACAAGATTCCGAACGGAAATGGAAACTTGGAATGCTAGACTGGAAGGCAGTCAAGGTTCAGATTGGTCTGAATCGAATGCAATCAGTTGTGAATCATTGGGGTCAATCACGCCAATGGCAGAGAGCAAAGTCTTGCGCTGTGAAGGGCAGTTTTTTAGGACTTCCAAAGCAGACATGGCTGCAAGAGACTGGGCTAAGTCGTCGACAATGCTGTAATTTGACGCAGCGCGAGCATTGGGATTATTATTGATGCGACGAAGTGGGAAGCGAGGTGCTTTGGGAGCGCCATCAAGCAGAGTTGGGGGTATACATAACGTCTGATATGTGGGATTAACGTTAGTTTTCTTGTCGGCCGGAGGGGCTTCAGAGGTGGAGCCGTATTGATTTCGACGGGTTTGGAGGTTGGCATCGATAGTTGACATCATCAACAAGTGGTGAGTACCTGAATCGAACATGGGTTGATCAGGAGCGGCATAAGTGATCTGTTTTGGTGACGCGTTGCCCTGACGGGGAGCTAACGGCTGAGTGTTCACTACACCTTGGGTTGGAAAGGGATTTTGCAACACCAAAGGTTGATGCTGTGGTTGTGGAGGATTGGGTGGCGGCTGATGAGCCGCTTGCCCCTAACGATGGGCATCATCAGTCCAGAGTTGCCGAGCTCGCTCCAAATGTGGGCAAGCATGTGTGTAATGACCATAAACCCCGCAAATAGAACAAGGATGATTTGTTCTAAGATTATTTTTTTTGGGCTGCCTGGGATTACGATCCGGATTCTGGTTGGGAGGTGCAGCGTTATTATTTTGCGGAGGATTGGGAGGTGGAGGACCTTGCTGATGCTGTTGGTTATTACCACGGTTACGTCCTCTTCCACGGTTCTGCTGCGCATTTTGGTTGCGCTGGTTATTCTGGTGTTGGGGCTAGTTGTGCTGTGTGTACACTTTCCCTTGAGCAGTGGGAGGATTTTGGTTTGCCGCAGGTGCGGGAGCAGGTTGTGGTGGATAATACACCGGTGGAGTTGGGAGTGGACCAGATACCTACTGGGGTTGTTGGTAACTCGGAGCTATTGGAGGTGTTGGGTTAGCTGTCGTAGCTAGCTGTGGGTAGTACACTGGTTGAGGTGCGGTTGGTACATGACAAAAGCACTGAGGTGGACATGAAGGTCCATGGGTATGGTGGTGATGTGCCATGGGAGCATATGAATTGGTTGCCCCAGATTGAGATGTAGCCCGCGAAAGGTCGGGACCATGGCTAGGATGTGCAATGAAAAAGGGTTGGGGTTGCGAGGTCAAACGACCAATGATGCCATCTGCGGCATGGGATGCCCCCGGTGCATTGTGTTGGGATGACTCTCCTTGACGGGCGTCTGGTATAATGGTATACAGATAACCCAACTGGGCGTAAATGAGATCAAACTATTGGGCTTTGAGGATGGCCTCTTCTTCAGACTGGGGTCTTTTGGATGCCACATCCTTCGCAATGAGAGGGAGGAGGGATTTTAGAAACCAATCTAGGAAGATACGGTCGTCTAACTTGATTTTGTAGAGGCTTCGGCGTCGATGCCACTCATGAATGTGTTCAGTGATGTGGGTGGCCGTGTTCTGTCTGCAAGACAGTAGGATCTCGACGCCCGCATCATAGTGGACAAGTAACTGAAAGAACTGCAGGAAGGTCGAGGCAAGGGAGGTAAAGGTGGCATGGGTCCCATGGGGCTGCTCGATATACCACTTGGCTACAGAGCTAGTGAAGGTGCACTGTAACAGACGGAGGCGGATAGAGTCATCCACTATGGAGTTGGAGGAACACCATAGATGGAAGGACATGATATGGTTCTGGGGGTCCTCACCTGCCTTGCCCTCAAACTTAGGGATGTCAGAGGGGAGTTTGGTGGGCATGTGAGGCCACACAGGATCGTGTCTGATAGGATCATTGGTAAGCCTGGCTAAGTTTGGTAAGTTCAGACTTGCCATGTAAGGTAAGGTAGCAGATGTATGTGGCGTAGTGACTGGGATGTGACTAGTCATGGTGGTATGATGTAGGGGTCCAGTAGCGCCTAAAGGTATGCTCGGTATTGAAGGTATGTGTCCTCCAATAGGTGTGGTCTGGTATGGGCCAGTGCTTCCAAGTGCAACATGGGTTACACTTGGGTTAGGAATAGTAGTGGTGATTCCTGGAATCTTGGTTGTGGGAATCAGAGGGGGTGTGACCCCTATGTTGGGCATACCCATAACAGGTGGTGGCCCTGTGTTGGGAATTCCTATAACAGGAGGTGGCCCTGTGTTGGGCATTCCTAAAGGTGGAGTGTTGCCCATATTAGGCATACCTAGTGGGGTGGGTGTTGCCATGGATGGCACCGCAGTAGAAGGGTCTGTGGATGTCTCTCTTATGGTGCTGGTAAAAAGTGGGTCAAAAGGTGTTCCAGCCATAAGGTTGGTTGGGAATAACGCAGTGGGGTTTTCAGATTATGCCTCAGAATCAGAAGTGAAGTGAGGTGTGTCAGAATCAGATGACCGTATGGTTGACCGATGATGTGTTGAGTCAAGGGATAAGGCTCTACGTCGATGACGTGGAGAGCCAAGTAGACTGAACTCTGGGAGTTCACCCCATAGAGGATGAGAGCGTCTAAAATTCTCAATGGTGAGAAATAAGTTTTTGTGTAAAAATCTGTATGTGTAAAAATGGTAATGTATGAAAAACTCAAAACCCTAATGCAACCAAGGGTGCAAGAAGGGGAGTGAAAAATGAAGGCTCTCAGGCCAAAAAATAAACCTCAAAAAGGCACTTATTATAGCAGCTGTGCTATAATAAGTGGAGGGATGCAATAAACGGTCAGAGTACCAACATGCAAACAGCTTCTAGAAAAAATAGGTGTAACTAGACCAAAGGTGGATTGAATCATGCAAACACCTAACTAAAAGTATTGTGAATCAACAAACGATATTCTCTGCAAGGTGATGAGATCCAAGTCAAACAATATGAGTGTTGAGTCAACGGCTAGATATCCCCCTACCGAGAGGGACACCAGGTAATCAATCCTCAAAGAATGGCTACTAGGATACTCCGTTCATGACACGTCGAGAAAAGGTAAATCTGTCGTTTGGTCCTTTTACCGCAATACCCCCATACAGGGATATCCCGAGAACTGCGAATGGTAGCCCTTCGGTTACTGAATGGATTTCGGTATTCCACTCAGGCTTCCGGAACCATCCTCGCGACTTCAACCCTCCTAGGGGAGAGGCCTTCCCACAAACTGGTTGTGACCGTGCCAATAAATACTAGGAGATTTTGGCTCCCTAATGGACAACTTCTATGTCTCAGATGTAATAACTGAGGGGTGTTATTGGAACAGCTATCCCCCCAATACTACCTAGCTACAAAGTTCTTTTAGTGTTCCCCAAGTGGGGTTAAAATTTTGTTGAAGTTAGGGTTCGTTTTAAGGCTCAGTTTAAATTAAGTGTTTGAGTGGGTGCACGTGTGGTATTTAAATTGAAATTGAAAAAGTAAATGTTTTACAGAAAATATTCGAAAAACAAAGGATCTTTTTGAAATATGAAAAGCAAATAATATGACTTTTTCGATAAATGGAAATTAAATGCTTTGCAAAGACTATTCAAAAAACAAAGGATCTTTTGAAATATGAAAGCAAATAAAATGACTTCTTTAAGAAATAAACGGATTTCCTTTTCGAAAATTGCTATGGGCAAAATATTAAAGAAGTAAACAGCAATTTTTTTTTTAATCTAGATAAAATGCAAAATAGATCCTTCTTTCAATTTCTGAAAATTTTTAAAAAGATTCTTTCAAAGGTGCATCCTAAATAGTAAAATTTTTCTATGGCTGTAAAATATGCAAGATTTCTAATACTGGAAAATGTGCTATGTGGGCAGCAAATACAGTAAGAAATTAATTTTTTTAAAAATTCGGCCGAATGAAAAAAATTAGCATCGCTGGTTTTGACAGAACAACCACGATGGACCGCGCGGGTTTCTGTCGCACAGTCGTGATGGGCAGCGCGGGTTTTGACCGCGAAGCCGCGATGTGCAGTGTGGGATTTCGTCACACAGTCGTGATGTGCAGTGCGGAAAAGGTCCGCGAAGCCACATTGTGCAGCGCGCTAATGGGCCGCGAAGCCGCAGGGAACCACATGGAAAAAAGCCGCACAGTCACAATGAGCCGCACGACTGTTGGGCAAAAAGCCGCGAGGCGAAACCCGTACGCGGACGCCAAAAAATGAACTCGAAAATTGAGAATTTCGGGCTATTAATGGCTAAAAAATGGGCCAATATCTAGAATAGAAATGGATCTGCTGTCTAGGGTGGCAGATCTATGAGTTAAACTAACTAATACAATCAAAAAACAAGATCTAAAGCAAAAGTGAGATCTAGAAATTCAAAAGCAGCGGAGTCGCCAAAAACTGTTGGCTTGGTTTTGCAACCAAGCTTAGTGCTATGGGCACCTGCTAACTAGTAGCAGCAGTTTCAATATTAAGCAAAAACAATAAACTAAATCTAAATCTAAGCTAAACTATCATGTGCATATCATAATAAAATTTTGAATTAAAAAAACAAGAACAAGAAAATATAGAAAATAAATTTGTATTGAAAATGGGGGCAAGCAAGTGCTTGCAATAGTAATACCTCCAAATGATGAAGATAGTTGAGAAGCTCTAAGGATGAGCAGCTCCAAACTCCAAAGGGTCCTTTCTCCAAGGTTGCTACAATGGCCAAAAGCTCAAGGGAGATTTTGGCAGCATGAGGATAGGAATATGAATGGATGTGAAATGAGGAGCCCCTACCACCTTTTTATAGGTTTTGGTGGTGGGGAATACCATTTATGCTTTTGTGGAAACCAACGGTATTGACCAACATGGTTTAGGTACTTTTCCCTCCTTTTTCCTTTTTTGAATATTTTTATTATTTTTATTCCCTTTTTAATATTTTTGGGAATTTTGGACCCTTTTTGAGGGTTTTTTTATGTTTTTTCAGGAAAAATAATCTTTTTGAGTGGGAAAGGGGGTGTATTAAGGCCTTTTGGTGACCTTTTGTTGGATTCAAAGGCTCAAATGGTGAAAAAGTGGACAAATGGGTCATGTGAATAGGGAAATGAGCTAGTGAGCACTTTTTGGGTGTTAATAGGTGAAGATGTCAATTTTTATAATGGGTGAAATGTTAGCCATGTTACCTTCTTCGAAGGCTTCTAGAGCTAGTATTGGATGTTTGAACCAATCAACCTTAGTTGGTAAGAAGTCCTTGGATCAACAGATAGTTGGTTTGCCACAGTGGATGTAGACGCCTCAGGGAGGAGGTATGATCTATGGTGCATATCATCCCAAGGGTAGTCCGATGCAGTGAGTGTTTCTAGGATTTCTTCGTCAGTATGGAAGTAGTGTGCCATTAAATTAATTGGTTCGGGTTTGTAGGTAGTTGATATCATATAAATGGTATTGATTTCTTCTGAATGGGAAGATTCTGGGGGGAATATTTCCTCGATAAGTGGTGGGGATATCTCTAGGTCGGCATTATTCAACTCGTATAGTGCTGCTATGTAATCTGGGAGGTCGGGGCAGTGATGTGAATAATGGTCGTAGATGCTGCATATTGCACAAGGGTGGTTTGTATGCAATGTTTTATCACGAGGTTGAGGGGGGGGTTCTACTTTAACGACTGGAACATTGGTTTCGTCATCCAACATATTCATGTGTTCTTGAAGTGTCGGTAGTTGTGGATATAGATGGGTAGTGTGGCTTATATCGTCGCACAAGGAGCACTTAGGGAGCACATGGGTTGGGGGATTCTTAGCTAATTTGGGAGTCACTACGGGGGTGCGAGTTGTGGGTGCAGTTTTCTAGGTTTGTGGACCTCTGCCTCCAGTGTGGTGGGATTGAGGGGTGACATAACTAGATGTCAATGTAGTGCCCCCTGTTGAAGGTTGTCAGTTTTGGGGGTTTGAAACACCTAGCGGTGGACGCTTTTGGGGGATGGGTATGCCAGGTGGTGGATGGTTCGACATATTCATGGGTTGTACCAGTTGTAGAATAATGGTTGGAGTCGGTGGGGGAGTTGGGGCAGGTAAGTACCATATAGGTAATCCTAACGTTAAACCTGTAAGGTTAAGTGTAGCCATTACTGGCGTGCTGACAACTCCTGAAAATGGAAACAAGAATGGGATAGTATGAATCAATGTTGTTCCGATATGACTAGGCACGATGGGTGCTTGTGGCAGTGGTTGAGGTTGTTAAGGATGTTGTTGTTCGTTGTGTGATAAGGTGCACAAATCGCATACTTCAATTACCTTGAGAGGGGGTGGGATTGACAGGAAAGAGTTGGTCATGGGAGTATCCGAATATATCCTTGGTCCGACTGATGAGACGAATGATGTTGGTGCACTGAGAACAGGTTGTTCAATCATGGGAAGAACATTTTCAGGCGCTGCAGGGGCATTAGGATCATAGTATGTAATCTGGTCGACTTTGACTACGCGTCCTTCGTGGGGGAACATCATGAGGCGGAAAATTGAAGAAGCAATAGCTTTCATTTTATACATGTAGCTTCGTCGTAGAAGGAGATTGTAATCAAGTTGGGTGTTAATGAATTCTATATCTATGAGAACCAATTTTCCCCCAAGCTGTATGGGTACGTTCACTAACAAACCTTGAGGTTGAGCTGCAAGTCCATCATAAGCTTGTAATGTGGTAGTTGACAGTTGTAGCATTGGGGATCCAAGTTTCTGCCATACAAAAGTCGACATAATGCAGGTGGAGGCACCTTCATCGTTTATGCATCGATGAACGCCGAGGTTGCGAATGGATACAGAAACTTGAAAAGCTAGAGATGAAGGCAGACGAGGTTTGGCTTGGTCTAAGTTGAAAGCCATCATGTTGGAGTCATTAGGGTCTATGGCACCAATGGAAGATAACAACAATTTTCTTTGTGTAGGACAAATTTTTAGGATTTCTAGAGCAGACATAGTGGAGGGGGACTAAGTTAAATCCTCTACAATGTTATAGTTGGAAGCTGCACGAGTGTTAGGGTTATTGTTAATTCATCTCAAAGGGAAACAAGGTGCTTTTGGACCCCTGTCTATCGGCATATTGGGTATCCGAAGTGGTTGATCGGTTGGGAGAGTACTGGAAGATGGGTAGGTAGGTGTGGCCTCAGGGGCAGAGCCGTATTGATTTTGACGGGTTTGAAGATTGTCATCATTGGATGACATCATTAGCAAATGGTGAGTGTTGGACTCTGTATGCTAGTAATCGGTTTCCACATAGGTTATTTACTGTTGTGTTGCAGCGGATCCTTGAGGGGGATCATTTGGACAAGTGTTTACCACGCCTTGGTTTGGTAGGGGATTTTGTAATATCATGGGTTGTGGCTGATGAGGAGGTGTTGGCTAAGCAACATGTCCCTGTCGTTGGGCATTGTCGGTCCAGAGTTGACGCGCTTGATCTAAATGTGGATAATTATGTGTGTAATGGCCATAGACTCCACATATTGAACATGGATGGTTTGTTCTCAAGTTACTATTTTTGGCATGTTTTGGTGGATGGTCACGGTTTTGGTTGGGGGGAGCCGCGTTATTATTATTTGGGGGATTAGGTGGTGGTCCACCTTGGTTGTGTTGGTGGTTGTTTCTGCAGTTACATCCTCTTCCGCGATTTTGTTGACCTCCTTGGTTACGCTGGTTGTTCTGGTTTTGAGGTTGGTTTTGCTTTGCGTACACATGCCCTTGGGTAGTAGGTGGGTTTTGAGGTCGTGGAGGCTCTGGAGCAAGTTGTGGTGGGTAGTAAGCAGAAGGGTTATGAGGTGGACCTGTTTCTTGTTGTGGTTGTGGGTAACCTTGAGCTGCTGGAAGTGTTGGAGCTTGTGGTGCTGCATGTTGAGGATAAAAAACCACTTGGGCTTGTGGTTGAATCGGAGTTTGAAGGACCTACTGGTTATAATATGGAGATGGTGCAGAAGCTGATGGTGCTTTCCCATAACACTATGCTGGACATGAGGGTCCATGAGTGTGGTGGGTTTGTATTATTGGAGCATACGAAGTTGTAGCTCCAGAATGAGATGTAGCTATAGAAGTGTCTAGGGCATTGTTTGTACTCATCATGGTGAAAGGTTTGTTTTGCACCATAACCTGGCCAATAATACCATCGGCGGCATGGGATGTCCCCGGTGCATCATGTCGGGATGGATCGCCGCATGGGGCATCAGGTAAAATTGTGTATAGATATCCCGACTGGGCATATATGAGGTCGAACTGCTAGGATTTTAAGATGGCTTCTTCTAACGAATGGGGTCGTTCAAAAGTTACATCTTTGGCTATGAGGGGGAGGAGTGATTTGAGGAACCAATCCAAAAAGATACGGTCGTCAAGCTTTATCTTGTAGAGGCTATGGCACTTACGCCACTCATGGATATGATCAATGATGTGTGTAGCGATGTTCTATCTACAAGCCAAAAATATTTCAACTCCTGCATCATAGCGTACAGGTAGTTGAAAGAATTGAAGGAACGTTGAGGCGAGGGATGTAAAAGTGGGGTGTGTCCCATGTGGCTGCTCAATGTACCACTTGGCTGCAGAGCCAGTGAAAGTTCTTTGTAAAATTCTGAGTCAAATAGAATCATCTACTATGGAGTTTGAGGAACACCATAGGTGAAATGACATGATGTGGTTTTGGGGGTCTTCCCCAGCTTTTCCTTCAAACTTGGGGATGTCTGAGGGAAGTTTTGTGGGCATGGGGGGCCACACAGGGTCGTGTCTAATAGGGTCGTTGGTTAACATTGCCAGGTCTAGTAAGTTTAGATTAGCCATGTATGGCAGATTGGAAGATGGGTGTGGCATGGTCACTGGGGCATAATTGTTAATGGTAGCATTATGGATTGGTCCAATACCCCCTCAAGATATGCTAGGTGTGAAAGGGATGTGTCCTCCAGCCGATGTGGTGTGGGAGGGGCCTGCACTCCCAAGTGCAACATGGGTTGCAGATGGGTTAGGAATGGTTCCAGTAATCACTGGGATCTGGGTAGTGGTGGTGAGGGATGGGGTGACCCCCATGTTGGGCATACCTAATATATGTGTTGGTCTTGTGTTGGGCATTCCTAAAGCGGGTGTGGCCCCCATATTAGGCATGCCTAAGGGGGTTGTGGATACCGTGGTTGTCATGGTAGTAGTGGGGGTTTTTGATATAGCCCTAATAGTACTGGATAAAAGGGGGTCATATTGTGATCCAGCCATGGGGTTGGTTGGGGATGGCTCGGTAGGGTGTTCGGATTCATCCTCATAATCAAATGTGAAATGAGGTGCGTCAGAATTGAATGACTGGGTTCTATGCCGATGACGTCTGGAGTCAAGGGATAATGTTCTACGTCTATGACATGTAGAGTCAAGTGTACCGAACTGAGGGGGTTCACCCTGAAAACGTCGGGATCGTCTTAAGTTCTCAATGGTGAGAGATGTCTAGAAATGCCAATGGATGGTGGTGAGATAAAAAACTCAAGACCCTAATGCAATGATGTGTGCAGGAGGGGAGTGTGAAAAAACAATGGCTCTTAGGCCAACAACCAACCTCAAAACACTTACTATAACAGCTATGCTATAGTAAGTGGAGTAATCAACAAAAGCAGTCAGAATACCAAAAATCAATTGGCTCCTAGAAAAAGTGGTGCTCACTAGACCAAGGGGGGTGGCAGAGCATGCAAATGCCTAACTAAAAGTGGTTTTATGACTCAACGAAACATATCCTCTGTAAGGTGATGAAATCCAAGTCAGGCAATATGAGTAGTGGAATCAAAGGCTAGATATCCCCCTACCGAGAGGGACACCGGGTAGACAATCCTAGAAGTTTGGCCACTAAGATACCTCATTCATGACACATTCGGCTGGGTGAATCTGCAGTTTGGTTCTATCATCGTTGTACTCCCATAAGGGTGGTACAACAAGAACTACGAAAGGTATCCTTTGGTTACTGAATCGATAGCGATATTCCACTCAGACTTCCAGAACCAGTCTGTCTACTTCAACCCTCCTAAGGGAGAGGCCTTCCTGATAAATTGGTGTATAACCGTGTCAAAAAATAATAAGGGATTTTCGGTACCCTAAATGTCAACCACTATGTCTCAAATGTAAATAATTGAGGGGTGTTATTGGAACACCTATCCCCCCAATCCTACCCAGCTACAAGATTCTTTAAGTGTTCCCCAAGTGGGGATAAAGTGTTTGTTGAGTTTAGGCAGTTTTTAAGGCTCAGTTAATTAAAAATGTGGCAGATTGGGTGCAAGTGTGATTATTTAACTGAAAAAGAATTTTCCTCGCTTGGGTGATTGAATACAAATTAAAAAACAAGACGATTTCAATTTGCAAAAAATAAAAGGCTTTTTCTCAAATGTAAATGCTTTAACAAAAAAATATTCAAAAACTATGGACTTTTGAAATAATTTTTAAAAAAAAAGCAAATATCGTAAAATTTGCAAGAAATAAATGAATTTCTAAGCACTTGCTTGGGCAAAACTATTGAGCAAATCGGAAAGATGGTTCGAAATTTGCAAAGAAGTGAAATCTATGATCTAAACAAAGTGCTAAAAAACCTTTCTTTCACTTGTTGAAAATTTTTAAAAAGATTTTAATTGAGCATATGTAATAGAAAATGATTTACTATTGCTGCAATAATTAAAGCAGAATGCTGAAAAAAATTGCAGAAAAAAAATAATGCTCGACGAAATAGGCTAAATGGGAAAAAACGCAGCACAAATTTTTTTCTAAAAATTGGGTTGGGTGAAAAACAGCAGCATCGCGGGTTTATGGGTAAAAGTCACGATGTACATCGTGGGTTTAAGGCGCACAGCTGCGATGTTCAGTGCGGGAAAAAGCCGTGAAACCGTGATCTGCAATGCAGGAAAAAGCCGTGAAGCCACAATGCACATCGTGGAAAATGGTTGCGAGGCCGCGATGAGCCACGCGGCTATCAGGTAAAAAGGCACGATGCGAAAAAGAAAAAATGATCACCAGAAACGAAACCGAAAAGTGAAATTTCGGTCTGTTAAACGCTATAGAAAAGGCCAAAAGCTAGGGCAGCAATGAATATGCTATCTAGTATGGCAGATCTGCAAATTGGAATGGCAAAAACTAGTAAAAAACGAAGATCTAAAGCTAAAGTTAAAGATTCAAAATTTGAATACCAGCAAAGTCGCCAAAAACTATTGCTTGGTTTTTGAACCAAGCATGTTCTAAAGATGCACCTATTAACTTGTAATAGCAGTCTCGAATGAAAATCAAATAACAATAAAGTTAATCTAATCTAACATTAATATGTGTAAGAGAAATAAAGAACTAGATTGATAACAATAAGCAAATAAGACAAGAGATTTAAAAGAATTTTTTTTTGTATTACCTCAAATGGTGAGGATGATGGGTGTTGAGCAACTCCAAGGTTGAGAAGCTCCAATATCCAATGGTCTCTTCCTCTCCAAAGCTTCAATGGAGATTTTCAAACTTGAAATGGGAGGCAATGGCTCTCAAAGGGAATTTGGTAGCATAAGGATAGGATGAAATGTGGATGAATAATGAGGAGCCCCTATCATCTTTTTATAGTTTTTGAGTGATGGGTAATACCATTATGGTTTTAGGAAAACCAATGGTATTGACCAACATGGTTTCGGTCTCTTTTTCCCTCTTTTTCCTTTTTTTATATTTTTATTCTCTTCTAATATTTTTTGCGAATTTTGGACCCTTTTTTAGGGTCTTTTGTGTTTTTTGATGAAAAATACATATTTTGAGGGGAAAAAGGGGTATTATGGTCTTTTTGGTGACCTTTTGAAGGTTTTAGAGGTTCAAATGGTGGGAAAAGTTGACAAATGGGTCATGTGAATAAGGGAGTGAGCTAGTGAGCACTTTTTGGGTGTTAACAGGTACCCTAGTTAGAACCCCTTTGTGCATTATGGTGCCCATGCCGTTGTTTGTCCTTAGGATTGGGAGTCCTTTGTAATTATGCCAAGACATTGTGATAAAGACTCATACTCTACTTTGTCGTATGCTAGTCATCTCCCTTAAGGACTCCCCTCAGTTATATCATGTTGTGATTGCATTGCATCATCCTGCTTGCCGCTTGAGCCTTGTGTCGGCTCCTGCTTATTCAGTTGTTAGCCTGGTGCCTGAGCACTTTTCCTTATCGAGCCTTGCATAGCTTCCATTTGTCCTTCACAATTTGATTACCCTTTTGACCTTGAGGGAACACACCCCCGAGTGTCCACATCCAGCATGCACTTCCTTGGATTAATCATAGGTATGTTCCACTGCTTAGGACTAGTCTGATATCTATTTGACACTCGTTCCCTCACTTGTTGTACTATAAGCAATTTTATTCTTTTTCAAGCTTTCCCCAAATATGAAAAAGATGAAAAAAATAAAAATCAAATATTCCAAAAATCCAGACGGGATTATGATTACTACTTCTTGTTGGTAGTTGTTGTGTCTCCTTTGAACAGAGCATTCATTCCACTCCATACACTATGAGTTGAGACTATAGTTGGACCTTAGGAGCTGTACTTGTTTCTTAGTTTCTCCGCCGATTAGTTAGGCTTCCAGTCATTATGGAGCCCTTTGTGATGCCTCCTGCATCACACAGTCTATATCGAGTCTATGCTTCCTACATCTATCCATCTACTCATGCTCTTGTTCAAAGGAAGTCATGAAACCAGTGTTGGCCACTCCTCAGATCTCTTGACTATTGCATGTCAGACATCCTTATTGAGTTAGTCCGTTTCACCTAAGATCTTCCAAATCTTTCAACATAGCTGGTACCTTGTGCTAGTTGATGGGGGATGCATTAATGCCCTCCTTCTAGCGAGTCTTGTTCCGTCGACTTCAACCCATTTATTCTGGGACTTGAGCCTTAGAGTTCGGCTGAGTACCTTGAGGCTTGCAGTCATTAGTGGTAGGTTCTCTTTCCATCGACAGTTTTGGAAATACATCAATGTCCCCTGATCGATGGATTCATCCTAGTGTTCGACTTCAACTCATTTATTCACACTCCGATGATTGTGCTTTGTGCCTTGATGCCCATTTTCATTATTGGTGGGTCATCTTGCGTCTGTTAATGGTATACATCATTGACCAGTAATTTGACGATGTCACATCAGGTTCGACTTCAACTCCTTTATTCACTTGATGGGACTTGCACCATCGAAGACTTGTGTAGAAGACCCCAGGCGATAGTGGCATTCAATATGCTACCTATGACTTTGACTTTACATATGAGATATCACCTCTCAGATATCAGTAGTTTGTACCTCCAGTTTGCACCTGTTGTCTCCTTTTTAGCAGGAGACCATATCTTACTATAGAGGGATCATGGCTATGATCACTTATGACATATATTAAGTGATGTACTGCCTATTCATGGCCATTGTATTAGATTGATGTACTATACCAACATGTATTAAGAGATACTATTGTACCATGACGAGTGAGCTGCTCTTTCCACTTGTGTTTCCATCACTCCACTTCTAAGTTTTATAATGTATTTTGGCCATTGTAGCATCAGTCTCTGACCTCACACATTAGGGGGCATTTGTTACAATGTAATTTTCCACCTTGTGAGTATCAATATTCTTTGGCCTGTAGGATCCATTTCACTCACTCAGATCCACTTTATATCCTTCAGACATACTATTTTCTCATTTTTCTTCTTACTCGCTTGCTGCATCATTATAGCTTGCGTACCTACGAGTTGCATCACTATAGCTTGCGGGTAGCATGTAAAATGGTAAAAATCACTAGTTTATTACTTTTTACTCCCAAAAAGCGGTTATTGGGTGACCTTTGACCCTCCATCTTCCCAAGAAACATCTCGATGTGTTCTTTCACTTACCTTTGGGAGGACTATATATTGAGCACATATGGCTTATGGACGGGAGGAGAAAGAAGAGCAAGAGAACTCTAGTGGATTTTTTTCCTATATTAAGTCTACACTCATTGATCCAATAGTTGTGAACCCCTTATGTTCACCTTCCAAACTCCTACCTTAGTTTGAGTTTGCCATTCATGGAGGATTGAAGTAGTGGAGGCACAAGTGGATTGATCCAGATCTTGGTTCTGATTGGTTGCTGGTAAGGGGTTGTATCACATTGTACTTCTTCTTGTTTATTAATAGAAATACTCATATTCTCATCCATTAATGTTGTGAATGTTGTTTATTCTACATTGGGTTGCATTTGCTTATAATATCATGGACCATTGCTATTGATGATGTTAATGTCGTTTATATATATTATGTACTTGTTGTATATTGGCTGTCAAGACTAATTTGTAGATTCAAGTGCATGGATTGAAAGCTCCAACGAGGATCTACATCAAACATTTGGATCGAGGTTGGTTACATTCTCCATTATCTTAGCATTGTCATTTATAATAGCATAGTTCTAAGAATTGAGTTAATTTCTGGTAGTCAGCTATCTGTTGTGGTCTACCCCAAGCCATAGTCAGTTTTCTCCAACACAGACATAAGACAAGTACACAAGAGAACAGGTCCTCTCTTATCTAATCACTACATCTACAATAAAAATATTGAGTGAAGAAAGAGGTAGCCTAATAAGACAAGGTTCAGTGATTGAACTACTCATTAAAGGTTCAAATCTAAGCTACACTAGTCAAATAGTAAGAAGAAATGCACAGAAGTGCATTAATTATAGTTAAATATGCTAAAGTTGTGAAAAAAGCCTAAAAGACTATGGAAAGTGGGTTTTTGAGAAATATTAATCAAAAAACAAGAAAAGGGATAATCCCACATTGAAAAGAGAAACTTGAGAGCCCATTTCCCAATGCTATAAAACAAAGGCATTTGGGGCATGGTAAGAGGAGAAAAAAGGAAGAGAAAAGGCATGCTGGAGAGATTTGGAGGTGTTGGCTTACAAATTGACCTAGAGTTTTTCCAATATAGACCCAGGTTCTTCGCGGTTTCACTTAACCAATAAAACCCCTTCTCACTGGCCCTTTCGGCAACAATCTGCAAACATGCCGAGGTCTCGCCCGAGGTGTAGTTATGGGGGTACTACGGAATCAGGTTTCCACAATGAAGTGATGAGTTGTTCGGATAGGGCTACTGCATAGTGCACTATCGGACCTACATTGTGAACTGAGGACTGCGCAATGATAGACTGCGTTGCGGTTCGCACTTCCACAGACTAGCCACTATGCAACTAGCATACCCAAGGGCTGCACGGTTCGAGCAGGATATAACTTACAGGACAGCGTAATGGTCTAATACGCTTCATCTTCAAGACTTGACAAATCTTAAGGATTTTACTTCAACACTTATCCATTCATCTATTACCTTATATTATCAGCTGAGGGAACAGATGCAAACAGACGAAATATATGATGTTGCGCACCCCCAGTGTAGTGTATTCAAGAGTTACACAATCAAACCTCTATGTAAACTTGTGATAATTCAATAAACAAATACTTCTACCAGCTTAGAATACTGCGGCTCCATCATTTATCTAGCCATGTAAGACATAACATATTATTCCCATCTTTCCTCTATGGAAAATACATATAAAAGCATTAACATACAACTTATAAATGAGAATCCAGACATTCAAAGTAGGCAAATAAGCAAATGCAGAAACACAACAATCACACTACACAATATTTAACATGGTTCACCCCCTGGATGGAGGCTACATCCGCAAGAACTGTTGTTATATTAGTCTTTGGGAAGGGTACAACAGTTCTTTGTCTGCGCACTCAGCTGTAGACTCTCTTCTCTCTCAGATAGGTCTCTGCGCACACAACTGCAGAGCCTTTACAATAGTAATCTAGCTCAAAGGATTTAGCAATATTCGAGACTTAACAAAACGAAGAGTAACCCTTTCCCATACAAAAATTCCTTATTTATAGATCATGCTCGTAGGTCATTTCTTCACAATTTCGAAGGCAAAAACCCTTAGGTTTACAAAACTGTCACGGTTTCCCCAAAACCAGACTTCTGGCCTCTAGTAGCGAATATTCCATCATGGCAGTCTTCCATGCATGCATCATGTCACCATCAGCCTTCCTGTTGTGCACATGCCAATAGGTCACTTTCACCAATCTATTCTTCCTCTAATGGTCTTTTGCAATTGGTTCAAGTAGTGGTATCTTTCGCGTGTGTGACCGGCTACTTTCTTCCCGATTTGCTCCTACCCGTCGCTTGGCACTCTTAGAGCATATTTACCAAAAATAGACCAGAGACAGTCTAACTAGAACACATGCCATCTTCCATCCAACACTCTACTTTTCTAGCATCCCATAGAATGGACACTTTGTAGCACCGCCTCCTCGTAGAACTGAGATTCACAGCTCTTCTGACAATGCGCTACGTGCAACTTCGCAGCATCCCAAAAACTTATACAAAATTATTTCAACTGAATTGCACTCAGTTTCATAGTTTGAAAACTCGTTCTTGCTCAAAATTGCCCCACTTGGCCAAGCCCAACAGGAGTATTGGAAATCTTTTCATCTTCATCAAAGGCAAGGGTGGAGAAAGGATGCACATCAAGCTAGATTGCAAGTATGTATTTTCTTCTTTAGCTTAATATGAAACAATTCAATTCTCTTCTAATTCATGATTTTAAAAATGTTAGGTGATGATAAATGATTGTGGATTTCTGACATTGATAATTCACCTACTTCATAGTAATATAGAAGTTTTAAAGTAGATCTAACACTACCTTAAAATCTATTATCAGATTGGCGACCTTACTAGTTGATTTTTCTTGAAAATTTCTGATTTTTCTTGCAAATTTCTTCATTTTTGGTGTTCTAACCTTTCAAATCTAATCCATATTTGTCTTAATATCCCTTCAAAAACCTATGCTACAATTTTATAGGATCAAAACTGGCCTAGATACACTCCTCCACTTCTAGAATATTCAAAGATGAAGCTAGATTTCAACCACCTTTGATAGAGAGTGCATTGAAGGGTTTTTCTTGAAAATTTATTCATTTTTGGTGTTCTAAGCTTTCAGATATACTCTAAGAATTCCTTAATATCCATTCAAGAACCCATTTTTCAGGTTTATAGGCTCAAAACCAGCCTATATCCACTCCTACACTCTCAAAAAATTCAAAGATGAAGCTAGATCTCACCCTCCTTTGCTAGAGAGTGCATTGAAGGTTTTTCTTGAGATTTGTGCCCAATTCTTCCCTCTTTCCTCTTTTTTGCTGATATTGTATTCTTGTATGGGCTTAGTAATCCCTTATATCATAGTGTAGACCTCATTTTGACCCTCCTTAGCAAAATATTTGGGATATGTTCAAACTTTTGTAAGCTTAAAAGCCTCCTTGTTTCAGATTTGCATGGATTATGAACTAGTTTTGAGATCTCTTTGTTTTGGGGCTATTTGGTGCATATATTTTTTCATTTGAAAACCTTATTAAGAATTATAAATCTTTTAAAATTATTTTATCACTAAATTTGAAATTTTTTGAAAATTTTGGAAGAGTTTGGGTTAATATCTTTCGATTGGCAATTTTCCTCCCAAAACAACTAAAATAGCCCAAATTGTCATTTCTTTCCAAATTTTCTTTAAATTGGTGTTAGATACACTTTATTAAAGCCATATTTTGCTTTTAGGTCCTCGATTGGATAGTATTGGGACTGATATTTGAAATAATTTTGACTCGTTTCATAATTTGCAAATAGCAAAAATTAAAAAACAAAACCATGAAGAAGAACCTTGAAAATACACCTAGTTTTGAATTTTCGTTGTTTTAGGGAAGCTATGAGGCTTTATTTTTGTACTTGCATACCTTCAAAAATATTTTAAAACTTCTTAGGATCAGCTTACCAGTAGTTTAGGAAAATTTGGGAGGTTTTGAGCTCCTTAGATTTGGAATTTCTTACAAAAAAACTCCAAAAATGGCCCAACTTGAAATTTATTCCAAAATTTTCTTAAACTTATGGTAGATTCATTTTATTCAAGTTATATGCTTTTGTTGTATCCCTAATTGCATAATATTAGGACTAATATCTAAAAAAATTTGATTCATTTAAGATTTTGCAAATCACAAAAATGAAGAAATATCAAGATTTGTTTGAAGAACCTTAAGACCCTTTAACTGTTGAATCTCATGAACTTGCTTATTTGAAACATGACAGCAACTATCAGTTATAACATTTGAAAAGATCATTTAAACACATTTCCAAAATATATTTGCATTGAAAAACAAAGAATTGAACATTACACTCTGAGACGTTTTGAAAACAATTTCCCTCCAAAACTGAATACAAACTTTAATTAGTTCAATTTTGTTTTGGATATATAGTATTTTCATTATGTTTATGCACAACTAGAGAATATTGTAGTGTCATACGTAAATTTTCTTGTGATAAGTTGTGTCTGAGCCACTGTATCCTCTTTGCTTTCACTTTCGGGGGGGCCTGCAAATGAGAAAGTGGATCTCAAGTGTAATAGTATATGATTTGATTTTTTAAGCATTGTTCTTTCGAGCCACCGTGTCCTCTTCACTTGGGCCTTTGAGCGATCTTGTGAATGAGAAAGTGGATCTCAAGTGTAATAGAGTAGATTTCAATTTTTGCATACAGTTCTCGAGTTACCGTATCCTCTTTGCTTGCACTTTTGGGTGGCCCTGTAAATGAGAAAGTACATCTCAAGTGTAAAGAATGTAATTCATAAGAATTTCAAAGGGCTCTATGTATCCTCTTTGCTTGCACTTTCAGTTGGCCCTGAAAATGAGAAAAAGAGATCCCATTTTGTAATAGAATTAGATTAATTTTCAATGAGATATCTGTTTGGTTTACTTTGATTTTCAAATCAGTTCTTATCCATATTTAAGCAGAACTGTTCATAAAAAAACAAAATCTAGCAATAGATTTTGCATGTTTGAAAGACACACATGACCCTATAACTTTTCATCAGCTTAGAACATTCATCGAATTGAAAGGTATCATAGTGATAATATTGCATTGTTTGGTTCATGTTGGGCCTGGCCCAAGTGATGGGCCCCAAATTAAGTATTCTATAGCCCTTTTACACCACACAAGCACAAGAATGGATAAGGAAAATACCTTTGTTTGTGGGGAATAATGCATTTCTTTTGATTATTTAATAAATTAGTTTAGAGATTATTCTTCTTATGCTTACAGGAATTTTTATGTGCTAATTATATGAAAATAGGCGTGTATGAGTAGGCGCAGGTGGTCTAGAAGACAACAAGCAAATCTAGCTCAAAGACTGAAAGATCACAAGTGGATCAGTGCTCCCATTTTCCTTATTTATAGAAAAACTCTTGTTTAGTAGGATTGACATTTACAATGTCAAGTTAGGTTAAAGATTAGATATAAATATGGACCTCTGAATAGCAAAGGGTCCTGTTGACATTTTGAGAAAAACTATTTTTAGCATATTTTATTCAAGACAGTTTTGTTTTCAAGTTTTTTCTAAGACATGAAGTTACAATTTTAATAATGGAAGGCTGGTGTTATTTCGAATCCCTGAGTTTATAAGTTTTCTTCAATCTTGAAATACGGGTTGGGGAGGGCCCCCTCAATGCATATATCAGGAGCCTCATTTTACTTCAGGTATTTTTCATGCGTTTTGTTAATTGAATTAATCATTGTGATGTGTGAAAATACTTTGATAGCTATTTACATAGCAGATTTTGATTCCAGATCCAAGGATTTTCTCTGTAGTTCGACAATAATGATTTTGTAGTTCTGTAACACATTGTAAGTAGTCCTGTACATGCATTCTACGCAGGCATATTTTTACATCTTTTTTCCAACATTTTATATTAATTCTAGAAAATGATTCAGATTTGCAATACCATGCATATTTCCCTTATATGAGTTCAATCACATAGAAGTTAATTGTTTCATATTTTTTATTTGAATAGAGTAATGATCATCACTTTTAGTACTTGATTTGAATAAGATAAAGTTTGATTGATTTTCAGTATTCAATTTCTAGATTAGATTTCCAGCTTTCAGTATTTAATTTCTAGATTATATTTCCAGTTTTCAGCATTCAATTTCTAATTAAGTCTTCAGTAGAATTAGGTTACAGATTTGCATCCTTTCATATTTTCACCTTCTTAGTCTTAGAGCAATACTTCTATTTCCATTTCCCTCAAATGAACCTTTAGGATACATTCAACACCCTGACTGACAAAGATCATTCTATAGTGCACATACAATGTTTGGCACCTCTTAAGTTTGTATGCTCCCTCGTTGATAAATTAAAGTATACTCCTAGTATAGATACCCTAATTAGGTACCCATTATTGGATTCCACCACTTTTTAGCACCGTTTCCGGGGAGGTGCTTAATCTATAGAAGACATCTTAAAAAATAAATAATTTTTTTTTTACCATGAATACCTCGACGACAAAGAGATAGATTTGGATGATTTCTACCTAACCGCCCTATGAGTAACAGCAGTTCTGATAATTCTCAATTTGAATTCCTTAACTCAGAAGACGAATATGATTCTAGCTACGATCCAAACCAAGATAACTTGTTTGCTAGATCTAGCTCAAACACTACTATGGAAGAAGAAGATGATGAACCCAGAGAACTATTCACTTTTCCCATTAGTGTACCTCTTGGGGATGCTAGGATGAAGAATATCAACCCTAATAACCTGTCAAACTTCCATGGCTTAACCTCAGAAGATCCTAACACCTTCTTATTTGAATTTGAGGTAGTTTGTAGGTCATTTGGTTACACTACTGATGCACAAAAACTGAGACTCTTTTCTTCTACATTGAAATATCTATCACTTAGATGGTTTATTAGCCTATAAGGAAACAACATTTTCACCTAGGACCAAATGAAACAATCCTTCCTAGAAAAACACAAGGACTACTGTAAGGAAAAAGATACAAGAGATGAAATCTTCATAATGCAGCAAGGAGAAACAGAATCCCTAGAAGACTATGCACAATGCTTTCAACTCAGTTACAAACAAGCTAGTCATTATACCTTAGATCAAGAATCACTTAAACTTGTCTTGAGACGAATCAAAGAAGAAAATCTAGAAGTCTTGAACATTCTAGGAGATGGGGATATATTCTAGAAAACTTATGACCAAATCCTACAAATCTTCAAAAACTATTCTAGATCCAGAAAAGGTAAAAGTGGGACAAGGGATTCACATCCATTTACTGGGGGATCAACATCTTCAGGACCAAACCTCATAAAGTCTGATTTAGGAAACATGCTTGACTATATGAAAACTAATATCCTTCAATCCCTAGCAATGCAACTTGATGCACTCCAAATAAAGAAGAAACTAGATGAGATAAACCAAGCACTAGAAGTATTTTTCCCACACTACAGAAAGAAACATGAAAAGGGACAATGGACTTTGAACACCATAGAAATATGTCGCCTATGCACTAATGATCACTCCACTGATAAATTCTCTCTGTTTCCATCATGCAAAGGTGCCATTCAAGATCCCACAACTGAAGGTACAATAGAACAACTCTGTTTTGTTAATCAAAGAAGAAATAATTTTGTTAGGCCCTTCCAACCCAACAACCAAGCCTACTTTAATCAGGGAAGTAATCAACAAAGTTGGAACCCCTCAGTACTAGCCCCATGGCCATCTTAGCCAACTCCAAACCAATGGCAGCAAAGCCAAGAACCATACCAACAACCTTATTACACATAATCTTATTCTCCATACCCCCCCACCTTTTGCTCAGCCAACAACAAATTATGGAAACCCATATCCTTATTCAGCAAACTGGAGGGCTCCATTGCAACAACCACTCATCATGTCGCAACCACAAAACCAACCACCTGCCAAACCTCCCCAAATTCCTACCCTACTGGTTCCAAACCCAAACAACAATACAGTAGGACAACAACAAACCTATAACACCGAAATCATGCAGTACAAATAAACGAAATCAATCTCAGGTCTAGAAAAACATTGCAAAACACGCAAATGTAGAATAATCAAGGAGATGTAGATCACGATCAAACAACACAACCCGAAATTCAGCAGCCAACTGAGACAAACCCTCAGGAAGAAGAAATCTGGCCACACATACCAAATAGAAACCCTCCATTCCCTGAAAGAATCACTCAAAAAACCAAAGAGGAGGAGGAGAACGCTATCCTCAATGAATTGAAGCACTTGAACATACAAATACCCATTTTACAAGCCAAGAGAGATACTTTGGTGGGGAAATTACCGTGTTCACCTGTCCATTTCCTTTTTCTATCGACCTTGAGAATTTTGTCGGTGGATTCATAGTCTCTGCTCAGGGGTGAAACCTTTTTGAGAGATTTATGAGCAAGGAAACATATAGTTGGGTGGATCACGCCTCACACACAACCAGTTGCTCAAGAGGTTATGTATTCAAATAAGTGCTCTTGCTCTATATCAAACATTTTATTATTGTGTATGATTTAATGGATGGAGCGATTCATGAAGGATTTGAATTATTGCTGCATTAAATTCATCCAAATAAGTATTATGTTTTGTATTAGAATGAATTATCTTTAATTGGATAGTTAATGAATAGAAGGAATTTACAGAGCATTGTGTTATGTGTTGTGCATGGTTATTGATGGATGTAGTTTGCATGTTTCTATCTGAAAATACGTATGCATGTAACTATTTTTATGCCAATATGGAATTTTTTTCCTATTCTTGTTGTTATGTGTTCAAGATGATTAGGAACATGTTTATGGTTGGGTTGTCCTGTGTGTCGTATCTGCATTCTGGTGTGAATGTATGACGTTTAAATAGAAAATGAAAGGTTTGTTAAAGGCTCGTGGCCTGTAGCAGTAGGGTCAGTATTGTATTTAAAATAAATTTGATATAATTGAGCTATAATACAAATTTCTTGGAGTACTTGAGAGCTTCATAGTGTTATTTGATGGAAATTTTGTGCTTAATAAGAATGTTGGTGTAATTATATGGTTTTAGTAGATGATTGATAAGATTTGTATTATTACTTGTGCTAAGTATGGAGAATTACACCCAAATAATTCAAACTTCAGTTCTATATAATTGTTTATGCATCTTTTATGGCATGAGTAACAAAGAAATATGCATTTGTAATTATTTTTTTGGGTTTATGTTGTCAACAATAATGGTAGTTTATTGTAAAAAAATATTGTAAATGGAATTTATGTAATGGTGAATACATATTGCTTGTAGGAAGTTGTTTTATTTCCTATAAGTTAATTTGTTCTAGATTTGTTTGAATGTGGTGAATGGTCTCTGCCTAAAGTATGCATTCACCATAGGAAAAAAAATTCCTATTTGATATACCCACAGACTACGAGGTCCCTTGGTTTTTCTAGGGAGGTTGTTGATTTTTTTCTTTGTAGTGTATCAAGTTATGTTACAGAGTGGTATCAAAGCTGAGGCTATAGCTATCAAACCTCATGGGTTATGTAATACCCCATGTGTTATGGCCTAAACATATGTAAATTGTAATTGTTTATTATTGTGGCACTAGGTTCCAAGGAAAGTGTCTTTAAGGACCGAGTGACATTATTATCATTGTAAATAAATAATAAATTAAAATAACTAGCACAACAGGGACCACTAAGAGAGCATGGGAGACCTAGATCCATAAGGTGCGAAGGAATGGGGACATTCCTAGCACTTGAGAACTTGTTTGGTTGAGCTTGGTCTGTATTTATGCCTTGGTGGCTTTATTAGTTGATGATCACCCAAACATTGTACAACGAATCCAACTTTTGATTATTTTATCCTATGTTGGTACTATTGAGCCTAATTCATGATTTAATGGGTGCTTGAGTGGATTATACTTGTTGATTGGGCCTCTTTAGTGGTTTTGTAACTCGTTTTTGGAGGTTACACTTGGTTTTGTAACTCCCATTTTCACAAGTGCACCCTTACTGGCTATTTTTAGCCATGACACCTCAAAAGTGAAGTAACTCCTTGTGTAACCCCTCTGCTATTTTGGGAAGATGTCTTGGTTTGTGTAACACCTCACCTCACTAATTTTTATTCCTCTTGATGGATGATGTGTCCACACATCAATTTGATTTGGGTAGAGTGACTTGGAGCCACTCTCCTTGAAATTCGAATTGCTTGGGTTGGATTAGAGTTAGCCTCTTGTGGTTGAGTTAACCCCCTTGGTTTGACTCAAGTTGGCTTACCTTGGTTTGTTTTTAACCTCTTGGGTTAGAATTACCTTCTTTGGTCTATAAATACATGGTTGATCTCCTTGGTTTAAGTTGTTGATTGTTGTGGATTATTGTTGGTTGTTCTTGGTTGCTCATGCCATTAATGTTGATATCTTGGTAAGCTTGTGATCTTGGGAATCCATGTATGCTACGCTATGTGAATGAACCTTATTCTTGAATAACCATGATCTTGTATGGTGTTTGTGGATATAATGTATAACTCGGGTATAGCTCCTCTATGTCCACTTCTTTTCTCAATCCTGGACCTATACATAAATCCTAAAGGTGAATGACGATGTCCCGAGGAGCCTAGGGAGTGAAGGGATTACCATTACACCTGGTAGTGGGGTGGAGGATAAAGTAGGTGGTGAGGAATTTGAATTTACGCTTCTCAATATGATATTTGAGCTATTCTTGAGTGCAACTCTATTTTGTATTTTTGGTCCCAGCTAGGGGGTGGCCTATCAAAGTGAGATCTCACTTGGTAGTACCTTTGGCTAGGTGGAACGTGGTCTAATTGATGCCAGATTCACATTATTAAGATAAGTGGTTTATTTATGTAAATTCATATGCTTATATTTTGTTTCCATTGTTTCCCTAGCTTAACTATTTTCTATGTGTGATCATGGTAGTTGTATCAATGGTTGGATGTAGATATGATGGTTTAAATTCTTGGAAATTGGTGATTTCTCCTCTATTTCAGATCTGATCTTGATGGAAACTTGAAAATATGTTGATTCGTGTGTTATTGGTTGTATATTACTCTAAAATAGTTCCCTCTATGGATGATTAAATCAATAGATAAATTTGTTGTTGCAATTGCTTGGTTTTTGGAACTCTAGTTGAGGTATCTTGCTTGGAAATTGGATTTTTCTCCTAGTTTCGAGATCTGATCTTAATGGAAGATTTAAATATGTTTGTACATGTATTTTTTTCTATAGCACACTCTACAAGTGTTTCCCCTATGGCTGATCATATATGTTCTATGATTTCACAATTGAAATTACTGAGTTTTGATTACTAGTTGATGGGTTTTTTCTGCTTGGAAATTGGATTGAACTGATAGTTTCTCGTTAGATATGATTATCATATGTTATATGAATGTATATGAAATATCAAGTGTTCCCTTGGTGTCTATATAGTGCCCCATATATCTGGTATGATTTTTATTTGGGACTCAAAGTTGGTTTTGCAAGGATTCAGATGCTTACCTAATGATCTGGTAGTGATATTTATAGCAATAGTAGATATGAACTTTGTATGAATTAATGGATGTATATTATAGCTTTGTATTTTCCATTTTACATTATTGAATGTCTGTAGGTGTTAGTTTCATACTTGACCTGATGATCAATGCAAAACTATTAATAAAAGTGTCATAAATTGGATTTACAAGAGTGTCATAAATTGCATAGTTCTACTGTGGAAAGATCTAGTTTGTAATTGTTTGCAAAGAATTATGTAAATATGATTAGTTAGCATTATTGGGTTGATTAGGGTCACATTTAATGTTTTAATAATGGTAATTTCCAATTTTATTAAATTTTGTAAATCTGGTTGCATTGTCATGCTTGCATGGTGTTGCATCTGCATGAGCTCTTGGATAATTTTATAATTGTTTTTAAAGTATAAAAATTATTTTAAAGGCTATATGTTCAATTTAATTGTATTGATGGTATGTTATCATAGCCTGTGTTTAACCTTAATCTATTTTTCTATACCTTTATTCAGCCTTCCTTTGGATTTACATGTGATTTAATTGTATTGATGGTATGTTATCATAGCCTGTGTTTAACCTTAATCTGTTTTTCTATACCTTTATTCAGCCTTCCTTTGGATTTACATGCGCTTGTGACCTTGGTTTCAGGGTTAGGTATGTTACAGGTTATGAAGTAAAGGCAAGCATCAGATTTTCATCTTGCATAGAATTAATGTAGTTTTCCATCTGGTTGTATTATTTGCTATATGTGAGAATGGTTTGGAAACTTCATTCCTTATGAGATTCACTTATAATTTTATGTTCTTTTTCCATATTCTTGTCAAATGGTTAGAAATATAATCTTTGAGCTTCATTGGTTCTTGAAAGGAAGTATTCATATCAGAGACAACTAGGGGCTTGGCCTCCTGCATGAATACATATATTTTCCAGCACATATATTTTATATGAATTTTATGGTTTTTCATATCAATAGTGTGGCAATACAGGGTTGTGCATGCAACAGTTTGACATAATGTATTTTCAAATTGTCAAATTGTTTATCTGAATCTCTCCTAGATAGCAAATCCCTATGGCTAATCTTTGCAAGAAAATTGATTTCTCAAGCGAGAATTTGTTTTCCTTATCGGAATTGGTTGTGTCCAATTTATTTATGCAAACCAATTTCCCAAGGATGATTATTCCCCCTTTTTGTCATTAGTTGTGTGTTCAATTTATTATGCAAGTAAATTTTGCAGAGTTGAAATTGTTGTCCTCATGGGAATTATTTTTGTGTTCTTGCAAAAAAGTCCATTTTTCGAAGGTGAAATCGCTACCTATTTCAAGCACAATTTGATTTTGGAAAGCAAATATATAGTTTCAAGAGGTGAAATTGCTTCCCATTCCAGATTAGGCAAGCAAGTGGAATTCTCGGAGGAGAAATTGATGACCCTTATAGCAAAACCATTGGTGTTCAAGTTATGCATGTAAATCAATTTTATTATGGTGAAGTTGTAGTCCCATAGTGCATTTTTGTTTAATGAAAATATTGTTGGTGAATAGATCTAGCAGAGGCAATATTATTGCCTATTATTGGGCACTTTGTCGGTGTAAAATATTGTCATGTGAAAATCAATTTTTTAAAGAAAAAAATTACCTCTTTGAATGCAAAGAAAACTGAGTTGGACGAACTTGGATGGCCAACCTAATGATTCCTTGAAAGGGTTTATTCCATGCATATAAGTAGGCTATAATTGTTATGTTGCAGTAAATATTATTGAATTTAAAATAACTGTATGAGATGGATATTGGGATAATAGGTCTATTTCTAAATGATATCCATGTTATTGGTTGAATTCCATGTTAGATGTCCAGGTAAAAGCATCCTTTTGGAAGATCAATATTTATGAGGGGATTTAACTAAAAAATTTCATCAAAACTATTTTCTACAATAAGGTGTGGGTATTAGAAGTGCATGTGTTATCTAGTGCTTGGAATTATGTGTCTCTTAAAATTTGTGTTTAGTTAGAACAATCATTCTGTACCTCTAGAATCTCAAACTGAGTTCTTGTTTCCAAGTGTGGATTGACAAATTTTTAGTTCTTGTTGTGGAAAAGCAAGCATAGGATTGAGTGTTGACACTATGCTTGCCACCAAGTTTTTATTTGGCAAGTTTATTCTTAATAAAAATCACGCTGGGATTAAATAATAGTATGGATTGTTGGAACCTTTCCTGAATCACCAACCATGAAAGTCCCTTATAGAAGGTTGTATTAGACAACTAGCTAGTTTCTTCGAATAGACTTTATTTTCTATGAAGGGAATGAGATTATCATAAGTAAGTAGTGAAACACTGTTATTTAATGGCAACTGAGTACAATTGTTGAATTTTATCAATCCAAATATTAATGTACGAAGGCCCAAGAACATCGGTGAAGTGCTTGGATTCAATGAATGTTTTTCCCAATTTAATTTTGCAGTTATATGTTCTAGTGCAGGTCTAGATGATTTGGTTCTTGTTCACAATGTTTTCCCCAAGGAAAATATTTATGGAAGAGATACGGAATAATCTTATTAGAATCTCTAGAATTATGAAACATATGAAATGAAGAATCAATAAGCATGTTAACTAGTGTAAACTGTTGTCTTTTCTTTTTAACACTATGACTTGTAAGTGGTGTAGAAACAGAATTAAACAACAATGCAACAATCATCTCCAAGCCTAAACATGTGTATCAACTCGAGTCAAGAAGATACCAAGATATGTTTTGGGATTGAGGAAAAGAAGGGAGTAATATTACCCTCACCTCAATTAATATTGAAGAAATTAATAGAATAGTTATACTTAGAAATTATTACCTAGGCAACTGCTAGATCTCTCCCTTGTAGAGACACCTGAGCTGCAATTTTCCTACCGACATTGATTACACCTAAGAAGGAATGGACACATTCCTGGTGTTGTGTATAGGTGGAAGGGAAGGAAATCAAGTAGTCGACCAAGTGCCAAGAAGTAGGTTGGGCAGAGTAGGTTGTTTTTTCAGTTGCATGATAATGTATTGAGATGTATACAAGTATTGATATGCTTTATTTTAACTACAAATTATTTGTTCAAGTGATCATAATGCTGATAAAAATGGAAATTTATTGTGTATGCAGTGCTAGGCAGTATAGAAGAATAGTCAAGTGCTCAAGAGCATAGGAAGCACTATAAAAAGGAGCAAAGTGAAGGAAGGAAGAATTAATGGTTGTAAAAGTCAACGTTAAAAGATGAAAAGTAAAAGGGGAGGAACCCTTACTATGACATTGGACTCATGCTGTATTGATCGACATAGGTACACACCCTTGTTGTGTAACCCTGGGTTGTGGTGTATTGTTCCCAAGGGAATTCCTTAGTTTAGATGAGTGAATCCAACAAGGAAAGAGGCACCAAATAAATTTAAATATGGAATAAAAAGATCAAATAAGAATGGGTGTGTCTAGAATACAATAGTTTGAGAATGAGATGATTAAATTAAAAGGTCTCGTGGCTAATAATGATTGCAAATAGTAAGAGACCAAGGAGAAAAAGAGCCACAACTTTGGAATTCCATATTGAGACAAAGATGAAGGGGGAGAACTCCTTACCCCTATTTCTCTTTATTATGATATTACATTTTCCTAGAAAGAAGAATTTGCTTAGATTGCATTTTTGAAGAATACAAACTTTTTGTTTGTTGTGCTTAAAATGATCATAGTATGCTAAAATAATTGCAGGCTTAGTAAAGCATAATATGCATAAGGGCATCCTAAGCAATGAATTATTCAATGCATTTGGGTGAATGCATGTATATATTATATTGCATAGAAATGAATATGATAACAACCGAAATGATGTGTTTATTACTAACTATTAAGGTTGAGAAAATTTCAGGAGCTGTTAGATATTGCAACAAGAAAGTTGTATGTCAAAGTAGTTACATATGATGGATTACAAAAAATCTATGTTGGCTCCTTCGTTTTGTAGTATCCCAAGGAAAAGAAGTAAAAGAAGAAGAATAAGAAGTCATGGAAAGATAGGAAGTAGCATAATATAACTAGTGGAAGAAGAAGAGGAATAGTAGAAATCGCAGAAGTAGAGGAAAGTACCAGAGATTGTAGAAGTAAGGTAACCTCCACAATAGTCTTGGACTGGTTTTGGACCCAATGCACAACTATAAAAGGGAAGTGGTAGATGAAAACAAAAATAAAAGAGAGCAACAAAAATCACAAGACAGTTCTGAGAAAGTAGATCTGAGCCAGTAGTAGCATAGATATTCTATTATGGGTTTTGGGTCATGTAATGGGTTTTTGGGGTTTTGTCCCACAATGAGTAATTCCACAGTGAATGTAAGGTGTATGTACATGTTGTTATGTGGAATGAATATGATAATGAAAGGAAGTATTTCCCCCCTCAAAATTTTGTTGCATATAATAATGTCTCTGTTCCGTTTCGCAAATTGCTTATGAACCGATCTCTCTTTGATTAATGATATTTGATGAGATAAATGAATGATAAATATGTTTAATTGTTAATGTGGAATAATGGGATTTGATGTTATATTTACTGATGTGAACCCTTTTCATGACCATACAATTAAATAAGTCGTATCCTATACTCGTCTTGAATGTGCTTCAGGTGAGACCTTCTCCGTTAAGGGGATTTAAAATGCCACACACTAGATGATATCAACACCCCTTTGTCAGGCCATACACAAGAACCTAGTCTCCATTTTGCACCAACAAGATCTGTCCAGGTAACAAAGTAATGAAAATATTAATGGATAGAAGAAAGAAAAGATTGGATGATAATACATGTGTAGATAATGATGGTTCAATCTAGTTAGTAGTTCGATTAAACAATTGTGAGATCACTTTGTGAATTTTTGTAACCATTTCCTTGAATATATATCGTACATGAAATACTAACAATTTTTTTGGCTGAATATAAATTGGGAAATTTGCAGGAAGAATGGGATTTGATATGGAAGGGATGCACTCCCACAAGGAAGATCGATATCTACTATTGAAGATCCAAACATTATGAGTAGGAAGCTCATGCTAGGGAAATTCTATTTCGATTTAGAATTTTCCTTGAGAAATTAATAATTTAAAATTTATTATGATATGCTAAGAATATGTTTGGCTAAATGAAAGTCTTAAGAGTGTTGCGGGTAAGAGGGGTATCAAGTATGGCACTGTTGTAAGCCATAATAAATATTGATTCCTCCTATAGCTAGAGCCAAGAAATTATGAGATGGAATCTCATGCTCGAGAAAATTGAGTCTCCCTATGAAATAGATATGGAATTGAAAATTGAAAATTGTAATAATTGAAAAATCTTAATCACAACTGAACCTAGCTACTGTGGATTCCTCACTGGTGAAAGATTGCACAACATTTGCAAGAATAGCATAAAAATTTAAATGAATGAAGAACAATACACATGAAATTGGTGAATAATGTCAATATTATTAACTGTCCAACCTTAACATAGGTTAAGAACACTCATATATACAAATCTGGAAGAATTCGAATCCATCTGGAGTGTTCACACTGATCTAGCTTAGAAAAAGCTCAAACCCCCCTAGGTTGACCAAAATATCCCAAACCATCCCAAACTAGTTCGAATCTGCAGTGTGAATGCTGGGAATGACTGGACAGGCCCATGTGACCTCACACATGTGAAGAAACTGGTTGGATAGAGGTTTGGAGTCTAAAATTGGTCAAAAATATGACAAAACAAGGCAAGATTGTCCACAAACTGAGCAAATGCGCCCTAGGTAGAAGAGAAGCATGCTGAGTGCATTAAATGACCTGAGGAGGGCGCTCTAGGCATGCTGAGTGCATTAATTGCCCTGGGGAGCGCTCCACATAGCTGGTTTGACTCAGCACTTGTTCACATTGCTAACCAGTTCATGATAATTTGACCATTTACCAACTAATCAACTTAGGGATGTAATCATTAATCACTTGGGCTAATTAATCATCAATAATAAATGATTAATGTACATAGGTGGAAAAATGTTCTAACACCCCCCCTTAAGCTAGACTTAGTGAAATATCAAAAATTAAGGCCTTGGCAACTAGGCTCAAGTCACCTTTTACATCATAAAATTTATTTGTCCATGTAACCAAGGTAAGGAGGAAAACCACATGGGAAATAAAACCTCCCCTCTAAAATGGACATGTGGCATATATCAAAATACACCAATCATCACCATGCATCACTCACCCCAAGCAAAGATCTAAGGTGAGTGAAGGTCTTCTCGGTAAAACACTTGGTGAAGATATCAGCAGTTTGCTCACTGGATGGGCAATACTGCAATGCTATGGTCCGGTCATGCACCAAACCCCGAATGTAATGCATGTGTATCTCTATGTGCTTGGTCCTCTGTCTCTGTACTGGATCGGTAGAAATCTTGATTGTACTTTGATTATCACACCAAAGAATAGTGGGTGAATCAAAGACAATCCCGAACTCTGCAAGAATACCTTGCAACCAAACACATTGTGTGGCTGCATTAACTGCTCCCCTGTACTCGGCCTCAGCAGAAGATAAGGAAATAGTGCTTTGTTTCTTGCTTGACCAGCATATAGGTCCATGTGCAAGCATAAAAACATAACCGGAAGTTGACTTCCGATCAACACAATCACCGGCCCAATCAGAATCTGTAAATCCTACTAGTTCAAGGGATGAACCAGCAGCATAATGGATACCAAAGGACTTAGTACCCTGAACATAATGAAGGATCCTCTTGGCTGCCTTCCAATGGATCTCATGAGGCTCTTGCATGTGCCTTGCAACAGCCCCAACAGCATAAGACAAATCTGGTCGAGAGTGTGTAAGATACAACAAGCTCCCAACTAGTTGTCTATACAACGAACTGTCAACTAGTGGTGAAGAACCCCATTCTGTAAGTTTAACTCCAGAAAGAAATGGAAATTTTGCAGACTTACATTCAGCCATCTTAAATTTCTGCAGCAAATCTGAAGCATACCTTGACTGACATACAGAAATTCCATTCACAGATTGATCAATCTCCAAACCCAGAAATTGTTTTAGCAATCCTAGATCGGTCATGGAGAATGCACTGTGCAATGCTCTCTTAACTGAGTCAAGTTCTTTGGTGCAGCTACCAGTGATCAAAAGATCATCAACATACAGTACAATAATCAATATCAGATCACTAACATGCTGCATATACACATTTGGATCAGACTTACACCTCTCAAACCCCAAAGATAGCAGAAAATTGTCCATTTTTGCATACCATGCTCTAGGGGCTTGCTTGAGCCCATAGAGTGATTTGTTCAACCTGCAAACAAGTGTATGATCAGAAATAAAACCTTCAGGCTGCTGCATATATATCTCCTCATTCAGATCCCCATGAAGAAAGGCACTTTTTACATCCATGTGATGAATCTCCCATCGCTTGGAAGCCCCAATGGCCAAAACTAGTCTTATGGAGTCCATCTTTGCCACCGGTGCAAATGTCTCTGTATAGTCCACTCCTTGGACCTGAGAGTAACCCTTAGCTACTAACCTGGCCTTATACTTCAGATCAGAGCAATCAGATCCAATTTTGGTTCTATAAATCCACTTGCATTGCACTAGTTTCCTCTTGGGAGGAAGAGGGACCAAATCCCAAGTTTTGTTCTCATGGAGTGAGTTCATCTCCTCTTGCATGGCTGATTGCCACCTTGGGTCTGTACATGCTTCTGAATATGACATTGGATCAGATCCAACCATCAAATAACATGCCTCACTCAGATCAGAATTATTATATGCAAAGGAATTGTGAAATTGAGATCTAGTTTTCCTAGCATCTTGGGGATCTCCCACTAGCTCTCCGGCACTTTGAATTGTTTTCTCTGCCCACTTGGGCCTTGAGGGAGGGATATGTTCAGAATCCATATCAAAATCATCTTCAGCAATATCAGAATCAGAAATATCAGAGAATGAATCACTACTTACTTCATCATCAAGTCGAGGAAATGAGCATTCCCCATCACCTTGTTCACTAGCTTGCAAAAATTCTTCCTCTTCGAATTTGACACTTCTTTCAATGAAAGTTTTGTGAGTGGATGGATCAAAGAGCTTGTAGCCCTTGGAATCCTCTGCATACCCAACCATGATTGACTCCTTGCTTTGGGGCTGCAATGCCTTTCTCTTCTCCGGTGGAATTCTGGCCCAAGCCCTTGAGCCAAAAATTCTGAAATGTGAGACATTGGGCTTGTGACCCATCCAAGCTTCAAATGGAGTGATTCCTTGCAATGCTTTGTGTGGTGCTCTGTTCTGAACATATGCTGCACAATTCATAGCTTCATCCCACAATTTGGGAGACAAATCCCTTGCTTGCAACATGCAAGTTGCCATCTCTTTCAGTGCTCTATTTTTGCGCTCTGCAACACCATTTTGCTGAGGTGTGTAGGGCACTGAGTGTTGCATCTGAATGCCATGCTCTTGACAGAGCTGCTGCAAATTGTTATTGACATACTCTCTGCCATTATCAGTCCTCAAAACCTTCATGGCCTTCCCACTGAAGTTCTCAACCATGCTCTTAAAAATTTTGAAACATTCAAAGACTTCAGATTTTTGCTTAAGGAAAAATAACCAGCAGTACCTTGAGTAGTCATCGATGAAGGTGAGCACATATTTGCTGCAGCCATAGGAGGGTGTGGGGAGTGGCCCTATCAGATCAGAATGCACTATTCCAAGTGGTTGATCAGCCCTCCTTGCCTTCCCTTTGTCATACTTCTTTTCAGGATGCTTCCCAATCATGCAACCCTTGCATGTTCCACTTGAAAAACTGATTTGGGGCAGCCCTTCTACCATATTTTCTTTGCTTAAAACTTGAAGATATCTGTAGTTTAGGTGCCCATACCTTTGATGCCATAGCTTGCTGGTCTCATTCCCATGTGACAGAAGCACACTTGGTGAGGAGAATTCGAGGAAGTGGGAGAACTTGTACATCTTCATGTCATGGTCTGCAACACCCTTTGCAACAATTTTCCCGGTGGAAACTTCTGATATCTCCACTTCATCCTGAGTGAAGACCACCTTCTTTGCTGCTCCAGTATGTGTCATTTGATATACAGAGAGCAAGTTTGCTGCAAGATTTGGCACATACAGCACATTGGAGAAGAAGCCATTCTCCATAGAGATTTTCCCAATGCCATGAGCAGGGATTTCTGAGTCATCTCCCATTCGAATTGAGAGGCCACTGTAGGGAGCAAGTTCAGAAAACGAGTCTCTTGAGGAAGCCATGTGCCTTGAGGCACCTGAATCAATGATGAACAAAGGTGAATGAGATGAGCTAGCCACCAAAGCATGGCAGCTCTCCTTGTCTTCAGAAACGCACTCCTTCTTCTTGGAACTTTCAGGAAGAGGAATGTTATTTTTCTGTAGGAGATGGGTCATGGTGTCTATGGTTTTCTTCATGCATGAGCTCTCTGGATGAAAACCTCTTTGACAGTAGCTACATTTTGTCTTCTCAGCCTTCTTTCCTTTGTTCTTGATAGGATTCGAAACCCCCTCAGAGGATTTGGGCCTCTCATCCTTCTTCTTCTTCTCTTGAGGTTTCGACCCCCTGGGTTTTTGCTTGCCTCTTCCACATTTCGAATCTCCAGCTGCAAGAACTTGATCTTTTTGCTTGATGGAACCCATCAAGACCAGCTTGTCTTGCTCTTGAGTTAGCATCTCCATGAAGTCAGCCAAAGATGGCATCTTCCAACCTCTAACTGTGAGCCTTGTGGAGTTGAAGGAAGACACAAAAACTAAGTATTCAGAACCCAATTTGGAGAGAATGGACAACACCAACTGTTCTTCTTTCTTCTCTATGCCACATTGTCTGATCTGCAAGACCAAGTTCTTGAACTTGGTGAAGAAGTCCTGGATGGAATCGAAATTCCCTGGTCTCAGTGAGACAAGCTCATTTTCGAGCTGGTGGCCTCTCATCTCATCAGTCTTTCCAAACAGTGTCTCAAGCTTGAGCCACACTTCATTTGGAGTTGCTAGACTTTCTACATGAAACAGGAGGTCTCTCAAAATGCTGAGACAAAGGAGGCCAAATGCCTCATCCATTCTGTTAAAAAACTTGGATTTCTCCACAGCTGAGTTTGGCTCAACCTCAGTGCCCATCGTCATTCCGTAGAGACCCTTGGATCTCAGCAAAATCACCATTTCTGCCTTCCAATCGAAATAGTTGAAGGGAGTGAGCACGTTTGGGTGAGATGGCTCCATTCTCCTCTGCTGCAATTCGCACTTGCTGACAATGTTGATCTTCAATACCTACAAACAACTCTCAAATCACTCAGGAGGGATCTACACTAACAGATTCGAACCCGGTATGGATAGTGGGTGCATTCGGGAGAGCATCACACCTGAGAGGAGCCACTAGATTTCTCTAGTAAGCTCAAGGCAATGGCCTCAGGAATTATGTGGTTTCTCCACTGCTTCTGGCAATCCACTACAACAGTCTTGCTGGTTCGAATTCTAGCTCCAAGAGCTCTGATACCATGTAAAATCTCAATCACAACTGAACCTAGCTACTGTGGATTCCTCACTGGTGAAAGATTGCACAACATTTGCAAGAATAGCATAAAAATTTAAATGAATGAAGAACAATACACATGAAATTGGTGAATAATGTCAATATTATTAACTATCCAACCTTAACATAGGTTAAGAACACTCATATATACAAATCTGGAAGAATTCGAATCCATCTGGAGTGTTCACACTGATCTAGCTTAGAAAAAGCTCAAACCCCCCTAGGTTGACCAAAATATCCCAAACCATCCCAAACTGGTTCGAATCTGCAGTGTGAATGCTGGGAATGACTGGACAGGCCCATGTGACCTCACACATGTGAAGAAACTGGTTGGATATAGGTTTGGAGTCTAAAATTGGTCAAAAATATGACAAAACAAGGCAAGATTGTCCACAAACTGAGCAAATGCGCCCTAGGTAGAAGAGAAGCATGCTGAGTGCATTAAATGACCTGAGGAGGGTGCTCTAGGCATGCTGAGTGCATTAATTGCCCTGGGGAGCGCTCCACATAGCTGGTTTGACTCAGCACTTGTTCACATTGCTAACCAGTTCATGATAATTTGACCATTTACCAACTAATCAACTTAGGGATGTAATCATTAATCACTTGGGCTAATTAATCATCATTAATAAATGATTAATGTACATAGGTGGAAAAATGTTCTAACACCCCCCCTTAAGCTAGACTTAGTGAAATATCAAAAATTAAGGCCTTGGCAACTAGGCTCAAGTCACCTTTTACATCATAAAATTTATTTGTCCATGTAACCAAGGTAAGGAGGAAAACCACATGGGAAATAAAACCTCCCCTCTAAAATGGACATGTGGCATATATCAAAATACACCAATCATCACCATGCATCACTCACCCCAAGCAAAGATCTAAGGTGAGTGAAGGTCTTCTCGGTAAAACACTTGGTGAAGATATCAGCAGTTTGCTCACTGGATGGGCAATACTGCAATGCTATGGTCCGGTCATGCACCAAACCCCGAATGTAATGCATGTGTATCTCTATGTGCTTGGTCCTCTGTCTCTGTACTGGATCGGTAGAAATCTTGATTGTACTTTGATTATCACACCAAAGAATAGTGGGTGAATCAAAGACAATCCCGAACTCTGCAAGAATACCTTGCAACCAAACACATTGTGTGGCTGCATTAACTGCTCCCCTGTACTCGGCCTCAGCAGAAGATAAGGAAATAGTGCTTTGTTTCTTGCTTGACCAGCATATAGGTCCATGTGCAAGCATAAAAACATAACCGGAAGTTGACTTCCGATCAACACAATCACCGGCCCAATCAGAATCTGTAAATCCTACTAGTTCAAGGGATGAACCAGCAGCATAATGGATACCAAAGGACTTAGTACCCTGAACATAATGAAGGATCCTCTTGGCTGCCTTCCAATGGATCTCATGAGGCTCTTGCATGTGCCTTGCAACAGCCCCAACAGCATAAGACAAATCTGGTCGAGAGTGTGTAAGATACAACAAGCTCCCAACTAGTTGTCTATACAACGAACTGTCAACTAGTGGTGAAGAACCCCATTCTGTAAGTTTAACTCCTGAAAGAAATGGAAATTTTGCAGACTTACATTCAGCCATCTTAAATTTCTGCAGCAAATCTGAAGCATACCTTGACTGACATACAGAAATTCCATTCACAGATTGATCAATCTCCAAACCCAGAAATTGTTTTAGCAATCCTAGATCGGTCATGGAGAATGCACTGTGCAATGCTCTCTTAACTGAGTCAAGTTCTTTGGTGCAGCTACCAGTGATCAAAAGATCATCAACATACAGTACAATAATCAATATCAGATCACTAACATGCTGCATATACACATTTGGATCAGACTTACACCTCTCAAACCCCAAAGATAGCAGAAAATTGTCCATTTTTGCATACCATGCTCTAGGGGCTTGCTTGAGCCCATAGAGTGATTTGTTCAACCTGCAAACAAGTGTATGATCAGAAATAAAACCTTCAGGCTGCTGCATATATATCTCCTCATTCAGATCCCCATGAAGAAAGGCACTTTTTACATCCATGTGATGAATCTCCCATCGCTTGGAAGCCCCAATGGCCAAAACTAGTCTTATGGAGTCCATCTTTGCCACCGGTGCAAATGTCTCTGTATAGTCCACTCCTTGGACCTGAGAGTAACCCTTAGCTACTAACCTGGCCTTATACTTCAGATCAGAGCAATCAGATCCAATTTTGGTTCTATAAATCCACTTGCATTGCACTAGTTTCCTCTTGGGAGGAAGAGGGACCAAATCCCAAGTTTTGTTCTCATGGAGTGAGTTCATCTCCTCTTGCATGGCTGATTGCCACCTTGGGTCTGTACATGCTTCTGAATATGACATTGGATCAGATCCAACCATCAAATAACATGCCTCACTCAGATCAGAATTATTATATGCAAAGGAATTGTGAAATTGAGATCTAGTTTTCCTAGCATCTTGGGGATCTCCCACTAGCTCTCCGGCACTTTGAATTGTTTTCTCTGCCCACTTGGGCCTTGAGGGAGGGATATGTTCAGAATCCATATCAACATCATCTTCAGCAATATCAGAATCAGAAATATCAGAGAATGAATCACTACTTACTTCATCATCAAGTCGAGGAAATGAGCATTCCCCATCACCTTGTTCACTAGCTTGCAAAAATTCTTCCTCTTCGAATTTGACACTTCTTTCAATGAAAGTTTTGTGAGTGGATGGATCAAAGAGCTTGTAGCCCTTGGAATCCTCTGCATACCCAACCATGATTGACTCCTTGCTTTGGGGCTGCAATGCCTTTCTCTTCTCCGGTGGAATTCTGGCCCAAGCCCTTGAGCCAAAAATTCTGAAATGTGAGACATTGGGCTTGTGACCCATCCAAGCTTCAAATGGAGTGATTCCTTGCAATGCTTTGTGTGGTGCTCTGTTCTGAACATATGCTGCACAATTCATAGCTTCATCCCACAATTTGGGAGACAAATCCCTTGCTTGCAACATGCAAGTTGCCATCTCTTTCAGTGCTCTATTTTTGCGCTCTGCAACACCATTTTGCTGAGGTGTGTAGGGCACTGAGTGTTGCATCTGAATGCCATGCTCTTGACAGAGCTGCTGCAAATTGTTATTGACATACTCTCTGCCATTATCAGTCCTCAAAACCTTCATGGCCTTCCCACTGAAGTTCTCAACCATGCTCTTAAAAATTTTGAAACATTCAAAGACTTCAGATTTTTGCTTAAGGAAAAATAACCAGCAGTACCTTGAGTAGTCATCGATGAAGGTGAGCACATATTTGCTGCAGCCATAGGAGGGTGTGGGGAGTGTCCCTATCAGATCAGAATGCACTATTCCAAGTGGTTGATCATCCCTCCTTGCCTTCCCTTTGTCATACTTCTTTTCAGGATGCTTCCCAATCATGCAACCCTTGCATGTTCCACTTGAAAAACTGATTTGGGGCAGCCCTTCTACCATATTTTCTTTGCTTAAAACTTGAAGATATCTGTAGTTTAGGTGCCCATACCTTTGATGCCATAGCTTGCTGGTCTCATTCCCATGTGACAGAAGCACACTTGGTGAGGAGAATTCGAGGAAGTGGGAGAACTTGTACATCTTCATGTCATGGTCTGCAACACCCTTTGCAACAATTTTCCCGGTGGAAACTTCTGATATCTCCACTTCATCCTGAGTGAAGACCACCTTCTTTGCTGCTCCAGTATGTGTCATTTGATATACAGAGAGCAATTTTGCTGCAAGATTTGGCACATACAGCACATTGGAGAAGAAGCCATTCTCCATAGAGATTTTCCCAATGCCATGAGCAGGGATTTCTGAGTCATCTCCCATTCGAATTGAGAGGCCACTGTAGGGAGCAAGTTCAGAAAACGAGTCTCTTGAGGAAGCCATGTGCCTTGAGGCACCTGAATCAATGATGAACAAAGGTGAATGAGATGAGCTAGCCACCAAAGCATGGCAGCTCTCCTTGTCTTCAGAAACGCACTCCTTCTTCTTGGAACTTTCAGGAAGAGGAATGTTATTTTTCTGTAGGAGATGGGTCATGGTGTCTATGGTTTTCTTCATGCATGAGCTCTCTGGATGAAAACCTCTTTGACAGTAGCTACATTTTGTCTTCTCAGCCTTCTTTCCTTTGTTCTTGACAGGATTCGAAACCCCCTCAGAGGATTTGGGCCTCTCATCCTTCTTCTTCTTCTCTTGAGGTTTCGACCCCCTGGGTTTTTGCTTGCCTCTTCCACATTTCGAATCTCCAGCTGCAAGAACTTGATCTTTTTGCTTGATGGAACCCATCAAGACCAGCTTGTCTTGCTCTTGAGTTAGCATCTCCATGAAGTCAGCCAAAGATGGCATCTTCCAACCTCTAACTGTGAGCCTTGTGGAGTTGAAGGAAGACACAAAAACTAAGTATTCAGAACCCAATTTGGAGAGAATGGACAACACCAACTGTTCTTCTTTCTTCTCTATGCCACATTGTCTGATCTGCAAGACCAAGTTCTTGAACTTGGTGAAGAAGTCCTGGATGGAATCGAAATTCCCTGGTCTCAGTGAGACAAGCTCATTTTCGAGCTGGTGGCCTCTCATCTCATCAGTCTTTCCAAACAGTGTCTCAAGCTTGAGCCACACTTCATTTGGAGTTGCTAGACTTTCTACATGAAACAGGAGGTCTCTCAAAATGCTGAGACAAAGGAGGCCAAATGCCTCATCCATTCTGTTAAAAAACTTGGATTTCTCCACAGCTGAGTTTGGCTCAACCTCAGTGCCCATCGTCATTCCGTAGAGACCCTTGGATCTCAGCAAAATCACCATTTCTGCCTTCCAATCGAAATAGTTGAAGGGAGTGAGCACGTTTGGGTGAGATGGCTCCATTCTCCTCTGCTGCAATTCGCACTTGCTGACAATGTTGATCTTCAATACCTACAAACAACTCTCAAATCACTCAGGAGGGATCTACACTAACAGATTCGAACCCGGTATGGATAGTGGGTGCATTCGGGAGAGCATCACACCTGAGAGGAGCCACTAGATTTCTCTAGTAAGCTCAAGGCAATGGCCTCAGGAATTATGTGGTTTCTCCACTGCTTCTGGCAATCCACTACAACAGTCTTGCTGGTTCGAATTCTAGCTCCAAGAGCTCTGATACCATGTAAAATCTCAATCACAACTGAACCTAGCTACTGTGGATTCCTCACTGGTGAAAGATTGCACAACATTTGCAAGAATAGCATAAAAATTTAAATGAATGAAGAACAATACACATGAAATTGGTGAATAATGTCAATATTATTAACTATCCAACCTTAACATAGGTTAAGAACACTCATATATACAAATCTGGAAGAATTCGAATCCATCTGGAGTGTTCACACTGATCTAGCTTAGAAAAAGCTCAAACCCCCCTAAGTTGACAAAAATATCCCAAACCATCCCAAACTGGTTCGAATCTGCAGTGTGAATGCTGGGAATGACTGGACAGGCCCATGTGACCTCACACATGTGAAGAAACTGGTTGGATATAGGTTTGGAGTCTAAAATTGGTCAAAAATATGACAAAACAAGGCAAGATTGTCCACAAACTGAGCAAATGCGCCCTAGGTAGAAGAGAAGCATGCTGAGTGCATTAAATGACCTGAGGAGGGTGCTCTAGGAATGCTGAGTGCATTAATTGCCCTGGGGAGCGCTCCACATAGCTGGTTTGACTCAGCACTTGTTCACATTGCTAACCAGTTCATGATAATTTGACCATTTACCAACTAATCAACTTAGGGATGTAATCATTAATCACTTGGGCTAATTAATCATCATTAATAAATGATTAATGTACATAGGTGGAAAAATGTTCTAACACCCCCCCTTAAGCTAGACTTAGTGAAATATCAAAAATTAAGGCCTTGGCAACTAGGCTCAAGTCACCTTTTACATCATAAAATTTATTTGTCCATGTAACCAAGGTAAGGAGGAAAACCACATGGGAAATAAAACCTCCCCTCTAAAATGGACATGTGGCATATATCAAAATACACCAATCATCACCATGCATCACTCACCCCAAGCAAAGATCTAAGGTGAGTGAAGGTCTTCTCGGTAAAACACTTGGTGAAGATATCAGCAGTTTGCTCACTGGATGGGCAATACTGCAATGCTATGGTCCGGTCATGCACCAAACCCCGAATGTAATGCATGTGTATCTCTATGTGCTTGGTCCTCTGTCTCTGTACTGGATCGGTAGAAATCTTGATTGTACTTTGATTATCACACCAAAGAATAGTGGGTGAATCAAAGACAATCCCGAACTCTGCAAGAATACCTTGCAACCAAACACATTGTGTGGCTACATTAACTGCTCCCCTGTACTCGGCCTCAGCAGAAGATAAGGAAATAGTGCTTTGTTTCTTGCTTGACCAGCATATAGGTCCATGTGCAAGCATAAAAACATAACCGGAAGTTGACTTCCGATCAACACAATCACCGGCCCAATCAGAATCTGTAAATCCTACTAGTTCAAGGGATGAACCAGCAGCATAATGGATACCAAAGGACTTAGTACCCTGAACATAATGAAGGATCCTCTTGGCTGCCTTCCAATGGATCTCATGAGGCTCTTGCATGTGCCTTGCAACAGCCCCAACAGCATAAGACAAATCTGGTCGAGAGTGTGTAAGATACAACAAGCTCCCAACTAGTTGTCTATACAACGAACTGTCAACTAGTGGTGAAGAACCCCATTCTGTAAGTTTAACTCCTGAAAGAAATGGAAATTTTGCAGACTTACATTCAGCCATCTTAAATTTCTGCAGCAAATCTGAAGCATACCTTGACTGACATACAGAAATTCCATTCACAGATTGATCAATCTCCAAACCCAGAAATTGTTTTAGCAATCCTAGATCGGTCATGGAGAATGCACTGTGCAATGCTCTCTTAAGTGAGTCAAGTTCTTTGGTGCAGCTACCAGTGATCAAAAGATCATCAACATACAGTACAATAATCAATATCAGATCACTAACATGCTGCATATACACATTTGGATCAGACTTACACCTCTCAAACCCCAAAGATAGCAGAAAATTGTCCATTTTTGCATACCATGCTCTAGGGGCTTGCTTGAGCCCATAGAGTGATTTGTTCAACCTGCAAACAAGTGTATGATCAGAAATAAAACCTTCAGGCTGCTGCATATATATCTCCTCATTCAGATCCCCATGAAGAAAAGCACTTTTTACATCCATGTGATGAATCTCCCATCGCTTGGAAGCCCCAATGGCCAAAACTAGTCTTATGGAGTCCATCTTTGCCACCGGTGCAAATGTCTCTGTATAGTCCACTCCTTGGACCTGAGAGTAACCCTTAGCTACTAACCTGGCCTTATACTTCAGATCAGAGCAATCAGATCCAATTTTGGTTCTATAAATCCACTTGCATTGCACTAGTTTCCTCTTGGGAGGAAGAGGGACCAAATCCCAAGTTTTGTTCTCATGGAGTGAGTTCATCTCCTCTTGCATGGCTGATTGCCACCTTGGGTCTGTACATGCTTCTGAATATGACATTGGATCAGATCCAACCATCAAATAACATGCCTCACTCAGATCAGAATTATTATATGCAAAGGAATTGTGAAATTGAGATCTAGTTTTCCTAGCATCTTGGGGATCTCCCACTAGCTCTCCGGCACTTTGAATTGTTTTCTCTGCCCACTTGGGCCTTGAGGGAGGGATATGTTCAGAATCCATATCAACATCATCTTCAGCAATATCAGAATCAGAAATATCAGAGAATGAATCACTACTTACTTCATCATCAAGTCGAGGAAATGAGCATTCCCCATCACCTTGTTCACTAGCTTGCAAAAATTCTTCCTCTTCGAATTTGACACTTCTTTCAATGAAAGTTTTGTGAGTGGATGGATCAAAGAGCTTGTAGCCCTTGGAATCCTCTGCATACCCAACCATGATTGACTCCTTGCTTTGGGGCTGCAATGCCTTTCTCTTCTCCGGTGGAATTCTGGCCCAAGCCCTTGAGCCAAAAATTCTGAAATGTGAGACATTGGGCTTGTGACCCATCCAAGCTTCAAATGGAGTGATTCCTTGCAATGCTTTGTGTTGTGCTCTGTTCTGAACATATTCTGCACAATTCATAGCTTCAGCCCACAATTTGGGAGACAAATCCCTTGCTTGCAACATGCAAGTTGCCATCTCTTTCAGTGCTCTATTTTTGCGCTCTGCAACACCATTTTGCTGAGGTGTGTAGGGCACTGAGTGTTGCATCTGAATGCCATGCTCTTGACAGAGCTGCTGCAAATTGTTATTGACATACTCTCTGCCATTATCAGTCCTCAAAACCTTCATGGCCTTCCCACTGAAGTTCTCAACCATGCTCTTAAAAATTTTGAAACATTCAAAGACTTCAGATTTTTGCTTAAGGAAAAATAACCAGCAGTACCTTGAGTAGTCATCGATGAAGGTGAGCACATATTTGCTGCAGCCATAGGAGGGTGTGGGGAGTGGCCCTATCAGATCAGAATGCACTATTCCAAGTGGTTTATCAGCCCTCCTTGCCTTCCCTTTTTCATACTTCTTTTCAGGATGCTTCCCAATCATGCAACCCTTGCATGTTCCACTTGAAAAACTGATTTGGGGCAGCCCTTCTACCATATTTTCTTTGCTTAAAACTTGAAGATATCTGTAGTTTAGGTGCCCATACCTTTGATGCCATAGCTTGCTGGTCTCATTCCCATGTGACAGAAGCACACTTGGTGAGGAGAATTCGAGGAAGTGGGAGAACTTGTACATCTTCATGTCATGGTCTGCAACACCCTTTGCAACAATTTTCCCGGTGGAAACTTCTGATATCTCCATTTCATCCTGAGTGAAGACCACCTTCTTTGCTGCTCCAGTATGTGTCATTTGATATACAGAGATCAAGTTTGCTGCAAGATTTGGCACATACAGCACATTGGAGAAGAAGCCATTCTCCATAGAGATTTTCCCAATGCCATGAGCAGGGATTTCTGAGTCATCTCCCATTCGAATTGAGAGGCCACTGTAGGGAGCAAGTTCAGAAAACGAGTCTCTTGAGGAAGCCATGTGCCTTGACGCACCTGAATCAATGACGAACAAAGGTGAATGAGATGAGCTAGCCACAAAAGCATGGCAGCTCTCCTTGTCTTCAGAAACGCACTCCTTCTTCTTGGAACTTTCAGGAAGAGGAATGTTATTTTTCTGTAGGAGATGGGTCATGGTGTCTATGGTTTTCTTCATGCATGAGCTCTCTGGATGAAAACCTCTTTGACAGTAGCTACATTTTGTCTTCTCATCCTTCTTTCCTTTGTTCTTGACAGGATTCGAAACCCCCTCAGAGGATTTGGGCCTCTCATCCTTCTTCTTCTTCTCTTGAGGTTTCGACCCCCTGGGTTTTTCCTTGCCTCTTCCACATTTCGAATCTCCAGCTGCAAGAACTTGATCTTTTTGCTTGATGGAGCCCATCAAGACCAGCTTGTCTTGCTCTTGAGTTAGCATCTCCATGAAGTCAGCCAAAGATGGCATCTTCCAACCTCTAACTGTGAGCCTTGTGGAGTTGAAGGAAGACACAAAAACTGAGTATTCAGAACCCAATTTGGAGAGAATGGACAACACCAACTGTTCTTCTTTCTTCTCTATGCCACATTGTCTGATCTGCAAGACCAAGTTCTTGAACTTGGTGAAGAAGTCCTGGATGGAATCGAAATTCCCTGGGCTCAGTGAGACAAGCTCATTTTCGAGCTGGTGGCCTCTCATCTCATCAGTCTTTCCAAACAGTGTCTCAAGCTTGAGCCACACTTCATTTGGAGTTTCTATACTTTCTACATGAAACAGGAGGTCTCTCGAAATGCTGAGACAAAGGAGGCCAAATGCCTCATCCATTCTGTTAAAAAACTTGGATTTCTCCACAGCTGAGTTTGGCTCAACCTCAGTGCCCATCGTGATTCTGTAGAGACCCTTGGATCTCAGCAAAATCACCATTTCTGCCTTCCAATCGAAATAGTTGAAGGGAGTGAGCACGTTTGGGTGAGATGGCTCCATTCTCCTCTGCTGCAATTCGCACTTGCTGACAATGTTGATCTTCAATACCTACAAACAACTCTCAAATCACTCAGGAGGGATCTACACTAACAGATTCGAACCCTGTATGGATAGTGGGTGCATTCGGGAGAGCATCACACCTGAGAGGAGCCACTAGATTTCTCCAGTAAGCTCAAGGCAATGGCCTCAGGAATTATGTGGTTTCGCCACTGCTTCTGGCAATCCACTACAACAGTCTTGCTGGTTCGAATTATAGCTCCAAGAGCTCTGATACCATGTAAAATCTCAATCACAACTGAACCTAGCTACTGTGGATTCCTCACTGGTGAAAGATTGCACAACATTTGCAAGAATAGCATAAAAATTTAAATGAATGAAGAAGAATACACATGAAATTGGTGAATAATGTCAATATTATTAACTATCCAACCTTAACATAGGTTAAGAACACTCATATATACAAATCTGGAAGAATTCGAATCCATCTGGAGTGTTCACACTGATCTAGCTTAGAAAAAGCTCAAACCCCCCTAGGTTGACCAAAATATCCCAAACCATCCCAAACTGGTTCGAATCTGCAGTGTGAATGCTGGGAATGACTGGACAGGCCCATGTGACCTCACACATGTGAAGAAACTGGTTGGATAGAGGTTTGGAGTCTAAAATTGGTCAAAAATATGACAAAACAAGGCAAGATTGTCCACAAACTGAGCAAATGCGCCCTAGGTAGAAGAGAAGCATGCTGAGTGCATTAAATGACCTGAGGAGGGTGCTCTAGGCATGCTGAGTGCATTAATTGCCCTGGGGAGCGCTCCACATAGCTGGTTTGACTCAGCACTTGTTCACATTGCTAACCAGTTCATGATAATTTGACCATTTACCAACTAATCAACTTAGGGATGTAATCATTAATCACTTGGGCTAATTAATCATCATTAATAAATGATTAATGTACATAGGTGGAAAAATGTTCTAACACCCCCCCTTAAGCTAGACTTAGTGAAATATCAAAAATTAAGGCCTTGGCAACTAGGCTCAAGTCACCTTTTACATCATAAAATTTATTTGTCCATGTAACCAAGGTAAGGAGGAAAACCACATGGGAAATAAAACCTCCCCTCTAAAATGGACATGTGGCATATATCAAAATACACCAATCATCACCATGCATCACTCACCCCAAGCAAAGATCTAAGGTGAGTGAAGGTCTTCTCGGTAAAACACTTGGTGAAGATATCAGCAGTTTGCTCACTGGATGGGCAATACTGCAATGCTATGGTCCGGTCATGCACCAAACCCCGAATGTAATGCATGTGTATCTCTATGTGCTTGGTCCTCTGTCTCTGTACTGGATCGGTAGAAATCTTGATTGTACTTTGATTATCACACCAAAGAATAGTGGGTGAATCAAAGACAATCCCGAACTCTGCAAGAATACCTTGCAACCAAACACATTGTGTGGCTGCATTAACTGCTCCCCTGTACTCGGCCTCAGCAGAAGATAAGGAAATAGTGCTTTGTTTCTTGCTTGACCAGCATATAGGTCCATGTGCAAGCATAAAAACATAACCGGAAGTTGACTTCCGATCAACACAATCACCGGCCCAATCAGAATCTGTAAATCCTACTAGTTCAAGGGATGAACCAGCAGCATAATGGATACCAAAGGACTTAGTACCCTGAACATAATGAAGGATCCTCTTGGCTGCCTTCCAATGGATCTCATGAGGCTCTTGCATGTGCCTTGCAACATCCCTAACAGCATAAGACAAATCTGGTCGAGAGTGTGTAAGATACAACAAGCTCCCAACTAGTTGTCTATACAACGAACTGTCAACTAGTGGTGAAGAACCCCATTCTGTAAGTTTAACTCCCGAAAGAAATGGAAATTTTGCAGACTTACATTCAGCCATCTTAAATTTCTGCAGCAAATCTGAAGCATACCTTGACTGACATACAGAAATTCCATTCACAGATTGATCAATCTCCAAACCCAGAAATTGTTTTAGCAATCCTAGATCGGTCATGGAGAATGCACTGTGCAATGCTCTCTTAACTGAGTCAAGTTCTTTGGTGCAGCTACCAGTGATCAAAAGATCATCAAAATACAGTACAATAATCAATATCAGATCACTAACATGCTGCATATACACATTTGGATCAGACTTACACCTCTCAAACCCCAAAGATAGCAGAAAATTGTCCATTTTTGCATACCATGCTCTAGGGGCTTGCTTGAGCCCATAGAGTGATTTGTTCAACCTGCAAACAAGTGTATGATCAGAAATAAAACCTTCAGGCTGCTACATATATATCTCCTCATTCAGATCCCCATGAAGAAAGGCACTTTTTACATCCATGTGATGAATCTCCCATCGCTTGGAAGCCCCAATGGCCAAAACTAGTCTTATGGAGTCCATCTTTGCCACCGGTGCAAATGTCTTTGTATAGTCCACTCCTTGGACCTGAGAGTAACCCTTAGCTACTAAACTGGCATTATACTTCAGATCAGAGCAATCAGATCCAATTTTGGTTCTATAAATCCACTTGAATTGCACTAGTTTCCTCTTGGGAGGAAGAGGGACCAAATCCCAAGTTTTGTTCTCATGGAGTGAGTTCATCTCCTCTTGCATGGCTGATTGCCACCTTGGGTCTGTACATGCTTCTGAATATGACATTGGATCAGATCCAACCATCAAATAACATGCCTCACTCAGATCAGAATTATTATATGCAAATGAATTGTGAAATTGAGATCTAGTTTTCCTAGCATCTTGGGGATCTCCCACTAGCTCTCCGGCACTTTGAATTGTTTTCTCTGCCCACTTGGGCCTTGAGGGAGGGATATGTTCAGAATCCATATCAACATCATCTTCAGCAATATCAGAATCAGAAATATCAGAGAATGAATCACTACTTACTTCATCATCAAGTCGAGGAAATGAGCATTCCCCATCACCTTGTTCACTAGCTTGCAAAAATTCTTCCTCTTCGAATTTGACACTTCTTTCAATGAAAGTTTTGTGAGTGGATGGATCAAAGAGCTTGTAGCCCTTGGAATCCTCTGCATACCCAACCATGATTGACTCCTTGCTTTGGGGCTGCAATGCCTTTCTCTTCTCCGGTGGAATTCTGGCCCAAGCCCTTGAGCCAAAAATTCTGAAATGTGAGACATTGGGCTTGTGACCCATCCAAGCTTCAAATGGAGTGATTCCTTGCAATGCTTTGTGTGGTGCTCTGTTCTGAACATATGCTGCACAATTCATAGCTTCAGCCCACAATTTGGGAGACAAATCCCTTGCTTGCAACATGCAAGTTGCCATCTCTTTCAGTGCTCTATTTTTGCGCTCTGCAACACCATTTTGCTGAGGTGTGTAGGGCACTGAGTGTTGCATCTGAATGCCATGCTCTTGACAGAGCTGCTGCAAATTGTTATTGACATACTCTCTGCCATTATCAGTCCTCAAAACCTTCATGGCCTTCCCACTGAAGTTCTCAACCATGCTCTTAAAAATTTTGAAACATTCAAAGACTTCAGATTTTTGCTTAAGGAAAAATAACCAGCAGTACCTTGAGTAGTCATCGATGAAGGTGACCACATATTTGCTGCAGCCATAGGAGGGTGTGGGGAGTGGCCCTATCAGATCAGAATGCACTATTCCAAGTGGTTGATCAGCCCTCCTTTCCTTCCCTTTGTCATACTTCTTTTCAGGATGCTTCCCAATCATGCAACCCTTGCATGTTCCACTTGAAAAACTGATTTGGGGCAGCCCTTCTACCATATTTTCTTTGCTTAAAACTTGAAGATATCTGTAGTTTAGGTGCCCATACCTTTAATGCCATAGCTTGCTGGTCTCATTCCCATGTGATAGAAGCACACTTGGTGAGGAGAATTCGAGGAAGTGGGAGAACTTGTACATCTTCATGTCATGGTCTGCAACACCCTTTGCAACAATTTTCCCGGTGGAAACTTCTGATATCTCCACTTCATCCTGAGTGAAGACCACCTTCTTTGCTGCTCCAGTATGTGTCATTTGATATACAGAGAGCAAGTTTGCTGCAAGATTTGGCACATACAGCACATTGGAGAAGAAGCCATTCTCCATAGAGATTTTCCCAATGCCATGAGCAGGGAGTTCTGAGTCATCTCCCATTCGAATTGAGAGGCCACTGTAGGGAGCAAGTTCAGAAAACGAGTCTCTTGAGGAAGCCATGTGCCTTGAGGCACCTGAATCAATGATGAACAAAGGTGAATGAGATGAGCTAGCCACCAAAGCATGGTAGCTCTCCTTGTCTTCAGAAACGCACTCCTTCTTCTTGGAACTTTCAGGAAGAGGAATGTTATTTTTCTGTAGGAGATGGGTCATGGTGTCTATGGTTTTCTTCATGCATGAGCTCTCTGGATGAAAACCTCTTTGACAGTAGCTACATTTTGTCTTCTCAGCCTTCTTTCCTTTGTTCTTGACAGGATTCGAAACCCCCTCAGAGGATTTGGGCCTCTCATCCTTCTTCTTCTTCTCTTGAGGTTTCGACCCCCTGGGTTTTTGCTTGCCTCTTCCACATTTCGAATCTCCAGCTGCAAGAACTTGATCTTTTTGCTTGATGGAGCCCATCAAGACCAGCTTGTCTTGCTCTTGAGTTAGCATCTCCATGAAGTCAGCCAAAGATGGCATCTTCCAACCTCTAACTGTGAGCCTTGTGGAGTTGAAGGAAGACACAAAAACTGAGTATTCAGAACCCAATTTGGAGAGAATGGACAACACCAACTGTTCTTCTTTCTTCTCTATGCCACATTGTCTGATCTGCAAGACCAAGTTCTTGAACTTGGTGAAGAAGTCCTGGATGGAATCGAAATTCCCTGGGCTCAGTGAGACAAGCTCATTTTCGAGCTGGTGGCCTCTCATCTCATCAGTCTTTCCAAACAGTGTCTCGAGCTTGAGCCACACTTCATTTGGAGTTGCTAGACTTTCTACATGAAACAGGAGGTCTCTCGAAATGCTGAGACAAAGGAGGCCAAATGCCTCATCCATTCTGTTAAAAAACTTGGATTTCTCCATAGCTGAGTTTGGCTCAACCTCAGTGCCCATCGTGATTCTGTAGAGACCCTTGGATCTCAGCAAAATCACCATTTCTGCCTTCCAATCGAAATAGTTGAAGGGAGTGAGCACGTTTGGGTGAGATGGCTCCATTCTCCTCTGCTGCAATTCGCACTTGCTGACAATGTTGATCTTCAATACCTGCAAACAACTCTCAAATCACTCAGGAGGGATCTACACTAACAGATTCGAACCCTGTATGGATAGTGGGTGCATTCGGGAGAGCATCACACCTGAGAGGAGCCACTAGATTTCTCCAGTAAGCTCAAGGCAATGGCCTCAGGAATTATGTGGTTTCTCCACTGCTTCTGGCAATCCACTACAACAGTCTTGCTGGTTCGAATTCTAGCTCCAAGAGCTCTGATACCATGTAAAATCTCAATCACAACTGAACCTAGCTACTGTGGATTCCTCACTGGTGAAAGATTGCACAACATTTGCAAGAATAGCATAAAAATTTAAATGAATGAAGAACAATACACATGAAATTGGTGAATAATGTCAATATTATTAACTGTCCAACCTTAACATAGGTTAAGAACACTCATATATACAAATCTGGAAGAATTCGAATCCATCTGGAGTGTTCACACTGATCTAGCTTAGAAAAAGCTCAAACCCCCCTAGGTTGACCAAAATATCCCAAACCATCCCAAACTGGTTCGAATCTGCAGTGTGAATGCTGGGAATGACTGGACAGGCCCATGTGACCTCACACATGTGAAGAAACTGGTTGGATAGAGGTTTGGAGTCTAAAATTGGTCAAAAATATGACAAAACAAGGCAAGATTGTCCACAAACTGAGCAAATGCGCCCTAGGTAGAAGAGAAGCATGCTGAGTGCATTAAATGACCTGAGGAGGGCGCTCTAGGCATGCTGAGTGCATTAATTGCCCTGGGGAGCACTCCACATAGCTGGTTTGACTCAGCACTTGTTCACATTGCTAACCAGTTCATGATAATTTGACCATTTACCAACTAATCAACTTAGGGATGTAATCATTAATCACTTGGGCTAATTAATCATCATTAATAAATGATTAATGTACATAGGTGGAAAAATGTTCTAACAATAATGATATCTCATGATGACTGTATGTGTGTAATATATATGAGATTGATGGTTATTGAAGATGGAATCTAGGGAAGAAGAGAACTAGAAGGAAATTGAGCTCAAAGCAAAAGGCATGGAATGAAGAAATTCTAGTGGACTTGCATCTAGCTTTCTTGTAGTTGCAACTTTGAGACCTTTTGGCCGAGTGCACTAGAGCCATGAAGAGAAGTGGTACAACCCGAAGGACTGAATAGCAGAGAAGGAGGTACACTCCTTGGGTTTCTGTAGGTTGATGGATGATAACTTTTTAGTTGGAACAAATTCCAAAAATTATAAATTATGAGATCCTTATGCATGTTTTGGGATAGAGTGCCTATGTATGCATGGTTTTAGGCCATAATTCCTATGTATATAAGCATTTGGTTGGACTACCTATGTAGATTGAAGGATGGAGAAGCTATCCTTATAATATTAAGAACATCAGTATGGTGTTGTACAATGAGGAAAGTGCAAAAATAAATGGAGGGGGGATATAACATCCCTGGTTTCAATCCCTGTGAACTAGAATGTATTATGTAAATATGACTTAGTCTAGTTAGCCGATAAAGTTGAAAGTGCTGGAGTGCCTACCATTAGGGGAGTTTTGAGGTAAAAAGTGGGCCTCAAAACAAAAAAAGTACCATCAAAATCACTTTATAAGAACCAATGGGATTCAAGATGATGTTATCAACCATGGGGTAAGATTTGTAAAAAAAATGGAGGGAAAAGAAAACCTACTTTTTTTATTGTATTTTCGACCGGTTTACCCAAATTTCAATTTTGAGCATTCATAGGATGTAGAATTCAAATCCATATCCAATGCATACCCACAGTACATACTTTTTGGCACTCACAACACAAAAAACTAAAAATTCAATAAAAAAAATGTATTTTATGTATTAAAATATGTTTTTTAGTTTAATTTTTAAGTTTTCATGCCGTGGGTGCCTCAAAAGTATGCCATGTGGGTATGATTTAGATGTATAATTAAATTTCACATCCAACGAGTGCCCAAACTTGAAATTTGGGTAAACAGATAAAAATATGTCAAAAATACGATAAGAAAAAGTAGTTTTTATTTTTCCCCTCTAAAATTCAGAACTCTTATTTTATTATTTCCCTTAGGAGGCCAATTTTAAACCTCAAAACTACCCTAGTGAAGTGTAATACATACATACATACATACATATATATATATATATATATATATATATATAGTTGGTTGTGGCTGAGGAAGATGCTAAAGAGAATAGGGACCTATGAATCCACCAATAAGAAGGAAAGGGGGTTGTAGATAGCCTAGGGTAGGGTGTATAAAATGACCTTGGCCTAACCTTGAACCCTAAAAGCATTTTAATAACACATAGGGGATGTGAGTCTTTGGGAGAGACCACGTGGGCAAAGTCGTCCATACAACTAAAGAATGCATGCAGAAAGAGTTGGAGATACTTTTTCACAAAAAACTCTCCCACACGAACTCTCTCACTCTCTCGTCCCTGTTGAACTAGGGAGGTTTGTTGTATTTTGATCTTTTACAAGTGAACCATTCTTCATGGATTGGGGGTGTGGGTTTTGAATTCATCATTTGAGTTTTGTTATGAACCTGAAAATATGATAACTAATAATTGATGGGCGATGATTGTCCTATAAAAAACCATAATTGAGCTACTAGTGAAACGTTGAACTGTGTGTGAACCTTCCTCGATGGAAATTTTGGGCATTGGTTGACAGTGGCGGCCTTGTATAAGGTATTTCAATGTTGTGTTCTAGAATAGATACCAAGGAAGGGACTGCACTATTTGGTTTGGAAAAGGTCGAAACCAATTTATTGGAACTGGAAAGAAAGAAGCATGCTATTGATGTGAAATTGGTGAGTGCCAAGCCATGAGAGGTAACTTGGTGGGGAAATTACTCCGTTCACCTGTCCATTTCATTTTTCTATTAACCTTGACTGTTCTCCTAGTGGATTCATAGTATCAACTTAGGGGTGGCACCTTCCTGAGATATTTATGAACAAGGAAACATATGGTTGGGTGGAGCCTACCTCACATGTAGTGAGTTGCTCAAACTATTAAGTATTCATATAAGTGCTCTTGCTTTGTATCATCCATTTTATTATTGTGTATGATTTAATAAATGGAGTGATTCATGAAGGATTTGAATTATTGTTGCATTAAATTCATCCAGATAAGTATTTTTTTCGTATTATTATGAATTATCTATAATTGTACAATTAATGAATGGAAGGAATTGACAAATAATTGTGTTATGTGTTATGCATGGTTATGTATGGATGTAGTTTGCATGTTTCTACCTAAAAATATGTATGCTTGTAACTAGTTTTATGAATATGGAATATTTTTCCTATTCTTGTTGTTATGTGTTCAGGATGACTGGGAACTTGTTTATGGTTGGGTCATCCCGTGTGTTATATATGCATTCCGGTGTCAATATATGATGCTTGAATAACAAATGAAAGGTCTGTTAAAGGCTCATGGTCTGCAGTAGTAGGGTTAGTATTGTAAGTGAAATTTGATATAGTTGAGCTCTAATATGAGGTTCTTGGAGTACTTGAGAGATTCATAGTGTTATTCGATGGAAATTTTATGCTTAATAAGAATAACAGTGTAATTATATTCTTTTGGCATATGATTGATAAAGATTTGTATTATTACTTGTGCTCAGTATGGAGAATTGCACTTGGATAATTCAAACTTAAATTCTGTATATTTCTTTATGCATCTTTTCTTGCACGAGTAACAAATAAATATAATTATTATTTTTGGTTTATGTTGTCAACAATAATGGTAGTTTATTGTAAAGAAATATTCTAAATGGAATTTATGTGATGGTGAATACATACTTCATGTAGGAAGTCATTTTATTTCCTGTAAGTTAATTTGTTCTAGAGTTGTTTGAATGTGGTGGATGGTCTATGCTTGGAGTATTCATTCACCATAGGAAAAAGATTTCCTATTTGATATACCCACAAACTCCAGGGTTCCTTAGATGTTCTAGAGGGAGGTTGCTGAGTTTTTTCTTTGTAGCGTACCGGGGTACGTTACACAAACAATAAGAGAATTGGTTGATAGTGGTAATCCCCCCTTGATGAGGGAACTAGATCAATCAAAACATCATAGACACTACAACTATCATTAGATATGTACAAATTTGTCCCAATAAAAGGTTACAGTTCAAAGGAGTGTTAACAACCTCATCTTCTTGTACAACAATTTTGACCCCCAAATTTAGTTAGAAAGGTGGGAATGTTTCTACGAGGTTTGAACAAGTGACCATTGAATACTTTTAGCATAGTGGCCAAAGAAACATGCTTGGTAGAACCTAAATCTCTCCAACATGATAGGGACATGACACGAGTAGAAGCCCCTTCATCCAATGCACACCTAAAAATGTTTCTTCCATGTAAATATATTTGGATCTAAAACTAAATGTGGTTGGGCTAGGTGGCTCAAATGGTAGAATGATTATAACAATGAAGGGATTGTAATTATGAGCCTACAATCCAATTGAATTGGAAGGAAAGGAGAGTGCATGAGAATAATTTGTTTTATCATTTCTACAAGGATGGAGTCTCTTACTTTCATGATGATGTTTGTACCCATCCCTCATGCCCTCATAATAACTATGTGAGGTGGCCCCTTTACCACCAACCGCCACATGCATTTAGTAAAAATTTAGGAGTAAGGAAACCTAGAATTAATTATTTTCCCCTAGGACCCCCTTTCCTCTTCCCCTCTAATGGACTCATAGCCCCTCTCATGTTCTACATAATTAGCTTCAACCCTTATATTATTTTTTTAAATAATATTGACACATCTTAATAATACCATATAAACATATACCACATGTTATATCAAAAACATATATATCGTAATTATGTGCCTATCCATTCACTAATCCGGGAAGCCTTGATATGTTCACTAGGAATTCATACAAGATATTTACATCATTTACACACATGAATATTTTATCCAAGGTCAACACTTGTTTACAATTTATACTTAATTCGAACTCACACATTAAAAGGTTCAAAAGTGAGATATTACATTTTTCATTAATGAATCTTACATCGATTAAAAATATGAATTTACATTGGTGGGCAACCCTCAACTCCACATCTCGACTTGCCCATTTTGAAGGTCGATAAGAATGAGGATATTCATGCACTTCCCTCTAAGCTTATATAATAGTTGTGTTGATTTTGAATTTGAATAATAAGCAAGATCAAAAAGACAATCTATCTCAGTTTTCCTTATGTGAAAGAGTTTTGTCATTTATTTTATTGTTATGTGAATGTGTTTTGTCATTTATTGATTGTAATATTTTGAAAATAAACACCATTTTGCTATCTTTAATAATATAAAATCTAAATTTAATCAATTATGTAAAAATTAAAAAATTATGGTCCCAAAGAAGTTGAAAATAAATACCATTTTGCTATCCTTGATAATATAAAATCCAAATTTATTTAATTTCACAATTGTATTATTTACTTTTCACTTTCAAAACAAAAATTAACATGCTGTTTGCGATGCAATTCTTCCCTTCTAGTGATTTTATTAAATGTCGCCACCTACTTCATATGGATGTTTAGAAATGACGAAGGAACCGCTTGCTTCCTCTGTCAGAGATGGACCATGCAGCATAAGCGGTAAAAGGCTTGTCTCGGATTTCAGGAATCTCGGGCTCTCCCTCCAGCATCTTCACGGCTTCTACCATTCGAGGTCTGAATGCAATCATGACATGACAACACAAAATAGCCACCAAAAACCAATCTCTCCATCACGCTTCCCGACCCGCTCTGTCGGATTCTCCTGTCTATTATTTCACTGGCCCTGCCTTCTTTCACCAGTGCCATGCGCAATCCGTGATGAGATAATGGGAGGCCGACTTAGTAGAGGCGTCCAAATCCTTTCTGCCGCTCATGATTTGCAATAGCAGAACCCCAAAGCTATAGACATTGCTTGTGTTTGTCAGTTGACAGTAGAGAGGGTATTCCGGGGCCAAGTAACCATGCGTCCCTGCTACTTTAGTTGTCATGATATGGGATTCTCCTTCTTTAGTACTCATCCTGGCTAGACCAAAATCAGCCACATGGCATTCATATCGTCATCCAGCAGAATGCTAGTAGATTTTATGTCTCTGATAAATGGCGGGCTCGATACCGTTGTGCAGATAAGCCATCTCTCTCGCAATGCCGAGGACGATGTTCCTTGTCTGCGGACCATATAATAGAGAACTTCAATTTTATCTTCGTGGAACACTTTCCTCACTAAGAATTAAGTGAATTAATTTCGCAGTTTAACTTACTTCACAAGTAACTGTATGATTTGGATTTTTTACTTGCAGTGAACTTCAGTGTAATGATAAGTTCACTTCACCGCAATACTTTACTTCGCGGTTTTCTCAAATACTTTACTTCCGGGTCTTCTCAAATACTTCGTGCTTCACTTAACTAAACTTTACCATGTAATATAATTCTCTAAGACATAACAACTAAAACATCTTAATGCGAAGTTACTTTAAGATATTTTAGAACTTTCACTAGGGTGAACTATTTGTAAATTTTGATTTCTTTTACTGGGGGTAAATGTAAACAATATTCACACAAGTAAATCTGGAGATGATGTGCTACTTGTAATATACAACATTCTTGAGAATGAAACATAAAACATAAACTTATATATTTACCATAGTAAATAGTGTAGCTCCTCAATATATGGAAATGAGTTTCACTGCAATTTTTTACATTCACGGAACTTGGGCTCTTGATACACACTTCATGGATCTTCACTTCTACTCTGCGTAATTTCTCTCATACACATCTCTGAGTTTTTAACTATGAACTTCTATTTATAAAGTTTCCTATCAACCTACTTAGGATCGCTTCACCTAGAAGCTATAGGATTGCATTAAACACTTTAATAAATTCTACCGTAGGGTTTTCTTGACTTGGTACCTATTAACGGGGTTACATAACTACAATCAGTCTGACTGAGAGGGTGACTGACAGAGCCCGCGCAGTAAATACACTATCAGCTCATTTAATTAGATATTTCCAACAAAGTTTAACGAGAAACCCTGATAATCGAGCTGTTGTTGAAACCCCCGGAGACCGGCGATAGCAGAGGCATTGGTGGGAAGCTCAAACATGGATGAATCTCTAAGCTGCTGAGCTAATCCTATGCCAAACAAGCTCAGCAAAGTCTGGCAGCAGTCCGGTTTAATGATGGCCGATTCGAAGGAAGACTTGTCCCACGGCAATTGGCGGACGTAATCAAGGTTCATCGGACATTTGGCATCAGCGAATGCGCAAATCAATAGCAACAGTAACAGCAGCATAGTCTCCGTCTTCATTTTCTTCTCTTGCCCCCTGTTGCATTGAGAAATCGCGGCCGCGGATTTATAACGCCTCCGTCTTCATTTTTCTTCTCTTAGCCCCATGCTGCGTTCAGAAATCGCGGCTGCGGATTTATAACGCCTCCGTCTTCATTTTGCTTCTCTTAGCCCCCTGCTGCGTTCAGAAATTGCGGCTGCGGATTTATAACGCCTCCGTCTTCATTTTTCTTCTCTAGCCCCATGCTGCGTTCAGAAATTGCGGCCGCGGATATAACATGAATGTAATATCCGCAACGGTGTTTCCTATAGCGATTTTATGGCAAGTGTTGATTTACGTTCACCAACTCTGGCCCTGAAACTTTAATGACACAACGAAATGTTGCTCTTTTGCGCGTTTTATTAGTTGATAGATGACGAGTAGAATAAAGAACGACTAAAACGCTCAGTTTTTCGGGGGTTTAGAAAATAATGTTGTTTGAAAATTGCAAAAATTGTAAATATATAATAATAAGAAATATATAATCTAAATTAAATGACGGATTTTGGAACTATTCAAATAGTCGAAATTGTAATTTAAACAATAAAAATTGCGATATAAACCATTGTTACTCTACCGAATTTGAGGAATTCGAGGAGGAGAGGCGTTTTGGTGGTTACATATACAACTCCGGTGATTTGGTTGTTAAGTCATGTATTTATCCTTAACGTTGTTTATACTAGTATAATTTATACAGGGAGAAACACATAAAAACATTCAGCAAATTGGTCTACTGACATCAAAGAGTACGAATTTTTGGACAACTTTTATTCGAGAAGGGGCAAATTCCTGCTTATCTCTCATTTCTCGGGCCGTTCGAACTCATCCGGTTATACCTTGAATTTGGAGCATTCAACTCAATCAATTTGTAAAGGTATCCCACGCTTTCGCATTCAATAGAAAAACAAACTTAAGATAGCGTTCACATAAAGTATAAACGCATCAATCTAAGACAAATGAAACATCATACAGAGTGCTTTCCCACTCAAGTTGTAAAGTCCTTATCTTCGGTTTTTAGATTTAGAGTTAGTGAGAATAAAATCTAGATAATAGTGTAAAACTCTTACCAATTAACTTTTGGATTACAACTCAATATTTATTGGGATTGGATTTTGAGGTTGTGTTTCTTTATCTCCTTTTTTATCGAATATATTCTTCCTACCAGAGTAGTCCAATGCACTTATCTTGTAAGATTTTGAAAGGAGTAACTCAATCTCTTTTTGATAGGGATTATGATTTTATTTGTATTTATTAGGGCTTATTTTTAAATTTGAAGTTAATGCAAATGGAACTTAAGCCAATAGTAGAAATATGTCACCTATTAAGTGCTTGATAAAAACTAAACCTACTATTATCCTATAATAATTGTGGTATAAATATGCTTATTTGTTGCATCTTCTACTTATTTGGAAAATACAATTTGAAGTTAATGGACATGGAGCTTAAACCATATAACCTAATTAATTTTTTTGGAGATTCTAATTTTATCTTAAATTAGAAGTTATTGCAAATGTCTTATCTTATAATAATTGGGGAATCAATGTTCCCCCAAGTTTCTAGGATGCGGGGATGCAGGAGTTCGGAAATGCACATTCTGGACACCTGGAGACTACCTCCAAATTTTACGGAAATTTGGGGGGAAGGGGGACGTCCCTAAAATTATAAAAATAAAATAAAATACCGAAAATAATATTTCATTTGATGTCTATTTGTGATTTTCCAATGTAAATACTAAATATATTGATTTATTTTCTAAGTAGTACTAAGTAGGGATTGCAAAAAGTGAAAATAATGAAAAAACATAAAAAAAAATATTATGTGGGACATGGGTGGGGAGAAACGTTCAACTACATTTCAATTTACTAATTTTACATTTAAAAGAAATCATATATAAGAGTATGAATTTCACGTGTAGTAACTTAAAAAAAACAAATTTAAAACAAATTTATATTATTTTATTTTTTGAAGATTTTTATGTATTTTTTATTAATATTACTTTTTTATATGCCAAAATTGCATTTAATGATAGGGTTGTTCTTGTAAATATATATATTTTTAATTTTTGATGAAAAATTATATATATATATATAGATAGATAGATAGATAGATATATATATTACTTTCAAAACCCACCATTGAAAATTTTAAATACATTTTGTACACGTATGTCCACATAAACTTTTTTTTACTAGTTACAAAAATCTAAAAATAAAAAAACTCTTTTGAAGAGCACCCGTGGTGTAAGTATTTTTTTAAATTTTTTTGTTGTGTATTTTTTTGTTGTTGATTTATCTTTGCGTTGATTTGATGTTGTGAACATGGTTTTGTAAGTATATGTTTGAGAAGAAAATAACAAAAAAGTATCAAACGACGACTTGTGGGACGAAATCCGACTTCCTTCCTTCCCTCTAATCATACTCACAAATAGGGTTGGAATTTAACAATCATATGCTCATCATAAAGCATTTTACCCATCAACATATTAAAAAGTAAATTTTAATATTTTATCGGGTTAAAAAATATATATATATATAAATAAATATAAAGACGTTTTAGCATTATTTTTTATAAATGTAATTCGTTTAACTCATATTTAGGCATGTTAATTATAAATTTAATATTATTTTATGTATTTAAGATAAATAATATATAATATTTTTATTAATTATTTAATTATCATATCATCATTTAATAAAACTAATTAACTATTCAATGTATTGGGCATTTTATGCACGAATTATAAATAGCCAATCACGTTGGGGCTTATTCGACGGAGTGAGTCAAGGGACCCCGGTTGTATGTGTTGTAGGAGCTACGTTGTTTTTAGGAGAATATCACTTTTATAGGTTGAAAGTTATTGCACGGAAGGACATGTTGAACATGTAATTTTGACCACAGGTGATCAAGAGTCGTCCAACCACAACCTAGTAGTTGTCCAACCATCCAACCGACTTACAACTATCCAGCCATGGACAATCGTCTAACTCCACTGTCCAACAGCGAGGATTAAAGTAGAAACATGTTTGTAAAATATGATATATGTAGACCATTTGAGATTTGCATAACTTAGAATTGTAGTAGCTTCTTCTTCTCCTTGAATAAAATACAGAGCAAAAACTCATGTTTTATCTATCTGATTAAATTTTATGTTCTTGCCTTCGTTTTTTCTTCTTGCATTTTTTACCTACAAACTGGTATCAGATCTTGGTTGTGGAAGTGTAGAAGCTAGTTATGGAAGCGTAAACTATGGTTATGGAGCTTAATATATGGTCATTTAAGAGCAACCAACCAAAGTTTGTGAAGGTTGTATTCTTGGTAAGCAACATAGAGAATCATTTCATGTTGGAAAATCATATAGAGCAAGAGCTTCACTTGAAATTTTTCATTTAGATTTGTGTGGGCATATGCTAACACCTTCTATTGGGAATAGCTTGTATTTCATAACATTCATCGATGATTATTCCTAGAAAACTTGGACATATTTTTTGAAACACAAATCAAAAGCTTTTGATATTTTTAAGCAATTTAAAGTCATGGTTGAGAAGCAAAGTGGAAACTACATTAAAATTATAAGCATTGATAGAGGTAGAGAGTTTGTGTCCAATGATATCTTGAGTTTTTGCAAATCAAATGGGATTAAGAAGCAATTTACAACTCGATATACACCACAACAAAATGGTATCGTAGAAAGAAAAAATAGAATAATCATGTAAATGTTAAGAAGCATGATGAAAGCTAAACATATAGAAAATGAGTATTGGGTTGAAGTTGTAGCTTGTGCACTATACAATTTCAGTTGTTCCCGCAAAAAGAGTGTGAAGGCTAAAGTATCACAAGAATTATGGAGTAATAAGAAACATAATGTTTATCATTTGAGAGTCTTTATGTGTATTGCATATGCACATGTTCCTAATGAAAATAATAAGAAGATAGATAATAAAAGAGAAAGATGTATTTTTTTGGGATATAGTGAGCAATCAAAAGCATACAAGTTGTATAATCTCATCAAAAAAAGGACTATAATTAGCAAAGATGTCAAGTTTATTGAAGATGAAGAATGGATTTGGAACAAAAATCTAGATCAACAACAACAATTTGAGATGAAAGATTTCGGTGAAGATCAAGCTCCCAACAATGGCTCTAGTGTGCATAGTACAACATCAACACCTCAATCTGCTTCAAGATCTCAGTCAACACCTAGATATCACCCAAGTGATATCCCAGGATCAGATGGCACTCCAGTAAATACAATAAGTCTCAAGGAAATATATGAGGTAACTCAAGGTAATGATGATGATCATTTAATGTTTGATTTTGCATTATTTTTTGTTGTTGATCTAATATGTTTTGAAGAAACAATTAAGTATGAAAGTTGGCAAATGGCCATGGATGAAGAAATTGAAGCAATAGAGAAAAATCAAACTTGGCAATTAATGAATCTTCTATATGGAAAAGATGTAATAGGTGTAAAATGAGTTGAAGAAAAAATTTAATGATGATGGAAATGTTGTAAAGCATAAAGCAAGGTTAGTTGCAAATGTTTTTTCACAACAACGTAGGATTGATTACAATGAGACTTTTTCTCCAGTAGTTAGGCAGAAAAAGACATGACCCCCCAACTATAAACGTAGTAGCGAAATTAGCAGATTTAATGTTGGGTGTCATTGTCAACCCCAAATACCTTATCCAGGCAGTCCAGTAGTCAACGTAACCATCAACAACAAACACATAGCCAGCAGCCTAATTGATCTAGGGGTTGCAATCAATGTGATGACAAAAGAAACAATCATAGCCCTAGGACTCCAATCGATGATCATACCAACAACTTCCATATTACAGCTTGCTAATACATCAACCGTAAAACCTGAAGGAATGATCGAAGACATCATTATCAACATAGAATACTGGGAGTACCCAGCTGAATTCATAGTTATAGAAGTAGAAAGTAAGCGCAGTGGGTACCCAATAATACTAAGGAGACCTTGACTAGCAACAACAGACGCCTATATAGGATTGCAGATCTGCCAACATGACGATCACTAGTGGGAAAGCTAGAAAGAAAATCATGATTTATCCTTCAGCAAAAAAGTCTACAAACCTAGAATATCAAAACTTGACAGATGATTATAATGATATAACAGACCAAAACATACAACCTGTTCTTACCATTAAAGCTGCCCTATTACTAAAAGCCATCGATGAATATAGTCATTTAGATAGATTTATTCAAAATGCATCTTCTAATCATGATATTTTTGAATATTTTTTTGGCATAGGTCAGCAAAAAGAAGAGAAAACATTAACCCAAAACTCTGATAGAATGTGTGCAGAAGTGCTCACACTTGAACAACATTCAATACAGATCAAAACATTTGAGATCATGACTGGAAAGAAAATTAATATTAACTCCAATTTGGAGCCAAGACAAGAACAACAATTAATGAAGGTATTGTCAGACACCAACAAAGCTTTTGTATGGACATACACTAACATGAAGGGTATCCACCCAAACGTTTGCAAGCATTACATATATATCAAGGAAGGTGTTGTTCCTATCATGAATCCACAAAGAAGGATGAACCCAGCATTAGAAGACATAGTTAAGCTAGAGTTACAAAATCTGTTAGATGCGGGGTTCATATACCCAATCTCAGATAGTGAACGGGTCTCACCATTGGTTATAGTTTCCTAAGAAAGGAGGGAAGTGGAGGATCTATGTAGATTAGAGAGAGCTCAATAAGGAAACTAAGAGAGATCACCTCCCCCTACCATTCATCAACCAAGTATTGGATACATTGGCTAGAAACAATTTTTTCTCATTTTGGATGGGTTAAGTGGATACAACCAGATCCTAATCCACCCAGATGATCAAGATAAAACAACATTTACATTCCCATGGGGCACTTATGTATACATAGTACTACCCTTTGGACTCTGTAATGCCCCAACAACATTTCAAAGGGAAATTTTAAGCATATTCTCTGATTTTATTAATGATCAAATGGAAGTCTACATGGATGACTTCACACCCTATAGACAGAATTTTAACCTAGCATTAAAACATATAGAATTAGTATTGAAAAAGTGCATCGAGATGAGCTTATGTCTGAGCAATGATAAATGCAGAATGCTGATGGAAAAAGGAATCGTGCTTGGACACCATATTTGTTAATGTTTTGATAATTTAATTCAATATTATCTAGGATCACTAAGAGAATAACATGTACAACATATCAATCATAAACAAAAGAGACAATAGTCACAGAGTTTCCTTGGGGAAAACCAAGAAGGTGTAAAACCCCGCAACTTCCTCAGAGATATAATAAGCCACAATACAAGATCACAATGATCAAACCCAAAGAGATGTCTCTAGAAGATACTCCTCCTCCTCCACTTGTGCACAACTCTCTCTCTCTCTCTCTTATGCAAGCTTGAGAAGTGAGTGAATGAATAGAATGAGAGAGGCACACCCTCTATTTATACATTGAATTGACCTACCAATAAACCAACAGGGCCAACTTCCTAACGAAGCCTAATAACCCAACCACATGACCTAACTAGGGCCGACCCCTCATTGGTGGTATAATGACCCATCAATACAAATGATGACACTTACAATGTAACTTATGACACTTTCAAATACAAATGACGACCCTTCCAATCAGAGGAATAATACATCTATGTTGGATATATAATAAAGTACAAATGTAATATACAAGTGAATATCTTCCGAAGTTACAAATACATCAACACTCCCTCTTAACTAGGAAGGTATTCTCTTGACACAGGTCATCAATACATATCGACGCAAGTCTTCAATTCTGGAGCTAGATCAACATCACTGGATCACAGAGCATCAATATCATCACTGCTATTGTACCCAACATCTTGATCACTGGGCTATCTCTGAATTCTTCTCGTCATAGGAAGTTCTATAGAGCGAGCCCTTTTTCATGATGGGTGTAGGCCTAGCCTTCTGTAGGTCTTCATCATCTGTGCGAACGATCCGATAGAGGTGGAATCTCAGGACTAATTATGTGTTGATGCAATACCTTACCAGAGCATCCGAGGAACATTTATGTGCCTATGCATGACCGACAAGATCTCTCAGGATTGATTAAATGCATCCCTTCACAATACCTTTAAAGAGCATCCTAGGAACGTTTATGTGCTGCAACACGACCGGCAAGATCTCTAAAGAGAATCCCAGGACTTATTATGAGCACATAGCTCAACCTATCGGATCTCCAGGACTGATTACATGTGAAAAGGAAATACCTTTAAAGAGCATCCCAAAAATATTTATGTGCCGCAGCATGACTGACAAGATCTCTAAAGAGCATCCCAGGACTTATTACGAGCACACAGCTCAACCTATCGGATCTCCAGGACTGATTACATGCCTCCCTAGAAAAAACTTGAAAGAGCATCCCAGGACTGATTACGAACACATAGCTCAACCTATCGGATCTCCCAGGATCTTTTACATGCTACTACACAACCTGCCACATATCATTCATGACCTCAAAGTATTATCCTGATACTCATGATCCAACTGATCATCATCACATGGTGCATCAACCTGATGCACACCATCATCACATGATCAACTTGATCATCATCATAGCATCGTCCTGATGCATATCATCCAGAGTATCATCCTGATACTCATCACACATGATCATCTTGATCATCATCATAACATCATCCTGATGCATATCATCCTGACACTTGTCATACATGATCATCCCGATCATCATCATAACATCATCCTGATGTATGTCATCTAAAGCATCATCTTGATGCTCATCACATAGCGCTTACATCCACAGCCATGGGAGGATCCTCCTACCTCCATGCTTGGAATGGATCCTGCAAATGTGTCCCATCACTTCTTCCTCGAAGTACCTTCAATCTAAAGAACACCCAGCCTCTCTCTGAAGTACTCAAACTTCACTCTAGATAGTGGTTTGGTCAACACATCTGCAATCTGCTCATCCGTCGCAACATACAGGAGCTTCACTGCTCCTCTCTGCACCCTATCCCTGATATAGTGATATTTGATCTCAATGTGCTTCGACCTGTCATGGAACACCGGGTTCTCAGATAATTTCACACAACCCTTTTTGTCACAGAAGATACAGGTAGCATCCAATGGGAGATCAAATAACTCAGACAATAGCTTCCTAAGCCATATTGCCTCACAACTGACCGAACAAGCTGCGACATACTCTACTTCAGTTGTGCTCAGTGCTACGGAGGACTGGTTCCTACTAAACCAAGAGATCACACCTGATCCCATACTGAAGCAGCACCCCGAAGTGCTCTTCCTGTCTGCAGCACTGCCTGCCCAATCTGAATCAACATAACCCTCTAGTTTAAACTTTTGATTAGCATCATACTTGAGCCCATAATCAATTGTACCCTTCAGGTACCTTAGAATATGCTTTACAGTAATCAGGTGAACATGTCTAGGATCTGCCAGAAATTGGCTCAAGGTGTTCACTGCAAAGCAAATATCTAGTCTTGTGTTCGTTAGGTACATCAAGGACCCAATCATGTGACGATACACCATGACATCAACCGACTCAGATGAAGCATCACACAACAACTTCAGGTTCGATGCCATAGGTGTGGCCATGACCTTGCAGTCCATCATCTTGAACCACTTCAGGATCTCTACTGCATACTTCCCTTGCCCAAGGAACATCCCATCCACACTCTGCCACACCTCCATGCCTAGAAATTAATGCATCATCCCCGAGTCCTTCATCTTGAACTCGCTAGAAAGCTTCCTCTTCGTATCGGCAATCAACCTATCCTCACCTGTAACAAACATGTCATCCACATACAGTAGTAGTATCATTGGATTTCCTTCCTCAACCTTGTAGTAAAGGTTGGAATCCGCTTTACTTTTAGTAAAGCCCAAACTGGATAGAAAGTTGTCTACCCTACCATACCAAGTTTTAGGAGCTTGCTTCAAGCCATACAAGGCTTTCTTCAACCTGCACACATATGAATCCCTATCATGTGTCTCAAAACCGAGTGGTTGCTCCACATACACTTCCTCTTCGACTACACCATTCAAGAAAGATGTCTTGACATCCATCTGGTGTATCTTCCATTTCATCACCGCAGCCAGAGCAAGTACTGTTCTGATGGAAGTGTATCTGGCTACAGGAGCAAAATTCTATTCAGAATCTATTCCCTCTTTCTGGGAGAAGCCAAGAGCTACAAACCTTGCCTTGTAATTCTCTATGCTACCATCTGCAGCATGCTTGATCTTATAGATCCACTTGGAAGTCACAACAGACTTCCCTTCAGGTCTTGGGACCACATCCCAAACATCATTCTTCATGATCGACTGGTATTCCTTGACCATGGCATCCTTCCATTCTTTATTTTCCGTTGTTTCTTCATAAATGGAAGGTTCTTTGTTCATAATATCACAGAGGAAGGCAACATCGCAGGTATGTGATCTTGTCCTTTTTCTTTCTCTGTTTTCTTACTTTGGAATACCATACCTTTCTGCATCTTGGATGAGCTCTCTAGCCCATGCAGGTTTCCTCTTGTGAGATTTCTTCTCATGGGGTGGATCTATAGGTTCTTATGAATATTCAATTTCATGATCTTCTTCTAGAATTGCTTCATTCATAGTAGTGTCTTGAATTCTGGTTAGCCTTGGTTCTTCATTGTCTTCAACAGGTGTTTTCCTAGATTTGATGTAAGTTGAGTCTTCATCGAAAGTTACATCCTTGCTGATGTCAATCTTCTTGAACCCTGGAAAGTAGATTCTGTAAGCCTTCAAGCTTTCACTGTAACCTACAAAGATGCCCTTCTTTCTTGACGGATCTATCATTGTCCTCTTTTCCTTTGGAATGTGTGTGTATACTAGACAGGAAAATATTCTTAGACGGCTAACTTCTGGATTCTTACCAAAGAAAACTTCTTCGGGTGTCTTGTTGTCGAGTATTTTGTGAGGTGTTCTGTTCTGCACATATACAGTTGTCCTTGCTACTTCTTCCCATAGGTGCATAGGTAGATCCTGATCATGCAACATTGCCCGTGTTGCTTCCATGATAGTTCTATTCTTCCTTTCTGCAACTCCATTATGTTGTGGATTGTAAGGAGTAGTCAACTCCCTCTTAATCCTTGAATTATTGCATAACTTCTTGATGTCACCTGAAGTGAATTTTCCCCCATTGTCGGATCTAACGGTCTTGATTTTCTTATCAATTTGATTTTCTATCAAGGCTTTGAATTCCTTGAACTTCTCAAACACTTCATCTTTATTCTTCAAGAAGTAAACCCAAGTCTTCCTAGAGAAATCATCAATGAAGGAAACATAGTATACATACCCACTCAAATAACTGAATGACGTTGGTCCGCATACAACAGAGTAGATAATGTCCAAGATTCCTTTTGCTTTTCTTTCACTACTTGGAAATTCCTTCTTTGTGTTCTTTCCTTTTGCACACCCTTTGCAAATGCCTTCATGCTTTGACTGGATTCCAGGAAGACCTTCTACTGCTTTGCTTGCAATTGGTAGTGCCCTATAGTGCACATGAGCAAGCCTTCTATGCCAAAGTTCACTTGTCTCCATGGATTCATGTACCATGGCATGTTCAGGTTGTCTCTTTAATTTGTACAATCTCCCCTCTTTCCCTCCAATCACCATTGCATCATTTATTGTCTTACCCTTTGGCCACATGAGTACTTGGCCATCTATAAATGCAACTCTCATTTCCTTTGTAGCCAAAGATGATATGGAGAGAATATTCTTCTTGAGTCCATGTACATATATAACATCTTGCATCTTTATAGACTTCCCAGAGTATAGCTCGTAGGAGGCTTCACCACTTCCTTTTATAGGATATTGATAGTCATCCTCAAGTTTCACCTTATGGGGTGACTCATGTTCAAATAGGTCTACAAAGGATTCTTTAAATCCCGTCATGTGTTTGGAAGCCCTACTATCAATGAGCCAATCATCACATCCATGTGAGATAGTACCTGTGAGAGCAGAGATTAGCACACATTCTTCCTCACTTGAAGAGTCTTCACTTTCCGCCCTCCTCTTCTTCTTGGGAGTTTCATCATCCTGAGCAGCATGAGCATGATGCTTTTTCTTGATTTTCTTCTTCTTGAAGTTGTTAGTAACTTTTTTTCTTTTCTTGGGACATTCTGAGGCAAAGTGTCCTTTCACATTACAATTGAAGCATCTCAGATCTTTCTTCTCTCTATGATAGGAGTGATAAGATTTCTTGCGGTGAGATGGTTCCCTCTTGAACTTGCCTTTCTTGGTGTGAGCTGTGAGGGCATGATCTTCACTTCCCATCTTTTCTTCTCAGGCCACAAGCCTAGCTTCTTCTTGTGAAAATTCTTCCCATAGTCTACTAAAGGAGATCAATTTCTTCCTTGCACAGATTCCTTGGATGAAGGAATCCCATGAACTAGGTAGGCCATTCAATGTGGTCAATAAAATTTCTCCATTCTCCACCACTTCATCCATAGCTTCAAGTTGTTCCTTGACTTGAGAGACCTTAGAAAAATAGGATTGAATGGTCTCTCCATTCTGGATCTTTACCCCTCTCAATTGGTTTTGTAGAGTCATCTTCCGATTTATGTTCTTACCTTCAAACAACTTAGTTAAAGAGTCAAACATCTCCTTAGGTGTCTTTAGGGAAGACACATGGGGAATGAGATGGTCCTTAATAGAATCAACAATGATTCTCTTGGCTTTGACCAAGTTCTTCTTTTGTAAGGCCTTATCCTCTTCTCCCTCTGGGACTGGAACCTCTTCACTGATATAAGTGTCCAACTCATTTTCTTCTAGGATTAACCCAAGGCTATACTTCCAGGCTCGGAATTTATCAGCTCCTTCAAGCTTATCCTCAAGCTTGGTGTGGTGAGACATATTAAAGAGTACTTCAAATGGAAATAGAGAGTTGTAGGTCTTACCACTTGATTTGCCAAAAACTAGATTTGGAGCTGGATTAGGGTTTGTAAGAGAAACCCTAAAAATTTAAAATTTGAATTTCAAACTTCTAAAAGGATAGAAAGATGCACCTTGCTGAGTTGGTCAAGCTGGTATACTCCAAATTTGAAAACTGTAAACTTTGACCCCTCAAAATTGTGTTTGAAACTTCCAGATTCACTAAACAGGACCCTGAACTAGGGTTTCATTTTCCCAGAGCTTCACCCAACCAAAAATTTTGATCTTCATCTCTAAACTTTGATTTTTCAGAGGAGCTTTCAGTCGTGGTCTCAGATTTCAAAAATTCCAACTTTCTTCGAAACCCCAATTTCCCGCAGCAGTGATGAGCCAAAAACTGAAAATGCTCAGAATTGAGTTATGTCTTGACAGAAAGATGCACCCTTCCAAGGAGAGTCATGCTATCCTCCTACCTTTGATGATATGAGGAGAGAAACCCAAATATTAAGAAGCCCTAGATTCCACAGCTGCACAGTGCCTTCTTCTTAGGTCATCTCTAATACCATGTTAATTTTTCGATAATTTCATTCAATATTTTCTAGGATCACTAAGAGAATAATATGTACAACATATTAATCATAAACACAAGAGAAAATAGATACAGAGTTTCCTTGGGGAAAACCAAGAAGGTAAAAAACCCTGCAACTTCCTCAGAGATAGAATAAGCCACAATACAAGATCACAATGATCAAACCCAAAGAGATGTCTCTAGCAGATACTCCTCCTCCTCCACTTGTGTGCAACTCTCTCTCTCTCTTATGAGAGATTGAGAAGTGAGTGAATGAATAGAATGAGAGAGGAACACCCTCTATTTATACATTGAATTGACCTACCAATAAGCCAACAGGGCCAACTTCCTAAGGAAGCCTAATAACCCAACCACATGACCTAACTAGGTCCGACCCCTCACTGGTGGTCTAATAAGCCATCAATACAAATGACGACACTTGCAATGTAACTTGTGACACTTGCAAATACAAATGATGACACTTCCAATCAGAGGAATAATACATCTCTGTTCGATATATAATAAAGTACAAATGTAATATACAAGTGAATATCTTCTAAAGTTACAAATACATCAACAATATTTCATAGAGAGGAATTGAATTTGATCAAGCAAAAGTCACAGTCATTAGGCCACCACCATCACCTATCAAACCAAGAGATGTGAGAAGTTTTCTCGGGAAAACAGGCTACTATAGAAGATTTATCGAAAGTTGTAGCGAAATTGCTGCACCGATGTTTTCTCTTCTCACTAAAGATACATAATTCATCTGGACAAAGCATTGTATGTCAGCATTTGAAAACCTCAAAGAGAAGACAATCACAGCCTCAATACTCTAGGGACCCAATTGGACACTACCATTCCACATACATTATGATGCTTCAGACAACGCCATTGGGTTAGTCCTTGGGCAAAAAGAAGAAATGAGATCGTATTCCATATACTACATTAGCAAAAACTTGGCAGGAGAAGAACTAAATTATACAGTCACATAAAAGGAGTTCTTGGCTATCATACATGCCATAAACAAATTCAAGCAATACATAATTGGATACCAAGTTTTTGTCCACACAGACCATTCAACAATCAATTATCTTATGAATAAACCTAATACAAGTGCTCGAATAATTAGATGCCTACTCCTCTTGCAAGAATTTGACATAACAATCCTATATAATCCAGGTAAACACAATGTAAGGACTGATTTTCTTTCTAGACTCAACCATGGACGAGACAATGAATTGGTAAATGATAACTTCCCTGATGAGCACCTTTTTGCAATCTCAACAAAATCCCATGGTTTGCTGACATAGAAAACTACTTAGTGTCTAGTAAATTCCCACAACATTACAACCACCAAGAAAAGAACAAAATCATAAGGCAAAGTGCCACTTAGACATGGATAGAAGGAATGCTTTTCAAAAAAGGGCCGGACCAAATATTGAGAAGATGCATCAGAGAAGATGAAGTCCATGGCATACTGCATGCCACTCACAACGAGCCATGTGGAGGACATAATGCTGCAAAAAGAACAACCTATAAAATATTGCAAACCGATATTATTGGCCAACAATCCACAAGGAATCCTATGAATATGTTTCACATTGTGATGACTGGCAACGGATGGGGAAGCCTACACAAACAGAAGAAATGCCTCTACATCCCCACATCTCTTTGGAAGCATTTGAGAAATGGGGATTTGATTTTGTTGCTCCATTTAACCCCCAATCAAATCAGAAAAGCTATATTCTAGTATGCACTAACTACCTTACAAAGTGGGAAGAAGTAACAGCACTTGCAACAACAAATGAAACAAATGTGGCAAAATTCATTACAAAGCAAATATTCCATAGATTTGGAGTCCCAAGAGAGTTAGTTTTTGACCAAGGCACACAATTTACATCCAACCTCTTCGAGGAACTGCTTCCAAGAAACAATCTTAAACATAGAAAGTCCTCCTCCTACCACCCTCAAGCTAATGGTCAAGCTGAGGTGACAAACAAAGAACTAGAAAGAATCTTGACAAAGAAAGTATAACTACACAAAAGAGATTGGGAAGACAGATTAAGTGAGGCAATTTGGACTTATAACACCACATGGAAAAAAACAACAGGCTTTACTCCATATGAGCTAGATTATGGAAAGAAAATAATTCTTCCCATTGAGTTTGAAATCAAAACATTGAGAATTGTAGCCAAGTTAAACATGGAACTTTCAGACATCCAATAGGAATGCAGGCTACAATTAAATCAGCTAGATGAGCAATGCCAACAAGCACTTAGCCACAATGAAATCATCCAGCATCAAAGGAAAAAATGGCATGACAAAATCATCAAACCGAAGATATTCAAAGAAGGAGACCGGGCACTACTCTATGACTCCAGGTTTCACACTTTTAAAGGAAAACTCATAACTAGATGGCTCGGACCATACATCATTGAAAATATCTATCACAATGGAGCTGTCAGAATTACAACAATCGATGAATAAAAATTCCCCATGTTAGTGAATGGACACAGGCTCAAACTTTATAAGACACCACAGTCCAGAGAGGAGTTCACACATACAATTTATCAGCAAAGTCTAATACTGATAGAGAGCATAGATCATCACTTATTCCAATTACAAAATAAAATAAAAAAGAAAAAAGAAAAAAATGAAAAAAAATGAAAAAAATATAAAAAAGAGAGAAAGGAAAAGAGAAACAATGAAAAAAAGGGAAAAAGAAAACAAAAAAAGAGAGGAAAATAAAAAAATCCACTTAGGTTATGACAAACGAAAATTGATGGACTTGATCCATCCCTATGAAGAACCAGCATGCAATTTCAAGCGAGCCAACAAGCATATTTCAAGTGAGCTAGCAAAATTTAGCAGCAAAGAAATCAACAATGCCAACAAAAGAATAACAAACAAATATCAGAAAAAAATTGATCAAGAGAAACAGCAAGCAATATCAAGAAAATTCAAACAAGAGAGACAGCAAAGCTGTTAGCAGGCTGTTTGGTAGTTTGTTATCGCAGCATCTCCGATGCTGCAACAAGGTGAGAAGATGACGCGAATGGCAAGGAGTGGAAGATTAGTTATGTATTTTGGGTCAATTGTATCGCGGAATGCAGGTTTTGGGTCATTTGGACCACATTTTATGTAATGTTGAGTCAGTTATACCACAGAATGCGGATTTTTGATCAGTTTTGTACCAAGTTAGTTAGATATTGGGTCACTTGTCCAAATGTCAGTTACGAAATTGTTAGTAAGTGGACAAGCATTGTAATGGCAGAATCCTATATATAGATAAGAGTCGTAGGTATTGGAGAGACGGAGATGGGAGGGATCAAGTTGGGGAAAGAGAAGTGCATGTTTTTGGGTTGTTTCTGCGCATCTGTGAGATATTCCCGAGACCTGATCTTTGAGGAGATATGGTATCTAAGGTTTTGCAGTGATAATATATGATGAAACTGTTTTGGTGCAATTCCTGGGTTCTTTCTGTTTATTTATGGTAATGCAATGTTGTACTTCATGAATAATGCTATGTTTCCTTGATGCAATGTTGCTTTACTGTTATTACTTCGATTATAATGAATTTGCGATTGAATAAATTATGAATACATGTCAAATGTTTGAGACTCCTGTTTAGTATTGCAATAGAGTTGGTTCATATAGATGCAACCCTCCTCCTTCCTTGGCAAAAACATGGTTCCGTCTACTCTTCCTGGACGCCTCGGATGAGACCTCATCTGCTTTGCAGGTGTTGCTGGGAAGGATAAAACCTACCTGAGCCGGTGCCCAAGGAGACTACAGCATGTATTGACAGTGAAGTGGGACCCCTGTCGACTGTAGTCACGTTGGTCAACAAATGGTTCCGTGAAATAGATCACTGATGTTGATGCTAAGAAAGGACAGTTTTCCATGACTCTGCGAGGTCGTGCATTAGATTGGTTCATGAATTTTGTTCTAGTCTTTATGGGAGCCCCAAAGAAGTCACTAGATGAGATTTGGGATGGGCTAATTACTGAATTTAGACAACCCAAGTCTGAAGCTCAATACATCACAGAATTGAAGGAAATTAAGCAGTATCCCAATGAGACGGTATGGTATTTTGACCAGCGATTCAAGATGCTGATGGAAAAGGTTAGTTTCGATATGAGCGCCGTCCAACATAAAGAGTGGTTCGTTGCAGTATTGCTCCCACACATTTGGCTACAGCTGATGTAGCAAAACATTTCAACGCCCAGCGAAGCTTTAGAGATTGCAATGCGATTGGAGGCGTCACCGATTGGGGATAATGCAGCCGAGATGTCGCAGATACAGACGCAGCTTGCTAACTTGACTATACAATTGCAATATTTGAAGAAGAACAAGGAAGAGTGCGATGAAGTATGGTGTACCCAATGCCGAGGAGAAGGGCATACGAAGGACAATTGACCGGATTTCTGTAATTATTTGGTGTCACGTGCGCCAAACCTGTTGACTGGCGGTAGCATGCTGTGGTGTCGCATTTTCCAGGTGTATGGGCACAGTCACGACAATTGCCCTTATATGAAGAAAATGGTCACAACCTCGAGAAATATTTATTGCACATTTTGCAAGTCGGTGGGTCATGATGACAAAGATTGTCGTGCATATGGGTTGCTACAAGAAAGAATGTGTGATGCATTCTACGTCAAGGACGATCAACATGTTGTACAACAACCACAACTGCAACCGTAGGTAGTCCAGCCACTACCTCAACCGCAGATGCAGTTTGTACCATAGGAACAGCCACAACACTTTGTGCCGCAATATGCTCCAATGAAAATGGCTCCACAATAGCCACAGTACGTCCAACAAATGCAATATGCACCACAGGGGCAAGGCATGCAGTAGAATCCTATGCATCCGCAGTACCAACAGCAGGGAGGATTCTGAGGAGGCTACCGGGGTGGACGTGGTGGAGGATTTGGTTGTGGAGGAGGACGAGGTGGCCGTGGACCTGTTCAATGCTATCACTGTGTGGTGTGGGGGCATTATCAGTGAGACTGTCCACTACTACAGAATCAGTGTACATTCTATTTTGTTAATGATCATATAGTTGAGAATTGTCCATAGTTGATTGCACGATGGCAGGCTAGGAACGCTCCACAGATACAGAATCAGACCCAACCGCAGCAATCGGCCTAGAACCAAGTACAACAACCAGTCCAGAACCAAGCACAGCAACCAGTAAAGAACCAACCCCCGCGACCGAATCAAAACGCAACTCCAAATGGGAGCCCGCAGGGGAATCTGCAGCAGACTTAGATGCAGGGTGCACATATTGCGACAATTTCAGTAGAACCGCGACCACAAGATGCTTTGGTGGCTGTTGTCACTCGTGGAGCAAAATGACTAGGGAAGATAGCTTGCGACTAATGATTTGCTTGGCAGGCCAGAAGATGGTACCATTAGACATCGATGCTGAATGGGAGGCATTCCTTCAGGTGCGTCGCACCTTGGAGAAAGACCATGGTAAGGCTATTGTTTGCGATATGCCACCTATTTTTTACATTGCATCGGAGGGTGGTCCGTCGACACCATCGGGAACATTGCAAAGGTTTCTTGAGAACTGTCTGTTATTGGCTCGAGATCCGGCTGCCCTAGTTGAGATTGAGGGATGGTTGCAGCGATTTTTGAAAGGATGGCAAGAGTCGACAGGAAACTCTCTACAACAACAGAAGGCTGGCAAGGAGATGAGAATGGACATCCAGATCAGTGACTATGATGTCGATTCGGTTATTCTTGATCTTGGTTCGGATGTTAACATCTTAACCAAGCAGGCACGGCATAAAATGGGGAGTCCCCCATTAAGATGGTCTCCTGTGCAGCTGCGGTTGGCTAACCATGCAAAAGTAACATCCATTGGGCGAGTTCCACGGCTAACGGTCGATATTGAGGGTATGAAGACTTATGCTGACTTCAATGTCATTGAAGTGGTTGAGGGAGGAAGCTCTTATCCTGTGCTATTGGGGATTGGATGGGATAACAATAGTGGAGTTGTAATCAACTTCAAGTGGCGCATGATGACCTTTGAGAATCACGATCTCAGAGTCGTAGCCTCATTGGATCCGACTGAAGGATGCCGATATATCGAGCCTATAAAAGATGACAATCCCACTTGACGGGACCATGCATTCAATATTTCTGAAGACTATATTCATCCCACTGCCAACGGTGAGCTGGGATGGCGCAGCGAGAGCTCTGCATCTTCCGACTCTGATGATGCATTAGAACATTGGAAAAATCACTTGCATGAAGTATCGTTCCGAAAATGTGGCTTAATTACACAATCTTTATGTCGTGTTGCAACATAAACAGTCACACCGCCAGTCTATGAGGGGTCGCCTGGCTTAACCAACTTTTTGATGGAATTTGAAGAACGGGTCCCAGAACCACAGCGGTTGCTGGCATTGGAGGAAGCACTAAAGGATGCTCGAGCTTGCTGGTGGGTGACACACAAGAAATCTATTGATGGTTGGTCACAGTGTCGAAGGTTGATGATGGTCTAGTTTGGCGATACTTAGGTTTATCACACTGGCAAGTATGATGGCCGAAAGAATACTAGTGATCATTTGATGGAATGCCAACGATTATGGGTAGCATGAACTAGATATGAGTGGGTCCATGCTTTTATCTATACCTTAGATGAGATGCCACGCTCATGGTATACTGCAGCCGAGTTGCGCAGACAAATTACAACATGGGGGGAGTTGATGGTCTTTTTCACTCATATGTTCACTTTTGCGGATGCCAACCCGGATGTCAATCATGCCTTACAGCTCATCCGCGATGTGGTACTTCAGGTTGTTCTAGTGGCCTACCCTGTCGATCCGCACACATACTATCAGATGCAGTCTCTTATGGAGTGATTCAACATAACTGGTGGGCCAGAGGATGAGGACGATCCTCGGAATGTCAACATTCCCGAATCTGAAGGAAGTCGCGATGTGGTCCCACTTGCTACGCCAAGTAATCTGTTCAGTCAACCATTGAAGCTTCGTAAGCTCAATATCGGCACAGAGGCCACTCCCAAGTTTGCAAATGTTGGGGACTATTGGGATGACGAGATGATGAGTAAGGTCACTGATCTACTCCATGAGTTTCAAGACTTTTTTCCTACAAAGTTTTCGATATGAAGGGGATCCTGGGTGATTTAGGGAGATGAGGATTCCTTTAAAACCAAATGCCAAGCCAGTCCGACGGTGACCTTATCGACTGAATCCGCGACATAAGGAGAAGGTCAAGGCAGAACTTGATCTCATGTTGGATGTTGGTATTATCGAACTAGTGGAAGAGTCCGAATGGATCAGTCCTATGGTAGTGCAGGACAAGAAAACTGGTGAGGTGTGCATTTTTGTTGACTTTCGGAAGTTAAATGAGGCCTGCTTGCAAGACCCTTTTGCGACCCCGTTTACTGATGAAGTACTTGAAGGGGTGGTCAGCCAGGAGATGTATTCATTCACCGATGGGTTCTCTGGCTACCATTAGATTCTCATTACCAAAGAAGATCGCCATAAAACAACTTGCGTTACTGAATGGGGCTACTTTCAGTACACTGTAACGCCATTTGGTTTGAAGAATGCACCTGTGATATTCTCCCAGGTCATTGTTGGTGCATTTAAAGACTTTATTCAGAAGTTTTTGCAAGTATAAATGGATGATTGGATAGTTTATGGGTTGATTAGCTATCATCTAGCCAATCTACGGTTAATGCTTGAGCACTGCCGACAGCACTAGATATCACTAAATTTGAAGAAATGTATTTTTTATGCACCATTTGGGATATTGTTTGGTCATATTGTGTGTAGGCAAGGTTTGTTGGTCGATCCGGCTAAGATTGTGCTCATTTTGAGTTTGCAACCACCGACCACTATTAAGTAGTTATGAGCGACTCTGGGGAATACAGGGTATTATCGCAAGTTCATCAAGGGATATGCATCGATCACTGCCCCTATGGAGAAGTTGCTGAAGAAAGATGCACTATTTCAATGGACTTCAGAATGTCAAGATAGTTTCGACACACTGAAGACGAAGATGGCTTCAGCACCAATACTGGTATTTCCGGATTGGAGTAAGGAGTTCCATGTACATGTATATGCCTCATCAATCGCATTGGGAGTAGTATTGACTCAGCCCGACGAAGGCGATCTTGATCACCCTATTGCTTTCGCTAGTCAGAAGTTGTCATCTGCTGAACGCAACTACACCACCACTGAGCGGGAGGGTCTGGCAATGGTTTACACGCTGTAGAAGTTTAGGCACTATTTGTTGGGTGGGCACTTTAAAATGTTCACTGACCATTCCGCGTTGAAATACCTATTCAATAAGCCTGTGTCGGGGGGGAAGATATGCCGTTGGCTACTTATTTTTTAGGAGTTTCATTTTGAAGTCATTGTGAAGTTAGGTTGATTGAATGCCAGTCCTGATCATCTATCACGGATTGATATAGGGGAGGAAGAAACTAGTATTGAAGACGGGTTACCAGATGCACAACTATTTAAGGTCGACGTTGCTAATGACTATTTAGATGACATCCTCCAGTTTTTGACAATGGGTACTACACCAGACAAGTTCACCAATAGTCAAAAGAAGCAATTAGTAATCAAGGCTGCAGATTTCCAGCTAATCGCAGGAGAATTGTATAAAATGGGCACTAACAAGATATTGCGCAGATGTTTTCGTCCACATGAGCAAGCATCGGTACTAGCTGAAGCACATGGAGGAGTAGTAGGAGGACACTATGGCGGTAGGGCGATGGCTAGGAAGGTGTTGCGTGCGGGGCTGTGGTGGTCTAGACTGCATAATGATGTGAGAGACTATGCGCGGTCCTGCAATGTCTATCAGCGAACTAGAAAACCATCCAGACACAATGAGATGCCGCTGATGCCTCAAATAACATTGCAACCATTTGACAAATGGGCTGTGGATTTTGTAGGATCAATCAATCCACCAGGGAAACGCATGGGTGCGCGGTATATCATCATGGTAATAGAGTATTTGACCCAATGGGCCGAGGCGGCAACTGTAGTTGATTTTTCTGCGGCCACGGCGGCACGATTTTTGTTTGATAGCATTATCACTCGCTTTGGCCACCTCAAGGTATTACTGAGTGATCAAGGTAGCCACTTTCTTAATCGCACCATTAGCGCATTGACGAAGGATTTGCAAATATAGCATAAGAAGAGTACACCCTATCATCCACAGGCAAATGGCATAGTGGAGGTCTTTAACAAGGTATTGGAGCATACACTGACAAAGGTGTGCAATGCGAACTGCGATGACTGGGATCTCAAAATCCCAGCAGTGTTGTGGGCCTATCACACCACATGTAAATGGCTGACAGGACAGACACCATTTAAGTTGGTGTATGGACAAGAAGCGATTATGCCAATGGAGTATATTGTTCTGAGTCTACGCATTGCGGCTGTCATGGGCATGGATGATGTTGCAGCATTGAATGACTGTCTGGCGCAATTGGTGGAGCTGGAAGAAGATCGTTTCATCGTTGGGTTCCACTAGGGGGTAGAGAAGGATCGACAGAAGGAATGGCATGATCGCCACATAAAAAATAAACAGTTTCAGTAGGGCGACTTGGTACTGTTGTATGACAGCAAGTTTATAAAACATCCAGGAAAGTTGCAGATGCATTGGCTTGGTCCCTATCGCATTAGTAGTATTACTTCCGAAGGAGCGGTTCAGTTGCGGAAATTGGATGGGGCGATACTCCCCAAGCTGGTAAATGGTCATAGGTTGAAGCCCTATTGCATGGGATTAGAACACCGCATTGCCTGATTCGCATCGAGCAAAAATAAAAAATAAAAAAAATTGATGTGTTGCAGGATGATCGATGGCAGGATGTCACACCACCATGGAAGAATGCGGAAGTAGGGAGGCTTTTGTCACAAGTTGGGAACACTCGGTGACACATGGAAGCATAGCGACCGGGTCAAATTAGTAATAAATGCCAAAAGTTCAGATAGTTAGTTAACGACGTTGTTCGAATGATGGGCATTAATGGCAGATCCGACCGATCGACGGACTAGATCGACGACGGATTTGTGTCATTAATACATGATTTTGGTTGAGTTAATGCTTGATTTTGTGATGATTACGGCAGATTTGGTTGGATATTATAAAAATGGATTAGCACTGGTCAGAAGGCACCAAGAATTCAATTGAATTTGTAAGATTGTGGCATGATGCCGAGTATTGTTGCTGATTCATGAGTGTTGCTGTGTGTTGGGAGAAGCTATTGGCATTATAGAGTGTTGTTGTGGAGTATAATGAGGTATGACAAGTGAGTTGGAGACTGTTGATATCAGTAGTGAAGTCGATTCCCCCTTCATCCCAGCTATTGTTGAAGAAGAATCTATGCCAGCTATCAACCTTGAGGCCGAGGTAGCAAATATGCCGGTGGGAGAATCCGTAATTACTAAGAAGCATCGGGGAGGTCAGCATTCGGAGTCCCCGCAGAGTAAGAGGGTGCTTCAGTCCTCCGCTGCGACGGCAGGTGATGCTTAAGAATAGTTGGGGCAGTCCAGTCGCCCCATTCGTGAGTCTGCCCCATGGGAGAGACTCTCCAATAGTGATATCCGTGGGTATATCTCTCCAGTTCGGTCGGATGCCACCCCATGCAAGATAAACCCAAAACAGAAGTATGGTGTGAAGTTGCCAGCGCTCTCGGTTGGAATGGAGTGCTCTGTGGTTATTGAACCGGCATTGATGCATCTGCGCTACGATGATCATGATATGATGGCCTACCCCGACATTGCATTTGCCCCTTATGTGCAGGGGATGCACCTTTCCCCAACACCGACTGTACACAACTAGGCACAAGGATTGAAGTAGGTCGGCTTGTTAGGGCTCATTAACATGCCCCATTTCTGGTGACTGGCAGAAGTGAAAGCTTACGTAAAGTAGCTTCTGGCATGTTTTCATGGTGGGTCATTGTGGCTGGATAGAGAAGTCCTGGTCACCGTCGATTTAATTTCATCCATAACTGGTTTTCCTAAGAATGGAGATGATCCAGTGCAGTTCATCCAGGGAAAGGCCAATGACAAGAAGTGGGTGCTGCAGTTGGCACAGAAATATGGCCTAGAAATGGATGGGCGTGGGTATTGCACCAGTAGCTGCAATGATTAGGCGGTGCTCACGGGCATTAAGATTCTATCCTATAAGGTGGTTAGGGGTGGTCGACCTAACCAATGCAACTCGGGCATTGTTGCATGCGCTGAGCAATGTGCAGAAGGGGTCCAAATGAATTGGTTCCTGTACCTCTTGAATCAATTAATGGAGGATGCTGCGACAATGCAATTAGGAAAGGGTGCCTTTACATACAATTGGTTGTTTCTATTGATTGCTTTCGTCTCATGGAAAGAGCCGGTCACGTACCAGGGCATGGATTGTCCAGCTACAACAAAATGACAGGGGGCGCGATATCAAAGTCTATGATGGTTTGCAATCCGGCCGCATACCATAAATATCTAAGCCCGTTGTGATCCTGATTGACAATGGTTGCAGACCATGTATAAGGTGACGTCCACAGATTTGGAGGGTGCTGTGAACGAGTGGCCAGAGGAATGGTGCCACCCCATGAGTCCATTTGAGATAGAATCCAGTGGCCCGCTGTTGGGGCCAGATGATTGAGTATCGGCCTAGGACGAGCAGAGTCACCATGAATTAGGGCATCAATTGACCAAAACAATATCATATGATAGTGACTAGGAGCTTGAAGAGACCCACTGAAAACGGTATCAGGAGTGGGCAATGATCAGTGGATTGTCTTTTCCCGTCGAGGCACACTTGGGCCGCCTAGTCACACCACTCAATACTGCATCCTCTACGGTAGCGGACAAGATGGCAATGAAAGCGAATGAAGGATTCCATGCGATCACCACTCGGTTAGAATCCTTGTACAACCTGGTTTCCGGCAGGGTACCAAAGGAAGCAGTGTAGCTAGGGTTTTCACCCTAGCTTGTGCAAATGAGCACCTACTAAGGAGAATGGACTCCTTAGTAGCAGTTCAATAAACAATAAATGAAAGTAATAAAACAATACAAATTCTAAACTAGCATGAGCATTAATAAACATAACAAAAACATGGAAATATGGTGAAGATCTTTCCTTTTTGTATTAAAATTTTACCTTAGGTGTAGAGGTTGGTGAAGTTCTTGCATTGGTCCAAGAGGGTTGCTCCAAACTCCAGCTTTGCTCCTTCTCTTTCTCCAAAAGGTTGGAAATGGGCCAAAAGGGGCACTCAAGGATGAAAGTAGCTCAAGGGTGAGCTAGGGTTTCAAGAGTGATTTTGGCAGAGTAAGGGTGTATTTGACTGTGGATATGAAATGAGGGGTCTCCATCACCTATTTATAGGTTTTTAGTGGTGGAGTGTTGGCCCATGGTTTTGGGAACCATATGGTTTGGGTCAGCTGTATAGGGTTTTTTCCTCCTTTTTCCTCTTTTTCCTCTTTTTTTTGTATTTTTATTCCCTTTTTAGAGGGTTTTTGCTATTTTGGAAGAATTTTGGATTATTTTGGGGGAAAAGGGGGTTTTTTGGCCTTTTAGAGGTTTTTTTAATGGTTTTGTGGCCTTTTGGAGGCTTTTTAATGGGATTTTAATGTTCTGGAGGTAAATATGGTAGGAAATATGGACAAATGAGTCATGTAATGGGGTAGATGAGCTAGTGAGCACTTTTTGGGTGTTAACAAGCAGCAACATCAACCTTTGACACAATCCACACTGAACCGTGGGTCAGGAATGTGGATATTCCCCCGACTGTGATTGTGACCGAAGATACGTTACTAACCACGTTGTTGCAGCAGCTGCACACAGTGACCATTAATGTGAATGCATTTCCCGTGGAAGGATTGACTACTCTGCAAGCTACTACAAGCAAGGAAACGACACACCGACTACGACAGATCAGCGGTATGTGTGCCCACCTGTAGGCAAGCGAGGCTGATGCGCAGCGCACCATTGAAGAATTGACTACCAAGGCTGATTCCACATGGAAGGAAGTGGATGACCTTGAGGTACACATTAAGGAAGAATGGGCGGAGAAGGCCCACAGAATTGAAGGCCTAAAAAAGGAACAATATTTCCTTATTGCGGAAAAGGATCGCATGTGCGACGACAGTGTCCGGGTTGACCGAGTGATCACCGAAGCTTATCAACATGTCCCAGAGCCCATTGAAGAGGTAGATGTGCTCCACCGAGTGCAGTGACTGGGGGATGCTATTCTTAAGTTGCAACAGGAGAATCACGAGTTGAAGGCCTAGCTGAAACTGGGTATTCCTCAGGCCGAATTGGATGACCAACGAAGGGCACTTGAGGAAGTTGCCACTCAGATGGAGGAGCTGGAAACACAGGAAACTAGGCTCACAGCTGAAATGGTACAATTCTGGGGCCGCATTATTCAGGACGAGTAGATTGAGCAGCTAATGAAGTACCGACAGGAAGCAGAGGGATAGTTGGCCACATTAAAAGCTGTAATGCACACAATGCCACCACTGGAGCAAGCTACTAAGTCTCAAGAGCTGAAAAACTTACAACACCCTGTCACCAAGGAGGGCGAGCGACAGAAGATACATAGAAGAGTTCTAGGACATGTGTGTTAAATTTATGATATAGGCTAGTGAAGCTTTGGAGTCAATGTAGAAGTGTCGACAAGAGGTCATGGAAAAGCTTACGGATCACCCATCTGCAAACGCCATGGTCGACAGTCAGACAATAGCTAGGGAAGTCAAGAAGCTGGTACGAATAGTGGAACAACCATATGAGGACTTCAAAGTAAAAACGACGACGTGTACTATGTCCAAAAGTTGACGTGGCTCGAGGGCGAGCCACAAGACTGTGTTGGGGGCCTGTTGGCAGGCAGTTTGGTAGAGTGCTATTGCAACATCTTTGATGCTGCAACAAGGCGAGAAGATGATGCGAATGGCGAGGAGCGGAAGATTAATTATTTATTTTGGGTCAATTGTACCATAGAATGTGGGTTTTGGGTCATTTGGAACACATATTATGTAATGTTGAGTCAGTTATACCGCGGAATGCGGGTTTTTGATCGGTTTTTTACGAAGTTAGTTAGATATTGGGTCACTTGTCCAAATGTTAGTTACGGAATTGTTAGTAAGTGGACAAGCATTGTAATGGAGGAAGCCTATATATAGATAAGAGTCATAGGTATTGGAGAGATGGAAATGGGAGGGATCAAGCTGGGGAAAGAGAAGTGCATGTTTTTGGGTTGTTTCTGTGTGTTTGTGAGATATTGTCGAGACCTTATCTTTGAGGAGATATGGTATATAAGGTTTTGCAGTGATAATATATGATGAAACTATTCTGGTGCACTTCCTGGGTTCTTTCTATTTATTTATGGTAATGCAATGTCACACTTCATGAATAATGTTATGTTTCCTTGATGCAATGTTGCTTTACTATTATTACTGCGATGATAATGAATGCAACGATTGAGTAAATTATGAATACATGTCAAATGTTTGAGACTCTTGTTTAGTATTGCAATAGAGTTGGTTCATATAGCTGTAAACCTCCTCCTTCCTCGGCGGAAACATGGTTCCGTCTGCTCTTCCTGGATGCCTCGGGTGAGACCTCATCTTCTCTATAGGTGTTGCTGGGTGGGATAAAACCTACCCAGGCCAGTGCCCAGGGAGACTGCGGCATGTGTCGATAGTGAAGTGGGATCCCTGTCGACTGGAGTTGCGTTGGTCAACAAAAGCCAATTTCAGAATCTTCAATAAAGCGAGCCAGTGGTCAATTCAAGCGATCCAGAGCAACAGAAAATCTAGCACTATAGAAATCAAATCAACCAAATTCGGGGCACCAGTACAAACGCAATGCTAAGCACAAAGAAAAGTCATATCAACAAAACTTGCACAAAAATTCAAGCATGTAAATGCAACAATTTGAAGAGAACCGATAGAAAGAAGGCAAAAAAAAAAGCATAACTACCAACATGACCAAAATAACTATAGAAGCAAGTAAAATATACTATGGAATCCAATGCCCATACAATCATGCCCACATCATACACTCAGGTATGCTAGCATAACAAGTAATCACTGAACTCTTTGTTTTATTTTCAAACCAAATCATTCTCCCCACAAAATTGTTATTTTTCAAAGCAGAGGTCAACTTTTAAGTTATTTCGATGGCACAGTTTAGAGTCACCTCACTGAATCATGATTACCTGCCTTATGTTGGAATATTCACACCATCATTTTTATATTTGCATGCAAAACTGCATGCTGCCTGCATTTGCATGCAATTGCATGCATCCAGTCATCATCATGGTTGTCTCCCCAACACCTAGAGCTTGCTTCTAGCTCTCAAGAGCCAGTCTTTAGCCCTTGTTGTTCAAGAATTCTACCTTATAGCGAGGAAAGAGACACTATCAACTTCTGAGGTGACAGATAAACAAATTGATCATATTACATAAGCACCTATAAAGGGAAAGAGATCAAAGATCTTCATGACATACCTTATTAATGACATTTGATCCTAGCTTTGCTCAACCTTGCGCTCAATCTTCAACTTGATCTTCCGCTCAATAGACCTGCAATACAAAGATACCTTCCTCAGCGTATCTTGAATGAGATAACAATGATGAAATTGAAATACAATTTAAACATCAAGAACAATAAAATATTTAACCAAACAAACACACAATCCATTAGGCATTTGATTGGGATAGGAAGGATGTTTCAACCTTTATTGTCAAAAGCAGATAATCAGTACAAATTATACCTGATCATGCAGCATGCTTGTGCAACCAGATTTTGGGCTTCATCTCTTCTCTAACTTTGGAATTCTTCTAGCATGACACCCCTTAATACAAGTTTCTCCTCTTGTGAATGAGAGTCTCCATATTTCTAACCCCTCTCCTCAATCCTCCTTGTATTTATTGGACAAGGTAGGCAGTTTAGATCGAGAGGTGGTTGAAATGGAAGTTAAGGAAGTTGCAAAACCAACTGCAACTAATCCCAGTTCATCAAATTAATATATTTTTTATCACATTTTAAGATGTGCACGAGTTTTTCATAGTGGTGTAGCGCACAATATGCAACTTCAGTGCTTAACAACCAATGTTTGTAGACTTTTCGAAGTTGTGCGCTAGTTTGCTGAAGTGGAGTAGCGCATACTAGGATGTGTGCACTACTATTAAGCCTGTAGAGTAGGGCATGAGCGCTAGTATGATGAAGTAGAGTAGCGCACATGTTAAAATGTGAGGTTTTTCAGGGTTTTTCCAGCTTGCAGAAGGGTAAGTCAGGTCAAAGTATCATCTAAGGTCATCATTCTCTTCAATCCAAGTTATCCTTTCATGTGATCAACAACTAGAGGTGATCATGGACGGAGAAGTGCAGATTTGACCTATAACAGATGCCCCTAATGTGTGAGGTCATAGCGAAATGATGACCAGAATACATTATAATTCCAAGTCAGAGGAGGAGGAAGAAACCGTAGAGCCAAATCACAGAAACACCTGAAACACAGATCAAGGTCAGCGAGCAATTACAATCTTGACATCATATAATTGTGTAGTGTGATACAACATGATCTCCGATACATAACTTAGGAGATGTATATATAGCATGCCCACTTGAAACACAAGCGTGGATCCATGTCAAACTGAGAGATCATAGCCATAACAACAAACTGGATCTATGTCTCATGGAGAACCGAATATGAGTGAGGCTCAGTCTTGCGCAACTTGGGTGATAACATAATGAGGTGATGTTATCAACATCCCAAGGTCTTCATCCAAAACAACCCAAGGTACAAACCCTAACCATGTGAATAAATGAGTTGAAAGTCGAACATGGGGGGTATCGTTTGATTACCGGTCTTTGATGTATACCGTTACCAAACGCGAGGGCTTCCACAGATAATTATAATGGGGCCCACAGTACCTAGTTCAATACAATAAGTATGAATAAGTGGACTTGAAGTCGAACACTTGAGGAACCTTTCAAATAAGAGACATTAATGTATTCTCATGATTGCCACTGGTGACTACAATCTCCAAGGTACTAACCAAAACTCTAAACTTCATTCCTAGAGAAAAATGAGTTGATGTCGATGGGAAGAAGTTTGTTGGAAGGGAGGCCTTAAGGCATCCTCCATCATCCAACATAAGAGACACTCAACTGGTATGAGATGATATGGAGTAATACATGTAACAAGACTGACACTAGGATGGCCGACACATGAGGTCAAGGTAAACTGCAGAAAGGCCGACACGGGCTATATCCTTGAACAGTGAGCATGACACAAAATGACTTAGGTAGTTTTCAACATAATGGGGAAAATGATATAAGCCTGTAACGCAAAAGACATTAGCAGACCCTCCATATGGTTGGAATAATAACCAACCGAGGGAGTGAACAACTCAGAGATTAGGTTCACCCTAAGGTCAAAAACTAAGCCTGACTGACATGATAGACTCAAGTAGGTGTTGTGTTCAAGGATAGGACTAACTAAACTACCTTTGAAATGGAAGATATGATACATCCTTCTTATCCCTTATTCTTTTTAGATAAAAGAATACCTTTCTTGTTGTTTTAATGAGTCCAAGAAAGAATGAAAACTCAATAAGTACAACCATGTGAAAAGTTTAATGAGCCCATGGGAGGAAGACTCGGGACCTTCTTCATTGTTTACATAGTTTGAAGAAGAGATAGAAGATTACTCTATATTACTGATCTCTGGATTTTAGTATCGAGCCGAGATCTGTTCTTGCTCGCCAGTGTTTTCAATTTTAAGGAGTCTGAAAAACTTAAACAATAACTCCATACACCTACTTGTGGATTTTAATATCGAGCCCAAGTAGGTTAATGCTCGCTAGTGTTTTCCTATTTATAGAGTCTGAAAAACTTAAACAATCCTCTATACACCTACTCGTGGATTTTAATATTGAGCCCGAGTAGGTGAGTGTTCGCTTGGTGTTTTCATATTTAGAGAGCCTGAAAACCCTAAAGAAGGCTCCAAAAGGTCCTTTTTTGTAAAGTTTGTCTCCTCCCTTGAAAAAGTGTAAAACAATGGAAGAAGAACTCTTCTCGCATATACCAGAGTATACCTAGAGTATACCTTTTCCATAAATTATCCACCAAGGCCCGGAAAAGGGGTAATTCTATAACTAAGCGGATGAGGCTTAAGTTCCTTTAACGAGCTTGAAGAGGAAAATTTTGCTCGACGATCTTGTTTAGGTTTCAATAGTCCAAACAAGAGCTTAAAATGACTTAAATGGCAACTTCTAGGATCATGACTCATGATCTGCCAAAAACTAGGATCTCAACAACCATGTTAGTAATCCTTAGTAATTCAAATTTCTATATGTAATTTCAAATTAAAACTCAAATCTCATTTTGGAATTGTAGGGCAAACTTTGGAAGCAAACCCTAGATCTTCAATCCTTCGTGGCGATCAAGTCAAGCAACCAATCGACTTTTCTCCTCCAAAAAGTAAGTTAAAATCATCCATACTTGCATTTCAATACTTCATTTGACAATTTTTATGCTCAAAATAAATTTTAAGGCCATGCTCAAAGCGTTAAAAGTGTGTGTGCTACTCTGCAAGAGGCAAAGTAAGGAATACTAGAGGTATGTGCTACTATTGCTCATGCACAGTAGTGCCCATGCGTGACTGTGTGGCTATAGAGTAGCGCACACCCTTGAACATGGTGAAAAAAGTGTCGAGACTCAAAAATTCGACCTTTCTATGGTAGGATGGTGCTTGTTTGGAGGGAAAGAGAACATGAGGAGATGGATAGGGTGGCTATGCAAGACCCAACAACTCTCCATGCACTTCAAAGTTGTGGTTTGTTGAAGTTTTATAGAACCGTGAACATGAGTGCACTCAATCGGTTGCTTCAAATACTCGTTCAATATTGGGATGTAGATGCCAATGCATTTGATATCCAAGGAGAAACCCTGGACCTTACTGTCGAAGACATATACTTCATTACCGGACTCTCTAGGAAGGGAGATGCTGTAAACTGGAAAGGATCTTCATGCAATATGGGTGCCATGTCGGTGCAAGAATATATAAATGCATACTGTGTGGCAGGAACCGAGAAATTAGGAAGTCGAATCATAATTTCTGGTATTGATAGCTTCCCTTTGAGGGTTATTGTAAGTATGTTGAGTGGAATGGGGGGAAGCGCCACACAACATTTAGCCTCAAGGCATTCCATGTATATCGGTATCAGATGCTTGCAAGGTCATGTGTACGATTGGTGCACTAGTTTATTGGCAAATATGAAGCTTCAACTCACCGGTTGTAAGTCCAAGAGTATGAAGAACTTTGGATATGGCAGCATCCTATGTACCTTCTTCTTTGAGAGGGTACCTGCTCTTAGCTTGGGTATGCCTCTACCTCCAGTCAATCCTTGCAAGCTGAGGTTGGGCCATTGGGGTGACATTTTTCTCTGCCATGGTGGTTGTGAAAGCCACTTTTGCTATCATACTGATGATTTCTAGGGATGGTCGGAGAGACAAGTGCCGGCATTCGAGCAGTTTCCATATGCTGGTTTAGACTTCCATCATGATCCAGAGCTGGTACTTCCTCTAGGTGGTGCCTAGGGAGATGTAGGTATCTTTTTTGAGAATTATTTAATTTTTTCAAATTTTCAAGTATATGATTTTTATCATGGGTTTTTAAGTACTAAACAAGTGTCAAATGCAGATATTGGACCGATTCATCCCAAGGGACATCCTACTATTTTCGTGAGGCCAATAGATGTGGGTGCAGTTGATGCTATGCTAGGGACTATAGAGAGGAAAGGGAGTTGGTTGAATCATGATGTTCCCGTATGTCGGATCGAGCGGATACCTATTGATATGCATGAAGATGTAGTTGGTGTGCCCTATGCATGGCTTAGGTTGCTGTGGAAAATAGCTAGGTTGGTCATATGTTATCGGGAGGTAGTAGATGCCGATGAGGCCCCTCTTTCTCCATAGGATATGGATATTTTATGTGTATTTTTGAAGCCACCGAGCCCAGTTTTGTATCTTATGACATGACTTGTGATAGACTTATGATCCAGAACCCAAATTATATTTCTTGATACAGTATCGGTTATTTACATGTGTGTGTGTTTAACTTTATGTGTGAAATGCTATTTAAAAAAATGTATGATAAAAATGCCAATCTAAAACATAATTTGCAAATGAATCAGCTAATGCATTCAAATTTCTTGGAATGTGTTGATAGATAATGGAATCAAACTGTCTTTCCAATAATCTAACTCGCAAAAACTTTCATAGCAAAACAGGATCTCTAATATGGTAAACACCCGTTAACTGAAATACAACTAGTTGCAAATCAAGTCTTACCTCCAAATGTGAAATTCCATGAATAAGAGCATCTTGGAGAAGCTCTATAACCGCACTGTACTCAGACACATTGTTCGTAGTGGGACCCAAACAAACCCCCCCAAAGAGAACAGTTGGCTAGTTGGTCAGTAAATGACCCAAGCTACTGAAGACAAATGTCAGGTGTGGCAACTAGCGCCATGAGCAAATCCTAAGAAATTTTCAGTCGACATCTGATACATGAAATGAAGACATACATAAGGTTAACTAACAAGTACAAGCAAAAAATATCTCTACAAAATATACAGCTATGTTACAAGAAAAAGAACAATTTCCTAAGCGTAGTAGTTCTTCAGGTAGAGCCCATTTCTAGGATCAGGTAGCTTATTACCTGTTAAAATTCAATATGCTAAGACAGAAAATAGCAGCATTACATTCCATTTCACAATAATAGCATATACAGGATCACTGAAGAAACAACAAGCATAGCATAAACACAAGAGACAGAGATTTATCCTGGGAAACCCTCATGGGGTAGAAAACCCAGCAAAGCTTCCTCAATATAGATGACCAGCAATATACAAAGATGCAAACCCTGAGCATAAGCTCCTTCTCCTCCATAGCAGACCTCTCCTCCACAAATGCGCCTTTCTCAAGTGAGTGAGTGTGTATAATGAGGAACACACCTCCTCTATTTATACACTACTCTGATATGTATTTTACACAAGTACACGTAGGCTCGTATTTAACCAATAGGTTAAATACCCCACTACAACTAACTGGGCCGACCCCTCTAGGGTGGTCTAATAACCCTTTGACCCACATAACACATACAGGGCCGACCCCTACTAGGGAATTCTAATAACCTGAGTTACCACATTCCGACGGAGGAATAAACATCTCCGGATATACAATAAGATCTTCACGGAGGAATGAAACATCTCCGGAATAATAAAGTACAAATATAATATTCTTTGAAGTTACAATATCTCAACACTCCCCCTTAACGAGAAGGATATTATAACAACATCTGCACGAGCAAGGAGTCATCAGCATCATACATGATACATCTATAAATCACTGGAAGCTTTCTCAACATCATCAGTAACTCAAGTAGTTACTGGAACATCACTGTCAACATCAATCATCAACATCACGATCTTTAGCATCGTCTTCATACGATCAGCAGCATCGTCATCACACGATCAGCAGCATCGTCATCACACGATCAGCAGCATCATCATCACACGATCAGCAGCATTGTCATCACACGATCAGCAGCATCATCATCACACGATCAACAGCATCGTCATCATACGATCAGCAACATCGTCATCACATGATCAGCAGCATCGTCATCACACGATCAGCAGCATCGTCATCACACGATCATCATCATCATCGTCACACGATCATCATCATCATCGTCACACGATCATCAATATCGTCATCACACGATCATCAGCATCGTCATCACACGATCATCAGCATCGTCATGATACGATCATCAGCATCGTCATGATACGATCATCAGCATTGTCATCACACGATCATCAGCATCGTCATCACACGATCATCAGCATCGTCATCATATGATCATCAGCATCGTCATCACACGATCATCAGGATCGTCATCACATGATCAGCAGCATCGTCATCACACGATCAGATTTACAGGATGATCAATCCTGCTCTCTTTAGGACATGAGTCCATGGATGATGCAATCCAGATCAAGTTCCAGGATGATCAATCCCTATCACAACTACAGAGCTAGCCCTGTTTCATGCTGGATGTATCACAACTACAGAGCCAGCCCTGTTTCATGCTGGATGTATCACAACTACAGAGCCAGCCCTGTTTCATGCTGGATGTATCACAACTACAGAGCCAGCCCTGTTTCATGCTGGATGTATCACAACCACAGAGCCAGCCCTGTTTCATGCTGGATGTATCACAACTACAGAGCCAGCCCTGTTTCATGCTGGATGTATCACAACTACAGAGCCAGCCCTGTTTCATGCTGGATGTATCACAACCACAGAGCCAGCCCTGTTTCATGCTGGATGTATCAAAACTACAGAGCCAGCCCTGTTTCATGCTGGATGTATCACAACTACAGAGCCAGCCCTGTTTCATGCTGGATGTATCACAACTACAGAGCCAGCCCTGTTTCATGCTGGATGTATCACAACTACAGAGCCAGCCCTGTTTCATGCTGGATGTAACCTAGAGTAATTCTAGGATTTGTCACGTACATTTTGAACCGAGGTCCAGGGACGATTTAGTCCTGTCGTTCAGTTATCGGAGACCTCATGTCTACGGCTCTTCTTTAGGACTGAAGTCCGGGAATGATCCAATCCCCTCACATGTTCATCAAGAACTTCATTATCGAAGACATACGTCTACGGCTCTTCTTTCGGACTAAAGTCCAGGAATGATCCAATCCCTTCACATGTTCATCAAGAACTTCATTATCGAAGACATACGTCTACGGCTCTTCTTTCGGACTGAAGTCCAGGAATGATCCAATCCCTTCACATGTTCATCAAGAACTTCATTATCGAAGACATACGTCTACGGCTCTTCTTTCGGACTGAAGTCCAGGAATGATCCAATCCCTTCACATGTCCACGAAGGACTTCATTCTCGGAGACCTTATGTCTACGGCTCTCTTTAGGACTGAAAGTCCAGGGATGATCCAATCCCCTCAACTGTCCACTAAGGACTTCATTCTCGGAGACCTCACGTCTACGACTCTCTTTAGGACTGAAAGTCCAGGGATGATCCAATCCCCTCAACTGTCCACTAAGGACTTCATTCTCGGAGACCTCACGTCTACGGCTCTCTTTAGGACTGAAAGTCCAGGGATGATCCAATCCCCTCAACTGTCCACTAAGGACTTCATTCTCGGAGACCTCACGTCTACGGCTCTCTTTAGGACTTGAAATTCCAGGGATGATCCAATCCTCTCACATGTTCATCAAGAACATGTATCCTCATCATCATAACATGTATCACCTCAACATGCATCATCAAAACATGTAAAACCACAACATGTATCATCATCATCAAAACATGTATAACCACAACATGTATCATCAACATCAAAACATATAGGACATGTATCATCAACATCAAGACATGTATAACCACAACATGTATTATCATCATCAAAACATGTATAACATGTATCATCAACATCAAGACATGTATACATCACAACTAGCATGTATTCTTACTAATACACCAAAACATGTATACATCACACCAAAACATGTATACATCACAACTAGCATGTATTCTTACTAATACATCTAACACCAAAACATGTATACATCACAACTAGCATGTATTCTTACTAATACATCAAAACATGTATACATCACACCAAAACATGTATACATCTAGCATGTATTCTCACCAATACATCTATCATCAAAAGCATGTATAAGTAAAGCTAAGTATTCTAAGTATAAGAGTCCTAAATCTAAATATTTCTAAGTAACTGGGTGTAGAGAACAAGTTACCTCATCAACGACCTTGTTGTTTGATGAGACAATCTCATCAGTAGTGACTATACTACTCCCCCTTTCGAGGAGGGTCCTTTTCAACTACACCAAGCTTGTCTCGGAAGTATTCAAACTTCACTCGAGACAGAGGTTTGGTTCGTAACTTCTTCACTTGATGTAGAGGCTTGGTTAGTACAACGGTAACCTGTTACAAATTCAAACTTTTAGAGTTCCTTTCTGTGTCATATCTTGTTAGTTCCCTATGTTCTTTGACTTATCATGGAACACTAGATTCTATGTCATCTTGATACAACTCTAATTATCACATAGGATCTCAGTTGGTTCTATCTCTAAGTCAAACAATCCTAAAGCCAAACTTCTTCACAACTAGCAGAGCAAGCAGCCATAAATTCCGCTTGTGCTGAGAGCCACACTAGACTGCTTCCAGCTAAACCACGAGATCATGGCTAATCCCAGACAATAACATCCTCTCGATGTGTTCTTCTTGTCTGATACACTTCCTGCCCAAACAGAATCTGAATAGCCATCTGAAGTCATGATCTTCAAGATAGCATAGATCAAATTCTATCGTGTCCTTTATGTGCCTCATCACATACTTTGCAACTATCAGGTAAACACATCTAGTTTCCACTAGATACTAACTCAAGGTGTTCAAAGCATATATCTAACCTAGTATATGTTAGATATATCAAAGACCCAATAATTTGACTGAACAGAGTTATATCCACTAACTCTGATGAGTTATCCCCTAACAGCTTCAAGTTGGAATTCATAAGAGTGGCCATTCCAACACCTCAAGTCATATTTCTCATCATACTTTCCCTGGTTGAGAAATATTCCTTCTGAGCCTTGCCATACTTCCAGACCTAGGAAGTAAAGCATCAAATTGAGATCTTTCATTTTTCATTTCTGCATTGAATGATCTTCTGCATATCTATCTGTGCCATCTCTCGTTAGATGGGTCTACTGATATGAGCCTCAATATCATTCGAACTCTGTGATGAGTTCCTTCTTGCATCCATGTCATATGTGTATCATATTCAACCTTGTAGCAAAGGTTGAGATCCACATCACCCATGGTGATCATTAAGCTTATCAAATTATTATCGATCCTAGGTACCTATACAGAACCTGATTCATACTTCTTCTTTAATTACACCATACTTGGAGCAAACATCTTGTCGTGATTCTCTTCCCCTTTCTAAGAGAATCTTCTAGCCATGAGCCTTCTAAATTTTGTTTGATTTATAAATCTTCTTGTTTGAACATCCGCCACTTGTACGGTGTCCATCATTCTTCATGACCTTTCCTACAAATCAAAATTAAGTACATGATTAGTAATACTTCATAATCATCAAAAGATAACCCATTATGCATACAGATATCATTTACATAGTGATGCAACTATTTTGACCAATACTTTGGCACAACACTTTCCCATATCCTGTATGCATACAGTGGCTATCTAGATGCCTTCCATCTCTACCAGAACATACTATCAAGAGTGTGCACAACTCTCAGCATGTCAGCAAAGAGGTTTCATTCTAGACAAGCAACAATGGAATGTTTGTCCAAACATATGCACATTAGTTGTATACTGTTCAATGCTCTATGAATGTTTACACTCAGCATTATATATTCTAGGAATACAAATATGCATGCAGGCAATATCATTACTATTTCAAATAGCAACTCAAATACTTATCTTTTATGTTTGTGTGGCTGCCTCCCGCTTGATCTTCTGTATGTCTTTTGAACTTCTATTCATTCTGTACCACTGTGCATGCTCAAGAGTCATCCTCATGATCTCATACACAAACATACACTCATTAGTATATTCTAAATGCTATCAAAACTAAATAATCTTGAAAACGTATAGTCATGATTATAGTTAATAAACATTAGTATTCAAGATTTCAGGGAAGTCTTCTTTTACTCATGCATATCATTGATAAAAGATATAATATGCATAATCCCTTGATTACTAACTTTATGAATAAGCATAACCAATCATTCCAAGTATACTTATATAAGGGATCCTAACACAAGATAAGATTCATGGGAAACATACCTGGATTAGTATACCTACTTGGTTATGTACAACATACCTAAACAATCTCTTCAATGATTTAGAGATCCTGAGCTAGAACCTGCATGTCTCATAGGTTAAGCATAATATAACAAAGTCATACATACCTCGTAAGTAGAACAAAGATTATGGATGAGTCTTTGTCTTCATGTTTTCATGGTCATGGAGCCTGATTTGTCTTTTGTGATGTACCTGTATCTTGTTAGCAGACATCCTCAACCTCACACAACACCATAATGCATTAGTACAATCATAAGTGTCAACACCCTAACCAATGAATATCTTCTATCATGCATTCATAATTTTGTTAAGGTGATACAACAAATCTAAAATCAAGATTGTACTAACTGTAATAACATGAAGACAAACATACCATAAACTTAATCATGAAAAAATCTCAAAACATACCTCGATGAGTCATACCTATCGAGATCGCTTGTAATCTCCTTATGTAAAGCCTTAGCCTCATCTCCCTCTGAAACATGAACTCCTTCACTTATGTAGGTGACCAATCCATCTTCTTCTAGGATTAACCCTATCCACTTGATTTGCAAGAACTGGACCTGGAGCTGGATATGGGTTTGTCAGAGAAACCCCAAAAATTTAAACTTTGAATTTCAAACTTCCGAAAGGATAGAGATATGCGCCTTGATGAGCTGATCAAACTGATATATTCAGAATTTGAAAACTGCAAAGTTTTACTCCTCAATTTTGCCTTTGAAACTTTCGGATTCACTGGACGTGACCCTGAACTGGGGTTTGATGAAGCCCACTCTTTTGCCCCATCAAAAGGTTTGATCCAAAGCTCTAAGATTCTATTTTTCTGAGGAGCTTCCAGCCGTGGTCACAGATTTCAAAAATTCCCATTTTTACAGAAGCCCTAATTTTCCGTTTTTCTGATCAAAGTCCCGAACTAGGGTCTAATCAAGCCCGGCCTTCTGCCCAACCAAAAATTCTGATCTTGGTCTCTAAATTTCTATTTTGATGAGTAGCATCCAGCCGTGGTCTCCGATTACAAAAATTCCAACTTTCTCCAAAGCCCTAAATTCCGGAAGTCATGAATGAAGGTACCAAAAAATAATTCTGTTTTGACAGAAATATGTACCTGATTGTTTCTGGTGTAACTCTGAAATTTTTGATCCACGGGGTCTGAAAAAGTTTCCTGAGATAGCCTGACCTGTTATCTTTCCATCCTGACAGGTCTGACCTCAATTGGATTCTCTGAGAGAGAGTTATGCCAAATGTCGCAATGTGACCTGTTTTTGGGAAAATACAGGAGAGCGAACTTGTACGGCGTGCCACGTGTCACTGTTTGACCTTCGGCCTCTGAAAAAGTTTTTTGAGATAGCTCGGCCTGTTTTCTTTCCATTTTGACAGGTATGACCTCAATTGGAGTTTCTGAGAGAGAGTTATGCCAAGTGTTGCAACGTGACCTGTTTATGGGATAATACAGGAGAGCGCACTTGTACGGAGTGCCACGTGTCACTGGTTCAACTTCGGCCTCTGAAAAATTTTTCTGAGATAGTGCAGACTGTGTAATACCTGTCACTTTTTACGAAATTTCATTTGGAGCTTCCTAGCCCAAGATATGACCTTTTTCCCAAGGTCACCTGATTTTGACTCAGATCTGGAAGAGGCAGAAACCCTATATTGTACAGATCATAAATCACAAAGTACAACGAATTAGAGGTTGTCCTTTGGACACAAGGTACCTGGAGATTTTAGCTTCGTCCTGTAACAATTTCAGATCCGAAAAATTCGCCAAAACGGATTTATAGCGAAAGTGCTACGATGACTGGTTTTTGCTATGTAAAACCCTAACCTTCAAATTGTCGTAAGTAAAGCAAGTGTCTTAAGTGCCATACCTTGTCTTCCTTCAGGTTAGCTCTGATCCCATGTTAAAATTCAATATGCTAAGACAGAAAATAGAAGCATTACATTCCATTTCACAATAATAGCATATACAGGATCACTGAAGAAACAACAAGCATAGCATAAACACAAGAGACAGAGATTTATCCTGGGAAACCCTCATGGGGTAGAAAACCCAGCAAAGCTTCCTCAATATAGATGACCAGCAATATACAAAGATGCAAACCCTGAGCATAAGCTCCTTCTCCTCCATAGCAGACCTCTCCTCCACAAATGCGCCTTTCTCAAGTGAGTGAGTGTGTATAATGAGGAACACACCTCCTCTATTTATACACTACTCTGATATGTATTTTACACAAGTACACGTAGGCTCGTATTTAACCAATAGGTTAAATACCCCACTACAACTAACTGGGCCGACCCCTCTAGGGTGGTCTAATAACCCTTTGACCCACATAACACATACAGGGCCGACCCCTACTAGGGAAGTCTAATAACCCGAGTTACCACATTCCGACGGAGGAATAAACATCTCCGGATATACAATAAGATCTTCACGGAGGAATGAAACATCTCCGGAATAATAAAGTACAAATATAATATTCTTTGAAGTTACAATATCTCAACATTACCTTCGTAATATGTTAGCTTGTAAGCACCTTTCTTCAATACCTTATAAATTATGTAAGGACTGAGCCACATGGACTTGAGCTTTCCAGGTCCTAAAGGTTCCTTGTCCTGATCCCAAAGTAGAACAAGGTCTCGTTCGAGAAACACCCTAGGTCTGACAGACTTGTTGTATTGTCCTTTCACTCATTTCTTAGGAACTTTGTTTGCTGTGAGCGCGTCGCGGCACTGCTCATCTAGATGCTCTAAATGAAACAAACGTTCTTCCAGTGATGAAATATCTGGTAGTAGTTGGACAGCCAATTTTAATGAAGGAATCTCGCATTCAATCAGAACAACTACTTCTATCCCATGCAAGCGCTGGAAGGGAGAGAACCCAATAGTAGTCTTTGCATTCGCTCGGTAATCCCAAAGAGCGGGGTATAGCATGATGTGCAAGTTATTTCAACTGGCATTAACAGTTCTTTGCAGAATTACCTTTAAAGTTTTGTTAACTGCTTCGACTTGTCCATTCGCCTGTGGATAATATGAAGATGAATGTTCTTGCCAAAAACCTAACATCATGTATAAATTGGTCATCATGCTATTTTGAAAATGAATGCCGTGATTAGTCACAATTTCTTTGGGTATGATGAACCTTGCAATAATCTGATTGAATACAAAATAAACGACAGTTTCTCCATCTGCCTTGACAATAGGCATTGCCTCGGCCCACTTGGTGATGTAGCCGACGACAACGATGATATAATGATGCCCTCCAGCCGAAACTGAATTGCAAGTCATATAATCAACCCCCCATTTTGTGAAGGGACCTGCTGTAATCACAGGATGAAGAGGAGCTGGATGTGCCCTCATTTTCTTGGTGAAAAACTGACACAGACAATAGCGTTTCACAGCCTCCACACAATCCTTAAATATTGTGGGCCAAAAATACCCAGCACGTAGTATTTTCTGAGCCGTTGCCAACCCAGAAAGGTGACCCCCACAGGCTCCACTGTGAGCATCATTTAATACTGATTCTGCTTCTTCTAAAGTCAAACAACGTCGTAAGATGGAATCTATCCCACGTCTATACAAAGTATCAGAGATGATGAGATAATTTTTCACATGACCTTTTTGTTGATATATTTGTAACTTCAGAATGTATTTCATATATGTATATTGTACTCCTATGGAGATGGTATTATTCCTCTATACGGAAGTGTTCTCATTTATATTGTAAGTGTTGTAACTTATACTTGATGGGTTACTAGACCACCTAGTTGGGGTCAGCCCTGTATAAGTCATGTGGGTTGAAGGGTTATTAGACCACCCTATTGGGGGTCGGCCATGTGGGTCAAAGGGTTATTAGACCACCCTATTGGGTGTTGGCCCAGTCAGCATTATGTTATGTGGTTAAGTTAAGGCCGACCTAGTAAAGGTTATTAGGAAAGTCAAGTCAAGTATAAATAGAGTGTGGGAGGCACTCTATTTCATTAATCTATTCTCTCACACACTCTAGGGAGAGTGGCGTACTTGTGGAGGAGGAGAAGCTGCTACTAGGAGATGTCTATCTCTTATGCTTGGGTTGTATCATTGCTCTATCTATCTCTGAGGAAGTTATTGGGGTTTTTCACCTTTATGGTTTTCCCCAAGTAAACTCTGTGTCTCTTGTGTGCTTGCATTATTGTGTTTATGATTGATATGTTGTAGATATGCTGTACATGTTGTTCTCTCAATTAATATCCTAGATCAGATTGAAGTAAATTCTGAAAAATTAACATGGTATCAAAGCTAGCCTGAAAGAAGGCATGGTATGGCATGTATGACACTTGTTGCACTTGCGATGCTTGGGATTGATATAGCAAAAAATAGTCATCGTAGCACTTTCGCTATATATCCATTTTGGAAAAGTTTTCGGATCTAAAACTTCTATAGGTCGAATATCAGATCCCCATGTACCTTGTGTCCAAAGGACAACCTCTAATTCGTTGTACTTTGTGATTTATGATCTGTACAATATAGGGTTTCTGCCTCTTCCAGATCTCAGTCATAAACATGTGACCTTGGAAAAAAAGTTATAACTTGGGATAGGAAGCTCCAAATGAAATTTTGTCAAACATAACAGGTAGTGCACGGACTTTACTTTCTCAGGTAACATTTTAATAGGCCTAAACTGAAGTAGTGACATGTGACATGCCGTACAAGTTTGCTCTCCTGTTTTATCTCATAAACAAGTCACGTTGCAACACTTGGCATAACTCTCTCTAAGAGAATCAATTTGAGGTCAGACCTATGGGGTTGAAAAGATGACAGGTTGGGATATCACAGAAAAATGTTTCAGACCCTGTGGATTGAAAAGTTCGGAGTTACACTAGAAACAATTAGCTACATATTTATGTCAAAACAAAATTATTTTTTAGCACCTTCATTCATGGCTTCTAGAATTTAGGGTTTCATAGAAAGTTGGAATTTTTTTAATCGGAGACCATGGCTGAATGCTACTCATCAAAATCGAAATTTAGAGACCAAGATCAGAATTTTTGGTTGGGCAGAAGGCTGGGCTTGATCAGACCCTAGTTCGGGACTTTGATCAGAAAAGTGGAAAATTAGGGCTTCTGCAAAAATGAGAATTTTTTAAATCTGTGACCACGGCTGGAAGCTCCTCAGAAAAATAGAAGCTTAGAGCTTTGGATCGAACCTTTTGATTGGGCATAAGGGTGGGAATTATCAAACCCTAGTTCGCGGTCATGTCCAGTGAATCCAGAAGTTTCAAAGGCAAATTTGAGGGGTGAAACTTTGCAGTTTTCAAATTATGAGTATACCATCTTGATTAGCTCATCAAGGCACATATTTCTATCCTTTCGAAAGTTTGAAATTCAAAGTTTGAATTTTTAGGGTTTGTCTGACAAACCCTAATCGAGCTCCAGATCCAGTTCCTGCAAATCAAGTGGATTGGGTTGGTCGCCTGCATAAGTGAAGAAGTTCATGTTTCAGAGGGAGATGAGGCTAAAGCCTTACATAAGAAGATTACAAGCAATCTCGATAGATATGACTCATCTAGGTATGTTTCGAGATTTGTTCATGATTAAGTTTATGGTATGTTTGTCTTCATGTTATTACAGTTACTAAAATCTTGATTAAATTTAGAGTTGTCGTATCACCTTAATAAAATTATGAATGCATGATAGAAGATATTCATTGATTAGAGTGTTGACACTTATGATTGTACTAATGCATTATGGTGTTGTATGAGGTTTATGTTGTCCACTAACATGAAAGGTACACCAAGAAAGACAAATCATGTTCTAGTTCAAGAACATATGATCATGATGACATGAGGACAAATATTCATCCATTGTCATGAATCACTTAGAAGATCTATTTGCGAGGTATGTATAACTTGGTTCTATAATGGTTATCCTATGAGATATGCAGGTTACTAGCACAAGTCATTGAAGAGAACAAGTAGAAATCATGTGGGTATGTTAGACATAACTAGCTAACATACCAATCTAGGTATGTTTTTCCTATATCAAGTTAGAATCCTACCTTGTGTTAGGATCCCTTATATAAGTATACTTGGTATGATTGGTTATGTTTATTCATAAAGTTAGAAATGTAAGTAATCAAGGGTTTATGCATATTATGTCTTTGATCTTGATTGATGATTTAACTAACTAGAAGAGTCCTATGATCAAATAAGAATATGTATGAGTAAAAGAAGACTTCCCTGAAACCTTGAATACTAATGTTTATTATCTGTGTTTGAAATGATCATGTCTATACACGTTTAAGATTATTTAGTTTTGATAGTATTAAGATTATACTAATGAATGTGTGATTATGTATGAGACCTCGAGGATAACACAATGATGATACTAATAAGCATGCATAGTGATGGATATAAGTTCAAGGACAGGTAATCCAGGAAGCAAAGATCAAGAAGGAGCACACTTCAGTAGTTTCTGCAAGGATGCAGATATTCAGAGGGAGTTGACCACTTCTCACAATCCACATTAGAATGGAGTTGTAGAAAAGAAGCAAAGACTGAGAGGGAGTCAACCCAACAAACAAACAAAGATAAGTATTTAAATTATTATTCCTTGCATATTTTATTGTTTAAATAATACTATTCAATAATGTATATACTCATGTTCCTAGAATTAGGTTATGTATTATGCATATTAGAATAGTTGCATTGATGAACATTATACTACTAATATACATGGGTAAGTGGCCTGTGGCACTGTACAACATTCCATTGCTACTTATCTAGAATGAAACCTCTTTGCTGACATGTTGGGAGTAGTGCACACTCTTAACAATGTTCTGGTAGAGATTGGAAGGCATCTAGAAAGTTATGAGATATGGATAAATGTTGTATTGAAGCATTGGCTAAGATAATTGCATGACTGTATGACATATTTCTTTATGTGTAAGAATTTATTCTGAAAACTATGAGATGTTTTCTAATCATGCAATTTAACTTGTTGTGTAGGAAAGATCGTATACCATCACCTACAAAAGAAGGACTACAACATTTGTTCAACAACAAAGTTAGCTATTGAAAATATTGAAGATATTGAAGTTCCCAGGATTTGGGAAGAATGCCATGATCGAGGAGTACCAGTCGATCATGAAGACGTTTGGGATGCAATCCCAAGACCTGAAGAGGAGTTTGTAGTGACTTCCAAGTGGATCTACAAGATCAAGCATGTTGCAGGTGGTAGAATAGAGATTTTTGCTCTTGTAGCCAGATACACTTCCATTAGATCTGTACTTGCTCTGGCTGCAGTGATGAAAGGGAAGATACACCAGATGGATTTCAAGACAACTTTCTTGAATGGTGTAGTTGAAGAAGAAGTGTATGTGGAGCAGCCACTTGGTTCTGAGACACATGACAGGGAGTCATATATGTGCAGAACTTGGTATGGTAGGCTAGACAGCTTTCTATCCAGTTTTGGCTTTACCAAGAGTAAAGTCGATTCCAACCTTTACTACAAGGTTGAGGAAGGCAATCTAGTGATACTACTCTTGTATGACCTGTTTGTTACAGGTGAGGATAGATTGATTGCCGACACGCAGTGGAAGCTTGCTGTCGAGTTCGAGATGAAGAACTTGGAGATGATGCACTATTTTCTAGGCATGGAGGTGTGGTAGAGTACAAATGGAATCTTCCTTGGACAAGGGAAGTATGCAGTAGAGATCCTGAAGAGGTTCGGTATGATGGACTGCAAGGCCATGGACACACCTATGGCATCGAACCTAAAGCTTTTGTGTGATGCTTCATCTGATCCGGTTGATGTCATTGTGTATTGTCATATGATTGGGTCCTTGATGTAACTGACAAACACGAGACCATATGTTTTCTTTGCGGTGAACACATTGAGCCAGTTCCTGACAGATCCAAGAGGTGTTCACTTGGTTGCTATAAAGCATATTCTGAGGTACCTGAAAGGTGCAGTTGATTATGGGCTCAAGTATGATGCGAATCAAAAGTTTAACCTAGAGGGTTATGTTGATTCAGATTGGGCAGGTAGTGCTGTAGATAGGAAGAGCACTTCTGGGTGTTGCTTCAGTATGGGATCAGGTGTGATCTCTTGGTTTAGCAGGAAGCAGTCCTGCATAGCACTGAATACAGGCGAAGCAGAGTATGTTGCGATGGATGAGCAAGTTGCAAATGTATTGACCAAGCCGTTGGCCAGAGTGTAGTTTTGAGTACTTTAGAGAGAGGCTTGGTGCACTTCAGATCGAGTTTCCTTCCAAAGGGAAGTGATGAGTCCAGAAGATGTAGATGCACATGAGCTTTTCTGACATGGTTGATGTGCTCTCCCATGGTCGTGATGTAATTGTTGATCCATTCTCACATGGTGGTAGATGTGTTCTCCCATGGTGTACATCTAAGGGCTGAAGCCATTTTTCACATGGTGGTAGATGTGTTCTCCCATGTCGGTTGTGTAAGTGCTGGATGATGTGCATCTGGGCTATGTTTCGTGGACGATGAGATGATCTGAAGAGGATGATGCTATGATGATCAGGAGGATCATGGATGATGAGCATCAGGTCAATGCTCCAATTACTGCTCTATGTATATGCATCATGTTGGATGCTGGATATGATCAATTGGATCATTTGTATGTATTTGGTATATGCATCATGTTGGATGCTTAGACCATGTATCTGTATATGTATCAGGTGGATAATTTGTATGATCAGGTAGATCATGTATGTCGATATGTATCAGGTAGATACATTGTGTGGATCATGTATCTATGTATGCATCAGGTGCATACACTGTGTATGGTCATATGTATTAGGTAGATACTTGGTATGCATCAAGTAGATGCATTATATGATCAGGATGATTGTGGATGACGAGCTTCTACAAATGACATGCATCAAGACGATGCAGAGATGATGATCAAGATGATCATCTGTACATCGGGATGATGTATGGTGAGTATCAGGATGATGCTCTATGGCCGTGGAACAGGTAGTACAGATGAGCATGTCTGGGAGATCCTATAGGTCGGTGTTGTGTACCCGTAACAGCCTGGGATGCTCTTTCAAGACATTGCTCTGGGAAGACATATAATAGCACCCTGGGAGATCCTTCATGTTGGATTTGTGTACCTATAACATCCTGGGATGCTCTTTCGAGGTTTTGTCCTATGGCATGCAATTTGCTCCTGGGAGATCTGCACAGGATGAAAAAGGCCTCAGATGCTTTAGCAAGGTTTTTCCATGACCACATGTAATTTGCTCCTGGGAGATCTGCATAGGATGAAAAAGGCCTTAGATGCTTCAGCTAGGTTTTTCCATGACCACATGTAATTTGCTCCTGGGAGATCTGGACAGGATGAAAATGGCCTTGGATGCTTCAGCCAGGTTTTGTGGTGAGATCACACATAATGTGCTCCTGGGAGATCTGACAGGTAGAGCTATGTGCTCGTAATAGCTTGGGATGCTTCAGCCAAGTTTTGTGGTGAGATCACATGTAATGTGCTCTTGGGAGATCCAACAGGTAGAACTGTGTGCTCGTAATAGCCTGGGATGCTTCAGCAAGGTTTTGTGATGGATCACATGTAATGTGCTCCTGGGAGATCCGACAGGTAGAGCTATGTGCTCGTAACAGCCTGGGATGCTACTGCCAGGTTTTGTGATGCACATAATAAGTCCTGAGGATTCCACAAGTATGGCTAGTGATGATGAAGACCTGTAAGTGGTGGGCCTACATCCAATATAAAAAAGGACTGGCTCTGTAGAAATTCCTATGACGAGTAGATTCAGAGATTGATTAAGATAGTAGCAGCAGTGATGATGACGATGACTCGATGACGATTATCCAGTGACGATGATTCAAAGAAGAAGACTTGTGCTAGAAGACTTGTGTCGAGAAATACCTTCCTAGTTAAGAGGGAGTGTTGATGTATTTGTAACTTTGGAATGTATTTCATATATGTATATTGTACTCCTATAGAGATGGTATTATTCCTCTATATGGAAGTGTCGTCATTTATATTGTTAGTGTCGTAACTTATACTTGATGGGTTACTAGACCACCTGGTTGGGGTCGGCCCTGTATAAGTCATGTGGGTCGAAGGGTTATTAGACCACCCTATTGGGGGTCAGCCATGTGGGTCAAAGGGTTATTATACTACCCTATTGGGTGTCATCCCAGTCAGCATTATGTTATGTGGTTAAGTTAAGGCCGACCTAGTAAAGGTTATTAGGCAAGTCATGTCAAGTATAAATACAGTGCGGGAGGCACTCTATCTCATTATTCTATTCTCTCATACACTCTCAAGAGTGTGGTGTACCCTTGGAGGAGGAGAAGCTGCTGCTAGGAGATGTCTATCTCTTATGCTTGGGTTGTATCATTGCTCTATCTATCTCTGAGGAAGTTATTTGGGTTTTTCACCTTTATGGTTTTCCCCAAGTAAACTCTGTGTCTTTTGTGTGCTTGCATTATTGTGTTCATGATTGATATGTTGTAGATATGTTGTACATGTTGTTCTCTCAATTAAGATCCTATATCAGATTGAAGTAAATTCTGAAAAATTAACATTTTCAGTTTGTGTCGTTCTTCTCTAGAAAAAGTGTAAGGACACCTCAAAGTCTGGATATATACTAAAATATCCCCGTACCATGGGTCAGAGGAGGCTATAAGGAAGATATGTTCATCCGGGAATGATGACTCTTCCTCAACATGCACTAAGTCACTCAGAAACTCTAAGATTAACTCAGCAAACACTAGTGATTTCTTTGACTTAGCCGATTGAAAAAACAAATCAAACTCTTGTAAGATTACAATCCACTTATTGTACTTCCCGTCGATGATGCGTCGAGTGAGAACATATTGGAAATGATTGACTTCTGCTATCACATTAGTTTTTTGTAAAAGGATGTAGTGACGAAGCCTCTGTACCGCGTAGACTGCAACTAGTGCTAACTTCTCAACATGCATATATTTAATATCAGGAGCTATCAATGCATGCGAGAGATAGTAAACAACATGCTCTTGGATTGTATCATCCTTCTGAACTAGTACTATGCCAATTGTGTAAATAGACGCGGCAAGATATAAGAGAAAATCTTTTGCATAATCAGGCGAAATTAACAAGGGGGCTAAATGTAGTGCCTTTTTCAAGGCCTCAAATGATGCTTGAGCAACCTCATCCCACAAGAAGTAGGTATCTCTTTTAAGCAGTCTCATAAAACCTTTTGTGATCTTAGCATAGTTTATGATAAAGCGTCACAAGAAGTTAGACATGCCTTGCAGACTTTGAAGTTGTCGCAAGGTGCGAGGAGGAGGCAGATTTACAATCGCCTCAACTTTTAACGGGTCAACCATTATGCCACGACTGGATACAATAAATCCTAGTAAATGTCCCGATTCAACGCAGAATATGCACTTATTAAGATTCAATCGAATCTTATATTGTCTACATCGTTCAAACATAAGTCTCAAATGAGTTGGATGATCCCATTTCTTTTGAGATTGGAGGTCATCCAAGTAGGGTTCAACTATGTGCTTGATATCATGAAAAGCAAAATTCATCTCTCGCTGGGAAGTAGCTCCAACATTCTTTAAGCCAAATAGAATCTTCCGATAAGCAAAAGTTCCCCACGGGAAAATGAAAGCTGTCTTGTGTTGATCTTCGGGTTTGATTTAAATTTGATTATATCCTGAAAATCCATCCATGAAAGAAAACATCTCGTGTCCTGCACAAGCATCTATGATCTGGTCGATAAATGGTGTGGGATAGTTATCTTTCGGACAAGCTTTCTTCAAGTCCTAGAAGTCGGTATAGACTTGGATGGTACCTTGCTTTTTATCAACCGGAACAGGGTTTGAAACCCATTCCGTCATTTCAATTGAGTAGATAAATCCGGCTTTAAGCAATTTTTCAACCTCCGCCTTAATGGCAGCTACTTTTCGAGGATTCACAGGACAGAGCTTCTGTCTCACAGGTTTTGCATTAGGGTTTGTTGTGATGACATGCTCAACGATGGTTGTATCGATTCCTGGCATCTCCTCATAAGACCAGGCAAAAATGTCACGAAATTCTTTAAAAAGCTTGGTATACAGAGCGATCTTTTTTGGATAACAATCTGCTCCAATAGAAATGTTTTCCACGACCCTGAGTTTGGTGGAAATGTTAATCAGGATGGTTCTCCATATATTAGCCATATTCCCTTCAACATAAATGGATCTTGAAGTAGAAGGAAAAGATGATAAATCAACAAATCCACCAGGTCTCATAGAGAATTCTCGTCTCTGTATCCTATATAGATTTGGAAGCAGGTAAGACTTGTGATGCATATGTTCCCATGGATGGTCCAGGCTCATCATGGCTTCCAAAACAGCTTCATCAGAAGGTAAAAACGTGTCTAAACAGTCAAAAGAGTGGGTAGAATCCACTGACCATGCAAGAGCATAGTCCATATCCGACTCAGTAGAGACTGGTGGAGTCACGATATGTTCCATTGTAGTGTGTTGTGCTTCTATGTATGCTACTTCTGCAACGGTTAAAGGCACTGATGGTTCTGATATAGTAGGAAGGATCCACGGATCAGTCCTTGAACCAACCGTGAAAGTTTCGTTAGATGTACCTACATTATAACGCATAAAAAGAATGGGAGAGGGTAGGTCAAAAGTGTCTATTAATGACTTGTAAATCCCTTCTCCTAAAATCTCACTTACTAAGGCAGATTGATCAACTAAAGGAATAATGGAATCTGATGAAGTCTGGTTGTTTTGCCGAGAAAACGAAAGTTGATATACTGTGATGATTTTGCCTTCGTGGGGCAACATAACAACTCAGAAAACTACTGATGCAATGGCTTGCATGGCATATGTCCAGTTCCTACCTAAAAACATATTGTAATCAAGCAGAGCGTCCATAACTTCAATCTCTACAGCAACTGTCTTATCGGCAAGTGTAATTTCAAACGATGGTAGAACTCTGTGTGGACGGAAAGTCCTGCCATCGAAGGCAGCAAGCAGTGTGTTAGAGGGTGCTAACTCGAGAGAGCCCAAAGCTTTCCAACAAGAAATTGACATTATCCATGTAGATGCATCCTCATCTACGACAGCTCATCTCATGGTCATAGGACCATAAGCTACCTCTATCTGTGGGGTAATGTGGTACGGTAACTGATACTTGATATTAGACATATCAAAGCGTGCAGACATGTTGGATGAGTCTATACTTTTGATTGCTGCCAGAAGTGCATTTCGTTGTAAAGGACAAATTTGCAGAACTTCTAGGGTAAACATGGCACAAGGGGTCTGGGCTAAATCTTCAACCACATTGTAGTTGGCAGTAGCCCGTGCGTTGGGATTGTGCGATGCCCATTTCAAGACACCTTTCGGGATCTTGGGGAGTGGATACACAGGTATGTGGAGAGGAGTGGAAGATTTTGGAATCTCTTTATCTTTGTTATGCACATCTAGGGTATAATTTCATGCTCGCGTTTGCAAAAGTGAATTTGCGCTAACCATATTAATGAAAGTTTGATCAACTGAAGCATGAGTAGTGCCCCTAGTATTGGAGGTGCCAGAAGCTGAACCCTTCCCCTTAGGAAATGGATCTTTAAGTACGGCAGGTTTCTTTTCTTGAAGCAGCTTCTGGGCTTCTTCGAGTAGAGGGAATTGATGAGTGAGGTGATCTTGCTTGCAAAGCTTACAATGGAACTTAACCTTCTTCTTTTCTTTGCTACCCTCCTCGACATTCTCTTTGTTCTTGGGATTTTGTTGGTTCCCCTCTCCTTTCTTGCCCTTCCTTTTGTTGTTGGGCTGCTGAGGGACCTTTTGATTGTTCTGAACCTGGTTTACAGATTCAGTAGTAGAAGGAGAGGTTGTGACGGAGGTCACTTCTGCAGTCGATTGTTTGACAGATAAGGCATGACCCTGCTTAGTCAATGCTTCAAAAGCTGCAGAATCCACTAAACCAACTATACCATCAGCATGTGGTACAAGTTTAGGTCTGCCAAGATCAGTGTTTGATCATTGTGCATCTGGTATAATCTCGTAAAGTAGCCCAGACTGTGCATAAACAAGGTCTAGCTGCTGGTTCCATAAGATGGCTTCTTCCTCTAAGGACTCTCTAGAAGTAGCTACTTCCTTAGAAATATAAGGAAGGAGTGATTTCAGATACCACTCAAGAAGAAATTCTGGAGGTATATTGGCTTTAATGAGCCTCTTCCGTCTTCGCCACTCCTGAATGTGATTAAATAAGTGAGTGGCCTTATTCTGTCTAAATGTAGACAAAATATCTGTCCCAACATCGTACCAAACAGGAAGCTGGAAGTGGTTCAGAAAAACTGTCGCGAGATCCCGAAAATTAAAAATGTAGCTGCAGGTAACTCAATGTACCATTTGGCCATAGCGTCGATTAAGGTTCTTCGAAAAGTCTCAACCTAACGGAATATTCATTCAACGAGTTTGAAGAACACCATAAATGCAAAGTGGTGACATGATCACCAGGGTCCTCACCAGTTTTTCCTTCGAATTTTGGAATTTTTGAAGGTAACTTAGTAGGAACTGGTGGCCATGTAGCGTTATGGTACACCAGATCATTTGTTAACTTGGAAAGATATGGCAAATTCAGAGTTGCCAGAAATGGTAAACAAGGTCTACAAGATGGCATTTGATAAGCCGGGGTCATAAAGGGGGAACCTCCCATAGTCTGACCAATGAACTTCTAGTTGGGGTTGCCCCCAACCATCTGTTGGTAGGGGTTGCCCCCAGCCATCTGTTGTTGTGTGAAAGTATTGTTGAAATTCGCCCACCCAAATGAAAGTGGGTTAGTACTCTGTATGTTCATTCACTATGGCTAGGTGTTAGCCCTGCCATATTGTTGATTAAGGATGTTACCCCCCTCCCCCAGAAAACAAAGAAAAAAGGGTGTTTCCTACAGGTAGATTACTTTGATTCATATTGTAACCTACAAAGGTGTTAAAACTAGTGGTAGTCGATGCGGACGGTGCTATCATGGTACTCATGATAGGCATGGTTGCAGAGGCATTCAACCCTACAATGGGTGTGGAAATCCAAGTACTAGGTATATGGTATGACTGTTGAGTTGCAGGAGGTGGACTGACATTCACTGTATTACTGGGTCCAAAAGTAGGGGTACATATGTCAAAGCTATTGAGCTTGGCATGCCTAACGTACCAGCATTAAAACTAAAGGACAGAGTTGAAACAACAATTGCTTGATTCGAACTCTGTATAACAGTGGAAGGAAAATTTACAGTATTTGTATTCATACCTATTGTGGGAGTCTGTGGAACTCCCTGTTCGCCTCCCGGGTTAGTCATAATATGCCCAGGTGTGAACAAATATGCACTATAATCAGGTTGCTAGAAACCAACAGGTACCAGAAGTGGATTGTTAAATCCGTTCTGAGGAGGATTAAAAGGAGTATTAAACTCACCCGAAGTGAGATCCTCAATCTCGACTGTACTAAAAGCTTGCTGATCTGGAGTCATGGGTTGTGGTTCACCAGGAACCTCTATTTCACCAGTAGTTTCAAAAGGACCACTAGAGTCTGTCCTTTGTCATCTTGGTGGTGGTAGTGGCTCCACTCTAAGTGGGAGAAGGTTTTGCAACCTTCAAGACCTACGAAGCTATTGGTCTTCCACGATTATATAAAAATAAAACTAAGTAAAAACCTAGTGGCCACTAAGACTAGGGGGAAAACAACAAACCACTAAAAAATCCTAATTAATCAAACCAATCAAACAGATTCCTTCCAAAGAAGAGTCTGGGATGATGAGGGCCCATACAAGATCAACGAAGGATGAAGAACAGTTACCTAAGGTCCACAATACAATGACTAAGGGTGCAAGCACTGAAATCACCCAACCGCCCTCCCAAAGACCCGCAAGGGATTTCCTCCCACGTCTATCCTAGGTACAACAGATATACCCTCCGATGTCACCTATGTATGATCCTATGGTCAGATACTAAGGCTACCATACATATGAAATATCCTCGGGGGACAGTCATCAACCTAGTCAAAATGAATGGGCAGGGTAACAAAGCCCAAAGTCCAAAAGGACCCCCATACACAAATCAACTCTGGTTTATGGTCCAAAGGAATGTGAGGGAGGTATCCTCAATGATTTCGATCTTCCACGGCCTCGTGCTTAACTTTGGATTGAGTAGAGCATCCCAAGGTTATTTGATATATATGGGTTTACCTATATGAAAATCTCACTACGATTGTTGGGTAATGAAACTAGTTTCGAGCAGTTTAAGGTGTTTTAAGCTCGAAACTATAGCCTAAGCTAGTTGGTGTTGTGTATTCCTAAAAAAGAAAATTGTTTCTAATTGATTTTATTAAAAAAAAAAATTTAGGGTTACTTTTTACTCAACAGGGTAGTGCATTGAGTGGTGTGGTTGCAACAGAAAGTAAAGTGCATGAAATCATTAGAGGATATTTCAATTTAAAATGGACCTTCCAAAAATAATACAAATTCCATGTCATCATGTATTATCCAATCAAAATGCTTTAAAATTCAACAATGGAGCACCTAAAAAAATTGGAGGGAAAAAATAAAAACTACTTTTTTGGATCGTATTTTCAACTTATATCCTTGTAGGTTTACTCAAATTTCAAGTGGGAGGACTCGTTGGATGCATAATTAAACTATGCATCCAACGAGTACCCATGTTGCATACTTTTAACAACATCCACACCATGAAAATCGAAAATACATTAAAAAAGTGTTTTCTCTCACTAGAAACACGTTTTTTAATGTATTTTCGATTTTTCGTGGTGTGGATGTTGTTAAAAGTATGAAACATGGGTACTCATTGGATGCCTAATTTAATCATGCATCCAACGAGTCCTCTCGCTTGAAATTTGAGTAAACCTACAAGGAGATAAGTTGAAAATACGATCCAAAAAGGTAGTTTTTTACTCTCTTTCTACTATTATTTTATTATTTTCTTATTATTTTCCTTAGGAGGCCCATTTTTTACCCAAATTTCCTCTAATGGAAACAACTTTCAACAACAAAAGACTCTTTTATTTTTTCGTTTTATATTCTTTCCAAAATGACGATTAAGCAAACCTAAACAAAGCTTTCTTTTTCCGTTTTCTTTTCAAATTTAGAACAAAGTAAACTATGCTACTCTACAAAGATTATAAGCCTTACTACTCTAAACTACCAAACTTATTTTACTTTTTCTGTTATATAGAAACAAAAAATAACTTGAAAGTGGAAGTAAGTAAGAACTACAAAAGATATGCAAGTAAGGAAAAATGAATCTAAAGCTTAGAACAGTCAAATCAATGATTCGATGAAGACTTGTCCTACAAAGTTTTTTCAAAGGAAAAAAGCTTTAAACTTGGAAACATAGTGGAAAGAAAACAGGGATGAGAGATGCTTATAACCGGAAAGCAAACTTAGAAGATTACCCCAAAGCACCAAACCCTAAACAAGAACACTAAGCCAAGTAGCAGGTAGGCAAGCGAACTAAAGACAACCTTACTAGCATAAAGATCAAAATGGGAAGCAAACTAAGGTACTTCAAACCTACTTGATACTGAAAATGACAGTGAGATCAAGAAGTGTCGAGACTCAAAAAGATTTTGAAAACACCCCAAAGACTCCAAAAAATGGGACAAACCCTAAATCAAAGGATGAGACACCCAAAGAGCATACTAGTGTCGCAACAAACAACAAGTGTTAAACACAAAGGTTTGTATACCTACAACACACTACTAAGGTAAGGACGAGTAGCTATGTCCACTAAGGAATGATGCACAGTATCCAAAAAGAGTCACAAACAAACAAGACACTTCAAAAGTAATCAAGCAACCAAAATATGACCTAAGGGACTCAAAAGAGGCTAAAGAGACTCAAAGAAGGATTACAAACCTCAAAAACCAGTTAAGAAGGCCAATAACAAAGTTAGAAACCAAACCAAATAGGCAGAAATCCAAGCCTTATATCAAACATAGAGTTACATAAATGTGCTCTAATGTGCAATAGGAAAACTAGTGCATTCTGGAAGGTGTGCCCTACTGTGCAGTAGGGAAAGTAGCACACAAGCTCAGGCATACGCTACTGTATGTACAAAGGCGTAGCGCACAAGTCAGGAAAGGTTAACAACTACCTTTGCAGAGGTGTAAAAAGGCTGAGTCAGACAAAGGAAAGCAGGTAGGAGTGACTTGCAAGGCCTCTCAGAGGATCAAAGGGATAAAAAAGTACTAGAAAGACAACAAAATGGGTTTCCTAGAGTAGAAAAATAACCGGCTCACCAATGGAGTTGCCAGTCTGTTGTTCAGGAATTCTACCTTATAGCGAGGAAAGACACACTATCAACTTCTGGGGTGACAGGTAAACACATTGATCATATTACATAAGCACCTATAAAGGGAAAGAGATCAAAGATCTTGAAGACATACCTTATTAACGACGTTTGATCCTAGCTTTGCTCGACCTTGCGCTCAATCTTAAACTTGATCTTTCGCTCAATAGACCTGCAATACAAAGATACCTTCCTTAGTGTAACTTGACTGATATAACAATGATGAAATTGAAATACAATTTAAACATCAAGAACAATCAAGCATTTGACCAAACGAACACATAATCCATTAGGCATTTGATTGGGATAGGAAGGATGTTTGAACCTTTATTGTCAAAAGCAGATAATCATTACAAATTATACCTGATCATGCAGCATGCTTGTGCAACCGGATTCTGGGCTCCTTCTCTTCTCTAACTTTGGAATTCTTCTAGCATGACAACCCTTAATACAAGTTTCTCTTCTTGTGAATGAGAGTCTCCATATGTATAACCCCTCTCCTCAATCCTCCTTATATTTATTGGATAAGGTAGGCATTTTAGATCGAGAGGTGATTGAAATGGAAGTTGGGGAAGTTGCAAAACCAACTGCAACTAATCCCAGTTCGTCAAACTAATATATTTTTTATCACATTTTAAGATGTGTGCGAGTTTTTCACATTGGACTAGTGCACAATATGCAACTTCTGTGCTTAACAACCAGCGTTTGCAGAATTTTTGAAGGTGTGTGCTAGTTTGCTGAAGTGGAGTAGCACATACTAGGATGTGTGCGCTATTATTAAGCCTGTGGAGTAGGGCATGAGCATTAGTATGCTGAAGTAGAGTAGTGCACATGTTAAAATGTGTGGTTTTTCAGGGTTTTGCCAGCTTGCAGAAGGGTAAGTCAGGTCAAAGTATCATCTAAGGTCATCATGCTCTTCAATCCAAGTCGTCCTTTTGTGTGATCAATATCTAGAGGTGATCACAGACGGAGAAGTGCAGATTTGACCTATAACAACTCTCAATTGGCCTCCTACCTACCTAATGCACCCTCTTTGACTTATCTTCTTAGCAAGTTCTCCCTTCCCTCCTACCACTGTCAGTTAGAGTGCCTTTGCGCACCTACCACTAGTTATCACTCAGTTAGGGCGCCTTATCTCACCTACCGGGACTTATCATTCAGGTAGTGCATTGATTGAGTAGTTCTTCCATTGATTGCTCATTCTGACTACTTGTAGCTTCTAGTTAGCTAGTTATGGAGTTCCACTTGACTATTTGATAGCCTCATGCGCTCCCCTTGGAGTCTTCATTCCCTGATATATGCCTAAATGGTTCTGTTAGACTCAGTTAGACACACTTGAATGACTATTACCATTTATGACTAATACTCTTGACTGGATGATGTCTCCATTGTTATCCAAGATATACTTTGAGTTAGACAGCCTCATGCACTCCACTTAGAGCCTCCATTCCTTGATTTATGGATAGTTAGTTTTGTTAGAATCGGTTAAACACACTTGACTAACTCTTACCACTCATTACTGATACTGCTGACTAGTTGATGTCTCCATAGTTATTCATGCTAGACTTTGAGCTCAAAATTGGAATGCCCTACTTGGCTAATTCGAATCCTATATGATGCCTCATCATTGATTATTGTAACACATTCTCTGCATTCATTATTCATTGTATGATATTGACATTGTCCATTATTTTGTGTTTATGAGTGACTATTGAATGCATGCTTCTTCTTCTTTGCAAATAATCCTGAGAGTTAGATTGTGAGTTTGTTACAGTTGGTAGATCCCTGTAGATTATCACATGGTATAAGAGCAGTAAGAAACTATTCGAATTGCAACCATTGTAGGATTTTTTTGAGTAGCTATCTTTCACTCGTGGACCGAAAGCCTCTGAGTTTCCACAGCAAATCCTGGTGCTATTAATTGAATTCATTGGAGAAATCCAGTGAGGTCTAGCCAACTATGAAGGACTTGGCATATGTGCCAAGTGTTCTTAAGGTAGTGTTCAGTTGAAGTGTAGCATTCTCCATCAGTGAAAATTCTCTTGTTTTGCAGGTTTATTCACCCATTTGGAATCTTCTTCAACTATTCGACTTTCTCTGTTTCAGATGGATCTAAAGCTTACATATTCCAACTATCTTGAGTGGAAAGCCAAGATGACTCTCTTCATGATATCAAAGAGCTTCACCCGAATACTCAACCGAACGATGGTAGAACCTATCATTGCAGTTGAAAATTCCAAGTACTTGGATAGGCTTGATGAAGCAATTGGCCTGCTCCTTCTGTCAATTTCTGAAGATCTTCACTTCCATGTCATCGATCTTACATCTACTAAAGAGCTTTGGGACAAGCTTGAATCTCTTTTTCGACTGAAAGATGATATGCAAGGACACAAATTGGAGAATGAGCTCATATGTTTGAGTCCAGACAGCTTCGAGTCTATTAATGCCTTTCTTATCATGTTCAAAAGCTTGATATCATAGTTGAAAATATATGATATAGTGAAAGAAGGCAAGTATCCTATACTGGCCATTCTCTCAAAGTTGGGGGCAAACTTCTCAGGTTTTCTCTCTACTTTCCTGTCTTCTAGGTTTTCCATTCCAAGATGGAAGTTTCCCTCATTTGATGATTTCATCCAATCTCTTACTCAAGATGAAGAGAATTTTATCTCTATGGGAATGATCAAACCCAAATTGGATTCAGCGCTTATAGTTGCAGAGAGAGTGAATGGTAAAGGAAAGCAAAATATTTCTAACAAGAGATCGAATAATACAAGGCCTACAGATAGTACATACCAGTCATATGTGGTTTCGAACTCAAGGAAGACCAAGCATTCTCAGAAGGGAAAGACCAAGTGAACCTATTCTCTTAGAGGTTCCCATCCTGAGAGTTCTTGCATGTGGAAGACTATATATTTGATGGCTCAATTACTTGAGAAGAACAATCTTCCTATACCAACATGTGTAAGGAAGAAAGATCCTGATACTGAATCTTCTAGATCCGAATGCAAAGAAAGATGTAATGCTCTCATAACAAGTGCATCAACTGGTTCTTCTTTCATCATAGATTCAGGAGCATGAAGTCATATGGCCTCCTCCAAAGATCTCTTCTCTAGTTTCGAAATCTCTATTGGCCCTTCCATCAGTTTGGGAAATGATTCAGAAGTCTCCTCTCAAGGGATTGGAAGAATCGATCTTGATAATGGTCACTTTTTTTATGTGCTTTATGTTCCTTCTCTTGCAGCTAATGTCCTTTTAGTATTTCAATTGACTCATACTGGAGATCCCAAAAGAGTGATATTTACTCCATATGAAGTCGAGGTACAACACATAATTTCAGGGGAAGTCATTGCAAAATGAGTTGAAAATGATGAGACAAAACTCTATGAGTTTTCACACTTCTTACCTCTCTCAAAGGAGTCTTCTCTTCGCTCTCATACTCATGAAGAGAGTATACTATCTCATCTCAACTACAAGCTAGCTCAGACTGTGGTTGATGGTCTCCTAAGTGGCAAGTTTGCTCATGGCAGCTTCAAAAGTTGCCTAAAGGGAAAGGATACACCAAAAGAGATTGAGAAAAAGAGGACTATTGAAGAAGTGTGAATGCTAGATCCAGATCCACAAGAACCTGAAGATCTAGCACCTATTGATTCAACTCCTACTTCCAAAAGGGCCTCCACTACTACATCCTCCTTTGGTCTTAATGAAGATCCATCATCATCTAGTTCTTGTATTGGTTCAGATGAGGACTACATGCATATTCTGGAGCAGTTTCATGACATCAACATTTTTGGATATGTTCCTTATTCGAATGATGATGAGCATGAACCAGTTTTACTTGCTTCTCCTCATGATATTTCAGATTCAGAGTTTGCACATGATGATGAGCCAATTTTACTTGAGATTTCAGATTCAGAGTTTGCATGTGATGATGAGCCAATTTTACTTGCTCCTCCTCATAGGATTTCAGATTCAGAGTTTGGATGTGATGATGCATCTTCACATGAAATTTTAGATGGAGATGATGAGGGAATGCTAGAACTAGATCCATAAGAACCTGAAGGTCTAGCGATTGATGATGAAGATGAGCAAATTGGAGATCGAGATCCACAAGAACGTGAAGATATCTCACCTGATTGGCCTCCTCTTCCTCGATGGGAATCCACTGCTTCCAGATCAGCTAGATCATATTTTCAGCATGGGAAGTTTCATCCTTCTTTCTTTACTGAAGCTCTTCTTTAATGGGAAACCACTTCTCCTCGATCTTCCAGATCAGAGTTTTCACATGTAAGGATTCATCCTTGTGAAATTCATGATCCATTTCAGAACTATCGATCCTTATTTGAGAAAGAAGGACACTTACCTCCTTTAGGGGTGAGAGATGATATGCTTCATTACCATCCTTTAGTCTATTTTGAGGGAGGGATTTCTTCCCACTAGGTTTTCCCTCTTTGCTCACTTAGTTTATTTTATTTTGATTGATTGTATGGGGTGACCTTTGGTCTTACTCACTAGGGCCCTATTTTTTATTTCAGTTATTTCCTCATAGTATATCTTGCGGGGTGGTGTTGGAATATTAACACCATCATTTTTATATTTGCATGCAAAACTACATGCTGCATGCATCCAGTCATCATCATGGTTGTCTCCCCAGCACCTACATCTTGCTTCTAGCTCTCCAGAGCCTGTCTTTGGCCCTAAATTGGCATCCTACCTACCTAATGCACCCTCTTTGACTTATATGCCTAGAAAGTGCACCCTTCCAACCTAACATTTTCAGTTAGAGCACCTCTTCTGACCTACCACCAGTTATCACTTAGTTAGGGTGCCTTATCTCACCTACTGGGAGTTATCATTCAGTTAGTGCATTAATTGAGTAGTTCTTCAACTGATTGCTCATTCTGACTGCTTGTATCTTCTAATTAGCTAGTTCTGGAGTTCCAATTGACTATTTGACAACCTCATGCACCCCCCTTGGACTCTCCATTCGCTGATTTATGCCTAGATGGTTCTGTTAGACTCAGTTAGACACACTTGACTGACTATTGCCATTTATGACTGGTACTCTTGACTAGATGATGTCTCCATTGTTATCCAAGCTAGACTTTGAGTTAGACAGCATCATGCCCTCCACTTAGAGCCTCCATTCCTTGATTTATGGATAGTTAGTTCTGTTAGACTTGATTAAACACACTTAACTGACTCTTACCACTCATGACTGATACTACTGACTAGTTGATGTCTCCGTAGTTATTCATGCTAGACTTTGAGCTCATAATTGAAATGCCCTACTTGGCTAATTCAAATCCTATATGATTCCTCATCATTGATTATTGTAACACATTCTCTACATTCATTATTCATTGTATGATACTGACATTGTCCATTATTCTATTTTTATGAGTGATTATTGAATGCATGCTTCTTCTTCTTTGCAAATAATCCTGAGAGTTGGATTGTGAGTTTGTTACAGTTTCTAAATCCCTGTAGATTATCACACCTTAGACATATCATAGAAGGAAAACCTTCACATATAGCTACTATATCCCATAATGAGCAAAGCAACAATGCAATGTACAAATGATGGAAAGAAACACAATGTGCAATAATGGAAAGGAATGTATAAGTCAGCAAGTATGATGCACAATGATCAAGATGAGTGTGGAAAAATACCTAAATAAGGGAGCAGAATGTATAAGAGGACCCAATTTGGAAATATAAGCTGCTCAGGAAGAAAGGAAACTGGAAGTTCGTATCACCACTCAGCCAGCAAGCTGCCCACAGGCCTCTGATAAATCCCGACCAATTGGGTAAGTCAGCCACCACTCAAAGATTTTTTGTTTGTTGATTATATTAGCAAAATTCAAAAATGAAGAAGGGGTTGAAGAAGAGTGAGCCAGGGGATCACACGCCCATTTATGAAATCCCACAAGTGTTGTCCATCCTCCGTGATGTGGGCTGCATGCCCTTTATCTCGGGACTGAGAGGGTCCAATACTTAAGTTGCCTTAGAATTTTCCAGGAACCTGAAACACATAAAAGATGAACAGTTTGCCACCTGGATAAGGGAACTACATATCAGACTTGACGAGGAGGCAATTGCGAAATACATAGGGCTTCCCATGGGTCTACATTGGGGCAGAGACAACCGGGAATACAACCAGAGGGAAAAGTGTTAACACCCAAAAAGTGTTCACTACCTCATCACCACATTATATGGCTCATTTGTCCATTTTCCTACCATTTTTCCCTTAAAAATCCTAAAAAATCCCATTAAAAAGCCTCCAAAAGGCCTAAAATGCCTCCAAAGGGCCACAAAACCCTCAAAATAGCCTAAAAAAGGCTAAAAAACCCCCTTTTCCTCCAAAAATAGCAAAAATCCCCTAAAAAGGGAATAAAAAATATAAAATAATGAGGAAAAGGAATAAAAAATCCTATACAGCTACCCAAAACCATGTGTTTCCTAAAACCATGGGTCAGCACTCCACCACCAAAAAACTATAAATAGGTGATGGAGATCCCTTATTCCATATCCACAATCACAAGCACCCTTACTCTGCCAAAATCTCTCTCGAAACCCTAGTTCACCATTGAACTATTTTCACCTTGAGAGCCACTTTTGGCCCATTCCCATCATTGGAGAAGGAGAAGGAGCATCTTGAAGCTTGGAGCATCCTCTTGGACACTGCAAAGGGCTTCATCAAACCTTCTCATTGAAGGTAATATCAATACAAAAAAGCCATTCTTTAAATTTGATGTTTATGTTTCATGCATGTTTTAGAAGTAATTTAATTTCTGTTTTAGCTTAATTAGTTTAATTTACTGAACTGCTACTAAGGAGTCCATTCTCCTTAGTAGGTGCTCATTTGCACAAGCTAGGGGTAAAACCCTAGCTACAGTTTTGGCGACTCCCCTAGATTTTGAATTTCTGGTTTCCGTTTTGAATTTTTTACTTTCGGCTGTCCCTTTCGGCCGCCGCATACCGCGTCTTTTCCCTCTGCAGTCGCGTCCCGACCGCGCCTTTCAGGCCTTTACCTGCAATCTGACCGCGGCTCTCAGACTGCTTCCGACGCCCCGTCGGCAGATTCAAGTCTGTTACCTGCGATCCGACCGTGGCTAATCAACCTGTTTGCCGCGATCTGACTGCGCCTGTCGGCCTTTTTCCCGCATCCCGACTGCGGCTTTCTGCCTCTTTCGTGCGTCCCGACTACGCCTGTTAGCCCTTTTGCCGTGACCCGACTGCGTCTTGTTCCCTATTTCCTGCGTCCGGACTGCCTCTGTTGGCCCGAAAGCCGCGACCTGACCGCCGCTGTTTCCCTCAAACCCGCGGTCTGCCTGTTCTGTTTCGCCACAGACCCGCGGTCTGATTTCTGCTCTTTTCCTGTTTTGAGCCCAGCCCCTTTTGCTGCAATATTTTCTGCATCTGAACAGCCTTCTGTCCCACCTGCAGCCTCACTACCTTCCAGCCTTTCTGCAACATAATTTCTGTTCCTTTTACAGATTTCATTTTCAAAATTTCAGTATTTTTAATTCAGAAAATTTTGCAAGTTAAACTTTCAATTTCAGTATTATTGATAGATTGGAAGTTGCCCCCCTTGTGGCACTTCTATTTTTGGGTTCAACACCTCACGAGCACACACTCTGTCACATAAATCAAGTGAGCCTTAAAAAGTACCTAATTGAACCAACATTCTAACCCCACTTGGGGAACACAAAAGAATCATTGTAGTTAGGTAGGGTCGGGGGGATAGGCTTCCAATAACACCCCTCGGTCACTTTCACTTGAGACATAGTTGTTGTCCAAATAGGGAACCAAAATCCCCTAGTACTTTTTGGCACGGTCACGACCAGTTTATCAGAGGGCCTCTCCCTTAGGAGGGTTGAAGTCGGGAGACTGGTTCCGGAGGCCTGAGTGGAATACCGCACTCCATTCAGTAACCGAAGGGCTACCTTTCGCGGTTCGCGGGATATCCCTGTATAGGGGTATTGCGGTCAACGAACTAAACAGAAGATTCACCTTTCTGGACGTGTCATGAACGGGGTATCTTAGTTGCCATTCTTCTAGGATTGACTACCCGGTGTCCCTCCCGGTAGGGGGATATCATAGCCACTTGGCTTTCCTACTCATATTGTCTGACTTGGATTTCATCACCTTGCAGAGGATATGTTTAGTTGAGTCAGAATACTTTTAGCTAGGTGTTTTGCATGCTCCTTTACCTCCCTTTGGTCTAGTGAGTCCACCATTTTTTCTTTTTAGGAAACCTGCTGCTTGTTGGTATTCTGACCATCTTTGTTGTTACTCCACCTATTGTAGCACAGCTGCTGCAGTGGGTGTTTTGCGCTGGTTGTTGGCCTGAGTGCCTTGCTTTTTAGCTCTCCTTCTGCACACTCGGTTGCATTAGGATTTTTGAGCTGTTTTTATACTCACCTCAACCCACAGAGATTAGACACCATCTGTCACCATTGAGTCCCCGAGACATTCTCGGCGCCTCAGGGGCGAGCCCCCACAGCACGGTTCTCTTGACACCACCCGTCATAGATTCTGATCATTATCCGTTGATACCACTCATCACAGATCTAGAGCCCTGTCACTTGACTCCACTCGTCAGCGACGTAGGACCCCGTCACCAGATAGTGACGCCCCTTACTTTACCTCCGATTCTGACGAAGAATCTGAGAACCCTATTTACACTGCCCCTACTAGCCCCATGGCTGGCACGACTTCCACTCCGTTTGTCATAGGGCCTATTGGTGGCACATCCACCACTACACCAGTTACTACACCTGTTTTGGGTATGCCCTCCATGGGGCACCCATCTACCGTTCCCCTCACGGTACCTATTCCCGCAGCGGGAATACCTATCCCCACTACGTCAGTGGCTCACACTACCCATGGTGGTGCTGGACCATCCTACACTACCTCAGCTCCCCCACTTGGGGGCACCACCTCACATCTTGTCCCTCCACCTGGGGGCACTGGCCCCAACTTGGTCCAAAGCACTACTGTGTCACATCCTCCTTCCAGTTTGTCGTTCATGGCTAGCCTCAACCTACCTGACCTGGCCAGATTGACCAACGATCCTATTCGACACGACCCTACATGGCCTCATATGCCTACCAAGCTCCCCTCGGATATCCCCAAGTTCGAAGGCAAGGCCGGGGAGGACCCACAAAACCATATCATGTCTTTCCACCTATGGTGTTCCTCTAACTCCATAGTGGACGACTCTGTTCGCCTCCGTCTCTTACAGCGCACCTTCACTGGCTCTGCAGCCAAGTGGTGTATCGAGCAACCTCATGGGACCCATGCCACCTTTGCTTCCCTGGCCTCGACCTTCCTGCAGTTCTTCCAGTTGCCTGTCCGCTATGACGCAGGCGTTGAGATCATTCTATCTTGTAGACAAAACACGGCTACCCATATCACGGACCACATCCATGAGTGGCGTCGACGCCGTAGCTTATGCAAGATCAAACTTGACGACCGTATCTTCCTAGATTGGTTCCTCAAATCCCTTCTCCCTGTAATCGCTAAGGATGTAGCCTCAGAAAGACCCCAGTCTGAAGAAGAAGCCATCCTTAAGGCCCAACAGTTCGACCTCATTTACGCCCAGTCGAGTTACCTTTATACCATTATACCTGACGCCCCTCGCGGCGAGTCCTCCCAGCATGATGCACCGGGGGCATCCCACGCTGCAGATGGTATCATTGGCCGTGTTTCTTCGCATCCCCAACCATTTTCTATAGCACGTCCTACCCCTGGCCCCGACCTATCGTGGGCTACTTCATAGTCTGGAGCAACCAACTCGTATGCTCCCATGACACATCACCATTCCCATGGACCCTCATGCCCACCACAGTGCTTCGGGTATGCGACTCCTGCTTATGCTCCTCCAGTCGCCCCTCAGCCTTACTACCATCAGCAGGCTGCCTCAGCTCCTGCGCCTTCACCAGCCCCACCAGCATATTATCCGCCACAGGCAGCCCCTGCAGCACATCCACAACCTGCTCCGCAGTCCTATCAGCAACCCCCTCAAGTTGCTGCACCTGCTCAGCCTCAACCTACATATCATCCCCCGCAGCCTGCTCCAGCACCTGCGCAACCTCAAAATCCACCTGCTGCCCAAGGGCAAGTTTACGCCCAACAGAACCCGCAACAAAACCAGAATAACCAATGAAACCAGGGCCAACAGAACCACGGCAAGGGCCGTAATCGGGGGAACAACCAACCTGCCGACCAAGCTGGTCAGCCGGCTAATCCCCCCGACAACAACAATGCGGCCCCCGCTAATCAAAACCCTGATCGCCCGCCCAAGCAGGCTAAAAACCCCAATTTGAGAACGAACCACCCTTGTTCTATTTGCGGGGTCTATGGACACTACACACATGCTTGCCCACACTTGGAGCGAGCTCGGCAACTTTGGGTTGACGAGGCCCATCGCCAAGGGCATGCGGCTCCCCAAGCGCCACCCAACCCCCCCCAACCTCAACAACCCCCTTTAGTGCTGCAAAACCCCTTACCGACCCAAGGCGTAGTGAACACTCAGCCGTTGGCTCCCCATCAAGCCAATGCACCCCAACAACAACAGATCACTTACCCTGCTCCTGATCAACCCATGTTTGACTCAGGTACCCACTACTTGCTGATGATGTCATCTGCTGACGTCAATCTCCAGACCCGTCGAAACCAATATGGCTCCACCTCTGAAGCCAATCCCATGGATAAAACTACTAACGCCCATCCCACCGATCCGGCATTACGTATACCTCCGCCGCCCATAGACGGTGCTGCGAAAGCCCCTCGTTTCCCACTTCGCCGAATCAATAATAACCCTAATGCGCGCGCTGCGTCAAACTACAACATCGTAGACGACCTATCTCAATCTCCCGCAGCAATGTCTGCACTAGAGGTCTTGAAGAACTGCCCTTCCCAGCGCAAGACCTTACTCTCCGCCATTGGGGGCATTGACCCAAATGATTCGAATATGATGGCATTTGATTTAGACCAATCTGAACCACGCCTACCTTCCAGCTTAGCATTTCAAGTTACTGTTTCCATTAGGAATCTTGTCATCCATCGGTGCATCATCGATGAGGGTGCCTCCACATGCGTTATGTCTACATTCGTATGGCAGAAGCTAGGATCCCCTCCTCTCCAGCAGTCCACCACTGCGTTACGTGCCTACGACGGTCGTTCGGCCCAGCCCCAAGGCCTCCTACCCAACGTACCCGTCCAGTTAGGTGGTAAGACCGTCCTTATTGACATAGAGGTAATCAATGCCCAACTAGATTATAACCTTTTACTTGGCCGCAGCTACATGTATGCCATGCGGGCGGTTGCCTCTTCCGTCTTTCGCACCATGATGTTCCCCCATGAGGGACGCGTGGTTAAAATTGACCAACTCACATACTATGATCCTAGTGCTCCCGCGGCACCTGAAAACATTCTCCCCATGGTTGAACAACCTGTTTCTCCTGCCACCACCTCGTTTGTTTCCTCTACGGGACCTGGAGTCTACTCAGACGCGCCGATGACCTCCACCTTCCAATCCATTCCTCCGCCGTCATCTACGCCCGAAATGTCTGACTTATGTACCTTGTCCCATGATAACCTACCACCTAATACTCAACCACCCTTGTTGCCTAAACCACCATTGGTACCTAGCCACATTGGTGTTACACCGATCCATACGATCCCCTTCCTAGTCCCTCCATCGGGAGTAGTAAGCGCCCCGGTCATGGCTACCCTTAGCCTCCCTGGGTTAACCTTGGGATTACCTATATGGTATCTTTCGCCTCCCGTTCGCCCGCCGACACCCGATGTCATCCTCCAACCGGTGCAACCCATGGCTACTACCACTCAGCCACCTCCCGGTGTCTCTACCCCTTCGTCCTCCATGACGCCCCCTCCTCCTACCCAACCCATTGAGGGCAGAGGTCCACAACCTTACACTGCTGTACCACCTCCAAAGACAGTCAAAAACCCTCCAGTATTTCGTGCTCCTCCGAAATGCTCGCTGTGCGATGAGTTAGGCCATGCCACTCACCAATGCCCACAGTTACCAGCATTACAGAAGCACATGTAGATGCTTGACGACGATCCTAACATCCCAATTGTCGAACTCAATCCCACTCCCAAGCCTAAAGATAAGTCCCTACGTACCAACCACTCATGCGCCATATGCGGTATTTACGGGCATTATTCACATCATTGTCCCGATCTCCTGGATTACAGAGCAGCTCTCTATGAGATGAACAATCTGGATCTTGAGATGGCACCACCTACCATTGAGGAGATCTACCCCCCAGACTCTTCACCTTCTGGAGAGATTAATACCATCTATATGATTTATTCCACCACTTCCCCCTCGTCAACCGATTTGACGACGCAAACTTTCCATACCGATGAGGAGATTCTTGAGGCCCTTACTGCCCCGGATTATCCCTGGGATGATATGCATCATCGTTCCTATTTCATCCCAGAAGAATCCTCCTCTAGCACAGCTAACCAATTCACAGTTGAGTCTAAAGACTTCCTCCCCACCAAGGTCGACTGGTTCAAGGACCCTATCCCTGCCCCTGATGCCTTCGAGGAAGGTAACATAGCCAACATCTCACCCGTCCTCCAAGTTGATATCGCTGCCCCAGGACGTGCCCCTGAACTCATCACTTTAGGAGCATTCTGCAGTAAACAAAAGATTGAGGACTACATAAACCTTTTCAGAGAATTCCGTGATGTCTTTGCCTGGTCCTATACCGAAATGCCTGGTCTTGACCCCGCCATTATAGAGCATCACATTGACACATGGCCTGATGTACCCCTCGTTCGTCAAAAACAGCACCACCTTGACACCTCTGAGTCAAGGGGCATAATAGATTCCCTCGACCCTGGGATAGGGGGCATGATCAATCATTTTGAACCTTCCCCATCACATCTATCTCAGCACATCGATGAACCCATTGTTCAAACCAACACATATGTGATCCACAATCACAAACCCCATGCACATAGCATGGGGGCAGGTCATTAACCCTGCTCACTTTTTTCACATTTGTGATCTCAACCATTTTTGAGGTCACATATCACTTGTATATTTGCTTTTATACACCTAGTTATTTCCTTTGACCATTCCGGAGTCCTTATGACCTCCGTTTTCGCACCATTTGCACTGTCGAATTCATTTTTCTGCGCTCGTGATGATGCTTGAGATCATTTCTCGCTCTCACCAGGACCAATATCACCATTGTGTCCAGATGCCACTAGTTGCCTCGGTTTGCGTGCCACATCGGCCGTTCTCCATTTTTTGCATGTTTTATATCATCGGATTCATTTTTCCGAGCTGGTGATGATGCTTGAGATCATTCCTTGCTCTCACCACCCGATCTTTTGGGTATTTTTCCAAAACGCCCTCGTCACCTCGGTGTGCGTGCCACATCGGCCGTTACCCGTTTTTAACCTCCTTTATATCGCCGGATTCATTTTTCCGAGCTCGTGATGATGCTTGAGATCATTTCTCGCTCTCACTTGGTACAATTTCAACATTGTGTCCCGATACCTTGCTGCCTCGGTTTGCGTGCCACATCGGCCGCCATCGGATTGTTCCACATTTTTACATGAGCCATTCACTCCTGTCATACTGCAAGTGTTTCGTTATTTTGCCACCATTTCATCTACCCCACAAGGAGGCCCACCAGTGTTCCCCCCCTACCCTCGTTCTTGGTCATCATTACTGATCCTTGATTGAACACTTCCTCCTTGCCTGGCCATTCCTTTTGTTCAGTATAATTTTATCCCTTTTTCGGGCCGGACAAGTCCTTTACGAAAAAGGCACTTAGGGAGTTTCCGTTAAGCTCTTTTCTGACTCCTAAAAGAAAGAAAAGATCACCGAGCAATCTTGCTTCCTTTCATGCTCGCTAAAGTACCTGAAAGGGCGTCTATCTGGTATAAGTTTAACCCTTTTCCGGACCCGGTAGACTAATTACGAAAAAGGAATACTCTAGTCACACCGGCTAGAAGAGTTCTTCATTGCATCCTTTTATGCTTCTTTGGGCATTGGAGACTAAATCTACGAAAAAGAAACCCCCTGGAGTCTTCTTACTTGCTTTCAGACTCTCTAAAATTGAAAGCAACCACGAGCATGAACTGTCCTGGGCTCGTAAAATCCACACGACAGTACCATTCCATCACTTCAGAGTCTTCTTATCGCTTTCAGACTCCTTAAAATTGAAAGCAACCACGAGCATGAACTGTCCTGGGCTCGTAAAATCCACACGACAGTATCATTTTACACGCACTTCTTCTAGTTCCTTAACCCATGAAGAAGTCCCCTCCTGTGCCTCCTGGCACTATGATCAATCATCTCGGCAGCACCCCCAAATCAGGTCGCCTTTGTTCAGAGTATTCTGCAGTCTCCTGCCATTTTACCACAGCTTGAGTCTCCCTCAGCCCAGTTACCCTCCCAGATCCATTACAGCTATGATCCCTTTCCCCTCAGTCAGTTTCATATGCTGCCAGATCATTCCCATTATCATACTCTGAACAAAGGCAGTTTGAGTCCACTCACTCTACTTGCCCAGTTGTCCCCCCACAGTTTATCAGTCCTGCCATCAGCACTACCACATTTCGGTCTTGTACCTCGCGCTCTTGTCAAGGAAACATCATTGCCTTGATAGTTGCAGGTCTCCCTCTATCGACGACAGCTCCTCTATTCCAGAGGATAGGCCCAGAGGTCCCTACGCCTTGGACTTATCACCATTTGTGGTAAGTGCCTACGGATCATTCTGAGAGGAATCATCATTGCCTCTCTGAGTGGTTGTTCCTCACATGCTCGACGTCAGCACCTTGATCGCATCGTTGAGGATCGCGTAGGATTATATTCCATCAGTTCTTAGTCGAAGACCCCGGATTTCCCCCGACTCTATCACATTGGTGAGTCACTTCGGAACGCCCAGTTCTATGTTCCTGTGGATGTCCGGGCTGCGTTGGCGATTGTATTCGGAAGCCATCCAGCTATATGCTTCCTTGAGTACCCATTTCAGTTCCAGTCCAGTGTACCATGGAGAGTATGACCCCAGTCACTATGATCCAGCAGCTCATCAGTTCCTTTGGTACCACACTCAGTAGCACTGTTGATTGTTCCAGTGCACCATTTATCCAGTTCACACATGATCAGCTCAGCAGTATGTCCCAGATTTGTGTCCCCTCTGGACTCTTATGATGTACACAGTGATCATGTATCTTACACGTCCCCCTTTTCGGGCCTCACAGTTCTGTTTATGTATCTTGATACGAGCATGGGTATGCCCGCCTCGTCCATATTTTGAGATTATACCTCAGTCAGTATTTGAGGTCATGTATATTTCCGGTCCCCATTTTTTGGACCCCATTGTTGTTATTGTTATGTTATATCCTAATACGAGCATGGGAATGCCCGCCTCGTCCATATGATCAGATGATTCCTCATCCATCATTGAGGTTATGTACTTTTAGTTCTTGCAGTTGTTCGGGATCGTTGTTCCGGGCTTCAGTTTGTTTCTTCTCTTCTCTCCACATCCCAGGAAAACCATTCATGACTTATGATGTCCATCGGCCATACAATGAGATCCTGCCCTCGCACATCAGGGGGCAATCTGTTAACACCCAAAAAGTGTTCACTACCTCATCACCACATTATATGGCTCATTTGTCCATTTTCCTACCATTTTTCCCTTAAAAATCCTAAAAAATCCCATTAAAAAGCCTCCAAAAGGCCTAAAATGCCTCCAAAGGGCCACAAAACCCTCAAAATAGCCTAAAAAAGGCTAAAAAACCCCCCTTTCCTCCAAAAATAGCAAAAATCCCCTAAAAAGGGAATAAAAAATATAAAATAATGAGGAAAAGGAGTAAAAAATCCTATACAGCTGCCCAAAACCATGTGTTTCCTAAAACCATGGGTCAGCACTCCACCACCAAAAAACTATAAATAGGTGATGGAGATCCCTTATTCCATATCCACAATCACAAGCACCCTTACTCTGCCAAAATCTCTCTCGAAACCCTAGTTCACCATTGAACTATTTTCACCTTGAGAGCCACTTTTGGCCCATTCACATCATTGGAGAAGGAGAAGGAGCATCTTGAAGCTTGGAGCATCCTCTTGGACACTGCAAAGGGCTTCATCAAACCTTCTCATTGAAGGTAATATCAATACAAAAAAGCCATTCTTTAAATTTGATGTTTATGTTTCATGCATGTTTTAGAAGTAATTTAATTTCTGTTTTAGCTTAATTAGTTTAATTTACTGAACTACTACTAAGGAGTCCATTCTCCTTAGTAGGTGCTCATTTGCACAAGCTAGGGGTAAAACCCTAGCTACAAAAAGGAGACCTTCTTTGGACATGGGGAAGTCTATGAAGAAGACAAGAATGGATTCAAAAGAATCACCATGCCAACACCCTGGGATGAGATAGATTCCGTCGTTCTGAAATATATAACATGCACGGGGAGACTTAGCTATGTCCCGATCTTCCACTTCTTAATTTTGGAGCTTCTAAGACACAGGGCCATATAACACCAAATAACAATATCAACATTCCCTATTATGTTCTTCAGTCTCTAGGAGAGATGAGCAAAAGGGTAGTTCAGGGAAAAGAAGATGCACTAGCCCACCATGGGCTGATCAAATTTATAATTTGCGAAGAATTGATCGTATAGGTTCCAGAACTCTCATGGGAGGATTTTGTGCTGGTCTGAGTTGAAGATGCGTAGAGAGTGAGGGGCACACCTAATCTAGGCATACCCCTAGCTTCTACACCAAAAAAAAATCCACCTTTGCGACAGGAGCTAAGCGAAAGATTGACCTAGATAGCGACAATGAAGTTATGGTTGACACTCTGATTAGAATTAAGAATTCAAAGGATGCCTCCCACCAAAAATACTTAGGGGTTTCTGCCAGCAGGAAAGGGTCAAAATGGTGGAGTAAGAGGTTCGGACAACAGCCCAAAAATGAGCATGCAAAGAAGGTAGAAAAAGAGCCCATTCCCATAATTCAAAACTTATCTGATGATGATGATTTTGGGGTGGACCAGGATGACCCAACTGCACTTGAAGAAGAAGATGCTTTCCAATGGAACCTTGCTGATAAAAATGTAAGCTCTGGAATCAAGACCAGCTGATTGAGGCATTGACCGAACTAGCCAAAGTCAGGGAGGAGTTGGCTGCATTAAAAATTGAAGCAAGGATCCAAAGAAGCCAGATTTTAAAAGACCTAGATTTTAAAGATGCAGCACATTGGATAATTGAAGCTGGAAGGGAAACAAAATTTATCACTAAAGGAGAAATTGGGCAAAGATCAGGAAGAGTTGGATCAAAAAGACCAGAGAATCCAGAAATTGGAGGATACATTGACTATCACTGCTAAGATCTATGATGATATATTGGGACTCAGGCCACCATCTAGAATCTATATGGTTTACCTAAGGGAGAAGTGGGGAAAATTTCAGCTACAGAGGCTAAACCAAGGCCTGGCTCTAGAATTAAACACTCCAAAGGAGTTCATTGACACTTCTCTAAGCTGCACAGAATATGAGAAAGACCAATTATGTGTGTTTTTCTTGCATAACTTTGTGGTGTCGGGCTCACTCAACTAGTCACCGAATCACTACATGGGAGAATTCTAGCTAAGAGCACTCTGCTCCTGGATGAACCACGAGATAGAGAGAGAACGAGTTGCTCATCTCTACCTTGCAGAGGAGTGGAAAAACCCATTATGGATTAGGGGTGAGGCAATGCATCCTAAAAATGTAATTAAGGACCATCGAGCTATCACCACAGATGAGGATTTAATTCCTATCCTTCTTGAAAAACAATAGGAGGCAATAACACATTTCGACGTCACTCTTCAATGCACGTACAAGGAAGTTCAGGAAGCCATCGATGAGAGGTGGACAAGAATCTTAGAATATTTGAAGAAGAAGGAGCCTCACTCCCCCCTCAGGCTAGAGACTGCTCTCACAAAGGCTAAGTTATACAAGGAATCATTAATAAAGCACCAACTCAGATGGATAGGCATGAAACTGAGTCCACCATTCTTTCTTCCTTTGATTATCAAAGAAAAGGTTGATGAAGAGGAGGTGTTGGGCCTGGCCTAGGTGGGATATTTTGAGCAAGAAGGATTTTGAGAACTACGAATCTGAGCGTAGTTCAGTTGGAACAATTTTGGGATAAGTTTTGGTATGCTGCGAAGCTGCAGCGCAGTGTTAGAAGAGATACGAGGAGGATAGTGTTGCGATAGGTTTGGTCAACGGAAGATCAAGCTAGGAATAGTATTGGACAGAAGACAACACATACTCTAGTTAGATCATGGGAGATCTATTTTTGGTAAAGATTGTCGATAACTACCAAGCGGTGGGTAGGTGCAGATCGGGAGGAAGGTGACTAGTCGCACACATAGAGAACTACTGCTTCAACTAGTTGTCTAAAGGCCATGAAAGAAGGAACAACTTGGCGAGAGTAACGTATTAGCGCGCATGTGACAATTTTGTAAACCTAAGGGTTTCTACCTACAAATTGTACAGACATGACCTACGGGTCCTGATCTATAAAAAAGGAAATTTTGTATGGAAAAGGGTTACTCTTCAATTTTGTTGGTTATTATGGAATATTGTTAGAGTTTTGTAAGTTTGGAGCTATTGTAAAGGCTCTGCAGCTGAGTGCGCAGAGACCTAGTTTTGAGAGAGAGAGAAGAGCATCTATAGTTGAGTGCGTAGATGAAGAACTGTTGTACCCTTCCCTAAGATAATAAAACAACAATTCTTGTGGACGTATCCTTCCATCTGGGGGGTGAACCACGTTAAATCTCGTGTTATGAGATGCTTTGTGTGTTTTCCATTGTTCATTCACTTAACTATTTACAATCTGAATGCTTGATGTTACAATTATCTAAAGTATGTTTGCTTTTATCTGTATTCGTCATGGAAAAGATGGGAATAAGTTGTTAAGTAGTTCATATTTAGATGAATGTTAATGCTCAGGATCGATGAGCTTTAGAATGTCTGGATCTGCTAAATAATCACACAATTAAGTGCTAAGGTTGAATCGCGATATCAGGACATGCAACATTATAGATTTCATTTCAATTCATATGCTTGAATCAGTCCAAGTGTTGATGGGTGAGTAAGACTGTTAAGTAAGATTGGTTAGGTTGATCAAGCCTTGAAGTGAATGCACGGTCTAGTTGACGCGCTGATGCATTACAAGTGTTGCGAGATAGGTTGTTGATAACTTATCATCACATCGTCAAATCTAATAATCCATAAGAGGGATCTGCAAGGAAGTGTATATATCCTTTGTGCTGACCTATTGCTATAGTCCATCAGTACCGCACAGTCATAATCAAACATGAAGAAGAACAGTTTACGCAGTTTCTTGTTCGCAGCGTGGAATTTCTTATCGCGCTGCGCATCAGTCAGTTTAGACATTCGCATCACCAGGTTGTGGAAACTGGAACCCCCCCGTCAGCTTCGCCTCAGGTGAGACCTCATGTTGTTTGCAACTTGTTGCCAAAAGGGTCGGTGAATAGGGGTTTTGTTGGTATCTTGAACCGTGAAGTACCTGGGTCTACATTGGAAAATCTCTAGATTAGTATTTATGGCAAAAAATGGTTCTGTTGCTGCGCTAAGACTCAGTGATGCGATAGTGTGTTTTGAAAAAGTAATGTGCGAAGAAGAATATGAGTTCCCATTAGGGTCAGATAGTTGGAATCCAGAAAAGAAAGAGATCTGGGCCTGGTGTGATAAGATCGAAAGAGATTTTGCAAAGAAAGAGAACAAACAACCACGTCTATCTAACGTAGAGTGGTTGAACAGATACTTATGGAGGGACATCCACGAGATTTTATGGGCATCGTTTCCAAATGAGTTGCATGAGTGGATATCGCGCCTCACAGAAAGAAAGAATTGTTCCCAGGAGGAGTACCTCCAGAGTGGAATCCAGAGCTTACTGAACAACTCAAAGCAATAGATAGCCCACTGTCACGAGTATTTGACTTCTAGGTTGATAGAATACTTGATGGATTTGTGACCGAGTTTGCTGTAGACATGCTGAAATCCTATAGCCAAGCAGAAGCATGCTTCTTCGAAGGATTCAGAGGTATTTTCCTGAACAATCTCAGTCTATACATTAAAATGCATTTAGTTGAGAAAGGTGTCTTAAGAATGCAGTAATAATTTTGAATTTGTCATGGTAGAAAATGCATACATTGATTCTGATGAAGAAAACCATACTTTGAGAAGTGGAAATAGATATAAGCTTACTAACGAAAAGAATCCCAAAGGACCTCAAAACAGCGTAGATACTGAAATTCCATGTCACCTTAATACTCAAAACACGCAATTATCAGCCATAACCTAGTGTATTACACCTCGGAATCCAGGAGTCCAAAACCCACCCGCTGCAAGCATTGCGTAGCCCATCCCACAGATTGTCAATACTAGTAGCACCGCAGGAGTGAGTGCTCAGACCACTAAGACTCAGACCATTCCACAGAATACTAACCCTAGCATGACCCAACAGATTGTGTCTACTTCTACCGCAGGGAACCCAAAGCAAGTTCAAGATGACACCGTGAAGAGAGCACAACTCATCACTACTTTTAGAGATAGAGCATTACACTAGTTTATGAAGTACTCTCAAGCACAACCGAGAACCCTAGCAGACATCAAAGTCACGATGTTAGCAGAATTCAAGAAGCCGAAATTAGAATCACAGTGCATAATAGAGTTAAAGAAAATCAAACAGAAACATACTGAATCAGTATGGGAATTTGACCAAAAATTTAACACATTGTTGGACCAAGTGAGTTTTGTGATAGCTCCGCAACAGCACCAAGAGTGGTTCATTGCTGCGTTATTGCCCCATATCCGACAACCACTGATGCAACAGAAGGTTATATCGCAGGCTGAGAGGCCTTGGAGATCACGATGAAGTTGGAGGCTTCACCAATTGGAGAAAGTAGTTCTGGGATGTTACAAATCCAAAACCAGTTGGCTACTTTGACATTAGAATTACAAGGTATGAAGAATGGAAAGGAACAGAGACATGAACAAAGACATGAAGTTTGGTGCATAGGATGCAAAGGAGAGGGCCACACCAGAGAACATTTCCCCTTGTTTCAAAATTATACCTTAACAGTGGTGCACCAAACCCAATGAATATGAATCAGAACCAGGTGCCATGGTGTGAAATTTGTAGAACCACAGGACGCCGGCCTGAGGACTGTTATCTAATACAGAAATATGTAAAAAAACCTAAAAATTTATACTGTAATTTCTGTAAATCAGGTTGACATGATGAGTCCAACTGTCACGCTTATGAGCTAATGAATGAAAGAAAGCCAGATATGGAAGCAATGTGGGGTGTTGGAATGTACCGTGTTCAAGAAGAAAATCAACCAAAACAGGAGAACACCCAGTATGATCAGGGTGGATATAGGGGCCGCGGTGGTGGATACCGCGGGAGAGGAAGAAATGTTGGCTGAGCTCAAGGAACAGGTTGAGGCCAGGTAATTTGTTATAACTGTGGCTAGCTAGGTCATGTATCTAGACAATGTACTAATCCATGTACCACATGCAAATACTGTAAATCATTTGATCATGTGATTGAAGATTGCACTATGCTTGAGGTAGAAATGCAGAAGCAAAAAAGGACAGAAAAGACAAACCCTAACATTCAGTTAATCGTGGTAGAGAGCATACCTACAGACCCGAGTATAAATGCAGTAACGTGAAGTGGTGTTGATACAAGAAGAGACAAAAGTGCAAAAGCCTCAACTTCTGGCACAACTGAAGCTAAGAAGACCCCTAGAGAGACAGTATGGATTAGAAAATCTCCAGGGAAAGCACCTCTTTGAACTTACAGAAAAATAAAGAAGTATTTAAATAAGCACGGGATATGTTCAAACAACCACCACCTACTTCGCCAAGGATCCCGTTGCGTAGTGAAGTACCACAGATAGAAGACATGCCACTGGCATATGATTAGATGCGTGCTGCAACAGATACATCCACTTTTGTTGCGTAGTTCCTGCGGAGCTGCATTAATTTATTGAAGAACAAAGACACTCTTATGGAACTTGAAAAACCTATAAATCAGTATGAATCACACAACGAGAGGAGAACTTCCCATGGCATAGTTCATAACATTAGGAGTCCCAAAAGAACCAGGAGGGAAATGCGGTTCACTGCATAGATTGGAGAGTACAAGATGGATGACATGATTCTGGATCTCAGATCCAAAGTAAATGTCTTAGCCAAGCAGACATGGTAGGCGATAGGGAAACCAAAGTTACAGTGGTCACCTATACAGTTGAGAATGGCTAATCAAGGCATAGTTATACCATTGGGGAGGTTACCCAATACCATTGTCGACATTAACGGAGTGCAAAGTTATGAATACTTCGAAGTAGTTGAAATTGTGGATGATAGCAATCCTTATCCAGCACTACTGGGTATCGATTGGGAAATGAAAAACTACACCATCTTAAATCTGAAGACAATGAAAATGATATTTGAAGGCAATGACATAAGGGTCATCGCACCATTGGACCCTTCGCAAGGGGAGCGATATGTTGAACAAATTCAAGAGGAGTACAAAGCTCAAGATCTCGACTACATATATAAGATGACAACAAATGCTACAGATTATACTCATCCTACTGTAGATGGAATGCTCAGTTGGAGCTGTGATAGTTCTTGCATCTCAGACTCTGAGGTAGGATTGGAAAACTGGCAACACAAAATGCATGATGTGTTTGCCAGGAGATGCGTGACAATTACAAAATCACTCCGCTGGATTGGAAAGAAGGTGAGTCCAATCCCCACTTATGATGGTTCAGCAAACGTTTATTCATTTATTAAAGAATACACTGCAGCAGTTGTAGATGAACACTGCGTCTCAGTATTAGGCATGGCACTGCACGAGATACCTACCAGATGGTGGGCTACGCATAAGAAGACACTGACAACTTGGAACTAGTGCAGAATTAAAATGCAGATCAGGTTTGCTGATAAGGTCACACTACCTTTTGAGAAATACAATGGTCAGATGGATCTAGGGGATCATATTGAAGCCTGTGTAGAAGCTTGGAAAGAAATACCATAGACAGAATGGGTACACATTTTTTTGCATACACTGGAAGAGCCTATTCCAAAGAAATGGTATCTAGAAGCAGAACTGCGAAGAGGAACTGTGGATTGGTCTGTTCTCACTGCGAGCTTCCAGAAGGACTTTCGGTTTGAAGATGACCATCCTACTATCAATGAAGCGCTACAACTTATCAAGTGAGATACATTTGGAGTAGATTACACGTAGGAAAATATAACATTAGAAGAATTTTTTGAAGCAAACAACTTACTTGCAAGTCTACAACCATACTGTAAAGAACAAGTAGAGCAGGCCTTAGACTGTTATAACTTAGCTAAAGAAGCTGAAGATAAGGAAGACATCGATGAGGAGGACCCACGCAGTATAAAGATCCCTGAATCAGAAGCAACGTGCGAGGTAGAAGGACCTCCACTAGAAATTCCAGATATGAGTGGACCGGTTAAAATGAAGAAAGTGAACATCGGCACGAGTGAAGAACCGAAGTTCGTAGCAATAGGAGACTATTGGGATGACGATACAATTGCGGAGGTCATAGGTATATTACAAGAATATCAGGAATTATTCCCCACCAAGTTCACAGAGATGAGAGGCATTCTGGGAGACTTAGGACTGATGAAAATTCCTCTTAAGCCTGCCTCTAAACCCGTGAAATAAAGGCCATATATATTAAATCCGCGCTACAAAGAAAGAGTTAAGGCAGAACTTGACAAGATGCTCGATGCAGGGATCATTGAGCCGGTCAAAAAATATGAAAGCATAAGCTCGATGGTTGTCCAAGATAAGAAAACAAAGGGTGAGATCAGGATCTATGTGGATCTTAGAAAGCTAAATGATGCTTCAATGCATGACCCATTTCCTACCCCTTTTACCGACGAAGTACTTGATAACGTTGGAGGGAATCATGAATACTCTTTTACAAATGGATTCTTTGGATACCATCATATAAGAATTGATCTGGCCAATAGGCACAAGACCACTTTTGCAATAGAATGGGGGTCGTTCCAGTATACAGTGATGCCTTTTGGTCTAAAGAACGCACCCGCCATATTTTCTAGAGTGGTGATCGTAGCCTTTAAAGAGTTCATACACAAGTTTTTTGAGGTTTACTTTGATGATTGGACCATTTTTGGGTTACTAAAGAACCATGTCGTGAACCTCAGGATGATGCTGGAAAAATGCAGAGAGCATCAGATTTCTTTGAATTTAAAGAAATGTATTTTCTATGTTCCTTATGGAATTCTATTGGGACACATTGTGCGCAAGCAGGGCTTGATGGTAGATCCTACGAAGATTGCAGTTATTGTAAATTTTCCTACACTGAATTCAGTTAAACAATTGCACACCACAGTAGGGAATATCAGTTACTACAAGAAATTCATAAAAGGATATGCACAAATAACTGCAACAATGGAAAAGATTTTAAGGAAGGATGCTCCATTCATTTGGAACGAGGAGTGTGAGAAAGGATTTGACAAGTTGAAAGAGAAGATGGTCACTGCGCCGATCCTAGTTTTTCCAGACTGGGAGAAGCCATTTCACGTCCATGTTGATGCTTCATGCATAGCATTGGGCATTGTTCTTGCCCTGCTAGGTGAAGGAGGAATTGATCATCCCATTGCATTTTTGAGTAGAAAGTTGTCATCTACTGAGAAGAACTATACCACCACTGAAATAGAAGGAATCGCAATGGTATATGCATTATAGAAATTCAGACACTATTTGCTTGGTGTGCACTTCTCTATGTTTACCGACCATTCTGCATTGAAATACCTAGTTAATAAGCAAGTGTTAGGGGGGTGGATATGTAGATGGCTGTTACTCTTCCGAGAGTATGATTTTGAAATAATGGTTAAGCCAAACAGGTTAAAATTAGGACCTGACCATCTGTCCAGGATTGAGTCAGGAGAAGAACCTACAAATCTCGAAGACAATTTGCCTGACGTGCAATTGTTCGCTATACAGATTTCCGATGAGTATTATAGAGACATTATCAACTTTTTAACTACAGGGGTGGAACCTCAAGAGTTCACTACGCAGTAGAAAAAGCAGCTAGTGGTGCGAGCCGCAAACTTCAAGATTATCGTGGGACAGCTGTACAAGTCAGGACCTGATGAAATATTGTGAAGGTGCGTATTGGAGCATGAGAAGCCATATATGATGGCTGATGCGCATTCGGGAGTAGTAGGAGGCCACTACACAGGAAGAGCTACTGCGCAAAAGCTATTGCACGTAGGGCTATGGTGGCCAAAAATCCATAAAGACGTGAAGGAACACTGCCAGAGCTGCGATGTTTGTCAAAGGACAGGGAAGCCCTCATGAAGAGATGAGATGTCATTAAGCCCTCAGCTGACCTTGCAGGCATTCAAAAACTAGGAAATTGATTTTGTAGGACCATTTAACCCACCGGGAAAGAGAACTGGTACAAGGTACATTACTACTGCAACTTACTACCTCACAAGATGGGCAGAAGCAAAACCAGTAAAAAAATGCACCGCAGCAACATCTACTGAGTTTATCTTTGAGAACATCCTTACACAATGTGGATGTCCAAAAATCTTGATGAGTGATTAAGGCACCCATTTTCTGAACAGAACTATTGAAGCTTTGACCGAAGAATTCTACGTCCATCATCAGCGAAGTACGCCTTATCACCCGCAAGCAAATGGAATTGTTGAAGCATTCAATAAAGTACTCGAGAATGCGCTAACCAATATATGCAACATAAACCGTAATGACTGGGACCTACGTATTCCATCTGTATTATGGGCATATAGAACAACATGCAAAAACTAAACTGGACATACACCTTTCAGACTGGCTTATGGGTAGGAAGCAATAATGCCAATGGAGTACATTATTCCTAGCTTGAGAATAGTTCCATTTACAGGGATGGAAAATCGCGAAGCACTAGAAGAAAGGTTGTTACACTTGGTTGGTCTACAAGAGGATCTCTTCATCGTAGGTTTTCACCAACAAGTACAGAAAGAACGTGAGAAAGCATGGCACGACCACCACATCAAGAGCAAGTCTTTCCAGGTAGGAGATCTAGTCCTCCTGTACGATAGTAAATTCATGAAGTTTCTTGGGAAGTTTAAAATGCATTGGCTTGGACCATACACTGTTATACAAGTTACTAACGGTGGTGCAGTCCAGTTAGCTACTTTAGTCGTGATACACTGCCCAATTTGATAAACGGAAGTGGACTAAAGATTTATCAGAATAGTCCTGCTTCGCAGCATCATGTATGATCAAAAAGAAGGGAAAATGTTTTCTAAGTGCCAAGTATAGTTGGAATTGGGCACTATAAACTGCAAAGAGTCTATACACAGAGTTATTGAGATAGATCTAGCTACCATGCAACGCTGCTGAAGCTGCGCGTAAAAAAAAAAAGAAAAAGAAAAAAAAAAAAAAAATATATATATATATATATATATAATATGATAAGACAAGAAAAGGGAAAAGAAATGAAACACTGCGCTATTGCGACATTCAAAAGGCAACCCCGAAGAGAAAATAAATTAGACACCATGAAGTAATAGCACACGACCAATGATGACCTGTTGCGCAGTTTGACACAATACTCCATAAATTTAGCCGTTACAGTGTCAGTCGGAAATATAGCCATTATACAGTACTTTCCTTCCAACTGCTCCATCATTTAATACATAGAGAGTCGTTCAGAACGAGTTAATGAAGGAATTGACCGAAGCATCTGCCGGATTTAGCTAACGGATAGTACATTTAATGCTTATCTAACCATTAAGGGGCGTAGAGGAGGAGCAGCCGCACCTATAAATAATGTAGCATTTAGACTTGCGGGCGTCACTAGAGCACTTAGAATTTATTGTAGAAATTGTTTTCTGAGTTAAATCTGCAAGTTATCCACTAGTTTGTCGAGTAAGTGTGCAAGTGAATGCCAGAGAGATCCTTTATTGACAAAGAGTTCATGGTCCAGGAGACTATGAGGTTGTTCCAATACGGAGGGATTGACGGGTTAATGAGAACCCCGAACAAGAAAGTTGTCACTGAACTAGATCAAGCACTAAGAAGATCACCAAGACACGGTCCTTCAATGCAAGACAAAGGAAAAAATCCGGTAGGGCCGCGAACAAAGCTATCGAAGACAAGTTCAGTGGGGCCGAATAAGCCCATTGTCGATAAGGGGATAACATTAACTATGACCCCGGATTATATCTCACCATGTGCACTGGATGCACCGGCCATTAAACTACTGAAGAGCCCAAAGTATGAGATACCACTCTCGTCGATATCAAAGCATGTCAAGGTGGAAAAAAATTCTGTTGGGTAAGATTCCCAACTGTAAATGGGAGGACTATGATATTTTTGCAATGCAGAAAGAGAAACCCAATGAGCCGAGATTCCCACAGTTCCAACCCGACAAATACATGTGCTGGAAGAAGAATGCAAAGGGAAACCTTACTTTGGTCATGGAAAGATGGCTGTCCGGAGTAGCCAAGTCGGGGCTACACAATCTACTTAGACTCCCACACTTTGACAAATCAACGGAGCTTAATGCGGTGGTGCGAACTCTGACGACACGCATCCACCAGGGATATTTATGGATTGAGCAAAACACCGACCTGATGATTGACTTGATCCATTGGATAACTGGATTGAGAAAAAGGGGAGAAGACCCAAAGAAGTTTTTTCATGGAAAGAGCAAGGATAAAGAGGTAGCCGCGTTGATGAAGCAAACACAGTCTGTTGTCAAAGGGAAGCGGGGCTTCCATATGGATGAAATAAATGACCAAGCAATACGGTTTGTCATGCAGCTATTAGCAGGAAAAATTCTCAGAAAGTGCAGACCATTAGAAGTCTATGCAGGGACAGTACTACTTGGCGCCACAGCCACTGAAGGAGAAGAATTTAATTGGTGTCAATATCTACTAAATGAGTTCCTAGAGGAACTAAATGACATGTAGATCAATGGTGGATACTTCCATTTCACTTGGCTAATAGTGTTGATTGCCTTTGTGGGATGTAAGGAGCCGAAGCAGTACGTTGGAGTGAACATAAACACTTCAGACTGCAGAGGTGCTTGGTACCAAAACCTTTGGGCAAATTTGAACCTCGAAAGACAACACAAGACATCACTGGTCTTTTACACATATTATGACCAGCTGCGTGGGGCCATCATGGTTATGGCTCGAATAACAAATCAAATAACAAGCAAATATATCCACATTGTCAACTTTTATGCTGCGATGAAATGCATCTCGATTTCAGCTAAAGCACAGACAAAGAATCTTGAATGGTACCCAGGAAACTACAATATGTATGAGAAAGATATTGAGAATATCATGAAGGGATGGCCAGCTGAATTCCGTGTTGAGGTTGTGGACATCCAAAGCGATTCTAGCGAGGATAACCCTATCCCATGACCCATAGTAGAAGAGAAAGAGTCGGGAAAATGGAAGGACATTGGAAGTCCTTCAGGGTACAAGGAACCAAGGAAGAAATAGAAATCAAGTAAAGAACAATTAGACACAATGCTTTGCGAGGATGACTACATAATGATTGCCACGAAGGTCACTGAGCAGATGGAAGAACTCTCAACTGACAAGGAGAAGAAGGAAAAGGCGATCCAGGATAGTTTGAACCAGAACCTGACTACACTGCAAGGGATTTCACAAAAAATTGATGAACTAATCAAAAGATTACCCTTTCTGTGGGAATCAGAGATTGAAGGGAAGTCGGCAGGGACTTTGCAGCAGCAAATTACAGTCCCCACGAGGTCCCGTTCATCCAATTAGAAACATTGACTCTAAAACTTCCCTTACCAAAACAGATTATGCTGGACATGAAGGTTGTTGAGCGAGTGGATCTTGACTTAGAAAAAATGCCAATATTGGGCCTACACTATTTACATTTGTAGTGTGTGGAAGAAATGCATGAGAGAATGACTGATGCACTGAAGGGACAAGCTGAGCTGCAAGAAGCTAATAGGCAGTTAGAGGCAGATAGATCGCAAAGAGCTATGGAACTGCAAGATGCGCATGATCGTCGACTAAGACTGGAATCCACGGTTGCTGTGGTCGCAAACAACATAAATGAATTTGAAGTGCAACAAGAACTAGCGGATACCATCATTAAGATTGGCGACCTAGTAGCCAGTCTTAAGACTAAGATGTAGGATATGGAGATCCTGGACGAGTCTGAGATTTCTTCCTTGAAGGCACAAATTAATCCACAAACCCCACCAGATCAGCAGTAGTTAAGAGCATAGTAGGTAAAAGTCGCTGCAAAAAGCATAGCTACAGAGGTGTTGAAGTGCCAAAGCTTGTTAGAAGCGGCATCGAATGCATTGATTTCCCTCGAAGAAGACCTAGAATTACTGCAAATAAGGAATGCAGTGAAAGAAAAGCAAGGAGAACTTGAAAATTTGAGTGAAGAAGTTAAGGTCTTACCAGCAAGAGATAAACTGCTGAAATACAGGGAAATAAACAGTCTCAAGAAGGAAGTTCAATCCTTAAGATAAAAAGAGATTGAGTTGGGTGATAAGTCGTAGCCATTAACGGAGGATTCCAGCATGATCTTGCAAGAGATCGAAGAAAAGTTAAGGGAGCTATGCGAGAATCAAGCACAAGTGGAAGGACAGATTGGAGAGGAGGTCACACCTAAAATGCTCGACACAGTTAAGCAAGTCAAGCAAGACACCAAGGCCGCAGTTGAGAAGCTAATTGGTACATAGAATGAGTTCGCTGTGAACCTAGCTCTGCAGGCGACGGAACAGATGGAGGAAGATACACTTGTAGGTGGCTCAGGGGCGAGCAACATGTAAGTGTTAGGGGCCTATTGGGCCTGGCCTAGGTGGGGCATTTTGAGCAGGAAGGATTTTGAGAACTACGGAGCTGAGTGCAATTCAGTTGGAACAATTTTGGGATAAGTTTTGGTATGTTGCAAAGCTGCGCACAACACAATGTCAGAAGAGCTGCGAAGACAGTGTTGCGAGGAGGACAGTGCTGCGATAGGTTTGGTCAATGGAAGATCCAGCGAAGCAGAGTATTGGACGGAAGACAACACATACTCCGGTTATATCATGGGAGATCTATTTTTGGCAAAGATGCTTGAATAACTACCAAGTGGTGGGTAGGTGTAGATCGGGAGGAAGGTGACTGGTCGCACACACATAGAACTACTACTTCAACCAATTCTCTAAAGGCCATGAAAGAAGGAACAACTCGGCGAGAGAAATCTATTGCCCCGCATGTGACAATTTTGTAAACCTAATGGTTTCTTCCTTCAAATTGTACGGACATGACCTACGGGTCCTGATATATAAAAAGGCAATTTTGTATGGGAAAGGGTTAATCTTTGATTTTTTTGGTTATTATTGAATATTGTTAGAGTTTTCTAAGTTTGGAGCTATTGTAAAGGATCTGTAGCTGAGTGCGTAGAGACCTAATTTTGAGAGAGAGAAAAGAGCATCTACAGCTGAGTGCGCAGATGACGAACTGTTGTACCCTTCCCTAAGATAATAAAACAATAGTTCTTGTGGATGTAGCCTTCCATCCGGGGGGGTGAACCACGTTAAATCTCGTGTTATGAGATGCTCTATGTGTTTTCCATTGTTTAGTCGCTTAACTATTTACAATCTGAATGCTTGATGTTACAGTTATTTGATGTATGTTTGCTTTTATCTATATTCGTTGTGGAAAGGATGGGAATAAGTTGTTAAGTAGTTCATATATAGATGAATGTTAATGTTCAACATCAATGAGCCTTAGAATTTCTTGATATGCTAAATAATCACACAGTTAAGTGCTAAGGTTGAATCGTGATATCAGGACACGCAACATTATATATTTCATTTAAATTCATATGCTTGAATCAGTCCAAGTGTTGATGGGTGATTAAGACTGTTAAGTAAGATTGGTTAGGTTGATCAAGCCTTGAAGTGAATGCGCGGTCTGGTTGACGCGCTGATCAATTATAAGTGTTGCGAGATAGGTTGTTGATAACTTATTGTCACATCGTCAAATATAATAATCCATAAGAAGGATCTGCAAGGAAGCGTATATATCCTTTGTGCTGACCTGTTGTTGTAGTCCATCAGTACCACACAGTCGTAATCAAACGTGAAGAAGAAGACTTTACACAGTTTCTTGTTTGCAGCGTAGAAGTTCTTACTATGCTACGCATCAATCAGTTTAGATATTCGCATCATAGGTTGTGGAAACTTGATTCCGTAACCACCCCCTCAGCTTCACCTCGGGTGAGACCTTAGGCTATTCGCAGCCTGTTGCCAAAAGGGCCGGTGAATAGGGGTTTTGTTGGTATCTTGCACCGAGAAATACCTAGGTCTACATTGGAAAATATCTAGATCAATATTTAGGCCAACAAAAGGAGAAAATAGCATGGACCAAGGATGACTAGACCTTGGGCTATCATAGACAAGCAGGGACCCTAGGGTCATTACCTAGGACATTAGATAATCTGTCCAAGAATAAGATATGTCACCCAAGGATGGGTGACTCGTTCAGTCTGGGGGAGATGATGGGCCCCAAATTAGGTACTCTATACCCTTTTTATGCCACACAAGCATAAGAATGGATAAGGAAAATACCTCTGTTTGTGGGGAATAATGCATTTGTTTTGATTATTTAATAAAGTACTTTAGAAATTATTATTCTTATGCTTAAAGGCATTTTTATGTGCTAATTATATGAAAATAGGCATGTATGAGTAGGCGCAGGTGGTCTAGAAGACAACAAGCAAATCCAGCTCAAATACTGAAAGATCACAAGTGGATCAGAGCTCCCTTTTTCCTAATTTATAGAAAAACTCATGTTTAGCAGGATCGACATTTACAATGTGAAGTTAGGTTAAGGATTAGATATAAGGATGGACCTCTGAATAGCAGAGGGTCCTGTTGATTTTTTGAGAAAAAACTATTTTCAGCATATTTTATTCAAGGCAGTTCTGTTTTCAAGTTTTTCCTAAGACATGAAATTACGATTTTGATAATGGAAGGCTGGTGTTATTTCGAATCCCTGAGTTTATAAGTTTTCTTCACTCCTGAAATAAGGGTTGGGAAGAGCCCCCTCAACGTGTATATCAGGAGCCTCATTTTACTTCAGGTATTTTTCTTGCATTTTGTTAATTGAATTAATCATTGTGATGTGTGAAAATACTTTGATAGTTATTTACATAGCAGATTTTGATTTCAGATCCAATGATTTTCTCTCTATTTTGACAATACTGATTCCGTTGTTTTGTAACATGTTGTCAGTAGTCCTGTACATGCATTCTACACAAGCATATTTTTACATTTGTTTTCCAGCATTTTAAATTAATTCTAGACAATGATTCAGATCTGCAATACCATACATATTTCACTTATCTGAGTTCCATCACATAGAAGTTAATTGTTTCATCTTTTTTATTTGAATAGAGTAATGATCATCACTTTCAGTACTTGATTTGAAGAAGATAAATTTTGATTGATTTTCAGTCTTCAATTTCTAGATTAGATTTCCAACTTTCAGTATTTAATTTCTAAATTAGATTTCCAGTCTTCATCATTCAATTTCTAATTAAGTCTTCAACAGAATTAGGTTATAGATTTGCATGCTTTCATATTTTCAGCTTCTTAGTTTTAGAACAATACTTCTATTTCCATTTCCATCAAAGAAACCTTTAGGATACATTCAACACCCTGAATGACAAAGATTATTCTATAGTGCACATACAATGCTTAGCACCTCTTAAGTTTGTACACTCCCTGGTTGATAAACTAAAGTATACTCCTGGTATAGCTACCCTAATTAGGTACCCATTCCTGGAGTGCACCACCAAGTAAGGCATTTTTTAAGCAAGACAGTTTTGAAGTTGCGAAGTTATAACTCAACTTAGACGAAGGAATTTTTGGCAAGACAATTTTGGGGAGCTCTAAAGTGAGCGCATCGCAGTATTGGCAGGGAAAGAACGGCACGACTAAGTGCCAGCTCCGTGAAGTTCTAGCACTGCGAAGAGACAGTAGGGAACCTATTTTGGGTAAAGAATGAAGGGAAGGTCGAGTGGAGGAAAGTGACCTGTTTTGGGTATGGAGCAGCATGAATTCAGGTGAAAGCGACCTGTCAATGAGAGTGGCGGAAAGTGGTTAGAACCTAAGCCACCAGGTTGACAGCAACGGGAAGGATAGAGGGACAGAAAGTGACATCCCACGATGCATTGCAACCATTTCAGGAAGGATACGGCTGTCAGAAGAGCGTGCCAGCTGCGAGTGGTCCAGTACAAGGGCCAGAATAGTGTGAAGTAGCTATTGACTGCGACAGGCTGAGTTGGTGGGTAACCGCAACAGTTTTTGGTAACCTTAGGTTTTTTGTCCCATTTGATTGTAAATATGTGACCTAAGGGGGCGATCTATAAAAGGGCACATTTTGTAAGGGAAAGGGTTGAATCTTCATTATTCTTCATTTTGAATATTGTAGAAGAAGAGATCTCTATTGAGAGACGATTGTAAAAGGCTCTACGTGCTACGTGTGTAGAGACCTACTGAAGAGAGAAGAAATTCTGCAGCTTAGTGCGCAGACTGGAACTATTGTAACCTTCCCAAAGATAATATAACAACAATTCCTATGGACGCAGCTCCCATTGTTGGGGTGAACCACGTAAATTCCGTGTTATGTGATTGATTGTATGGTTTTATATCTGTGTATTTGCTTATGTGAATGGTTAAGATCTTGTTTATGCATGCATATGTATTGTTTTTATATGTATTAATCATAAGGATAAAGATGGGAATAATATGTTAAGTATCGGCATGTAGGAATGAATGTTGAATGTACCAGTATTTTGCAGTTAGATGAATGTATAAGTCAATCGGGTAGACACTTAGCACAACACCGGATGTGTGCAGCTACGTCATTTTTTTTACAGTGTATAGGTTTGTAAGGTTCATCCTAAGTTGTTGTTGAATGCATAACTTACACTGGATAAAATTTTGTCAAGTTGCATAAGTGTTAAAGAGGAAGTGCAGTCTCTGTGGTGTTTTCTTGTTGTCGAAGAACCATCCCAAGTCGTGTAGTCCTTGGATGCACTATTGTATAAGTTTTAACCGCGGATAAAGTGAACTTTGCGTAGTCCCCAGTCTGTAGCACGAGTACTGCAGCACGCTGCTCATCAGTCTATTAACCGCTCATCATTGGCTTTTGGAAACCTGATTCGACATCCCCCCCATTACTTCACCTTGAGTGAGACCTCAATTTGTTCGCATGCTATTGCCGAAAGGGTCGGTGAAAAGGGGTTTTGTTGGTTGCTCGAACTGCGTAGAACTTGGGTCTTTCTAGAAAACCTCAAGATTAGTATAAGAATCCAAAAAATGGTTCCGTTGTCACATTTGAACTAGTGATGAGTATAGAACCTTGGAATCTCAAGAAAAAATAAATATGGGACTAGGTAGACAAGAAAGAAAGAGATTTTTCTGGAAAGGAGAATAGGAATCCACATCTCTCCAACGTAGATTGGTTAAATAAATACATGTGGAAGGATATTCACGAAATTTTCTGGGCAAGTTCTGGAAACAAGTTGCACGAGTGGTTATCAAGACTCATATAGAGAAAATACTATTTCCAAGAAGGAGCACCTATCGAGTGGAATCCTGAGCTTATTCAGAGGCTTAAAGAAGTAAATAGTCCACTCTCGAGAGCAGTCGACTTTTGGGTTGACAGTATTTTAGAAGGCTTTGTGACAAAGTTTGTTGTGGACATGCTGATGTCCTACAACGTAGAAGAAGTAGAGTTTTTCAAAGGTTTCAGAGGTACGTATCTAAATAATCTGAGTTTATACATTGAAATGCTTTTATCTAAGAAAGGATTTTTAAGAATACAGTAAAAGTCCCAGAAGTTTTTGAATCTGTAATGGTAGAGAACATCTATAGTGACTCTGACGAAGATACACACAATTTGATAAGTGGAAAGAGATATAAGTATACAACTCAGAATAACCCTAGTGAACATGGACTCCGCGTAGATACTAAGTTAGAAGCTGAGACTAATAGCTAGACCGGACCTCCATCAACCACCTATCAGCCTCCGACTCTGCAAAACCCCCTAGTTGACAATATTGCGCCTCCTATTTCACAGAGTCCGCCAGTTAAGAACCCTCCAGTTGTTAATATTCCTAATCCTCCAAGCTTCAATACCAGTAAAACTGTGGGAGTGAGTACTCAGACCATCTCGACTTAGACCATCCCAACTCAGAACATTCCAACTCAAAATATTCTGATTCAAAACATTCCTCACAGTAACATCCCTAACACCACTCAGACTATTGCGCAGAACATTGTACCACCTAGAAGGAGGATTACTGGTGATATTAAGCTACCGATATTAAAAGGGATGGGTTTAGAGGACCCTGAGAAACACTAGTTTCTATGTGAAGTCATGTGGAGCATCAAGTCAGTTCAGGATGATGCTGTGAAGCAAGCACAACTCATCACTACATTCAGAGATAGAACCTTGAACTGGTTCATGAAGTATTTTCAAGGACATAATAGAAACTTAGTGGATATTAAGGCTGCACTATTAAGAGAATTCAAGAATCCAAAGTATGAATCCCAATGTATAATAGAATTAAAGGACACTAAGCAAAAACCTAATGAAACAGTCTGGTAATTTGACCATAAGTTTAAAACACTGTTAGACCAAGTCAATTTTGACATAGCACTGCAATAGCACCAGGAATGGTTCATAGCTACGCTGTTACCCCATATTAGACTACCGTTGATGCAACAGAAGGTTGCTTTGCAAGAAGAAGCCTTGGAGATTGCAATGAAATTAGAAGCTTCACCTATAAGAGAGACTAGCACTGGAATGGTCCAGATTCAAAATCAACTAGCTACCTTGACACTACAGTTGTAGGAGATTAAGAAGGGAAAGGAAGAAAGAGAATAAGTCTGGTGCACCAGATGTTATGACTAAAAGATTTCCTTGACTATAGAAGGAGCATGGCTAGTGAATCTTTAAAATTATTGAAAGGATGGCAATATTTGTAAGTTGAAAATCATATGAATATAACAAAGATCAGGCTAACATATGAGAATACTGATTAGTGAATGTATAAACATAAACAAGGCGGAAAGATCACGAGAATGAGCTCATATAAGGAGAAGACAAGCTCTGTCTAGATCATTGATAAACGTATAAACCATCCACAAGAAAGCAAGTATTGGAAAGAATCATGGACACAATATAATATTTATTAGTTCAAAATGAAAACAGAACAGGCCAATATCAAATATGTTCACTTCAAAGCCCTCTTTGAAAACCCATAAATCAAATACATGCCTGTAAAATAATAATAAAAAGGAGTATGATCTCCTATTACACTCTCAGCCCTCTCGGCTGGAGCTCTCCTCCTCAAAAGAATATTCTATGACCATAACCTCTCTCCTCTTCAGTTTTGAATTATGTAAAACTTTTATTTCCATTTCCAATTTTCTTCTAGATCAGGTTCTAGGCTTTAAACTTGATTCCATGTATTTTTCCTTTAGGGTTTCACCCTGTCCTATTTTTGAAACTTCTTCTGAACTTGTATTTTTTATAACAATCCTGGGAATATCATCAGTTTTTAAGCTATCTTTTACAGAGCCAACCAATATTCCTCCTGTCATTTTTGTAATAGATACTTTTGAAAGTTCATCATTTGCAACTATTAATTTTTTACCATTAATTCAATATACTCTAGGATCTTTACCGAGAGAATAACATGGACAGTATATCAATGCATATCAATCATACCAAGCATATCAATCATCACAAGATGCAAACATAAGAGACAATAGACACACAAAGTTTCTGTGGGGAAAACCCTAAGGTGAAAAACCCCAAAACTTCCTCAGAGATAGATAGAGCAATAGTACAACCAAAGTACACAGAGATAGACTCCTCCTAGCAGTTGATCCTCCTCCTCACATGTGCGCCACTTTTCGATTGATGGATGAGTGAGAAGTGAAGTGGTCAAATAGAGATAGGGAAATCTCTATTTATACTTGTCCTGACTGCCCAATACACTTATGGGGCCAGCTTGTCTAGCTTAGTACAATAACCCATGGTTAACTTAATTAGGGACGACCCCACACATGGTAGTCTAATAACCCGTCGGCAAGTTACGACACTTCTGACACTTGTTAATACAAATGACGACACTTCCTTATAGAGGAATAACACATCTCTATAGGAGTACAATATACATAGATGAAATACATTCTGAAGTTACATAGACATCAAAACTCCCTCTTAACTAGGAAGGTATTTCTCGAAACAGATATGCTAGCACAAGTCTTCTTCTCTGGATCATCATCAGTGAATCATCGTTCTCGAATCATCATCATCATCACTGCTACTTCTATCTCAATCAATCTCTGAATCTACTCATCATAGGAAGTTCTACAGAGCCAGTCCTTTTTCATACTGGATGTAGGCCCACAACCTGCAGGTCTTCATCATCACTGGCCATACTGTGGAATCCTCAAGACTTATTATGTGTGTCACAAAACCTTAAAAGAGTCTCTTGACTAGCAAGAAACCTAAACAACATCTGATGCCTTTTTCATCCTGTCCAAATCTCCAGGAATTATTACATGTGACTGTCACAAAACCTTAAAAGATTCTCTTGACTAGCAAGAACCCTAAAGAGCATCTGAGGCCTTTTTCATCCTGTCCAGATCTCCAGGACTTATTACATGTGACCCCCACCACAAAACCTTAAAAGAGTGTCTTGCCAAGCAAGAACCCTAAAGAGCATCTGAGGCCTTTTTCATCCTATCCATATCTCCAGGACTTATTACATGTGGTCACCACAAAACCTTAAAAGAGTGTCTTGCTAAGCAAGAACCCTAAAGAGAATCTAAGGCCTTTTTCATCCTGTCCAGATCTCCAGGACTTATTATATGTGGTCATGGCAATCCCTTGAAAGAGCATCTGAGGCCTTTTTCATCCTGTCCAGATCTCCCAAGTCTACTTACATGCTCATATGCACAACTTGTTCCACAGCCACAGAGTATCAACCTGATACTCACCATACATCATCCTGATGTACACATGATCATCCTGATCATCACCACTGCATCATCCTGATGCATGATATCTGGAGCAACATCCTAAAGCTCATCATCCATGATCATCCTGATTATACAATGCATCTACCTCATGCATACCAAGTATCTACCTGATACATATCATCATACATGATCCACCTGATCATACAATGTAACCACCTAATACATACATAGATACATGATCCACGTGATCACACAATGTATCTACCTGATACTATCAACATACATGATCTACCTGATCATACAATGTATCCACTTGATACATATACAGATACATGGTCCAAGCATCCAACATGATGCATATACAAAATACATACAAATGATCCAACTGATCATATCCAGCATCCAACATTATGCATACATACATAAATGATCCAACTGATCATATCCAACATCCAACATGATGCATACATACATAAATGATCCAACTGATCATATCCAACATCCAACATGATGCATACATACATAAATGATCCAACTGATCATACAGAGCAGAAACTAGAACATCATCCTGATGCTCATCATCCAACGCTTACATCCATAGCCATGTGAAGGATCCTCTTCCACCATGCTTGGAATGGCTTCAGCAAAATGTCTCCATCACTTTTTTCTCGAAGTGTCATGAATCCGAAGAACACCAAGCCTCTCTCTGAAGTACTCAAACTTCACTCTGGCTAGTGGCTTCGTCAGCACATTTGCAATCTACTCATCCATCGTAACATACAGGAGCTTGACTACTCCTCTCTGCACCATATTCTTGATATACTGGTATTTGATGTCTATGTGTTTCGACCTATTGTGGAACACCAGGTTCTCAGACAGCTTCACACAACTCTGGTTGTCACAAAAGATACCAGTAGCCTCAAGCGGTAGATCAAATAACTCAGACAGTAGCTTCCGAAGCCATACTGCCTCATAACTAGCCGAACAAGCTGCAACATACTATGCTTTAGCTGTACTCGGTGCTACGCATGACTGTTTCCTGCTAAACTAAGAGATCACACCTGATCCCATACTGAAGCAGTAGCCAAAAGTATTCTTCCTATCTACAACACTTCCTGCCCAATCTGAATTAACATAACCCTATAGGTTAAACTTTTGATTCACATCATACTTGAGCCGATAATCAACTATACCCTTCAGGTACGTCAGAATATGCTTTACAGTAACCAGGTGAACACTCCTCAGATCCTTCAGGAACTGGCTCAATGTGTTCACCACAAAGCAAATATCTGGTCTTGTGTTTGTCAGGTACATCAAGTACCCAATCAATTGACAATACATCGTGACATCAACCGGATCATATGAAGCATCACACAGAAGCTTCAGGTTCAATGCCATAGGTATGGCCATGGCCTTGCAGTCCATCATCCCGAACCTCTTCAAGATCTCTACTGCATACTTCCCTTGTCTAAGGAAGATACCATCTGCACTCTGCCACACCTCCATGCCTAGAAAATAGTGCATCATCCCCAAGTCCTTCATCTCAAACTTGGCAGCAAGCTTCCTCTTGGTATCAACAATCAAACTATCATTACCTGTAACAAATAGGTCATCCACATATAAGAGTAGTATCATAAGATTTCCTTCCTCAACCTTGTAGTAAAGGTTGGAATCCGCTTTATTCTTGGTAAAGCCCAAACTGGATAGAAAGTTGTCCATCCTACCATACCAAGTCCTAGGAGCCTGCTTCAAGCCATACAAGGCTTTCTTCAATCTGCACACATATGACTTCCTGTCATGTGTCTCAAAACCGAGTGGTTGATCCACATACACTTCCTCTTCAACTACACCATTCAAGAAAGCAGTCTTGACATCCATCTAGTGTATCTTCCATTTCATCACTGCAGTCAGAACAAGTACTGTTCTGATGGAAGTGTACTTGGCTACAGGAGCAAAAGTTTCTTCATAATCTATTCCCTCTTTCTGAGAGAAGCCACGAGCTACGAATCTTGCCTTGTATTTCTATATGCTTCCATCTACAGCATGCTTGATCTTGTAGATCCATTTGGAAGTCACAACAGACTTCCCTTTAGGTCTTGGGACAACATCCCAAACATCATTCCTCATTATTGATTTATATTCTTCAACCATGGCATCCTTCCATTCTTTCTTTTCCGTTATTTCTTCATAATTGGAATGTTCTTTGTTCATGATATCACAGAGTAAAACAACATAGCTGGTATGAGATCTAGTTCTCTTCTTTGCTCTGTGTTCTTCTTCTGGAATGCCATATCTTTCTGCATCTTGAATGAGCTCTCTAGCCCATGTCGGTGTCCTCTTGTGAGAGTTATTCTCATGGGGTGGATCTACAGGTTCTTGCGGATCTTCAATTTCACGATCTACATCTGGAATTGCTTTAGTCATAGTACTGTCTTGAAATCTAGTTTCCTTAGGTTCTTCATAATCTTCAACAGGTGTCTTCCTTGATTTGATGAATGCTGATTTTTCATCAAATGTCACATCCCTGCTGACATCAATATTCTTGAGCCCTGGAAAGTATATTCTGTAAGCCTCCGAGCTTTCACTGTAACCCACAAAGATACCCTTCTTTTCTGAAGGATCTAGCTTGGTCCTCTTTTCCTTTGGGACATGAGTGTATACTAGACAACCAAATATTCTGAGATGGTTGAATTCAGGTTTCTTACTAGAAAAGACGTCTTCTGGTGTCTTGTTGTCCAATATCTTGTGGGGTGTTCTGTTCTCCATATATACAGCTGTCCTAGCTGCTTCTTCCCATAGATGCATAGGTAGATCCTAATCATGCAGCATTTCCCTTGCTGCTTCCATGATTGTTCGATTCTTTCTTTCTCCAACTCCATTTTGTTGTGGATTGTAAGGAGCAGTCAACTCCCTCTTAAGCCCTAAATCACTGCATAACTTCTTCAAGTCACCTGAAGTGAATTCTCCACCATTGTCGGATCTGAATGTTTTGATCTTCTTATCAGTTTAGTTCTCCATCAAGGTTTTGAATTCCTTGAACTTATCAAACACTTCATTTTTGTTCTTCAAGAAGTAAACCCATGTCTTCCTGGAGAAGTCATCAATGAAAAAGACATAGTAAACATAGTAAAAAGACATTGGACCACATACATCAGAGTGGATAATTTCCAAGATACCTTTTGCCTTGCTTTCACTGCTTGGAAATACCTTCTTTATGTTCTTTCCTTTTGCACATCCTTTGCAAACACCTTCATGCTTGGTCTTGATTTCAGAAATCCCTTCTATAGCTTTACTTGCAATTGGTAATGCTCTCTAGTGGATGTGTGCAAGTCTTCTATGCCAAAGTTCACTTGGCTCCATGGAATCATGCACCATGGCATGTTCAGGTTGTCCCTTCAATTTATACAATCCTCCCTCTTGCTCTCCAATCACCACTGCATCATCTATGGTCTTTCCCTTTGGCTACATTAAAACTTGGTGATCCACAAATGCAACCCTCATACCTTTTGCATCCAATGCAGATATGGAGAGTAGGTTTTTCTTGAGCCCAAGTACATAAAGAACTTCTTTCATCTTCAATGATTTTCCAGAATCTAGGTTGTAGGAGGCTTCACCACTTCCTTTGATAGGGTATTGATAGTCATCCCCGGGGGTCACTTTATGGGGTGATTCATGTTCAAATAGATTTACAAAAGATTCTTTAAACCCAGTCATGTGTTTGGAAGCCCCACTATCAATAAGCCAATCATTACATCCATGAGAAATAGTACCCGTGAGAGAAGAGATTAGAACATACTCTTCTTCACTTGATGAGTCATCATCATCACTTTCTACTCTAGCCTTCTTCTTTGGAGGTTCATCACCCTCAGTAGCATGAGCATGATATCTCTTCTTGTTGTTCTTCTTTTTCTTGTTTAAGTTGTTGTTTTTCTTCTTGGGACAATCTGCACCAAAATGTCCCTTCTCATTGCATGTGAAGCACCTGAAATCTTTCTTCTCTTTATGTTGATAGTGGTGTGAAGATTTCTTGGTATAAGATGGCTCTCTCTTAGGCTTGCTCCTTTTAGTGTGAGCTGCAAGAGCTTTGGTCTTCACTTCCCATCTTTTCTTCTTGTGCTACAAGCCTTGCTTCTTCTTGAGAGCATTCCTCCCACCGTCTACTGAAAGAGATCAATTTCTTTCTTGCACAGATTCCTTGAATAAAAGAATCCCATGACCTAGGTAGGCCATTTAGAGTAGTCATAACCACTTCACCATTATCTACTAGTTCATCGACAGCTTCAAGTTGTTCCTTGATCTGAGAGACCTTGGAGAAATAAGATTGAATGGTCTCTCCATTCAACAGCTTGACCCCTTTCAATTGATTCCATAGAGTCATCTTCTAATTTACGTTCTTCCCTTCAAATAGCTTGGTCAAAGAGTCAAACATCTCCTTGGGTGTCTTCAAAGATGACACATGTGGTATGAGATGGGCTTTGATAGAATCAGTAATGATTCTCTTTGCATTGACCAAGTTCTTCTTGTGCAATATCTTATCCTCTTCATCCTCTAGGATAGGGATCTCTTCTTTTATATATGAGTCTAACTCATTCTCATCTAGGATTAACCCAACCTTATACTTCCAGGCTCGGAATTTATCATCCCCTTCAAGCTCGTCCTCAAGCTTGGTGTGGTGATACATCTTTAAAAAGTACTTCAAATGGAAATAGAAACGATTTGGGTATTACCACTTGATTTGCTGAAAACTGGATCTGGTCCTAGATTAGGGTTTGTCAGAGAAACCCTAAAAAATTTAAACTGTGAGTTTCAACTTTTTGAAGGGATAGAAAGATGCACCTTGATGAGCTGATCAGCTTGGTATACTCAGAATTTGATTTCTACAAAGTTTCACCCTTCAGAAGTGCCTTTTAGTCTTCTCGGATTCACTAAGGAGGACCCTGAATTAGGGTTTGAGTTTCCCAGAGATTTACCCAGCCAAAATTCTCCATCCAAAGCTCTAAACATCGATTTTTCCAAGGAGCTTCCAGCTATGTCTTCAGATTTCAGAAATTCCTATTTTTGTGGAAACCCTAAATTTTAGGGCCAAATCGGAAAGTGCTAAAAACTGAATTCTGATTGGACAGAAAGATTCACCTTGCTGAGGAGAGTCAATCTATCATATTGCATTTCCAAAATATATGGAGAGAAACCCAATAAACAAGAAACCCTAGTTTTCGCCATTGCACAATGTCTTCTTTTCAGGTTAGCTCTGATACCATGTTAATTTTTTAGCATTAATTCAATATACTCTAGGATCTTTACTGAGAGAATAACATGGACAGTATATCAATGCATATCAATCATAGCAAGGATATCAATCATCACAAGATGCAAACATAAGAGACAATAGACACACAATGTTTTCGTGGGGAAAACCCTAAGGTGAAAAACCCCACAACTTCCTCAGAGATAGATAGAGCAATAGTACAACCAAAGTACACAGAGATAGACTCCTCCTAGCAACTGATCCTCCTCCTCACATGTGCACCACTTTCTGAGTGATGGATGAGTGAGAAGTGACGTGGTCAAAATAGAGATCGGGAGATCTCTATTTATACTTGTCGTGAATGCCCAATAAACTTATGGGGTCGACTTGTCTATCTTAGTACAATAACTCATGGTTAACTTAATCAGGGTCGACCCCACACATGGTAGTTTAATAACCCATTGGCAAGTTACGACACTTTCGACACTTGTCAATACAAATGACGACACTTCCTTATAGAGGAATAACACATCTCTATAGGAGTACAATATACATAGATGAAATACATTCTGAAGTTACATATACATGAACAGCAACATTAAACTCGTCTATGAGTTCTTTGGCCTATTCATCTGCTGGTTCCATTGCTGCTTTCGTCTGCTCACCTGAACTCTTGGACTTGTTTCCTTTTCCCTTAACTTTACAATGCTCATGTTTTTATGCAGTCAAGGAACATATTTTAGTGATAACATCTTTGAAAACCCAGAAATCAAATACATGCCTGTAAAATAATAAAAATATCAGTCCGATCTCCTATTACACTCTCATCCCTCTCAGCTAGAACTCTCCTCCTCTCCTTTACATTAACAAACATGAAATTTATACCCATCCAATCAATTGTCCACTACGAGCTTTTTAGGAACCCAAGCTTATCATGAAATATGGATTCAGTTGCTGGAAAATTGGAACTGCTCCTCAATGGAATCCTTTAACTGCTTTCAGCGTACAAACTTGCCTTAAAAATATGGAACTAACATTTTGCCTGTCGATTTTTATCTTCAAATTTGGGATATATATTTTATTGTTTCCATAAAATCTGAGAATACATTTTTAAGCTGAGAATATGCTCTGCCACTTGTGGTTGATTTTTTTCATGCTTTAAAATACTGGAAATGACCCTTTGACTTATACATGTCACAATTCCTTGAAACATCAACAAACTATGCGAACGAGAAACTCTATCTTCTCTGTTATTTTTCATCCATCAACACTGTCTTCGATTGTTGAATAAGTTCACAGAATTAAATATGAGAATAAGCGATTCCATCTTGCTTCTTTGACACTTGGTTTTGGATTTATGTAGTTGCACTTTTCATTTGAGCTCAGAAGATTTCCCATCCACACTCGACACCTATGCACAATTTCTAGGCAATAATGCTCTACCTCGAACATTTCTTCTTGCCATTTAGTTCTTAGTGTTGACATCTAATGCTTATGCGCATTCATATATGGCAATGATTTTGACATATGGGAATTTCATATCTATGCAAAGGTTGTTAACACCTCACCTTTCTCAAAAGCCTCAAACACTACTTATACTCAATTTTGTAACCAGACAGAAGCACAAAATGAAGTAGAAGTCATTGATCTCACACATGCGTTTGAGTATAGTCCCCAAGATAAGAATTTAGAGGTACATTTGAAAACATGGGTTTACACTTAGGTTCTTGGTGCACTCCATAAGTTGGACTTGGGATAAATCATTGGCATTAAATTTAAATTAACACAATAGAAATTTATTCGACATACAAATCCTTTCAAAATTTACTTGACACAACGTGCATTATCAATGAGTTCGTGGGCTCTCTTTCGCAGGCTTTGGCACTTGGTGACTCAGGCGCTTTTTAAAACTTCTTCACTGTGTGATTGGATTCTTCTTTTACATACATGCTACCAGAATATAAAAAATTTAATTGGAGCAGGCCTGCTGACAACACCATATCTAAGGGAGAAGGACACCCAAAGGAACATTGTCCTTTGTTTCAAGTTACCTAGATAGTGGAGCACCAAATCCAATGAATCAAAACCAAGGGCCATGGTGTGAGATCTGCAGAGATAGAGGACACTGGCTAGAAGATTGTTACTTAATCTAGAAATATGTACGAACACCTAAGAATTTATATTGCACATTTTGTAAATCCGTTGCACATGATGATTCCAATTGCCGAGCATATGAGCTCATGCTGGAAAGAAAGCATGATGTACAATATATGCATAGTGGAGTATACAGAGTTCAAGAATAAACACTGCAGAACCAGGATAACGCATAGTATGATTAAGGCGCATACAGAGGCCGTGGAGGATTCCACGGAAGAGGAAGAAATACTGGCCCGGGACAAGGAAGAGTAAGAGGCCAAATGATCTGTTATAACTGTGGCCAACCAAGTCACTTGTCTAGATATTGTACCAATGCATGTACTACCTGTATTTATTGTAAATCTTTTGACCATGTCATTGAGGCATGTCCGGTGCTAGCAGCATAAATGCAAAAGAGAATGCAAGAGGCACCTAACCTAAATATTCAAATGATCACAGCAGAAAAAAGGACTAGGGATCCAAATGTTCATGCTATGATGCAAATTAGTCTTGCCGTTGGAGGAGATAAAGAACCAGAAGCTTCAAATTCCGAGAATTTCCAAGCTAAGCAGACTCCTGCTAAGGGGGTCTGGATCAGAAAAGATGCTGGAAAAACACCTATTTCAATATGGAGAAAAACAAAGAATCCTTTGAAAAAGCATGTGACATCTTCAAAGAGCTAGCACCTATGTCGCCAAGAATCCCTTTGCAAAGTGAAACTGCGGATACAAAGGATAGGCCAGTAGCGTATGATCAAACAAGTATTGTAGCAGAAATAGGGATTTTTGTTGCGCAATTCCTACAGAGATGCATGAAGATGCTGAAAAGTGAAGATGCTTTAGTGCAATTGCAAAACTTACTATACCAGTACGAACCGTGCAATTCCAAGAATACTACCTAGAGCGCAGTTCATCAGATAAAGAGCCATAAGAGAATAGGCTGAGAAATGAGGCTTAGTGAATAGATTGGATATTATGAGATGGATGAGATAATCCTTTATTTAGGATCTGAAGTGAATGTATTGACTAAGCAGACATGGGTAGAGATGGGGAAACCAAAGTTTTCATGGTCACCCATATAGTTAAGATTGGCCAACCAGAAGAAACTCATACCTTTTGGGAGGTTAGCCAATATTACTGTTGACATTGATGGAGTGCAAAGTCATGTAGACTTCGAGGTTATTGAAATTGTGGATGATAGTCAACCTTATCCAGCACTATTTGGTATATACTGGGCGATGGATAACCTCGCGATCATCAACCTGAAAACCACGAAGATGATATTTGAAGGACAAGATATTAGGGTTATCGCACCCTTGGACCCTTCGCAAGGAGAAAGACACAGTGACCCGATTCAGGAAGAATCTAGAGAATAAGATCTTGGTCACATATAAAAGATGACTGCAAATCAGGATGACTACATCAATCCTACGGCGGATGGAACACTTAGTTGGCAATGTGACAGTTCTTGCGTATCAGATTCTGACGCATGACTGGAAAATTGGCAAAGTAGAATGCATGAAGTATCTGCAAGAAGATGCACGTAGATCACAAAGTCACTGCGCTAGATTGGAACAGAGGTAAGTCCAATCCCCACTTATGGTGGTTCAACTAACATATATTCATTTATTCAATAATATACTGTATCAGTTGCAGCTGAACATCGCATACCAGCATTAGACATAGCACTATGCGCTACACCTTCAAGATGGTGGGCCACGCATAAGAAGACTTTGACCACATGGGAACAGTGCAAACATATGATGCAAATCAGATTGATAGAGAAATTCGCACTGACAATGGAAAAGTATAATGGACGAACAAATGTGAGGGATCACATAGAGGTCTATTCACAAGCATGGATAAAGAGGCCACAAATAGAATGGGTTCATCTGTTTGTGGAGATGTTAACACCCAAAAAGTGCTCATTATCCCATTTCCCTATTCACATGACCCATTTGTCCACTTTTTCTACCATTTTAGCCTCTAAAACCTTCAAAAGGTCACCAGAAAGACCAAAATCCATCTTTTTCTCCTCAAAATATTTATTTTTCCTCAAAAAATACAAAAATCCTTCAAAAAGGGTCCAAAATTCCCCAAAATCAATTAAAAGGGAATAATATTCAAAAAATATTCAAAAAAGGAAAAAAGAGGGAAAAAGAGGAAAAAGAAACGTAAACCATTTTTAGCAATACCATTGGTTTCCTCAAACCATGGTTGTATTCTCCATCACCAAAAAACTATAAAAAGGTGATAGGGGCTCCTCACTATTCATCCACATTCATCCTATCCTTATGCTGCCAAATTCTTTCTTAAGAGCCCTTGCCTCCTTTTTTAGTTTGAAGATCCCCATTAGCATTTTCGAGAAGAAGAGATCATTGGAGCTTTGGAGCACCTCACCATTCTAGCTGCTCAAGCTCAACCATCCTCATCGTTTAAGGTAATAGAAAATATTCAAGTTTTTATTTTTGTTTCTCATGGATCTATTTTATTTAATGTTTTTAATCTAGAGTTATTTGCTTTCATATGTTAGGTCAAGATATACTGTGTACATCTATTTACTTTTACTGTTTTAATCGAGACTGCTACTACAAGTTAATAGGTGCACATTCGCACATGCTTGGGTGAAAACCCAAGCAATAGTTTTTTGGCAACCTCACTTCGTTTTGAATCTTTGAATATTTGATTTAGATCTATATTTCTTCATTATTTGCTTGTTAATTAGCTTTAATAGTGTAGATCTGGTTTGCTACTAAACCCATAGCTTACTTCCCTAGCCATTGGCCTTCTCTACAGCTTGAACAACCCAAAATTTCAATTTTTGGGTTCGTTTTCAGTGACTTTTTTCCATCCATAAATCACAGTTTTTAGCACCCACAACCATGGTTCACATTGCGGGTTTTCCGCCTGTCAGCCGCAATTCACATCGCAGGTTTTCCGCCTATCAACCGTGATTCACATCACAGGTTTTCTGCCTGTCAGTCACGATTCACATCGTGGGTTTTTTGCCTATTAGTCGCGATTCACATCAAAGGTTTCAGCCTTATAACCACGATTCAGATATTTTTTGAAAGGTTGTCAAAAGCATTTACATTTAAACTGATTTCATATTTACATTTAAATTGTTTTCATATTTTGCAAAGTTCAAATCAGAATTTTAATTTGCTTGATATTTCGCCCAAGCGAGGCACTTCATTTTTTGGTACATAACCACACATGCACATACACTGTCACTAATAAATCAAAGTGAGCCTTAAAATCCTCCTAACTCAACCAACATTCTAACCCCACTTGGGGAACATCAAAAGAATATTGTAGATAGGTAGGACTGAGGGGATAAGTATCCAAATAACACCCCTCACTCACTTTCATTTTGAAACATAGTGGTTGAAATTTAGGGTACCAAAATACCTTAGTATTTATTGTCATGGTTTCAAACCAATTTGTCGGAAAGGCCTCTCCCTTAGGAGGGTTGAAGTAGAAATACTGGTTTCGGAGGCCTGAGTGGACTACCGCAATCCATTCAGTTACCGAAGGATATCTACTCATTTTTCTTAGTGTACTACCCGTATGGGGGTACAACGGTGATAGAACAAGAGCTGTAGATTCACCTTTCTGGACATTTCATGAACAAGGTATCTTAGTGTCCTATCTTCTAGGATTCTCTACTCAGTGTCCCTCCCGATAGGGGGTTATCTAGCTTTTGGTTCTACAATTCATATTGTCTGACTTGGATTTCATCACCTTGTAGAGGATACGTCTTTTTGGATCATAATACCTTTTTTAGTTAGGTGCTTGGATGCTCTCCTACCTCCCCTTGGTTTAGTGAGTCCACCATTTTCTTTCTTAGGAGCCATTTGCTTGTTGGTATTTTGACCATATTTTTTTATTACTCCACTTACTATAGCACAACTATTATAGCAAGTGTTTTGAGTTTGTTTGCTGGCCTCAATGCCATTGTTTTTGCGCTCCCCTCCTGCACACAGTGTTTCATTAAGATTTTTTTGAGCTTTCCACTCACCACCACCCAATGATTTTACTAGTCGACTATCACCATTGAGTCCCCAAGATGTTCTCGGTGCTTCCAAGGTGTACCCCCGCAGTATGACTCACTTGACACCACTCGTCATAGATGAAGGGCATTGTCACTTGACTCCACATGTCATCGACATAGAGCCCCATCATCTGATTCTAATGCACCTCATTTCACATCCGACTTTGAGGCAGAATTCGAAAATACCACAAACACCGCACCCACTAGCCCCATGGTTGGTACGCCTTTTGACTCCTTTTCACAAGGACTATTGGTGGAACATCAACCACCCCCTCCACCACAATGGACACAACGGTAGCCACAACTATTTTAGGTATGCCCACTATGGGACCCACATACTTTGGGTATGCCCTCCATAGGACATACCCTAGGCATGCCCTCAACAGGAACTACAACTACTATCCCTGCTACTATACCAAACCCAATAGTTACCATACCTAATCCCAATCCATCTGTGACCCACGTTACACTTGGGGGCGCAGGCCCTTCTCACACACCTTTGGGTGGATGGCACATCCCTTTTACAGCTAATATTCCCTTTGGGGGCAGTGGCCCGATCCATAATGCTACCACTAGCACTTATGCCCCAGCGACCATGTCACACCCCTCGGCTAGTCTGCCATTTATGGATAGTCTTAACCTACCAAATCTAGAAATACTAACAAATGATTCTATTAGACATGATCCTACTTGGCACCAAATTCCAACGAAACTCCCATCCGACATCCCCGAGTTTGAAGGCAAGGCTGGTGACGACCCACAAAACCACATCGTGTATTTTCATCTATGGTGTTCCTCAAACTCCATAATATATGACTCCATTCGTCTATGTTTGTTACAAAGAAATTTCACAGACTCGAAAGCCAAATGGTATATCAAGCAACCCCATGGGACACACCCTATGTTTACATCCCTTGCCTTGACTTTCCTAGAGTTCTTTCACCTACCTGTCCGCTATGATGTGGGAGTGGAAATCTTACTGTCTTGTAGACAGAATATGACCACCCATATCCCTGATCATATCCATGAGTGGTGTAAGCACCGTAGTCTATGGAAGATCAAGCTTGACGACCGTATTTTCCTGGACTTGTTCCTGAAATCTCTCTTTCCACTCATAGCCAAGGATGTGGCTTCTGAACGACCCTAGTTGGATGAAGAAGCCATTCTAAAAGCCCAACAGTTTGACTTGATCTACACCCAGTCAGAATATTTATACACCATCTTACATAATTCCCCGCGCGGCAATCCATCCCGGAACGACGCGCCGGGGGCATCCCATGCCACTGACGACATCATTGGTCAGGTTTTGTCACACAACAAACCCTTCACCATGATGACTACCAACAATGCCACAGAACTTTCTAGGGCTACATCTCATTCTGGAGCTACAACTTTGTATGCACCAATGACACATACCCACCATAGTCATGGACCCTCATGTCCACCATAGTGTTATGGGCAAGCACCCTCAGCTTATACACCACCTACATATTATAACCAACATGCCAATCATATCTCGGTTCATTCATTATCCCAATTGTCTTATTACCCTCAACAAGCACTTGGATCACCTCCAAACCCTCCCACTTATTATCCACCGCAGTGTCTCCAACACCCGCGCAACCCCAAAATCCTCCTAATGCCCAAGGTCAAGTGTATGCACAGCAGGACCAGTCCCAAAACCAGAACAACCAATGCAATCAAGGAGATCAACATAACCGCGATAGAGGACACAACCGTGGGAATAATCAACCTCAAAACCAAGGTGGTCAACCACCTAATCCCCCAAACAATAATAACACTACTCTTTCCAACCAAAACCCCGATCATCCATTGAAACAGGGAAAAAATCTGAACTTAAGAACAAACTATCCATGTTTATTTTGTTCGGTATATGGACACTACACACATAATTGCCCCCATTTGGATAAATCAGATCAACTTTGGACCGATGATGCCCAATGCCAAGGGCACGCTGCATAGCCAACACGATCTCCTCAACCGCAACCCATGATATTGAAAAATCCTTTACCAACACAAGGATTTTTGAACAATCACCCGATGAATCCCCCTCAAGGAAACATGACATCTCAGTAGAAAATTACTTATGCTGCAACTACTTCCCAACTCATGGAAACATGTAATCACCATCTATTAATGATGTCATAAAATGATATCCACCTTCAAACCTGAAGAAATCAATACGGCCCCACTCTGGAAGCCATGCCTATTGATAACACCAGCAACGCTATTCCCACATATCAATCTTTACGTCTACCCACTATACCGTTGAACAGGGGACCTAAAGCCCCTCGCTTGCCCTTACGACAGATCAACAATAACATTAATGCTCGTGACACCTGAAATTATAACATTGTAGAAGACTTAGCCCAGTCCCCCGCTGTTATGTCTGCTCTGGAAGTCCTAAAAACTGTCCTGCACAAGAAGAAATTATTGTTATCCGTCATTGGTGCAATAGAACCTAACGATTCACGATTAATCTCATTAGACTTAGACCAAGCCGAACCACATTTTCCTTCGACATTAGCTTTTCAGGTTTTTGTATCCATTCAAAACCTTGTCATTCATCGATGCATCATCGATGAAGGTGCCTCCACCTACGTAATGTCGACTTTTGTTTGGAAGAAATTCGGATCCCCCACACTGCAGCCACCCACTACCACATTACGAGCTTACGATGGTTGTTTAGCTCAACCACACGGCCTTTTATTTAATGTACCCATGTAATTACGTGGAAAAATAGTTCTCATAGACATAGAGGTCATCAATGCATAGCTTGATTACAACCTCCTATTAGGACGAAGTTACATGTATAAAATGAAAGCTGTCGCTTCTTCCATCTTCCGCCTCATGATGTTTCCCCATGAAGGACATGTAGTCAAAATTGATAATATTACATACTATGATCCTAATGCCCCTGCCGCACCTGAAAGAATTCTACCTATGATTGAACAACCTGTTCAAAGTGCACCCACATCATTCGTCTCCTCAGTCGGACCTGAGATATGCTTAGATACTCCCATGACTTCCACGTTCCAGTCTATCCCACCCCCTTTACGGATAACTGAAATATCTGATTTGTGAACCCTTTTGCACAACACACAACCACCTACTCCACAGTCACCATTACTACCACAACCACCCGCAGTCCCTAGTCATATCAGAGAAACACCGATTCACACTATCCCATTTTTATTTCCTCCCTTAGTAGTCATCAACATGCCAGTAATGGCCACACTCAATCTTTCAGGGTTAACATTAGGACTACCTATGTGGTACCTACCTACCCCAGCACCTCCCCCAGCAACAAATGTCATTTTACAACCAGTGGAACCCATCAATACTTCTAACTGTCCACCACCTAGTGTAGCAAACATACAAAACCAACCATATCCAACATGAGCCATTGCATCAACATCGAGTAATTCTCCCCCTCAACTCTACTATACTGGCGGCAGAGGCCCACAAACCTACACCACTAGACCTACAACCCACACTGCCCCATCAACTCCAAAGATGGCGAAGAATCCCCCAACAATTCGTGCTCCCCCCAAGTGCTCTTTGTGCGACGATATTGTAGCTAGGGTTTTACCCCTAGCTTGTGCCAATGAGCACCTACTAAGGAGAATGGACTCCTTAGTAGCAGTTCAATAATGATTAAAAGATTAAGCTAAAACAACAATTAACAAACTACTTTAAGCATTGCATGAGACATAAATAAAAGATGTAAAAAATGGTTTTATATTAATGTTACCTTGAGTGTCAAGGTTGATGAAGCCCTTTGCAGTGTCCAAGAGGATGCTCCAAGCTTCAGAATGCTCCTTTCTCCTTCTCCAATGTTGGGGATGGGCCAAAGGTGGCTCTCAAGGTGAAAATAGTTCAAAGGTGAACTAGGGTTTCGAGAGAGATTTTGGCAGAGTAAGGGTGCTTGTGATTGTGGATATGGAATAAGGGATCTCCATCACCTATTTATAGTTTTTTGGTGGTGGAGTGCTGACCCATGGTTTTAGGAAACACATAGTTTTGGGCAGCTGTATAGGGTTTTTTTTCTCCTTTTCCTCATTACTTTATATTTTTTATTCCTTCTTAGGGGATTTTTGCTATTTTTGGAGGAAAAGGGGGTTTTTTAGCCCTTTTTTAGCCCTTTTTTAGGCTATTTTGATGGTTTTGTGGCCTTTTGGAGGCATTTTAGGCCTTTTGGAGGCTTTTTAATGGGATTTTTTGGGATTTTAAGGGAAAAATGGTAGGAAAATGGACAAATGAGCCATATAATGTGGTAAATGAGCTAGTGAACACTTTTTGGGTGTTAACAGATTGCCCCCTGATGTGCGAGGTCAGGAGCTAATCGTATGGCCGATGGACATCATAAGTCATGAATGGTTTTCCTTGGGAGTGGAGAGAAGAGAAGAAACAAACTGGAGTCCAGAACAATGATCCTGAACAACTGCAGGAACTAAAAGTACATCACCTCAATAATGGATGAGGAATCATCTGATCATATGGACGAGGCGGGCATTCCCATGCTCGTATCAGGATATAATAACAACAATGGGGTCCAAAAAATGGGGACCTAAAATATACATGACCTCAAATACTGTTTGAGGAATAATCTCAATATATGGACGAGGCGGGCATACCCATGCTCGTATCAAGATACATAAACATAACTGTGAGGCCCGAAAAAGGGGACCTGAAAGATACATAGCCACTGTGTACATCATAAGAGTCCAGAGGAGACACAAATCTGGGACATACTGCTGAGCGGATCATATGTGAACTGCAGAACTGGTGCACTGGAACAATCAACAGTGCTACTGAGTGTGGTACCAAAGGAACTGATGAACTGCTGGATCATAGTGACTGGGGTCAAACTCTCCATGGTACACGGAACTGGAACGGAAACTGGGTACTCAAGGAAGCATGGAACTGGATGGCTTCCGAATACAAACGCCAACGCAGCCCGGACATCCACGGGAACATACAACTGGGCGTTCCAAAGTGACTCACCAATGTGCTAGAGTCGGGGGAAATCCGGGGTCTTCGACAACAAACTGATGGGATATAATCCTACGCGATCCTCAACGATGCGATCAAGGTGCTGAAGTCGAGCATGTGAGGAACAACCACTCGGAGAGGCAATGATGTCTCCTCTCGGAATGATCCGTAGGCACCTACCACAGATGGTGATAAGTCCAAGGCGTAGGGACCTCTGGGCCTATCCTCTGGAATAGAGGAGCTGTCGTCGACAGAGGGAGACCTGCAACTATCAAGGCAATTATGTTTCCTTGACAGGAGCGCGAGGTACAAGACCGAAATGTGATAGTGCTGATGGCAGGACTGATAAACTGGGGGGGGACAACTGGGCAAGTAGAGCGGATGGACTCAAACTTCCTTTGTTCAGAGTATGATAATGGGAATGATCTGGCAGCATATGAAACTGACTAAGGGGAGAGGGATCATAGCTGTATGGGATCGGGGAAGGTTACTGGGCTGAGGGAGACTCAAGCTGGGGTATAATGGCAGGAGACTGCAGAGTACTCTGAACAAAGGCGACCTGATTGGGGGTGCTGCCGAGATGATAGATCAAAGTGCCAAGAGGCACGGGGGAAAACTTCTTCATGGTTAAGGAACTAGAAGAAGTAAGTGGATAAAATGATACTGTCGTGTGGATTTTACGAGCCCAGGACAGTTCATGCTCGTGGTTGCTTTCAATTTTAAGGAGTCTGAAAGCGATAAGAAGACTCTGAAATGATGGAATGGTACTGTCGTGTGGATTTTCCGAGCCCAGGACAGTGTATGCTCGTGGTTGCTTTCAATTTTAGAGAGTCTGAAAGCAAGTAAGAAGACTCCAGGGGGTTGCTTTTTCGTAGATTTAGTCTCCAAGGCCCAAAGAAGCATAAAAGGATGCAATGAAGAACTCTTCTAGCCGGTGTGACTAGAGTATTCCTTTTTCGTAATTAGTCTACCAGGTCCGGAAAAGGGTTAAACTTATACCAGATAGACGCCCTTTCAGGTACTTTAGCGAGCATGAAAGGAAGCAAGATTGCTCGGCGATCTTTTCATTCTTTTAGGAGTCAGAAAAGAGCTTAACGGAAACTCCCTAAGTGCCTTTTTCATAAAGGACTTGTCCGGCCCGAAAAAGGGATAAAATTATACCGAACAAAAGGAATGGCCAGGCAAGGAGGAAGTGTTCAATCAAGGTTTAGTAATGATGACCAAGAACGAGGGTAGTGGGGAACACTGGTGGGCCTCCTTGCGGGGTAGATGAAATGGTGGCAAAATAACGAAACATTTGCAGTATGACAGGAGTGAATGGTTCATGTAAAGATGTGGAACAATCCGATAGCAGCCGATGTGGCATGCAAACCGAGGCAGCAAGGTGTTGGGACACAATGTTGAAATTGTACCAAGTGAGAGCGAGAAATGATCTCAAGCATCATCACGAGCTCGGAAAAATGAATCCGGCGATATAAAGGATGTCAAAAACGGGTAACGGCCGATGTGGCACGCAAACCGAGGTGACAGGGGCGTTTTTGGAAAAATACCCGAAAAATCTGGAGGTGAGAGCGAGAAATGATCTCAAGCATCATCACCAGCTCGAAAAAATGAATCCGATGATATAAAACATGTGAAAAACGGAGAACGGCCGATGTGGCACGCAAACCGAGGCGACTAGTGGTGTCTGGACACAATGTTGATATTGGTCCTAGTGAGAGCGAGAAATGATCTCAAGCATCGTCACGGGCACGGAAATATGAGTCCGGCGGTGCAAATGGTGCGAAAAAATGGAGGGCATAATACTAGGTGTATCATGATGGCCCACAGGGGCAGAAATCAAGTCAAATCTACAAGTGATATGTGACCTCAAAAATGGTTGAGATCACAAGTGTGAAAAAGTGAGCAGGGTTAATGACTTGCCCCCATGCTATGTGCATGGGGTTTGTGATTATGGATCACATATGTGTGGGTTTGAACAATGGGTTCATCGACGTGCTGAGATAGATGTGATGGGGAAGGTTCAAAATGATTGATCATGCCCCCTATCCCAGGGTCGAGGTAATCTACTATGCCCCTTGACTCAGAGGTGTCAAGGTGGTGTTCTATAATGGTGGGGTCAAGCCCGGGCAGTTCGGTATAGGACCAGGCAAAGACATCACGGAATTCTCGGAAAAGGTTTATGTAGTCCTCAATCTCTTGTTTACTGCAGAATGCTCCTAAAGTAATGAGTTCAGGAGCACGACCTGGAGCAGCGATATCAACTTGGATGACAGGTGAGATGTTGGCCATGTTGCCCTCCTCGAAGGCATCAGGAGCAGGAATAGGGTCCTTGAACCAGTCAACCTTAGTGGGCAGGAAGTCTTTGGATTCGACCGCGTATTGGGTAGCGGTGCTAGAGGAAGACGCTTCTGGGATGAAATAGGAATGGTGGTGCATATCATCCCAAGGATAATCCGGGGCAGTAAGGGCCTCAAGAATCTCCTCATCAGTACGGAAAGTTTGTGTCGTCAAGTCAGTTGACGAGGGAGTAGTGTTGGAAGAGATCATATAGATGGTATTAACCTCTCCGGAAGGTGAAGAGTCTGGGGGGTAGATCTCCTCAATGGTAGGTGGTGCCGTCTCATGATCCAGGTTGTTCATCTCATAGAGAGCCGCTCTGTAATCCGGGAGATCGGGACAATGATGTGAATAGTGCCCGTAAATACCGCAGATGGCGCAGGAGTGGTTGGTACGTAGGGACTTATCTTTAGGCTTAGGAGTAGGGTTTAGTTCGACAGTTGGGATGTTAGGATCGTCATCGAGCATTTGCATGTGCTTCTGCAATGCGGGTAACTGTGGGCATTGGTGGGTCGCATGGCCCAACTCGTCACACAGCGAGCATTTGGGATGAGCACGAAACACTGGAGGGTTCTTGACTGTCTTTGGAGGTGGTACGGCAGTGTAAGGTTGAGGACCTCTTCCCCCAGTGGGTTTGGGAGTAGGAGGAGGTGTCGTGGAGGACGAAGGGGTAGAGACACCGGGAGGTGGCTGAGTGGTAGTAGCCATGGGTTGCACCGGCTGGAGGACGACATCAGGTGTTGGCGGGCGAACGGGAGGCGAAAGATACCATACAGTTAATCCCAAGGTTAACCCAGGGAGGATAAGGGTAGCCATGACCGGGGCGCTTACTACTCCCGATGGAGGGACTAGGAAGGGGATCGTATGGATCGGTGTAACACCAATGTGGCTAGGTACCAATGGTGGTTTTGGCAACAAGGGTGGTTGAGTGTTAGGTGGTAGATTGTCGTGGGACAAGGTACATAAGTCAGAGACTTCGGGCGTAGATGACGGCGGAGGAATGGATTGAAAGGTAGAAGTCATCGGCGCGTCTGAGTAGACTCCAGGCCTCGAAGAGGAAACAAATGAAGTGGTGGCAGGAGAAACAGGTTGTTCAACCATGGGGAGAACGTTTTCCGGTGCCGCCGGAGCACTGGGATCATAGTAGGTGAGCTGGTCAATCTTAACCACGCGTCCTTCATGGGGGAACATCATGGTGCGAAAGACAGAAGAGGCAACCGCCCGCATGGCATACATGTAGCTACGGCCAAGTAGAAGGTTGTAATCCAATTGGGCATTGATGACCTCTATGTCAATAAGAACTGTTTTACCACCTAACTGGACTGGAACGTTGGGTAGAAGGCCTTGGGGCTGGGCCGAACGACCGTCGTAGGCACGTAACGCAGTGGTGGACTGCTGGAGAGGAGGGGATCCTAGCTTCTGCCATACAAATGTAGACATAACGCATGTGGAGGCACCCTCATCGATGATGCACCGATGGATAACAAGATTCCTAACGGAGACAGTAACTTGGAAGGCTAAGCTGGAAGGTAGGCGTGGTTCAGACTGGTCTAAATCAAACGCCATCAAATGTGAATCAGTTGGGTCAATCCCCCCGATGGCGGAAAGTAAAGTCTTGCGCTGGGAAGGGCAGTTCTTCAAGACTTCCAACGCAGACATGGCTGCGGGAGATTGGGCTAGGTCGTCTACGATGTTGTAGTTTGACGCAGCACGCGCGTTAGGGTTATTGTTGATTCGATGAAGTGGGAAACGAGGTGCTTTCGCAGCGCCGTCTATGGGAGGCGGAGGTATACGTAACGCCTGATCGGTGGGATGGGCGTTAGCAGGTTTATCCGTGGGAGTGGCTTCAGAGGTGGAGCCATATTGGTTCCGACGGGTCTGGAGGTTGACGTCAGCGGATGACATCATCAGTAAGTGGTGGGTACCTGAATCAAACATGGGTTGATCAGGAGCAGCGTAGGTGATCTGTTGTTGTTGGGCTGCATTGGCTTGATGGGGAGCCAACGGCTGAGTGTTCACTACGCCTTGGGTCGGTAAGGGGTTTTGCAGCACCAAAGGGGGTTGCTGAGGTTGGGGGGGGTTGGGCGGTGCTTGGGGAGCCGCATGCCCTTGGCGATGGGCCTCGTCAACCCAAAGCTGCCGAGCTCGCTCCAAGTGTGGGCAAGCATGGGTGTAATGTCCATAGACTCTGCAAATAGAACAAGGGTGGTTTGTTCGCAGATTGGGGTTTTTGGCCTGCTTGGGCGGGCGATCAGGGTTTTGATTAGCGAGGGCCGCATTGTTATTGTCAGGGGGATTAGCCAGTTGACCAGCTTGGTCTGTAGGTTGGTTGTTTCCCCGATTACGGCCCTTGCCGCGGTTCTGTTGGCCCTGGTTATGTTGGTTATTCTGGTTTTGCTGCGGGTTATGTTGGGCGTAAACTTGCCCTTGGGCAGCAGGTGGATTTTGAGGTTGCGCAGGCGCAGGAGCAGGCTGCGGAGGATGATATGTAGGTTGAGGCTGAGCAGGTGCAGCAACTTGAGGGGGTTGCTGATAGGACTGCAGAGTAGGTTGTGGATGTGCCGCAGGGGCTGCCTGTGGCGGATAATATGCTGGTGGGGCTGGTGAAGGCGCAGGAGCTGAGGCAGCCTGCTGATGGTAGTAAGGCTGAGGGGCGACTGGAGGAGCATAAGCAGGAGTCGCATACCCGAAGCACTGAGGTGGACATGAGGGTCCATGGGCATGGTGATGTGTCATGGGAGCATATGAGTTGGTTGCTCCAGACTGGGAGGTAGCCCTCGACAGGTCGGGGCCAGGGGTAGGTCGTGCTATAGAAAATGGTTGGGGATGCGAAGAAACACGGCCAATGATACCATCTGCAGCGTGGGATGCCCCCGGCGTATCATGCTGGGAGGACTCGCCGCGAGGGGCGTCAGGTATAATGGTATAGAGGTAACCCGATTGGGTGTAAATGAGGTCGAACTGTTGTGCCTTAAGGATGGCCTCTTCTTCAGACTGGGGTCTTTCTGAAGCTACATCCTTAGCGATAACAGGAAGCAGGGACTTGAGGAACCAATCGAGGAAGATACGGTCGTCTAGTTTGATCTTGCATAAGCTACGGCGTCAACGCCACTCATGGATGTGGTCCGTGATATGGGTAGCCGTGTTTTGTCTACAAGATAGAAGGATCTCAACGCCCGCGTCATAGCGGACTGGCAACTGGAAGAACTGCAGGAAGGTCGAGGCCAGGGAAGAAAAGGTGGCATGGGTCCCATGAGGTTGCTCGATATACCACTTGGCTGCAGAGCCAGTGAAGGTGCACTGTAAGAGACGGAGGCGAACAGAGTCATCCACGATGGAGTTAGAGGAACACCATAGGTGGAAAGACATGATATGGTTTTGTGGGTCCTCACCGGCCTTACCCTCGAACTTAGGGATGTCAGAGGGTAGTTTGGTAGGCATATGAGGCCACATAGGGTCGTGTCGAATAGGATCGTTGGTCAATCTGGCCAGGTCAGGTAGGTTGAGGCTAGCCATGAACGGCAAACTGGAAGAAGGCTGTGACACAGTAGTGCTGTGGACCAAGTTGGGGCCAGTGCCCCCAAGTGGAGGGACAAGATGTGAGGTGGTGCCCCTAAGTGGGGGAACTGAGGTAGTGAAGGATGGTCCAGCACCACCATTGGTAGTGTGAGCCACTGATGTAGTGGGGATAGGTATTCCCGCTGTGGGAATAGGTACCGTGAGGGGAACGGTAGATGGTTGCCCCATGGAGGGCATACCCAAAATAGGTGTAGTAACTGGTGTAGTGGTGGATGTGCCACCAATGGTCCCTATGACAAATGGAGTGGAAGTCGTGCCAGCCATGGGGCTAGTAGGGGCAGTATAAATAAGGTTCTCAGACTCTTCGTCAGAATCAGAGGTAAAGTAAGGTGCGTCACTATCTGGTGACGGAGACCTACGTCGCTGACGAGTGCAGTCAAGTGACAAGGATCTAGATCTGTGATGAGTGGTATCAACGGACAATGATCGGAATCTATGACGAGTGGTGTCGAGAGAACCGTGCTGTGGGGGCTCGCCCCTGAGGCGCCGAGAATGTCTCGGGGACTCAATGGTGACGGATGGTGTCTAGTCTCTGTGGGTTGAGGTGAGTATAAAAACAGCTCAAAAATCCTAATGCAACCGAGTGTGCAGAAGGAGAGCTAAAAAGCAAGGCACTCAGGCCAACAACCAACTCAAAACACCCACTGCAACAGCTGTGCTACAATAGGTGGAGTAACAACAAAGATGGTCAGAATACCAACAAGCAGCAGGTTTCCTAGAAAAGAAAAATGGTGGACTCACTAGACCAAAGGGAGGTAAAGGAGCATGCAAACACCTAACTACAAGTATTCTGACTCAACTAAACATATCCTCTGCAAGGTGATGAAATCCAAGTCAGACAATATGAGTAGGAAAGCCAAGTGGCTATGATATCCCCCTACCGGGAGGGACACCGGGTAGTCAATCCTAGAAGAATGGCAACTAAGATACCCCGTTCATGACACGTCCAGAAAGGTGAATCTGCCGTTTAGTTCGTTGACCGCAATACCCCTATACAGGGATATCCCGCGAACCGCGAAAGGTAGCCCTTCGGTTACTGAATGGAGTGCGGTATTCCACTCAGGCCTCCGGAACCAGTCTCCCGACTTCAACCCTCCTAAGGGAGAGGCCCTCTGATAAACTGGTCGTGACCGTGCCAAAAAATACTAGGGGATTTTGGTTCCCTATTTGGACAACAACTATGTCTCAAGTGAAATAACCAAGGGGTGTTATTGGAAGCCTATCCCCCTGATCCTACCTAACTACAATGATTCTTTTGTGTTCCCCAAGTGGGGTTAGAATGTTGGTTTAATTAGGTACTTTTTAAGGCTCACTTGATTTTATGTGACAGAGTGTGTGCTCGTGAGGTAATGATCCCAAAAATAGAAGTGCCACAAGGGAGGGCAACTTCCAATCTATCAATAATGCTGAAATTGATTCTTTTAACTTGCAAAATTTTCTGAAATAAAAATACTGAAATTTTTAAAATGAAATCTGTAAAAGGAACAGAAATTATGTTGCAGAAAGGCTGAAAGGTAGTGAACTGCAGGTAAGCCAGGGGGCTGTTCAAATGCAGAAAATATTGCAGCAAGAGGGGCTGGGCTCAAAACAGGAAAAGAGCAGAAATCAGACCGCGGGTCTGTGGCGGATCAGAACAGGCCGGCCGCGGGTTTGAGGGAAACAGCGGCGGTCAGGTCGCGGCTATCGGGCCAACAGAGGCAGTCGGGACGCAGGAAACAGGGGAAAAGGCACAGTCGGGTCGCGGAAAAAAGGCTAACAAGCGCAGTCGGGACGCCCGAAAGAGGCAGAAAGCCGCAGTCGAGACGCGTGAAAAAGGCCGACAGGCGCAGTCAGATCGCGGCAAACAGGCTGATTAGCCACGGTCGGATCGCAGGTAACAGACTTGAATCCGCTGGTAGAGCGTCGGAAGCAGTCTGAGAGCCACGGTCGGATCGCGGGTAAAGGCCTGAAAGGCACGGTCGGGACGCGACTGTAGAGGGAAAAAGACGCGGTATGCGGCGGCCGAAAGGGACAGCCGAAAGGAAAAAATTTAAAAACGGAAACCAGAAATTCGAAAACTAGGGGAGTCGCCAAAACTGTAGCTAGGGTTTTACCCCTAGCTTGTGCCAATGAGCACCTACTAAGGAGAATGGACTCCTTAGTAGCAGTTCAATAATGATTAAAAGATTAAGCTAAAACAACAATTAACAAACTACTTTAAGCATTGCATGAGACATAAATAAAAGATGTAAAAAATGGTTTTATATTAATGTTACCTTGAGTGTCAAGGTTGATGAAGCCCTTTGCAGTGTCCAAGAGGATGCTCCAAGCTTCAGAATGCTCCTTTCTCCTTCTCCAATGTTGGGGATGGGCCAAAGGTGGCTCTCAAGGTGAAAATAGTTCAAAGGTGAACTAGGGTTTCGAGAGAGATTTTGGCAGAGTAAGGGTGCTTGTGATTGTGGATATGGAATAAGGGATCTCCATCACCTATTTATAGTTTTTTGGTGGTGGAGTGCTGACCCATGGTTTTAGGAAACACATAGTTTTGGGCAGCTGTATAGGGTTTTTTTTCTCCTTTTCCTCATTACTTTATATTTTTTATTCCTTTTTAGGGGATTTTTGCTATTTTTGGAGGAAAAGGGGGTTTTTTTAGCCCTTTTTTAGGCTATTTTGATGGTTTTGTGGCCTTTTGGAGGCATTTTAGGCCTTTTGGAGGCTTTTTAATGGGATTTTTTGGGATTTTAAGGGAAAAATGGTAGGAAAATGGACAAATGAGCCATATAATGTGGTAAATGAGCTAGTGAACACTTTTTGGGTGTTAACAGATATAGGCCATGCTACCGATCAATATCCACAATTACCAGCACTTCAGGAACACATGCAAATGTTGGATGACGATGCTAGCATCCCCATTGTTAAACTTGAACTGCCCCCTCAGCCTCGTGATAAATCCCTGCGTACCAATCACCCTTGTGCAATATGTGGCATTTATGGCCATTTCTCACATCACTGCCCTGATCTCCTAGATTACGGAGCAGCTTTATACGAACTGAATAATGCCGACCTAGAGACATCCCCTCCGCTTATTGAGTAAATTCACCCCCCACCATCTTCCTCCTCATAAGATATTAACACAATTTACATGGTTTCCAATGGAGACCCCATTGTCCGGTCAGCCCCTTCCACTGATCCCTCTGACACACATGTTCAACCTTTTCAAATCGACAAGGAAACCACATGTGCACAACATGCGAGCAGGCCCAAAACCTTTCCTACTCATCATCATAGTCATTCTCGTCGGACATACTGGGGGAATCTACCTCGCAAGGGGAATCCCCCATCATCATATCATCACTTCAGTATGCCACCATGACCCACAGCCTCATGGTACACCCCCCTGCCAACAGTTGCTCAATGCCATGTTGATCCCTCTCTGAGACAACATCTGCACCACATTGAAACCTCTGAGTTAGGGGGCATAATAGATTACCTTGACCCTGGGATAGGGGGCATGATCAATCATTTTGAACCTTCCCAACCACATCTATCTCAGTATTTCAATGATCCCCTTGTTCAAACCAACACATATGTGATCCACAATCACAAACCCCATGCACATAGCATGGGGGAAGGTCATTAACCCTGCTCACTTTTTCACATGCGTGATCTCAACCATTTTTGAGGTCACATGTCACTTGTATATTTGATTTTATTTGATACACCTAGTACTCTTCCCCCGTGGGACATCATTTCTCCCCATCACTGCATCCTTGGCTTGGTGGCCGGCTCACCTTTATTTGTAGCCTTTTTTTAACCTAGTTTTTTCCTTTGAGCATTCCGGAGTCATTATGACCTCCGTTTTTCGCACCATTTGCACCACTGGATTCATATTTCTATGCCCGTGATGATGCTTGGGATCACTTCTCGCTCTCACCCAAAACATTTTTGACATTGTGTCCCTATACCTTGCCACCTCAGTTTGTGTGCCACATCGACAGCTATCAAATTTTACAATATTTATGCATCACAACTTATACATGAGCCCTTCACTCAATCCATACTGCAATTATGGCATTGTTTTGCTATCATTCATCAACCCATAAGGAGGATCCATCAGTGTTCCCCCCTCCTATCACTATGTTTGATCACCATACTCGTCCCATGATTGAACACTTCCTCCTCTCCTCACCATTACTTTTGTTCGGTATAATTTTATCCCTTTTTCGGGCTGATCAATTCCTTCAAGAAAAAGGCTTTTAGGGAGTTTCTGTTAAAAGCAATCTTGCTTCCTTTCATGCTCACTAAAAGCATCTGAAAGGGTGTCTACCTGGTAGAAGTTTACCCCTTTTCCAGACCTTGTAGACTAATTACAAAAAATGAATACTCTAGTCACATTGGCTAGAAGAGTTCTCCATTTGCATCATTTTATGCTTTTTCAGGCCTTGGAGACTAACATACAGAAAAGACCACCGGTGGAGTCTACTTACCGCTTTTAGACTCTCTAAAATTGAAAGCAACCATGAGAAATCACTGTCCCAGGCTCGTATAAATCCACATGATGGTACTTTTCCAGCAATTCAGAGTCTTCTTATCGCTTTCAGACTCCTTAAAATTGAAAGCACTCACGAGCATGAAATGTCATGGGCTCACACAAATCCACAGGATAGTACAAATTTTTTAGCACACTTTTATCCCTTCTTGGAGCTCATTAAAAACATGAAGAAGGCCCCAATGGTGCCTCTCGGCACCACAACAAATCATGTCTACTCACATGGAATCTCCCCCATTATGGTCTCCTTTGTTCAGAGTATTCTGCAATATGTCACCCTGAGAGTCTCCCAATATCATCCATCAACTTATACCCCATAGTCACTCCAGTCTGCAGTATTTACCCCCGATCCCTAACATTAGTTTCATGTGCTGCTAGGTAAACCATATCATCATACTTTGAACAAAGGAAGTTTGAGTCCCCCCACTCTAAAAACCCCAGTTATTCCCCATCCCCATAGTATGTCAGTCCCACTATCAGTAATATCACCTATTGGATGTACACCTCGCGCTCCTATTAAGGAAACATCATTTCCTTGATAGTTGTAGGTATCCTTCTGTCGACGCCAACCAATCTATTCCAGAGGATAGACCCAGAGGCCCCTGTGCCTTGGAATCATCACCATTATTGGGGAGTGCCTACGGATCATTTTGAAAGGAATCCTTACTGCCTCTCCAAATGATTGTTTCTCACATGCTCAACATCAACACCTTGATCACATCATTGATATTTGTACAGGGTATCGGTCCTTTCAATTATTAGTCAAAGATCCCAGATGTCATCTGACTCTGGCACATTTGAGAGTCTACTTAAGGAAACAACCAGTTACATGCTCCTTTAGATATTCGGGCTACGTGTGGCGATAGTATTCAGAAGTACTCCAGTGTTATACTCCCATGAGTATATAGTTCCCTACCACCAGAATGAGAAAGAGAAATAGAACATGCCCTTGAATGTTATAATCTCACTGAACATGAAGAAGAACAAGAAGAAAGCGACGAGGAGGATCCGCGCAACATCGATATACCTGAATCCGAGGGAGCGCACGATGTAGAGGGACCTCCATTAGAAATTCCAGATATGAGTGGCCCTGTAAAGATAAGAAAAGTGAACATTGGCACAAGCGAAGAGCAGAAGTTCACATCCATTGGAGATTACTGGGATGATGAAATGGTCGCGCACATCGTAGACCTTCTACACGAGTATCAATATTTGTTTTCAATGAAGTTTGCATAAATGAAAGGAATTTTGGGCGACTTGGGGCTTATAAAGATACCTCTCAAGCCATCTGCGAAGCCCGTTAAGCAGAGACCCTATAGACTAAATCCTAGATATAAAGAGAGGGTGAAGGAAGAAATTGATAAAATGCTTGATGCAGGGATCATTGAGCTAGTTGAAGAAACTGAGTGGATAAGCCCTATGGTTATCCAGGACAAGAAGACTAAAGGTGAAATAAGAATCTGCGTAAATCTAAGGAATTTTAATGATGCTTCGCTGCATGACCCATTTCCTACTCCATTTATAGATGAAGTATTGGACAATGTTGGAGCAAATGAGGTCTACTCATTCACTGATGGATTTTTTGGTTACCATCAGATCAGGATTGATGAAGTAGACAGGAATAAGACAACGTTTGCTACTAAATTGGGATCATATCAGTATATAGTGATGCCATTTGGAACGTTTGCTACTAAATCGAGATCATATCAGTATATAGTGATGCCATTTGGATTGAAGAATGCACCTACCACATTTTCCAGAGTTATTGTGGCTGCATTCAAGGAATTTATCCATAAGTTCTTAGAAGTCTATTTTTATGATTGGACTATCTTTGGTTTGTTGATAAACCATTATGAGAATCTAGGAATGATGTTAGAAAAATGTAGACAACATCAGATTTCTTTGAATTTGAAGAAATGTATCTTTTGTGTGCCCTATGAAATTCTGCTGGGACACATTGTCTATAAAGAAGGTTTGATAGTTGACCCTACAAAGATCACAGTTATTGTGAATCTGCCAGCACCGAATTCAGTGAAACAACTCCGCACCACGTTAGGATATACAGGGTACTATAGAAAATTTATTAAGGGTTATGCGCAGATAATCGTGCCAATGGAAAAGCTGTTGAAGAAAGATGCGCATTTCATATGGAATGCATAATGTGAGCAAGGCATAGACACGCTAAAGGAGAAAATGGTAACTGTGCCTATTCTAGGCTTCTCAGATTGGGACAAGCAATTTCATGTACACGTTGATGCTTCGTCCATTGCACTTGGAGTGGTGCTAGCACAACTAGGAGAGGGGGGCATTGACCATCCCATTGCATTTTCGAGCCGGAAGCTCTCATCAGCTAAAAAAATCTATACGACCACAGAAAGGGAAGGATTAGCTATGGTGTACGCATTGAAGAAATTTAGAGACTATTTGCTGGGTGCACACTTCTCAATGTTTACTGACCATTCCGCTTTGATGTATTTGGTCAATAAACTAGTGTTAGGGGGGAGAATATGCAAATGGCTATTACTCTTCTAAGAGTATGATTTTGAAATTGTGGTTAATCTAGACAGATTGAACCTCGGACCTGACCATCTATCAAGGATCGATTCAGGTGAAGATCCTACCAACCTCGTGTTGAAATATTATAACTTCAAAGAATATTATATTTGTACTTTATTATTCCGGAGATGTTTCATTCCTCCGTGAAGAACTTATTGTATATCTGGACATGTTTGTTCCTCCGTCGGAATGTTGTAACTTGGGTTATTAGACTTCCCTAGTGGGGGTCGGACCTGTATGTGTTATGTGGGTCAAAGGGTTATTAGACCACCCTAGAGGGGTCGCCCCAGTCAGTTGTAATGGGGTGTTTAACCCAGTGGTTAAGTTGGGGCCGACCTAGTTAATATAAATACTAGTCGGAGTTGTGTATAAATAGAGGAGGTGTGTTCCTCATTTAACACACACTACACTCACTTGTGAATAGTGCATAGGTGAGGGAGAGGTTTGCTATGGAGGAGAAGGAGCTCATGTCTAGTGTTTGCATCTTTGTATTTGTTGGTCATCTATATTAAGGAAGCTTTGCTGGGTTTTCTACCCCATGAAGGTTTCCCAGGATAAATCTATGTCTCTTGTGTTTATTTTGTGTTTGTTGTTCTTTCAGTGATCCTGTTGAGATATTGTAACTTCAAAGAATATTATATTTGTACTTTATTATTCCGGAGATGATTCATTCCTCCGTGAAGATCTTATTGTATATCCGGAGATGTTTATTCCTCCGTCGGAATATGGTAACTTGGGTTATTAGACTTCCCTAGTGGAGGTCGGCCTTGTATGTGTTATGTGGGTCAAAGGGTTATTAGACCACTCTAGAGGGTTCGGCCTAGTCAGTTGTAGTGGGGTAGTTAACCCATTGGTTAAATACGAGCCTACATGATTTGTGTAAACGACAAGTCGAAGTAGTGTATAAATAGAGGTGGTGTATTCCTCATTTTACACACACTCACTCACTTGAGAGTAGTGCACTTGTGGAGGAGAGGTCTGCTATGGTGGAGGAGGAGATCATGTCTTTGGTTTTCATCTTTGTATATTGCTGGTCATCTATATTGAGGAAGCTTTGCTGGGTTTTCTACCCCATGAGGGTTTCCCAGGATAAATCTGTGTCTCTTGTGTTTATGCCGTGCTTGTTGTTTCTTCAGTGATCTTGTATATGCTATTATTGTGAAATGGAATGTAATGTTGATATTTTCTATCTTAGCATATTAAATCTTAACATGGTATCAGAGCTAACCTGAAGGGAGGCAATGTATGGCACTTACAACACTTGCTTCACTTACGACAATTTGAAGGTTTGGGTTTTACATAGCAAAAACCAGTCATCGCGGAACTTTCGTTATAAATCCATTTATGCAAAGGTTCGGGATCTAAAAAGTTTACAGGTCGTAGATAACATCCCCAGGTACCTTGTTTCCAAAGGGAACCCTCAGATTCGTTGTAATTTGTGAGTTATGATCAGTACAAGTTAGGGTTTTTGCCTCTTCAAGATCTCAGTCAAAATTAGGTGACCTAGGAAAAAAGGTCATAACTTGGGCTAGGAAGCTCCAAATGAAATTTCGTAAAAAGTGACAGGTAGTACACAGATTGTACTATCTCAGGAAACTATTTTAGAGGCCGAAGTTGAACTAGTGACACGTGGCACTCCATACAAGTTCGCTCTCTTGATTTATCCCATAAACAGGTCACGTTGCGACACTTGGTATAACTTGGGATAGGAAGCTCCAAATGCAATTTCGTAAAAAGTGACAGGTAGTGCATAGAATGTACTATCTTAGGAAGATTTTTCAGAGGCCCAAGTTCAATCAGTGACACATGGCATGCCGTACAAGTTTGCTCTTCTGTTTTATCCCATAAATAGCTCACATTGTGACAATTGGCATAACTCTCTCTCAGAAAATCCAATTGAGGTCAGACCTGTCGGGATGGAAATATGATAGGTCAGGCTACCACAGAAAAAATTTTCGGACCCTGTGGAGAGAAAATTTTGGAGTTACAGCAGAAACAATCAGGTACATATTTCTGTCAAAACAGAATTATTTTTGGAGCACCTTCATTCATGGCTTCTAGAATTTAGGGTTTCGGAGAAAGTTAGAATTTTTGGAATCGGAATCCACGGCTGAATGATACTCAGGAAAATAAAAAATTAGAGACCAAGATTGAATTTTTGGTTGGGTAGAAGACCGGGCTTGATCAAACCCCAGTTCGGGATTTTGATCAGAAAGATGGAAAATTTAGGGCTTCAGCAAAAGTTGGAATTTTTTGAAGTCTGTAACCACGGCTGAAAGCTCCTCAGAAAAATAAGAGTTTAGAGCCTTGGATTGAACCTTTTGATTGGACAGAATGGTGGGCTTCATCAAACCCTAGTTCGGGTTCGTGTCCAGAAGATCCAGAAGTTTCGAAGGCAATTTTGAGGGGTCAAATTTTGGAGATTTCAAAATTGAAGTATGCTAGCAAGACACATTCTTCCATCCATTCAGAAGTGTGAAAGTCAAAGATTGAATTTTTAGGGTTTCTCTAGCAAACCCTAATCAAGCTCCAGATCAAGTTTCAGGGGGATTTGAGGCTAAGGCCTTACATAAGAAGACTACAAGAAGTCTCGACAGGTATGACTTAAGGAGGTTCAGGTATGTCTTGAAATCTGATTCTTGATTAAGTTCATAATGTGTTTGTCTTCATATTATTTATTAGTACAATCTTGATTAATGTTAGAATTGTCTTATCACCCTAGTAATAGTATGAATGCATGTGAATGATCGAAAACATTCATTGATTAGGGCTATATGATTGTACTAAGGTGTTGTGTGAGGTTGATGTTGTCTGCTAACAAGATACAGGTACATCACAAAAGACAAATCAAGTTCCATGACCATGACAATATGAAGACAAAGACTCATCCATAATATTTGTTCTACTTATGAGGTATGTATGACTTTGTTATATTATGCTTAACCTATGAGACATGCAGGTTCTAGCTCAGGATCTCTAAATCATTGAAGAGATTGTTTAGGTATGTTGTACATAACTAAGCATGTATACTAATCCAGGTATGTTTTCCTATGTCAAGTTAGAATCTTACCTTGTGTTAGGATCCGTTATATAAGTATACTTGGTATGATTGGTTATGCTTATTCATAAAGTTAGTAATCAAGGGTTTATGCATATTATGTCTCTTATCTTGATGATTTAATTAACCAAAAGAGTACTATGATCAAACAAGAATATGCATGATTAAAAGAAGACTTCCTTGAAACCCTGAATACTAATAATCTTGACTATACATATTCAATATTATTTAGAATTAGAATGTTTTGAGAATATACTAATGAATGTATGTTTGTGTATGAGATCATGAGGATGACACTAGTGCACACTTGAGCATGCACAGTGGTACAGAATGAATAGAAGTTCAAAAGACATATGGAAGATCAAGCGGGAGGCAACCACACAAACATAAAAGATAAGTATTTGAGTTGTTATTTGAAATAGTAAATGATATTGCTTGTATGCATATTTGTATTCCTAGAATATATCATGCTGAGTGTAAACATTCATAGAGAATTGAATAGTATACTACTAATATGCATATGATTGGTAAGTTGGACAAACATTCCATTGTTGCTTGTCTAGAATGAAACCTCTTTGCTGGCATGCCGAGAGCTGTGCACACTCTCGATAGTATGTTCTGGTAGAGATGGAAGGCATCTAGATAGCCACTGTATGCATATAGGATATGGGAAAGTGTTGTGCCAAAGTATTGGTCAAAATAGTTGCATAACTATGTAAATGATATCTGTATGCATAATAGGTTATCATGTCAATATGATTTGATGATTATGAAGTATTACTAATCATGTACTTAATTTTGAATTGTAGGAAAGATCATGATGAATGATGAACACTGAACAAGCGATGGATGTTCAACAAAAGATTTACAAATCAAACACACTATAGAAGGCTTGTGGCTAGAAGATTCTCTTAGAAAGAGGAAGAGAATCATGATGAGATGTTTGCTCCAAGTGGCTAGATAAGACCATTCTCTTAATGGTGTAATTAAAGAAGAAGTGTGAATCAGGTTCTGTATGGGTTCCCAAGATCGATAATTAATTGATGAGCTTAATGATCACCATGGGTGATGTGGATCTCAACCTTTGCTACAAGGTTGAATATGGTTTCTCTACATAGATGTTGATTGGGCATAAATTGTATCAGACAGGAAGAGCACATCGAGAGGATGTTCCTGTTTGGGATTAGCCATGATCTCATGGTTTAGAAGGAAGCAATCTAGTGTGGCTCTCAGCACAACCGGAATATATGGCTGCTTGCTCTACTAGTTGTGAAGCGGTATGGCTTTAGAATGGACCCAACTATGATCCTATGTGACAAACAGAGTTGTACCAAAATGGAAGAGAATCCAGTATTCCATGATAAGTCAAAGCACATAGAGATCTGACATTTCTATATACAAGATATGGTGCAGAAAAGAATTAAAGTTCGAATTTGTAACAAGTTACCGATGTACTAACCAAACCCCTACCTTAAGTAAAGTTTTCCGAGACAAACTTAAAATAGTTCAGAAGGACCCTCCTCGAAAGGGGGAGCGATGTGATCACTTATGATGAGATTTCCCGCATCGACAGTGAGGTCGATGATGTGGATACCTATATTGGTGATGCCGACAGAGAGGTTGGTGGATGGTCCTTAGACATGGTCTAAGGTGACAAGGGGATTGCATCATCCTTGAACACATGTTCTAAAAGACAACCGTAGATGTATGTCTTCGAGAATGAAGTCCTTGGTGGACATGAGGGGATTAGATCATCCTTGGACTTTAGTCCTAAAGAGAGCCGTAGACGTATGCCTTCAAGAATGAATTCCTTGGTGGACATGAGGGGATTGGATCATCCCTGGACTTCAGTCCTAAAGAGAGCCATAGACGTATGTCTTCGAGAATGAATTCCTTGGTGGACATGTGAGGATTGCATCATCCTTGAACACAAGTTCTAAAGTGAGCCGTAGACAAGTGTCTCCGAGAAAGAAGAGGGATTGTATCATCCTTGAACACTTGTTCTAAAGAGAGCCGTAGATGTATGTCTTCGAAAATGAAGTCCTTGGTGGGCATGAGAGGATTGGATCATCCTTGGACTTCAGTCCTAAAGAGAGCCGTAGACATGATGTCTCCGAGAATGTAGTCCTGAATGAACAAGTAGGGGATTGTATCTTCCCCGGACTTTGGTCCCATAATTGATCCGTAGACTGATGTCTCCGAGAATTGAAGATAGGACTGCATTGTCCCTGGACCTCGGTTCAAAATGTATGTGACGGGATTGCATCGTCCCTAGACATGAGACTTGTCTTAAAGTGATAAGGACTGATCATCCTGAAACTTGATTGGGATTGTATCATCCCTAGACATGAGACTTGTCTTAAAGTGATAAGGACTGATCATCCTAGAACTTGATCGGGATTGCATCATCCCTAGACATGAGACTTTTCTTAAAAGTGATAAGGACTGATCATCCTTGAGCTTGATCGGGATTGCATCATCCCTAGACATGAGACTTGTCTTAAAGGTACATGTGAGGACTGCATCGTCCATGAACTGGGTTCAAAATGTACGTGATGGGACTGCATCGTCCCTAGACATGAGACTTGTCTTAAAGTGATAAGGACTAATCATCCTGTAAGTAGATTGGGATTGCATCGTCCCTAGACATGGTGAGGTGTCTTAAAGTGATAAGGACTAATCATCCTGTAAGTAGATTGGGATTGCATCGTCCCTAGACATGGTGAGGTGTCTTAAAGTGATAAGGACTAATCATCCTATAAGTAGATTGGGATTGCATCGTCCCTAGACATGGTGAGGTGTCTTAAAGTGATAAGGACTAATCATCCTGTAAGTAGATTGGGATTGCATGGTCCCTAGACATGGTGAGGTGTCTTAAAGTGATAAGGACTAATCATCCTGTAAGTAGATTGGGATTGCATCATCCCTAGACATGGTGAGGTGTCTTAAAGTGATAAGGACTAATCATCCTGTAAGTAGATTGGGATTGCATCGTCCCTAGACATGGTGAGGTGTCTTAAAGTGATAAGGACTAATCATCCTGTAAGTTGATTCGGGATTGCATCATCCCTAGACATGGTGAGGTGTCTTAAAAGGATAAGGATTGAGCATCCTGTAAGTTGATCTATATTACATCATCCATAGACATAAGAGATGTCTTAAACTGAGAGGGACTGATCATCCTGTAAGCGGATCAGGATTGTATCATCCTTGGACCTATGTCCTAAAGTGAGAGGGATTGATCATCCCATAATAGGATCTTGTGTGTTGTAGAGTATGCTGCTATGTTTTGATGATAGATGTATTAGTGAGAATACATGCTTTTGATGATAGATGTATTAGTGAGAATACATGCTTTTGATGATAGATGTATTAGTGAGAATACATGCTTTTGATGATAGATGTATTAGTGAGAATAGATGTTTTTTTTATAATATATGTATTAGTAAGAATACATGTTTTGATGATAGATGTATTGGTGTGGATAATAATACAGATGATCCAGATGCTGTAGATCGTGATGATACAGATGTTGTAGATAGAGATGATCTAGATGCTGTAGATCGAGATGATCCAGATGATGAAGATCGAGATGATCCAGATGTTGTAGATCGAGATGATCCAGATGCTGTAGATCGAGATGATCCAGATGTTGTAGATCGAGATGATCCAGATGCTGTAGATCATGATGATCCAAATGCTGTAGATCGAGATGATCCAGATGCTGTAGATCGAGATGATCCAGATGCTGTAGATCGAGATGATCCCGATGCTGATGATCGTATGACGACGATGCTGATGATCGTGAGGATCCATATGTTGATGTTGTTGTAGATGTTCGAGTGCTACAGAAGATAAATACTCAGTACTGAAGATGTTGATATTCCAGTATTGAAGATGTTCCAGTAACTGCTTGAGTTACTGATGATGTTGAGAAAGCTTCCAATGATTTATAGATGTATCATGTATGACGTTGATGACTCCTTGCTCGTGCAGATACTGTTATAATATCCTTCTCATTAAGGGGGAGTGTTGAGATATTGTAACTTCAAAGATTATTATATTTGTACTTTATTATTCCGGAGATGATTCATTCCTCCGTGAAGATCTTATTGTATATCCGGAGATGTTTATTCCTCCGTCGGAATATGGTAACTTGGGTTATTAGACTTCCCTAGTGGAGGTCAGCCCTGTATGTGTTATGTGGGTCAAAGGGTTATTAGACCACTCTAGAGGGGTCGGCCCAGTCAGTTGTAGTGGGGTATTTAACCCATTGGTTAAATACGAGCCTACATGATTTGTGTAAAAGACAAGTCAAAGTAGTGTATAAATAGAGGAGGTGTATTCCTCATTTTACACACACTCACTCACTTGAGAGTAGCGCACTTGTGGAGGAGAGGTCTGCTATGGTGGAGGAGGAGATCATGTCTTTGGTTTGCATCTTTGTATATTGTTGGTCATCTATATTCAGGAAGCTTTGCTGGGTTTTCTACCCCATGAGGGTTTCCCAGGATAAATCTGTGTCTCTTGTGTTTATGCTATGCTTGTTGTTTCTTCAGTGATCCTGTATATGCTATTATTGTGAAATGGAATGTAATGCTGCTATTTTCTGTCTTAGCATATTAAATCTTAACATATCCTGTATATGCTATTGTTGTGAAATGAAATGCAATGCTGATATTTTCTCTCTTAGCATATTGAATCTTAACACCTCGAAGACAATTTGCCTAATGCACAGTTGTTTGCAATACAGATTTCTGATGATTATTACAAGGATATTGTAGACTTTTTTACTACAGGATTGGCGCCTACAGAGTTCACTACGTAGTAGAAGAAGCAACTGGTAGTCATAGCAACAGACTTCACTATCATAGCAGGACAACTATACAAGTTAGGACCAAATGAAGTGTTGTGTAGATGCATGTTGGAACATGAGAAGCCATTCATATTGGTTGAAGCACATCCAGGTGTATCGGGAGGTCACTATGCAGGAAGAGCTACTACACAGAAGATATTGAGAGCAGGGCTATGCTGGCCTATAATTCATAAAGATTCAAAGGAACATTGCGAAATTTGCGATGCCTGTCAGACAACAGGAAAGTCATCACGAAGAGATTAAATGCCGTTAAAACCACAGTTGACACTACAACCATTCGACAAATGGTCCATTCATTTGGTGGGACCTATTAACCCACTAGGAAGGAGGAGTGGTGCAAGATACATTATCACTGCGACTGATTATCTCACCAGATGGGTAGAGGCTAAGCCAATGAAGGACTTGTTATCACACAAATTGTAGTTGTCCCTAGTGGTATCCCATCCGGGATGGTAGAGGAGATAGACAACTAAAGAGGTGACCCAAGAAATGCCACGCTTCCCAATGAAAGATGGGAGTCACATCAACCAAGGCACTGTTCACTTTAGATCAAGATAAATCAAGACCTAGGGGGAGACCCTATGACCAATCAAAGATGATTGGGAGCAAACAAAGGTTCCTAGGGATATGTAAAAAACAAGTTACGGAAGCCAATGCAAGGTTAAGTGGACCTAGAAGTTAAAGTATGGTTGAAGGAGGCTTAAGGAGTGATTATTGTTTCAAGCAATGAATAATTTAGGCCACATGATGAGATAATATGACAAGATCTAATACCATGAAATACACAAGTGGGACCCACTTCCTTGGGATATGGAAATGGCTCAAATGGGACCCACAAGGTGAAGTTATGGGTTCCAATGCTAATAAGGGGTATGTAAAGAGTAGATCTAAGGATCTAAGGTAAAATTAGAAATACCCACATATGGGATTTAAGACTTAACACAACTCCCAAGGAGTGCGAATTAACCTAGGTGGACTAGTGCCTTGATGGATGGGTTAATGGAGTCAAAATAGATGTCAACTTGTAGATCAGGACACCTAGGATGAAAATCAAGTGGGATAATTGATATGTGATGGTCGGATCTTACTAGATCTAGCATTTCATGATGTGACCCAAGTGGAAAACAATCCCCTAAAACAAGGAATGCTACCCCCAAGGCAGATCTTCACAAAATGAAACACTAGATGTAGGTTTTAAGGTATTCTCTTTCCAAATCCAATGGAATCTAACCTACCCAGGTTCTAGAAGTGGGAAAACTAAATCACCCAAGGAGTGCGACTTTTCCCAAGGAGGGTTAAAAGCATGGTAAAGTGGGTCAAATCAAGTCCAATGGCTGCCAAACTATAGATCCAAGTAGTTTAAGCAAGTATTAGTGTGGATCTTGAAAATCATGGGCATCCAATGGCTAGATCTCCATAGATATGAGATTGAAAATGCATCACCAAATTGACCCAAGTGGGGCATAACCCTCAAAATGAGGAATGGGGCCCACAAGGAAAAAATCAACAAAGTGAAGCACTAGGGGTAGGTTATCAAGTGTGAGGATCATGAATAAAGTGGGATCTCACCTACCCATGTCTTCGAACCAACCGAACTAGCTTCTCCCAAGTGGTGCGGTTTTGCTCAAGGAGGGCTAAGTGCCTTGGAAAGTGTGTCAAATGGAACCCAATCACCACCAAACAATAGATCTGAATTGCCGTGGATACTATAGAGGTGGGTTTTCAATATCTTTCCAAAATCTAGGCTGGATCCAAGTAGATCTAAGAAAAACAAAATGAGGGTGTTAACTTTTAAGGGTTTGTGACCAATGAAGAAGAATGGATGGATATAGACACATACCTTGTAGATCTTACCTCAATTGCTTATGGCCACCTTGCAAATTGATGGCATTCTCCTATTTGTATATTCAAGGATGATATCCAAGAGCTCCAAGCCAAAACGCCCTCCTCCAAGATTGCCAAATCGTCCTCCTCCTACAAGACAAGATCAAGTGAAACAAGCCAAGTAAGATGATTATGAAAATGATGGAAAGATGTAATAGAAAGCATCAACTATGTCACAAAGATACAATAATGATACTCCCTTTCACCAAGATCAAGCCAAGAGAGAATATGTGGATCCCTCCAACAATAATCCTCAAGAAATCGCCCTCCTCTCCACTAATTCGACCTCCTTGGAAGAAAACAAGATGTAACTCCAAAACCCACAATGATACATAGAAGAGATACTGTATACTCAAGATGCAAGAGAATCCACAAGACAAGAGAAATATGCTCCATAAAGAAGTGTTCTATTCCAATATTCCAGAGTTCCAAAGGTGAGCTATACAATAGGGGGGCTCCTCCTTATATAGGATAATAAAGACCAAAACCCTATACCACTTTACAATACAATATAAGATGAGTGGTTGAGTTTAAAAGATCTCAATACAAAATCAATGGCTAAGATGAACCATAATAACATAACACATGGATCACTCAAAAAGGTGATGATGTCATAGCTAAAGATACTCAAGGAGGGTGATGTCATCCACTAGAGGGGGTAAAAGTACAAAATCCCACCTCATATGACTAGGACATGACACATGGAGCTCATGATGGGGCTTGGAGGCATCAATCCTTACTAGCTCATACCCATGGCACAATAAAATAATATAACATGTCCAAAATAAATATAAATGATCAAATTTATCCTCAAAATATTTGGTAGACAAGCAGTAAAAGGCCTCTTCTGGCCACTGTGAACGCACCCAAATGATGAAAACTAGCTAGAAGATAGGGGGTTCACCCTGGAAGACCTCTGTGAAATCCAAGTGCCAAAACCTTGCCTTAATTGCCCAAATTGAATTCTTTAGTGACCCTTTTATCCCATTTCTAGACTGCCTTGGTAACTATGAAAGTCCTGAAACTACCTCCTAGGTCAACTACACTGTCAATTTGATCCCACCAAGCTCTCGAGAAGGGGGGTTAAATGGTAATAACAAGTGGCTAGACCACCCCCTCCTCATACAACACCCTAGGTGAACTGGCCTCTCATGGCCCCTACTGCTCAGGCTAGGAAATCAACCCCAAATCTGGTCAACAAGTGTAAAACTACATCTATCACTGTCAGAAGTGCCCGAAACTGAAAGATAAGTGTCTCATTGGATCCAAAATACCCAAATCTACTAAGAATGTGTATTCATACACCATGGGTTGCCCTGATGGGCTAATTGTAGGGTCCACCATATATGGACAGTGCATAATCTGATGATCTGAAGTAATAATAAAAACTGTTGAACTGCATCAATCACCATCTGAATCATATGTCCATCATATAGTATCATAAATAGGAGTATGCGGGCCCATACATCATCATCAATAAGCCTTCATGGCCCACATCATCACGGATCCCAAGAAATGACCATAGTCAAACTAGGTTTGACTAGGTCCATATACAACCAAGGATAAATCATATCAGTAGACTAAGACAAGTTCCTCTAACCATACTCATAGCGTAACTTAAGGTATAACATCCATTCAGTGGCATTAATCATGTTAGCATATTCCTTTGTTATTTGTAATTACTTGCACAATAGTTTAAATGACAAACTCACCCATTGGACATGGTCAAATTGCTAGCGAAGGATGAAGGCTAGGAACAAGGTTGGGCCAAGGGGGTGACTTGTCTAAAATCAACTAAAAGATACTTTGGACTGGGAGAAGGGGGAAACTACAAAATCTATGCTGGAAAAAATAACACGGGGGATGGTTGTGCCTCACAAATGGGTAAGTTGTATAGAGAGTGCTTATTCAACTTAGGCATCATGTCTACATCAAGTTGATCTAGGTTCATTAGGATCATTCAATTTCATTTCATGGCCTTTTTGGCCTACATAACCCTTCAGATCTCAGGTGTGCTGATAAGCACAACTAATTGCAGCTTGCATCCAGGGCATGTCTACATATCAATATAAGGTCAGCGATTGTTTAGATATAGCATTTAAGAACCATTGCTTTTTGGAACTTTCTTATACTCTTTGAGGAGTATTTTTAGCAGTTCATCACTCTTGCCCTTTTTTAGTTTTCATGGGCGAATTTACATAAGTTTCCATAAGTAGTGCATGAGCTTTCAATTTTAGCCAACAACATCTCAAGTGACTAGGGGGAGTTTGAGCCAATGCCAAACATTGGGACAATCGACCAGAATGATTTAGGCCTACAATCCAACTCACCAAAGGCAAGTTTTGTCACCAACTCAGAGCCGAGACACTAAACATACAGGGGTGCAGTCCAAACAAAGAGGTAGAAAAAAGGGGAATTCCTCAGTACCAGAAAGTTAAGTAAGATAGGTCAAGGTTTAAATTCAAATAAGGAAAGTCATGTATGGATGGAGTCAAGTGAAGGTGGAGCCTAAGCTAGAAGACAACTAGTGTTAAGAAAGACCATATCTATGTAAGGTGGTAAACCAGTGAGTTTTTTCAAACAACCTAAATGTGTTAGTAAATGTCCATTTTATAATTCATTCTAAGTTTCACACATTTTTCCACATCATGAATTACATACCAAGTCAATGCTATGAACAAGACTCAAGCAACAAAATAATAATCCACAGTCAAATTATAAAACATCCATAGGTCATACAACATCATCACAAGAATAATCATCATATATCATCTAAAACACCGCTGCAATACATCTCTAGGCACTGAACTGAAACTGTATGGACTAAAGGGTCACATCAATCATCAAATCTGAACTCTCAAGGCTCAGCCTTGACACAAGGTCTAACATAAGTCTAAATAATACACTGCTCTGATCATGAGTGATCTCATAATATCAAGTAATCATAGCCAAGATTTGAAACATTGAAGCTATGGAATGTGCAGATATCTGCTAAGCAAGAATAGTAGCCCTACTACTATGGTGTGATAACAGGACTGTAGCACAGCCACTGTCGCACAGTTCATCTTTGAGAATATCCTTACCAGATTTGGATGCCCAAATATTTTAATGAGTGATAAAGGCACTCACTTTTTGAATAAGACAATTGCATCGCTGACAGAATAATTCCACATTTATCATCAGAGGAGTACACCATACCATCCTCAAGCTAATGGAACCGTTGGATCTTTCAACAAGGTATTGGAGAATGCACTGATAAAGGTATGTAATGTAAACATGGATGATTGGGATCTGTGCATTCCAGCTGTGCTATGGGCATATAGGACCACTTGCACAAAGTTGACAGGCCATACACCTTTCATATTGGCCTATGGATAGGAAGCTCTGATGCCTATGGAGTACATTGTACCAAGCTTAAGGATTGTTGCATTCATAGGTATGGAGGAGGGACAAACAATAGAAGAAAAGCTTCTACACTTGGTTGGATTGGAAGAGGATCGCTTCATTGCAGGATTTCACTAGCAAGTGCAGAAAGACAGAGAAAAATCATGGCATGATCTCCATATCAGGAACAAGTCCTTTTAGTTAGCCACTTTAGCTGGAGATAGCTTACCAGGTTTGGTGAATGGAAGTAGACTAAAGCCCTATAGGGATAGTCCTACTTCACAAAACCCTCAGTGATCAGAAAAGAAGGGAATTTCTAAGTGTCAAGTACAATTGAAATTAAGCACTAGAAATTCAAAAGAGTCTGTACATAGTGTTGGTCCGATACATGAAGTTTGATGAAAAGAATGCATCGACCACACAACACTAGTCGAGAAGTGAAGCTATGCATTAAAGAAAAAGAATAAAAAAAGAATAAAAAAAGAAAAAGAAAAAGGAAAAGAAAACAAAAATAAAAGAAGAACTACGCAGTATGAATCTCAAAATGTAGTTGCGCAGATCAAATAGATCAAGAAAGAGATAGAGTTCAGAACAAAGAAGCAGGACACCGTGAAGTAACCGCATTGGGATAGTGACAACCTGATGCGTAGTTCAATGCAAATCTCCAAGAAACTAACCATTAAAATGTTCATTACAAAACTAGCCATTATATAGTGATTTTTCCGATGACCGCTTGAGCATTTAACACGAAAATAACCGTTCTAAAGGAATTAATGAAGGAAAGGACCCGAATCCTCAGCAGATTTGGCCAACGAACATGCCATTTAATGCTTTTCTAGCCATTGATGGGCGCAGCTAAGGCCTTCTGCACCTATAAATAACGTTGCATTTGGGCTCGCGGGCATTACTAAAACTCTAAATTTTTTCTATGTGCCATATATTGAATCTATTTACTGAGAGCATTAACTTACCCCATTAGCCTGCAGAAGAAATTTTAGTGAATGTCGAAAGATTCTACACTTGAGCAAGAGTTCACAGTCAAGTAGGTTGTGAGGGTTTTTAAGCACACATGGCTTGAAGGGTTGATGAGAACCCTTGCTAAGAAGGTTTTTACAGAACAAGGACAAGGTTCATGTAGTTCCCCATGAGATTCTTCACAAATGTAGAGAAAGGGTAAGGAACCCGTAGTTGATAAATTTAAGGTGCAAGTAATGGGCTCCAAGCTACGAGAAGTTCCACTAGGGAATAAGGAGCTTCCATTAACCTTGATGCCTGAGTATATCTCTCCACACACCTATTGGCTGCTTATACTATTCTTGAGATTTTCTAGAAAGACCCAGGTTCTGCGCAGTTCGAGGAACAAACAAAACCCCTTTTCACCGGCCCTTTCAGAAACAGCCTGCGAATAGAGTGAGGTCTCACCTGAGGCGAAGTAATGGGGGGGTGTGGAATTAGGTTTCCACAACCAGGTGATGAGAACTTAAATGGAATAGCGAGCAGTACACTACTGGACTCACACTGCAAAATTCAGACTGCGCGAAGCTCACTTCTCCGTGGCTGACACTTAGACTACCGCGCATCCAGGGACTGCGCGATGAGGGATGGTTTTTCGACAATAGGACAATGCCATAGAGACTGTGCCTCCTCTTCGACACTTATGCAACTTGACAGAATTTTACTTGGTGTAAGATATGCATTCAACAACACTATAAACGGAGCCTTGCAAACTTATACACTATGACAACAATGACTTAACTATGCACTTCCAGTGCTGTGCAAGGTTTTAACCCGATTAATCTATGCATTCATCCAACTGCGAAATACTTGTGCATTCAACATTCATTCATATTTATGTTCAATACTTAACATATTATTCCCATCCTTTATCCTTGTGGAAAATACATATAAAAGCAATAACAAATTCATTCATAAACTAAATCCCAACCATTTACATAAGCAAATACATAGCTTTAAATGCATACAATCAATCACATAACACATAATTTAATGTGGTTCACCCCGAAGATGGGAGCTACATCTACAAGAACTCTTGTTATATTATATTTGGGAAGGTTACAACAGTTCCAGTCTACGCACTCAGCTGTAGACTCTCTTCTCTCTTAGTAGGTCTCTGCACACGCAGCTGCAGATCCTTTAAAATTGCATTCAACAATGCAAAACAAGTATTACTCAAGATTTAGCAATTCACAATTAGAGATTATTCAACCCTTTTGCTTACAAAATGTGCCCTTTTATAGATCTTGCTTGTAGTTCACATATTTACAATCAAGTGGGCCAAAAGCCCTAAGGTTACCCAAAACTGGTGTGGTTACCCGCCACCCTGCCTGTCGTTGTCGACAACTCTCTCCACTCACTTCAAGCTGCCTTGCTGGGCCACTCGTGGCTCACACATTCTTCTGAAAACCACAATCATCACCAAAGTGGTTACAACCGCATCATAGCCTATCGCTTTCCTCCCCTTTATCCTACCTCTCACCATCGACTTAGTGGATTAGCTTCTAATGGTTTCTCTGCCACTTCCTTCACAAGTCAGTTTCGTCTGCCGTTACCCGCTCCTTACCCACTATCGGGAATCCTGGAGGTGTTTTACTCAAAATGGTCACTTCCACAACCCAACCTTCCCTTATACTCTTTACCCAAAATGGATGCTGTGCTGGCTCTACGCATTAGTGTAACTGTACAAAACTGACTATACGATCCGAACTGTGCACTCTACAAAACTATGCCATCTAACTTCATAGTTCGAACTGGGCAGTTGCCAAAACTATCCTTCTTCAAAAGTATGCCCAACAACACAGCAGATGCACCGGCAGTAAATATATCCAGAAATGATAAGTACGAAATCTCGCTTCCGCCAATATCTAAACATGTAAAACTAGAAGCAAATATGCTGGGTAAGATCGCAGACAGTAATTTCGAAGACTATGAATTAATTCAAATGCAGAAGGATCTAGACAAGCTGAAGTACCCACAATTTCATCTAGATAGATACACGTGCTGGAAGAAGGATGTGAAGAACAACCCATGGTTGGTTGCGCAGAGTTGGCTGTCTGAAGTTGTCGAATCAGGGTTATTGAACCTATTGTGGCTCCCGCACTTCGAATGAATCCCAAAACTTAACATGGTGGTGCGCACACTCATATTGCGCACAAACCAGGGCTATATTTAGTTGGATAGGAATGTCAACCTAAACATAGACTTGATCCATCATATCACAGGTCTAAGCAATTGGGGCAAAGACCCTAAGAAGTTCTTTGTAGACAAATCCAGGGATAAGGAAGTCCCCACACAGATGAAGTAGGAACATCATATTCTGAAAGGAAAAAGAAGATTTATCACGGACGATATAGCCGATAATGCTACGCAGTTCGTAACACAACTAATAGCATGAAAAAATATGCGGAAGGTAAGGCCGATAGAAGTCCCAGCCAGCGCAGGGAAGAAGATTCAACTGGTGCCAATTTTTACTGAACGAGTTTCTCGAGGATGTCCATGAAACTCAGGTCGATGGTGCTATTTTTCATTACAGTTGGTTGATGGTATTTATTGTGTTTGTAGGATGGAAGGACCCAAGGCACTATGTTGACCTCAGGGGTACCGACAATGACTGTAGAGGACCCAGGTATGAAAACCTATGGGAGAATCTGATGCGAGAAAGACAACGTGCGACGAATGAAGTTTTCTATACATACTACGAGCAGCTGTGCGATGTCATTGTTTGCATGCCATGCATCTCCAAAGATATAACAGCTAAGTATATTCACACTTTATATTTTTACGCTGACATGCATTCCATCTACATTTCAGCAAAGGCACAGAAAAAGAACCCATAATGGTTCCAAGGGAACTATCACATGGATGAAGCAGATCTCGACCTCATTATGAAGGAATGGGTTGATGAATGGAAGGTTGAAAGACCTATGCTCATCGATAGTGACTGCGAAGAGAGTAATCCAATTCCAACAACAATTTTCGAAGACTCACCGTCAAGAAAAAGAAAGAAGCCCGGAAGCTCAGTACCAGAGAAATTCCAGAAAAAGAAGCAGAAGGCTCCAAAGGGCTAGTCGAACGCGAAGCTGCATGATGACAATTATGAGATGATCACATCCACGGTCACCGCGCATCTAGAAGATGTGATGAACGTCAAAGATAGTAAGGATGAGGAGATTCAAGCCATCTTGAAACAAAATATTACCACGCTGCAATGGATAACAATGAAATTTGAACAAGTCCAACATAACTTGATTGTATCGTGAGAATCAAAATCGAAAGGAAGGTCAGGGGACACTTTGCAGCCAAATAAAACACCTCTATCCCTAACCTTGCCACCAAAATTGCACATAGTCCAACTTGACCCGCTAAGCTTAGTGTTACTGTGTGATCAGTTAGCTTCGAGCACGCAGAGCATAGAGCATGTGGACATTGACATCACGATGCTGCCACTAGAGGGCCTACACAATCTGCACTTACAAGTTGTCTAAGAGATCCATGATAGAAATGTGGTCGCCCTGAATCAACACCATCAATTGCAAGAAAATTATAAGCAGCTGTAAGAAGCAAGTTTAAAGAAATCCAAGGCACTTGAAAGTGAACAAGACCAAAGAAGAAGAATATAGTAGACTATCACTCCAGTCTGCATGGAGATACCAGAATGCGATGAGAAACCAAAGCTCGCAGATACTATCCTTAAGATCAGCTCAGTAGTCAGCAATCTTAAGATTGGAATGAAAGACATGGAGACTGATTCTCAAACAAAATTTTCTTCCTTGGAAGCACAGAATCAGCCGAAGACACCACCAAATCAGGCATAGCTCAAAGCAGTTGAAGCGAAAGTAGCCGTGGAGAGCATATCAAGTGAAGTAGAAAACTGTCAAAACTTTCTAGACGAAGCTACGAGAGCCTTTACTACGTTGAAGAAGGACCCCGAGCTGCTGCAGGTCCAAACTAGTTTGAAGGAAAAGTAGGCAGCACTAGATGCTCTAAACGCGGAAATGAAGACCTTACTACCAAAAGACAGACTCCACAAATTTCTAGAAGTCAAAGAATTAAAAAGACAACTTGTAGTGTTAAGAGAACAGGAAGCTGAAGCCAGATACAAGTCACAGCCCTTACAAGTGGAATTCCATGAAGTAATGCAGCATATTGAAGGAAAATTGTAGGAACTCTGGGACGCGTAGCAGTCAGTACAAGAGAAAACTCAGGATGACTTAACACCAGATGTGTTAGAAACCATAAAAGTCATTAAACATGATGCCAAGGATATGGTTGCTAAGTTGAGCGCAACATATCAAGAGTTCACTGCTAAAATGGCCCCGCATGAGGAAGAGTAGCTCATGGAACCATAAGTGGAAAGTATGTCAGGGACGAGACACATGTAAGTGTTAGGGGCCTATTGGGCCTGGCCCAAGTAAGGAATTTTTGAAGCAAGACAATTTCGGAGTTGTGAAGTTACAGTGCAACTCAGACAAAGGCAATTTTTCCAAGATAATTTTGGGGAGTTGCGAAGTGAGCACAACGCATTATCGATAGGGTAAGAACCGCACGGCTAAGTTCCAGCTCCACGAAGTGGTAGCACCGTTAAGTGCCATTGGGGCACCTATTTTGGGTAAAGAATGAAGGGAAGGTTGAGTGGAGGAAAGCGACCTGTTTTTGGTATGAAGCAGCGTGAAGTTAGGTGAAAGCGACCTGTCAATGAGAGTGGTGGAAAATGGCTAGAACCTAAGCCACCAGGTCAACAGCGATGAGCAGGATAGAGGGATAGAAAGAAACATGCCATGATGCATTGTAACCATTTCAGGAAGGATGCAGCTGTCAAAAGGGCGTGCAGGTTGCGAGTGGTCAAGCAGAACGGTCAGAAGCGTGTGAAGTAGCTGTCCACTGTGATAGGATGAGTCGGTGGGTAGCCGCGACTATTTTGGGTAACCTTAGGGTTTTGGCCCATTTGATTGTAAGGACTTGACCTAAGGGCACGATCTATAAAAGGGCACATTTTGTAAGGGAAAGGGTTGAATCTTGATTAGTCTTCATTTTGAATATTGTAGAAGAAGAGATCTATGTTGAGATATTATTATAAAAGGCTCTGCAAGATGCATTCGTAGAGACCTACTGAAGAGAGAAGAAAGTCTGTAGCTGAGTGCGCAGACTGGAACTGTTGTACCCTTTCCAAATATAATATAACAACCGTTCCTATGGACGTAGCTTCCATCTTGGGGGTGAACAGCGTAAACTCTCTGTTATGTGATCAATTGTATGCTTTTATATCTATTTATTTTATTATGTAAATGGTTAAGGTCTTGTTTATGCATGCATGTGTCTTGCTTTTATATGTATTCACTGTGGAAATCCTCACAACAGATCTAAGAGCTGATGTATACCTCACAAGAAATATTAAGATTAAGCAGGAAAATAGAAGAAGAGTGGTCATGTGGTGTAAAGAAGCAACATAATTATGATACGCTAGAACTCAGATAGAAGCATAATAACATCACACACTAATTCATTAATCATAATATTAACAATAAATAATACAATGATGGAGAGGATTCGAATTCCAAGGTGGAAATTTGAATTAGCCTGCATGGGAATGGCTTATATGCACTAGGATTCATCATCATCATTAGTGGAGTGTCAACAATACACCACTAGGAGTCCTCATCATTAGGTGAGTGGAGCCATCAATGCACAAGTAATGGTCAACCAGGTGTCGAACTGAGTCTAACTGAGTGTGGTAGGTGTAAGTGGCACATGGGAGCACTAATGTAGTGAAGGATACTTAGAGGAGGGCACATGGGGAGCTGAATGGAGTCAGAATAGGCAATCTAGTCTCACTGGGGATCCAACAGAGTGTTTCAGTTAGTTAACAAGTCAATCTAGCATTAAATCAAAGAAAGATCCACAAATAACTCAACTAAGTGAAGTGTAACCGAGTGGTAGGTGAAGAAGGGAGCCTTTAACATGTGGTAGGTGAAATGAGGGTGCAATAAGCACTAGGAGGGATAGAAATGATCAGAAAGAAGCTCCTAGGGCTAGCAAAATGGGGACTAGGTGTTGGGACTGATGACTAGGATGCATGCAATTCCATGATTGGATGCAAAAATGCATGCATGACTGAAATGCAAAATAATTAAAATGATGGTAAGACTAGGATGGAGTATAGGAATATCCTAACACCCCCCCTTAATCCATCCTGGGCCCTGGTAACTAAGACCAAAGGTCACCCAATACAATGAATAATAAATAACAATCCATAAAATGAGGAAATGGGGAAAACCTCATGGGAATAATACCCCCACTCAAAATAGACTATAGGGCACACCAAAATAACTGCTCCAAACTCAAGCAAGTGTGATGCTTGGTCATATGTCTAGAGGTATCCTCTTCTTGGGAAGAAGTGGATCATGCTAAAAAAGCATGTGCTTGTAATTTCTCTTCAGATCGAATGTGATGGAAACAAATCCAGAGGTATGAGGATGATCCTGGAACCTGTGATTTGAATAGGCTGAGGTAGGATCAAATCCATGAATGTGTAGATAGGATTTTGTTTTCTCCTTTGAACCATCATAGGTGAGATTATTCCCAAAAAAACCATCACATGATAGTGATTGCTTGGAATCCAAATCATATACAAGCCTTGAAAAATGGTTTCTTGATATCTCCTTTGAACCATTAGAGGTGAGATCAAAACCATGAAATGCATGAGAAATTATCCCAAGCGAATGGAAATGCCCTACATCTTCAATAAACTTCTGATAGCATGTACAAGTGATATTACAGTAGTACATATGAGGTGAGTGATCAAGGAGAGCGAATGTATTACCTCCAATAGCTGATTTAACCTCCAAAACATTCATGAGATCATCCTTATGCAAACCAATAGACTCTGGTGCAAGAGAGGAATTAAGAACCTCTGTAGTTTCTAGAGTGTGAGAAAGCACATAATTCAAAATAGAAGATATTGAGAGCATGAGTGTAGAATCTACAAGTTCTTCTTCTTTGTGGACAACTTCATTATGAGGTATGTTTGATATTGATTCATGATCAGAGAGGCCATCAAGGAGGGCGAATGTATCACTAGGATTTCTCTGGAAATGGTTTTGATCAATCCCTTCATTCTGTTTTCCAAATATTTCATCGAGATGTGCAAATATCTCTTCTGGAGATTCAGCAGAAAGGAACTGGGTTACCATGCAATGAGACATAGCATACATCATTGCTGCATAGCCTATGTCACCTTCATTTAAGCAATCATTCTCTTCTTCATAAGATTCAAACTCTCTTTCAAAACAATAATCAAAGATACCATGTCTCTTCAAATGTGCTATCATCTTTCGTTTCCAGTTATCATAGTTGAATGGAGAAAGAGGAGGAATTCCTTCTGGATTCATGGAAGCTATTTCAGAAGACCTGCAAAAAATAATAGAAAATATCTACAACTGCTACTATTGCAAAACTACATAAACTACTGCAACTGCTTCAAACTGCTGCTGCACTAAAAATCTTGGTAATAACCTGCAAAAAAATATCAGGAATGGAGATAGAAAATACTCTCAACATTCTTTGATACAATGCGAAAATATGCACAGCAGATCTAAGAGATGATGTATACCTCACAAGAAAGATTAAGATTATGCAAGAAAATAGAAGAAGAGTGGTCATGCAGTGTAAAGAAGCAACATAATTATGATACAATAGAACTCAGATAGAAGCAAAATAACATCACACACTAATTCATTAATCATAATATGAACAATAAATAACACAATGGTGGAGATGATTTGAATGCCAAGGTGGAAATTTGAATTAGCCTACATGGGCATGGCTTATTTGCACTAGGAGTCATCATCATCATTAGTGGAGTGTCAACAATACACCACTAGGAGTCCTCATCATCAGATTAGTGGATTCATCAATGCACAAGTAATGGTCAACCAGGTGTCAAACTAAGTCTAATTGAGTGTGGTAGGTGTAACTGGCACATGGGAGCACTAATGTAGTGAAGGATGCTCAGTGGAGGGCACATGGGGAGCTGAATCGAGTCAAAATAGGAAATCTAGTCTCACTGGGGATCCAAAGGAGTGTTTCAGTTAGTTAACAAGTCAATCTATCCTTAAATCAAGGAAAGATTCACAAATAACTCAACTAACTGAAGTGTAGCTGACAGGTAGACGCCTTTCACATGTGGTAGGTGAAAGGAGGGCGCACTAAGCACTAGAAGGGCTAGAAATGATCAAAAAGAAGCTCCTAGGGCTAGCAAAATGGGGACTAGGTGCTGGGACTGATGACTGGGATGCATGCAATTGCATGCCTGCATGTAAAAATGCATGCATGACTGAAATGCAAAATAATGAAAATGTTGGTAGGACTAGGATGGAGTATAGAAATATCCTAACATTTTCCATAAGGATAAAGATGGGAATAATATATTAAGTATCGGCATGTATGAATGAATGTTGAATGCACCTGTATTTTGCAGTCAAATGAATGCGTAAGTCAATCAGGTAAACACTTAGCGCAACACCAGAAGTGTGCAGTTATGTCATTGTTGTTACAGTGTATAAGTTTGTAACGTTCAACCTAGGGTGTTGTTGAATTCATAACTTACACTAGATAAAAGTCTGCCAATTTTCATGAGTGTTGAAGAGGAAGCACAGTGTCTGTGGCGATGTCCTGTTGTTGAAGAACCATCCCAAGCCATGTAGTCCTTGGATGCGCTATCATGTAAGTGTTAACTACGGAGAAAGTGAACTTCGTGCAGTCCCCAGTCCGCAGCATGAGTCCTACAACACATTTCTCATCAGTATTTTAAGCGCTCATCACTGGGTTGTGGAAACCTTATTCCACATCCCCCCCATTACTTCGCCTCGGATGAGACCTTAGTCTTTTTGCAGGCTATTGCCAAAAGGGTCGATGAAAAGGGGTTTTGTTGGTTCCTCAAGCCGTGCAAAACTTTGGCCTTTCTAGAAAACCTCAAGAACAGTATAAGTAGCCAACAGTTTATATTTTTCAAGTCAACACACCACCAGTTTCACTTCCACTCTTGAAACTAAGAAAAATACCATTACAAATTGGTGGTTAATCTAAAATTGACCAACATTTGATTTTCATATAACCAAAAAGAATAAGTTAGTTCCCTGGATTAGGTTTGGAGAGTTAACACTCCTCGGATGCAAAATGTTTTAAACTAGCATTGATTACTGAGAGCTTAAATCCATTAGTAGCAAAAAATGCTTGTCGGGAAAGTGCTTGTAATACATGCATTAAGAATGAGGTCAATCTATATAATTAAGTTTGGTTCCCCCCTCTTGCTTATTTAGTGGGATATGATCTCATCAAGGAATTCTATGTGAATTGACAAGTCTTCGAGGGGACATCATTTTTCTAGAGTACTTGGTTATGGGAGTTTTCCTCTACTTACAACTGTTCTTCCCAATCGTTGATTGTGAAGTGGTATCTTTAGTTGCTCTTCCTAGGATATCACATAGGCTATTGTAAGTGGGGAACTCTTGCAATACCTAAGACAGACTTTGAATCTTTTACTCCTTGGGAGGGTGATTGGTCAGGAACCAACACTTGCACCCCTAGCGATTAAAGTTTATTGTAACTATTTCTCAAGCCTTCATTGCTAGCAATTGTTTGAAGCTTGGTATCCCTCAGGAGCTACTACTTTCGGAAGGCCCCCTAATCCAACTTTTCACCGAGCTTCAGTTCTTTGGAAAAGTAATACTGCTTGCTTGGATCCATAGGAATTTTTACTGTGTGGACACTTTTTTATTTTTGTTGATTCTAGACTACCTTAGGATTGTTTGATTCTATTTTTGATTAAGAATGCCATTTTAAACACATCCTTTTATCAAATTCTTAGAAGTGGCTACTCTCCCGATCTGCCAGTCACATTGGTAGTGAGGTGAGTAACCAGAAATTGAAGGCCTAGCTACATTGCAGAGACGGATACAAAAACCACATTGTAGTGACTTGGAATTATAAATTATTTTAAACTCAATTAATATTACTCGAGAAAAACAACATCAAACAAACCCTGATAATTCATCCTCACATCATGAACTGAATACAGACATAGTTGATGATCTTATTCTAGTTGAAATTGAGACATTAAAAAATCACACAAATGCTCATGTAATTCCACCTTTGATGAGTCTTTCAGAACCAATTATACTTACTATCCGTGAGTCACTAAGTGATATCAAACCTCTTTTTCAAAGTTTTAATGACATGAAAATTCAACAAGTGACCCTATGTATTCATCGTGAGCACAAGGGACTACATTGTCGCAACATCAAATAGTTGTTGGAGGTAGAAATACTTCCAATTTGACCTCTAGATCAATCCCAACTCTCAGTATACCTGTTATTAGCACAAGTTCAACCAGCACTTTAGTGCCAATTGGTATAGTTTCGGGTTCCAATCCTGGAAGTACATCCACTTCATCTGTAGGAATCCGTACTGAGGGGTGTACCTTACCAAACATTGGTTTTCCATATGATAAGGATATTAAAGGTCAACACACACAAGGATTAAACCAAAATCCTCTTGGTATGCCTAACACTTGTCCAAATTCTACTTCTGCGGGTAGCCCTTCACCATGGAATGGTAATATTCCTGGAGGAAGCAATGAACCATGGAACATTTATGCCAATTGGGGTTATGCTCCTCAGATTAGTGCAAATTCCCCAGGGGGTTATCCTCTGACTTATCCTAGCACAATGCCTAGGAGAAATACACCTATCAACCCCATTCTACAATGGACTAGGGATATTTCAGGAAGTAACCAATCTTATTGGGGCCCACCTACGCAAGGAGGAAATCAACCTTGGAATGCTTATCAAAACCAAGGAGACAATCAATGGTATGGTCAAATTTTATAAAGTAACCAATCATTTTAGGGCCTACCTTCACAAGGGGGAAATCCATCCATCCATCCTGTTCCACCATGGAATGGACAACATTAGGAAAGTAACCAATATTTTTGGATGCAACCTCCACAAGGAGGAAATAAAACTTGGAATGATTCTCAATCCCAAGGAAAACTGCCATGGTGTGGTTGGGATCTAGGAAGTAACCAATATTCTTGGGACCCACCTCCGCAAGGAGACAATCCACTCATTGGTCATGTTCCAGGAAGTACCCAATCTTATGGGGTTAGTATACACAAGGGGGAAACCCACCTTGGAATTCTTATACTTGTACAAAATGAGAGATAAGCGACCAAAAACGACCAAAATCTGCATATAAATGACCACTATTGAGTTGGTGACCACTTGTAGCAAACTAGCGGTCATATATCACGTGACCAAAAATGTGGTCATATTTAGCTTGGTCATTTATAGCTTATCATGTGGTCATATATTTTGTTGTATATTTGGTCATTAATTTGGTCATATATTTGGTCATTAATTCATAATTAAGGACCAAATTTATGACCACATTTTTTGTCACGTGATAAATGACTGCTAATTTGCTACCAGTGATGGCCAACTCAAAAGTGGTAATTTATATGTATATTTTGGTCATTTTTTTGGTCACTTATCGCTCATGTTGTACTGGTGGTCATTTATATGCAAATTTTGGTCATTTTTTTAATCATTTATCTATTTTTAGTGGTTTCAGAATATAAATATGGCACGGAGGAATCGAACCACCAACCTCCTTCCTATAAGACAGGTTCTCTACCATTGAGCTAGCACCCTTAAATAGAATTCCTTCTAGATTAATAGTAACTCTATCAGGAACATCAACCCTATTTGGTGAGAAATTAAATTATGAACCATGTAATATATGTGAATTTCATTGGTTGCACCCTTGAATTCTATTGTGTAATCTTTATTATGTGATTGATGTTACCTTGCACTGAGTTCTTTGAATTTATGGCAGTCACAATAAAATCACAATGGATTACTAAACACAGTACATATTAATCAAATAAATATGTTATGGTCCATGTTGGTGAATCATGTTGGCCACAGGCTTAACGATTGCGGATCAGCATTGGAACTGACAGATCCATTGGTCCTAAAATGTCCATTTGAAGGATAAGTTCAAGTGATTACATGAAGGTTACTATTCCAGATTCTACATGAAGGTTATCGTAGCAAGCTTATGCATGTTCAAAAAAGGAAGAGTGGAAATCTACAGTCTAATGTTTTGCATTCTAGCCTCAGATACCAAAATATATTATATAAGAAATCTTGTAATAAAGACTCAAATCTTAATAAGCAATACCTGTTATTAAATTGGACAAATCCACATCATTTTTCCACTGGTATTTTGACATGCCCAAGTTCTCCAAACTGGCCAAATACTTGTCCAACATGTCATCCGTCACATTGGGGTCTAATCCACCAACAAATATCTTCACCCTAAACACATAGGATAAGAATATAAAACTTAGAATGTTTGAATAAATGAGAGAATGCACACAGACAAATAAAAATAGAGGCATGCACAGTTGTATTATTTGGATCATTATATGAGGAAACTATTGGAGGAGGAGGAACTGCCACTGCTACAAACAAAGCACTTGTAAGCAGTATAGAACATAAAAATAGAAAAAAATAAGAACACAATAAATACTAAATAGATGATAAATCTCAATAAATTATCACATAGCCTAAAAAATAAATAATGACTAAACATTAAACATAGCTAAAATTTATGACAATATGCAATATGCTGAAAGGAGCAATCACACCTAATCAGACGAACTAGTAACCAGGATGCTACATAATAATTAATAACCATCAGTGCCATCATTGATAACAAACAAAACTTCAAACCAATTGAGGAATAGAATAAATAGCCACCAATGACATGCAGCTTGTGAAAATCTTCTACACATTGCTAGAGTAAATGATGCATGACAAGAATATTAGGCATGCATAAGAGAATGGGGAAGCAAAGCATAAAATGGGCCAAACAATACCAACATATTGGCAACCATCTTTTAGTTTCACAAAACCAAAAGTACATTGGGACAAAAGGATTTTTGCCATAACTCATCTTAGATTGAATTTTAATCTATAAATTTTGCATTCATTGCTCTACCCAATGGAAAATGGAAAAGGTAAACTAAGTTACTAAATACTCCATGATAGCTCCTTTTTTGGCTTTATTTCAAAATTTTAAATACATGAATGGCATCTTGAATTTATATGTCTCCTGGTGTATTTCTATGTATATATCATGTGTGTGTAGTGTGTTGGGTTGTGGTCTAGAAGCAACTTGATGTAGTTGCTATAAAAATGACCTAGGTTCAAATAAAGGCGGGCTCACAACTATCCTTCATGAGGTCGACCAGTTTTGGCTTGTAGCTAAGGTGACTTTGAAATGGCATGTGGCCTCTCAGATGTAGCTAGAATTTGTGCCAAGATTATTCTTTCCTTATTGTAGAGTGCCAATATTGCTCTAGGCCTAGTATCAATAACCATATCATATCAATCCGCCCACCAAATCGAGCTGATGTGGCTAACAAAAGTGGTTTCCCCAACTGATAGATTGTTGTTCCACCAAGTTTAAAGTTGAAGATGATGTTTCTAAAGACTTTAAAAGGAATAGAATGTAGAATTCTCTATAATGGAGAAAGATAGGAGGGCATCTTGGATCATTATAGATCAATAAGGGGAAAAGATGGTTAGATCAAGGTACCAACAACAAAATTTATTTCACCAAGGACAACTTGGAATCCATGGAATCAAGGATGGATCCACTTAAATTTAGTCTCATGGTTGCTCCAAGTGTCTCGGTGTCCTATAAATTAACATATCTTGAGTCCAGAAATATGTTGTATTTTTCATATCCATTTAAGAGAATGTACATCCATATATGTCACATACCCAAATTCTGAACATTACCAATTGTCAAGAAAAAATTATGTTTTATTTTATTGTAAATTTTTATGTTATTAACCAAGTAGGGTCAAGGATGACTATAATTAATTACTCTAAATATTTTATTATTAATAAATAAAAGAGGAGACAAATATCCAAAGGAGACTGTTGAATGAGTGTTCACTGACCCACTAGGAGGAAGGGACTGGGGTGGAGAGAAAAATAACACTTGGCAGCATCCTCAACTCACTTCTAACTGTTGCAGGGGGAAACTTCCATATTTTATGGTCATGTTCCCCAAGAAAGTGGAACTGAGAAGGTGGCTCATTTACTAAAAACAATTGACCAAAAGACCTTGGCATGCTTATCTAACCATCGAATTCAACAGGAGGATGTTCATTCTCACCTTGTGATAATTTTATGGAGCACCAGAGATTTGATGAGGGAAAGGTTAGAGGTGATTGAGTGAATTAAGACTGCATTCTAAACTAGTGCAGCCGCATTGCTGAGTTCAATATTGCTAAAACCAGAAGTAATACTGTCAAGTGCTACTGCTGAGTTGCAAAGGAATTTATTCCATTTATCCATACATCATCTTTGTCTTGGTGGTTCAGTGAACAGGCTCGGGTGTCCTAAGGTAAGTGATCTTGGCTATGTTTAGGAAAAGGTTGGGTGGAACAAGCTTTTTTGGCTGTTTGTCTCTTCTACAGTTATCAGGTTTCAAATAGTGTTATCTTATTTCCTTTCTTCCAAGTTATTAATGATGATCTACATGTTATTATGTTATAAGTTTTCTATTTCATTTTAGATATTATGAACTATTAATAAATGTTTCATTTATGCAATTTATCTATTTTGAAAAGCCATGCAACTGTTAGGTTAAATTGATAAATGAATGAGTTAAAATTTGATAGATGTGTGATAGAATAAAAATGCTTCCATGCATTTTTCCACACACTGTTTCCAGTGTCATACTCTAGTATAGGGAAGATGTAGTTAAAGTAGATTCAAATGATAGGATGTATTTCTGCATATAGATTAACATCATTATTATTTACTTTTTTTATATCTGAGTAAGCTTCTATAATCCAGGATTTATATCTTTATAATCCAACTTTATAAACAGTATAAAATAGAACAGAGTTCTTGAATATTTTATAAGAAGTCTTATACATCATAAGTAATCCTCTAAGATTCATGCTCTCATAAATATATCTAATGTAGGAATTCTTAACTAAAGCAATGCTTTTATCAAAATCAAAATACCTTAAATAAACATAGAGAAGTAACTTTATAAACATGGCCTTTACTAAATAACAGTAAGGAACCATTTCTTTAAAACGTTATAGAAAACAATTCATTTGTAAACAATGCTTATACAAACCCTAATAACATCGAAACCATATTTCTATATCTATTATACAATACTAGAAATACGAAATATTATCATATACAAATCTATTGGATTTTTAATTAATTTCTAATACAAATCAAATAGCAACAAATTAATCGAATGTCTCAGGGTTAAACCCTGTTCTTTAACTATACATACTAATACCATGATAACATTTCATTCTTTTAGCAAAACGAAAGAGAAATGCAAAACCAGAGTTTGAAACCCAAAGATTTCTTCCACACAGTCTAAGTTTTATAACATTACAAGTTACATAACGAATCCACGGTTTGAAACCCATACTAATTGTACAACCAAATCTCAAAATAATATTTAGTTTTCGTAGGTTTTATGGTCCAGCCTGATGGCTTGGGTTTTTACACAAATTCTAAACATTTAAATAACCATTTAAATCATAGTGACAGGCTCTGCCCTAATCCTGGGTTACCAAACAAATTTTCAAAATAACAACAATACCGAGAGCTTCCTCTCAGTTTAACACTTTAAAACTTCATACGAATAAAGCTTAAAAACCTATAGTATTATCCATTAAAGAGCTTATACACATAACAGTATAAAAGAAAACAACATGAGGTCAAGGGTTCAAAACCTATCGTCAACTGCAACCTATAAACAAAATCAAGTTTAAAAACTCTAAGAGTTTTATCAACGAATTTATTTCCAAATTTTCAAAATGACGAGGGTTAAACCCTTCATAGTAAAATTATATATATCTATCATTTAAAATTCTTACACAGTAAAACATTGAAGAACCAACGCATGAAACGTCAAGGATTCAATCCTCCCTATACAAAAACTTGCCATACGGCTTATAAAAGTTTACAGCTGACTGGGGAAAACCATTTTTTAAGCAAAACCGAATACTCGGCTAACCAAAATGAAGGCCAACATTTTTCCTTTCTTCACCAAAATCTCCCGAGAACTATGGATGCCCACAAGGGAGTCACCGAGGCTTACCAGGTATTTTAAGCTCTTATCCCTGTTGTTTAAACTTAAAAATCAGCGTCGAGGAAGCACCTGTCAATACAACATTAAAACATGGTTAAATTTTGTATGAAGCTCAATCTCGTATCGGGACTGAACACTTCTGTAACATTCGAGACACTCTGCATCAACAATGGAGTGACACAACCCACTAGCAAATGAAACAATTTTTAGCTCAGGGATGGCTCAGCTCATATAGTTTACTGATGAAATTTTGCAAGCTGTAGGTCACAGTATCGAACCTGGGAGAGGTTCCTCGAAATCCCTGTTATGAACCCTAAGAACCTGAGGGCCTGTCGGCCTCTCCATCCCCACTCACTATAAAAATGAATGCTCTAGGTTATGCCTTTGTCGAGTAATTCAAAATGCAGTTAGGGTTAACACTTTTACCAAGAACCATCACGTGAAGACCTGCCAAGGTGGATGCAACCAGGCATTCCATCCATAGGCTTTTAATGAACCTTAATTACCGTAGCAACTGAGATACGAAGTGCCTACCAATGCATCACCACCAAGGTTAATGTATTTGGTCTTCAACATGGTTAAACTTTACAACCATAGTATATAGTGGTTACGTAACATGTCAAAAAGTCAAACTATCATTGCATAATATCCATTAACACATGAAGCAATACGTAGAGCCCTTTTTAATCAAACTATATACTTGGCATAAAACTATAGAGCGCACAATGATAATAATACATATCATTTGTTATAATGTGCTTAGGGTCATAACATCTAACATGAATTTAAATTATTTAGGGTATAGTTTGCAACTGTTGGTAAATAAAAGATGCCATACTAAACCTAATGCATAAGGTTTGTATATATAATGTATAAATATCAAAAGATAGCATAGATGCATAAGAATTACATTTGATAACATTCGTATATAAGCTAGTTAGGTTATGTCTATTCTTAACACATAAGTGGATACATGGTATAACTCCTATTGTAGGGTTTTATGGCCTATATCCTTGTAATCAAAGTTCAATACATTAAATTATGACTTATTATAAGTCAAGTATAATTGTTTTAAACAAAATGCTTGTTTTGCAAGTGTAAATGCTAGGGAATTATATAAACGACATTATATGGAATAAACCGTACAACTGATGATCAAAACTAGAGTAGATATCACCCTAGAATAATTCAGGTTTTCTATCATTTATAAACTTTGAAGGCTAATTGAAGTTTCAAATAAGATCTCTTTACACACTTCGTAATACTTGGAAAGAAGTATCGCTCTTACCTATGATCTGCGACATAATTTCAAGTGCATTAGCTAAATAGCTAAGTAAGACTCGGGGTGCCCATATGACCCCTTCATCATCAAGAAAATAATCAGTTAGCACTTAAAATGAAAACAACATCAAATTAAATCTACGAGATCTAGACATCCAAAGAAGTAGGCATATTTCAATCAGGATGCAAGAATGGTGTAATAACATCCAACATTATTTTAACAATAATAATCACATACACGTACTCTATAAGACAAACATAAACAAGTAATTGACGTAACAGGTTCATAATATTTGTAATTGATGGAGAAGTGTTGTCATCAGTATGTCATCTAGTTAAACAAATTAACATTTAGTGTACGTCCACAGAGTGATTGTAGCACTTAATGCTCCTTAAAAAACTTTTAATTTTTTGTGAAATTTTGGGATGTTACATGTGGTATTAGAGCGCAAGTTCAAATACTAGGTCTGAAGTGGCTCACTCGTGCAAATAAAAATTTAGGACATAATTGCAGATTACTGATTTTAATTATTTTGTTTTCAGTTTCAACATTTTATAAATTTAGTCTATAGGTATGGAAGGACCAGAGGATTCGGCTGAGGAAATGTCCCTTAATAATGAATAGAATAATAATGAACAAGGACACATTAATGCAGAAAACTTATTTGCTGAAATGAATGATAATTCATCTGAATTATTAAGAACAGTAAAAGATTTAAAAATAGAGATAAAAACTGTTAAGGAAGAAAACGAACGAATCTTGAAAGCTCAAGAGGAGTTGAATCAAATCCTACTGAATAATTTTCATAATAATGATAAAGATAAAGAAACAGAAAATAATGTCGAATATGGAACTCTGTCCTACAAACGTAAGGATAAAAAGATAAAATTGACTAATTATGACATCAGTTCATATTATGAACTTTATGAGAAAGCACATAGGAAAAAGAACAAGTACTCTAGTGATAGTAGTGAGAGTGACTACTATGCTAAGAAGAAGAAGTACAGGCCTTACCAAGAAATTTCTGGCAAGTTTAAAAAGATCAAACCACCAACTTTCAATGATGAAACAAAAAAGAGTAAGGCAGTCAAAGCATGGCTATCCGGTATGAACAAGTATTTCCATATTTACAACTACTCAAGTCATCTAAAAACTAAAATGGCAATTTATAATTTGACTAGAAAAGCAGACATGTTGTGGCAAGATCTAAAACGAGTAAAATGTTTAAAAGAGAAAAGTGTAAATTGGAGTAATTTCAAGAAATATTTTAAAAGAAAGTTTCTGTCAGAACAGTACTATGAGGAACGATCCAAGGAATTTTATGAGTTAAGGTTAGGTTCCATGGATATGAGAGAGTTACGCAACAATTTTTTGAATTTATTAAGGTATGTGCCTTATATCACTGAAAAAAACCTAAGGTACAAGGTTTTCTGAGATATTTTCCCTCTCATGTAAAGGACAGGATTGAGTATGATGGTCCTCGAACTCTTGAAGAGGCCATGAAAAAAGCAAATATCTGTTATGAACATAATAAGAAAAGAGAAGGCATACCAAGCTGGAAGGAAAAAAGACCTAATAACTTTGAGCAAAGGAAGAAGCAGTTCTCTTTTAATCCTAACTTTGGAAATAATTATTCACATAATTACTCTAACATAAAATTTCAAGGAAACAATGCAGCAGGTAATACACAGTCAAAATTTACAGCTGCAAGAAACAATGAACCAACTAAATTATTTGTTAAAAGTAATGAACAAAAAGAATCTGTTAAATTTTGGGACTATCGGGGACCTCACTATGCATCAAACTGCCCACTCAGAAAGAGGAATGTCAATAATATACATAATGTACAGGAGGAGGCTACTATTGGTGACTTAGCAAGGGAGATGCCTAGGATAAATGCAGCTTTGGAGAACAAACAAGCTGATCATCAAACTTCCATGGTTGAAGTGGAAGGTATGCTGCAAAATAAACCCATTTCTATTTTAATTGATCCAGGAGCAAGTCTTAGTTATGTGTCAGCTGATTTAGTTAAATGTTGCAATCCAAAAATTGATAAGTTTGATAAATCATGGTTGGTTCAATTAGCTACTGGAACAAAAAGAAAAGTGACTAATTATGTAAAAGAATGTGAATTACTAATGAATCAGTTTAGGACCCATGTTGAGTTGAATGTGTTACCTTTATGTTCTTAGGACGTTCTGATTGGAATGGATTGGTTAGAGAAGCATAGAGTAATGTTAAACGGTTTTGAAAAGACTTTTACTTGCTTGAATGAAAAAGGTGAAACTGTAATAGTAAAAGGACATCCTAAAAAAACATCTGTTAGACAAATTTTTTCTTTACAAGTTAAAAAGGTTGTTCATAAAGGGTGTAAGTTGTTTGTTGTAAATGTAATTAATGATGAACAATCAACTAAGGAAGATAAGCTAAAGTTGGAAGACATATCCATTCTAAAGGATTTTTCTGATGTATTCCCAAAAGAAATTCCAAGACTACCTCTGAAAAGGGAACTAGATTTCACCATTGAGTTAGCACCGAGAGCGATACAAAACTCAAAGGCTCCTTACATAATGAACATTTTAGATCTTAATGAACTTAAATCATAGCTTAAGGAACTGATTGATAAAAATTATATAGAGGCTAGTGTGTTTCCATCGGGAGCACCTATAATTTTTGTTAAAAAGAAAGACAAAACTATGCGCTTATGTATAGATCACCATCAATTAAATAAAATGACCATAAAGAATAGATATATGTTGCCTCGCATTGATGATCTATTTGATCAACTATGCGATGCAAAGATATTTTCTAAAATAGGCTTGAGGTTGGGGTATGAATTAAAGATGAGGACATCTTTAAAACGGCTTTTAGAACCCGTTACAAGCACTACAAGTTTGTGGTTATGCCTTTTGGGTTAACCAACGCTCCAGCAGTCTTCATGTGTCTTAAGAATAATGTTTTACATCGGTACTTAGATAAGTTTGTAATTGTTTTTATTGATGACATTCTACTTTACTCTAAGACTAAAGCAGAGCATGATGAAAAGTTACAAATAATTTTACAAGTGTTAAGAGAACACCAACTTTACGCTAAGTTCAGCAAATGTGATTTCTATAATGAAAAATATAGTACCTAGGGCATGTGATATCCAACGATGGAATCACAATAGACCCGGATAAGATAAAAGCAATTAATGAATGACCTTCCTGTAAAGACCTAACTGGTGTATGATCTTTTATGAGAATTACAAGTTACGATCGTAAATTTATAGAGGTATTTTCTAGAATAGTGAATCCTATAACATCTTTACAAAAGAAAGGTAAGAAATTTGTGTTGGATAAAAAATGTGAAGAATGTTTTAAGAAACTAAAAGAGCTGTTAACAAAAACACCTATTCTAAAAATTGCTGATCCAAATAAGGATTTCATCGTATGCACTAATGCATGCAATGATGGACTTGGTGGGGTATTAACACAAGAGGGTCATGTAATTGCATACGAATCTACGAAGTTAAAGATTCATGAGAAGAATTATGTAACTTATGACCTAGATTTGGCTGTCGTAATACATGCATTAAAGATGTGGCACCATCACTTAATTGGAAGAAAATTTACTTCAATGATGGATAATAAAGGTTTAAAGTATTTGTTGGAACAACCAAATTTGAATGCAAGGCAAGCTAGGTGGATATCTTTCCTTAGTGAATTTGATTTCGAGATTCAACACATTAAGGGTAAAGAGGATAAAGTTGTTAATGCCTTCAACAGAAATGCTAGGCTAAATTTTATTTCAGCAATCAACACTTATAAAACTGATATAGAAAATCAAATTAAGGAAGGAATTAGAATGGATGAAAAATATTAGAAATTACTTAATAAGGTTGTAAAAGATAATGCTGAAAATTTAATAATAGATTTTAGAATTGATGAAAGAGGTTTACTATTGTATAAAAACAGACTTTATGTGCCTAGTGTTGCTGAAATTAAGTTGTTGATTTTAAATGAATTGCATAAAAGCCATACTCAGGACATCCTGGCTACCAAAAGATGATAACAATGCCGAGAAAAGATTATTTTTGGCCATGTATGAAAAGTGAAGTAGCTGAGTATATTGCATGGATTCCAAAAGTTATAATTTCTGACCGAGACTCAAAGTTTACAGGAAATTTCTGGAAGTATTTATTTAAAGGTTTAGATACTACTTTAAATTTTAGTACAGCATTTCACCCACAAACAAATGGGCAGACTGAAATGGTCAATCAGATTCTTGAAGATATGTTAAGAATTTATGTTAGAGATCAACCAGGTAAATGGGAGGAATATTTACATCTTGCTGAGTTTGCTTATAATAACCATTACCAAGCTTCGGCAGAAAATGTAATACTCCTATTTCATGGAGTAATCCAGTTGACAGGTTAATGTTAGGACCTGAATTATTAAAAGATATGGAACTAACCATGAAACGGGTTCAAGGAAATTTGAAAATTGCACAAGATAAACAGAAAAGTCATGCAGATATCAAAAGAACTCCAAAAGAGTTTCAGGTTGGTGAACATGTGTTCCTCAAGATAAAACCTAAAAAGATCTCCTTAAAGTTAGGAAGCTGTGCTAAACTAGCACTAAGGTATTGTGGACCTTTTGAAATACTGTCTAGGGTAGGACCAGTGGCATATCAGTTGGCTTTGCCACCAAATCTTAAAGTATATATTGTATTTCACATCTCTCTTTTGAAAAAGTATGTACATGATGCTACTCATCTAATTAATTGGAATGATGTATAGGTGGAACCAGAAGGAGATTTTCTAGTGGAACAAGATTGTATCCTCGACAAGAGGGAAATTTTGCTTCGTAGTCATACCATTGGACAGGTAAAAGTGCAGTGGAAGAACTTTAGTCGAGATGAAGCAAGTTGGGAGTTGGAAAGTAATATGCAGGTGGCATATCCAAATCTATTCCAGGAGGAGCTAGAGGATGATGAATAAAGTAATATCGAGGACGATGTTAAATTTAAGAGGGGGTGTTTGTCACATACCCAAATTCTGAACATTATATGTTGTCAGAAAAACATTATGTTTTAATTTATTGTAAAGTTTTATGTTATTGACCAAGTGGGGTCAAGGAGGACTGTAATTAATTACTTTGAATATTTTATTATTAATAAATAAAAGAGGAGACAAATATCCAAAGTAGACTATTGAATGAGTGTTCACTAAACCACTAGGAGGAATGGACTGGGGTGGAGAGCAAACTGACACTTGGAAGCATCCTCAACTCACTTCTAACTGTTGCATGGGGAATCTTCCATATCTATGGTCATGTTCCCCAAGAAAGTGGAACTGAGAAGATGGCTCATTTACTAAAAAACAACTGACCAAAACAACTAGGTATGCTTATCTACCCATCGAATTCAGTAGGAGGTTGTTCATTCTTACCTTGTGATAATTTTCTGGAGCACAAGAGATTGAATGAGGGGAAGGTTAGAGGTGATTGAGTGAATTAAGACTCCAATATGAACTACTGTAGCCACATTGCTGAGTTCAATATTGCTAAAAGAAGAAGTACTACTCTCAAGTGCTACTGCTGAGTTGAAAAGGAATGTATTCCATTTCTCCACACAACATCTTCGTCCTGGTGGTTCAGTGAATAGGATCGGGGGTCCTAAGGAAAGTGATTTTGGATGTCTTCAGAAAAAGGTTGGGTGGAATGAGCTGCTTTGGCTGTTTATCTCTTCTACAGTTATCAGGTTTCAAATAATGTTATCTTATTTACTTTTTACCAAGTTATTAATGATCATCTGCATGTTATTATGTTATCAGTTTTCTATTTCATTTTAGATATTCTTAACTATTAATAAATGTTTCATTTCTGCAATTTATCTATTTTGAAAAGCCATACAGCTGCTAGGTTAAATTGATAAATGAATGAGTTAAAATTTGATAGATGTGTGATAGAATAGAACATGCTTCTCTGCATTTTTCCACACACTATTTCCAGTGTCGTACTCTAGTACAGGGAAGATGTAGTTAATGTAGATTCAAATGATAGAATGTATTTCTGCGTATAGATTAACATCATAATTATTTACTTTGCTTATATCCAAGTAAGATTCTATAATGTAAGATTTATATCTTTATAATCCAACTTTATAAACAGTATAAAATAGAACAGAGTTTTTGAATATTTTATATACAGTATTATACATCATAAGTAATCCTCTAATCTTCATGCTCTTATAAAGATATCTAATGTAGGAATTTTTAACTAGAGCAATGCTTTTATCAGAATAAAAGTACCTTAAATAAACATAGAGAAGTAACTTTATAAACATTGCCTTTACTAAATAACAGTAAAGAACAGTTTCTTTAAAACATTATAGAAAATAATTCATTTGTAAACAATGCTTATACAAACCCTAATAACATCGAAACCATATATCTATATCTATTATACAATACTAGAAATAAAAAATATTATCATATACAAATCTATTTGATTTTTAATTAATTTCTAATACAAATCAAATAGCAACAAATTAATTGAATGTCCCAGGGTTAAACCCTGTTCTTTAACTATACATACTAATACCAGGATAACATTTCATTCTTTTAGCAAAACGAAAGAGAAATGCGAAACCAGAGTTTGACACCCGAGGATTTCTTCAACACAGTCTACGTTTTATAACATTACAAGTTACATAATGAATCCAAGGTTTGAAACCCGTAGTAATTCTACAACCAAATCTCAAAATAGTATTTAGTTTTGGTAGGTTTTATGGTCCAGCCTTACGGCTTGGGTTCTTACACAAATTCTAAACATTTAAAATACCATTTAAATCACAGTGATGGGCTCTTCCCTAATCTTGGGTTACCAAACAACTTTTCAAAATAACAACAATGCCGCGAACTTCCTCTCAGTTTAACACTTTAAAACTTCATACGAATAAAGCTTAAAAACCTATAGTATTATCCATTAAATAGATTATACACATAACCGTAAAAAAGAAAACAACACGAGGTGAAGGGTTCAAAACCTCCCGTCAACTGCAACCTATAAGCAAAATCGGGTTTAAAAACTCTAAGAGTTTAATCAATGCATTTCTTTCCAAATTATCAAAATGCTGAGGGTTACACCATTCGAAGTAAAACTGTATATATCTATAACTTAAAATTATTACACAGTAAAATGTTTAAGAACCAATGCATGATAGGTCAAGGGTTCAATCCTCCCTATACCAAAACATGCCATACAGCTTATAAAAGTTTACAGCAGACTATGGAAATTTTTTTTTAAAACAAAACCGAATACTCGGCTAACCAAAATGAAGACCAACATTTTTCCTTTGTTTACCAAAATCTCCTGAGAACTATGGATGCCCACAAGGGAGTCATTGAGGATTTCCAGGGCTTTTAAGCTCTTATCCCTGTTGTTTAAACTTAAAAACAAATGTCGAGGAAGCACCTGTCAATACAACATTACAACATCGTTAAATTTTGTATGAAGCTCAAACTTAAATATACAACTGTAATAATGTTAAACCCTCGTTGAAATACAATAAGGGAACCATGACTTTACCTTCTTAAGAAAATATTGTATCGTGACTGAACACTTCTGTATCATTCAAGACACTTGACATCAACAATGGAGTCACACAACCCACCAGCAAACGCAACAAATTTTAGCTCAGGGATGGCTCGGCTCATATAGTTTACTGATGACATTTTGCAAGCTGCAGGTCGCAGTATTGAACCCGGGAGAGGTGCCTCTGAAACCCTTTTATGAATCCTAAGAACCCGAGGGCCTGTTGGCCTCTCCAACCCCACTCATTGCAAAAATGAATGCTCCAGGTTATGCCTTCATCAAGTAATTCCAAATGCAGTTAGGGTTAAAACTTTTACAAAGAACCATCACGTGAAGACCTACCACGGTGGATGACAACAAGCATTCCACCAAAATGCTTTTAATGAACCTTAATTACCATAGCTAATGAGATACGAAGTGCTTGCCAATGCATCACCACCAAGGTTAATGTATGTGGTCTTCAGCATGGTTAAACTTTACAACCATAGTATATAGTGGTTACGTAACATGTCAAAAAGTCAAACTATCATTGCATAATCACCATTAACACAAGAAGTATTACGTAGAGCCCTTTTCAATCAAACTATGTATCTAGCATAAAAATATAGAGTGCACAATGGTGATAAAACATAGCATTCGTTATAATGTGCTTAGGGTCATAACATCTAACATGAATTTAAATTATTTAGGGTATAGTTTGCAACTATTGGTAAATCAAAGATGCCATACTAAACCTAACGCATAAGGTTTGTACATATAGTGTAAAAATATCAAAAGATAGTAGATTCATAAGAATTACATTTGATAGCATTAGTATATAAGCTTAGGTTATGACTATTCTTAACACATAAGTGGATACATGGTATAACTCCCAGTGTAGGGTTTATGGCCTATATCCTTGTAATCAAAGTTCAATACATTAAATGATGACTTATTACAAGTCAAGTATAATAGTTTTAAACACAATTTTTAAGTTGCAAGTGTAAATGCTAGGGCATTATATAAACGACGTTATATGGAATAAACCGTAGAACTGATGATGAAAACTAGAGTAGATCTCACCCTCGAATAATTCAGGTTTTCTATCTTTTCTAAACATTGAAGGATAATTGATGTTTCAAATAAGACCTATTTACACACTTTATAATACTTGGAAAGAAGGATCGCTCTTACGTACGATCTGCAACAGAAGTTCAAGTGCATTAGCTAAATAGATAAGTAATTCCCGAGGTTCCCATAGGACTCCTTCATCAACAAGAAAATAAACAGTTTGCACTTATAATGAAAACAACATCAAATTAAATCTACGAGATCTAGAAATCGAAATAAGTAAGCATATTTGAATTAGGATGCAAGAATGGTGTAGTAACATCCAACAGTATTTTAACAATCATAATCACATACATGTACTCTGTAAGACAAACATAAACAGGTAATTGACGTAACAGGTTCATAATATTTGTGATTGATGGAGAAGTATTGTCATCAGTATGTCGTCTAGTTAAACAAATTAACATTTATTGTACTTCTGCATAGCGATTCTAGCACTTAATGCTACTTAGAAAAATTTTAAATTTTTGAGAAATTTTGGGATGTTACAATATCAATATCTGTTTCCATAGAACATGGAAAACAAAGTATACTCATAGTTCAGTTCTGAAATCTAATAGTTATTGGAGAGGAAACCCATTATTTGCTGTGAAACTTTATAAAGGCATCAATTTTGTCAGGATTTGGCCCATTTCTTTCTTTTCCAGGAATCGGACCTGATTCCACTAGGGCCTTACGGAGATATCAAGTTACTTTCCTATCTTCCTGAACTGACATGGCTAGAAAATAACACTACATTCCTTTCCTCTCCCACATAAAGGGCCAGGGTACAGCTATTATACAACAATGCCCAGGCCAAAATCCCTTGGACTAGTTACCTGCCATCTATTACCCATTGATCCACCCCCTTTTCAAATGGATTTTTGGTTCGCTCCAGCTCCATATTCTTTGTATCAAAGATAAACTTGTGATGCTTTTGGATTTTTGGTTTGCTCCAACTCCACATCCTTTGTATCAGAGATAAACTTGCAATACTTTCAATACATTACACCCCACTTTCAATGCACCCCACGAATAATAAAGATACATAAATGATGGTACATTATTGCAAAATTACAGCATGGGCTGAACAAGAACCTTGGAGTGAACATACAGAGAGGTGTAAACTAGAATCCTAACCATAGGTTGGTTCAGTAACTGCAAAATAGTCAACTGTGTCTATCCCAATTGGTTTGAAGCATTTAAAAATCAACAACATTTAGATCCTTTTTTTAATAGATCTTTATCACTAGTAAAAGTGGCTATCCTACGATTTATGCAATTTAATCCCCGTGAGTTTGTCTTCAGAAGTGTGGCATGTTTTCCATGCTATATTATTCTGTTCCATTTCTCTTTGATGTTTTCATTCTTACAAGCCAGTTTTAGTATGGTATTCTTATCCTTTCCAATTCTATTGTTGTTTATATGGTCACACATAGGGTGATGCAAATAGGTTAATTACAAATGATCATTGGTGACTATATACTATTAAAATTAAGAACATATACTCCACAAGAAAGTAGAGTCTCCAAACATATTGCACATCATCACATAATTACTTACACTAGCTTATAGGGAATCCTCATGGGGTAGAAAACTTCACTCTAAAAATTCTTCACTCGGACCTCTTTGTAATTGGTGAAGCACACAAGAGTTTCCATAAAAGAGTATGGGCACAAGCAGTCAAGAACAAGGAATGAAATCCCACAGTGTTGTCAAAGAACAGTTTCAGTTTCCAAAGATGATATAGAAGATGGAAAAGTGCATGTTGAACTTGAATGGGATCTGATGAAGCTTTAGGCAAGTATCAAAGATCAACATGGGTGATCTAATCATGTGAACCAACAACAAGAGAGATGAACACACACTTTTTGAGCTAGAGGATAAAAAAACCCATCAATTGCTCCAAATAACACGTGACCAGGGGGCCATCCACCTTGCTCAACTCTGTTTGTTGCTAGCATAGGTCCAACTTGCACTAAAGAAGAATTGTGTGAAGTACTTTCAAGGTAATTGTAAGAAATTTGAAAGTACATCCTAATCCCCATAGTCAAGAATGGGAGCATAATTGGAGTATGGATTAGGATTATGGCCCATAATGATTGTGTGCATTACCTTGTGTTCTGTAATTTTTTTCAAATAAATTTGTTTGATTCTATTCGTGCCTTCCACTTAAATAGGTTTCGGGGTTTCAAAATGTTGAAGATGAAAACTAAAGGTGGAATTCCTGTTGCTTTTGCTGACTTTGAGGTATGTATTTTCTCCTAAATATGTTTAAGAACTGCTTTTAAAATTACTATGAAATCTAAATGTATACATTTCTGATGATCATTTGTTTACTTTATATTCACTTGGATAGAAAGTTCTTTCTTTTTTTTTGTACCATGCTCAATCTGTATGCAATCAAAGCCATATTCATGCCATCACACCAAATTGTAGAAATAAAGCAAACTAGTTGTTTCCGAGGGCAAAACTTGCATTAGGATGTAAAGAAACATTTTTTCTGTAGATCAAACCATATACTATTGTGTTGGTAGTAATTTTATGGAAAATTTAATTAAATACAAGGGGATGTCAAGGCTGTCTTCAAAGATGGGCCTGAAATGAACTTTGTGTGGCACAAGAGTGGATGTTAAGGTTGTCTTTATGCCCAGAATTGTTGCTACTTATCCAAAATTCATGGTTTTAGGGTTGTTCGTTGTTATTTATGCCCAGAACTTCAAAAAGGACCATTGTTTGGGGTTAAATATGTGCCCAGAATTACTTCAACTTGGAAGAGATGAGATTTCATCATGAAAAGAGCTCATAAGGCTGCCTAGAATGACTTAAATTGAACCCAGACTTGGTTTTTAGGGTATGAAATTAACTCAGATTCTGCTTTTTTAGTTCTGTTTACACCATTTTTGTGGAGAGAAAGCACCCAAAATTGATAATACTGTTGTAAGCTACTGATTGGGAGATTAAAACATCCCTTATTTGTTCCTAGAATGAAGGATTGAGGTTGTTGGAGTGCCCAGGTCTGCTCTTCGTGTCCATATACATGCCCATAATTGTATCTTATTGCCATTTCAACCCTCAAATTCAACCCAACATTCCTCCAAACCTATTGTTGGTGGTTATTAATCACTTTTCATTGGGATGTTCATGCCCATAATTGTCTTCTAACCCTCCAATTCGGCCCAGTTTTAGAGATAGGCCTATTTGGTAGTGGAAAGGTGCACGGGGATGACTGATTCACAATGTTTCTTGCCACATATTCACTCAACACAGGAATTGAAATATCACCAAATAAATCTCAACAATCAGAGCAATGGAGTCAACTGGGATAGGGGATATGCAATAAACCAAATAGATTATGTGTAGACATGTGTGACTAAGTGCATATGCTCAAGACAAGGGTTACATGCTATTGAGCACCATCATGGCCTAAATCAATAGTAAAAGATCCTCATATGTAGTTTTGGGTGAATTTTGAATCCAAAGTCAGACTTGTTCTTACACAGTGGAATACCTGGTCACTTTTCTTGCAGTATTTATTTTTAAAGCAGAAAGCATACTTTAGGTGGAGTCAAAGTATGAGTAACATTGGTGAATAGTGTTGATCCTTTGTAGATAATACAAAATACTTATGTTTATTGAAAAATGGAATTTGTGCACATCGAGTGTGATACACCTCATTCAAGATAGTTCTTTCATGGACCAGATAGTAGTAAGAGGCACTTCTATTCAATCTCGGAAAACCTAGGGGTGAAAGAAGGGAGATTAGATTGTATGGATAGTCTTGGATATGATTGTGGGATGTGGCAACTATTGAGGTAAATTTAACTATAGGTGGGGATGATCAAGGGATGAAGCTTTATGATCTAGGATGCTTGAACAATGCTCTTGTCCATTCATCAATTTCATACATAGATGGAAATGAAAGAATCCTATGATATGGGAGTTATCCAATTGAGGAATTAGCTGACAAGAGAATTTACCTTAAGAATGAAGGGAGGCTACCTATATTATCTTCCAATAACCTTTATTATTCAAAGAATTTTCTATATATGTTGGACTCACTAGGTGACAAATCATATAAACATAATCCTGAACTAGCAAGATCCCTTGTTGTGCTTTTCATTTTCATACAAACCATGAAATGAATTGTTCAACAACTATCACAGGACACCTTGCTTCCAATGGTTTTGATGTCTATATTGCTCTTACTAGGGAAACTGGTGCATTATATGGTCCTTTACATGGAGGGTAAAATGAGGCTGTTCTCAAAGTTTCATGCAACATAGCTTCTAATGCAATCCAAATGTAAAAAAGAAAAAATCTATACTAACGGCATCTAAGTCCACTCATAACATATATAGCATGTCCAAAGTATATATTCAGTATAACACGGTTCCTAGCTTTATGGTGAAGAAATTTAAACTCCTAGAATTTGAAAACCATAAGCTAGCTGACTTTTTGAATAAATCTCCTGTAAGGTCTACCAAAACAAATGATCCTTATTCCTTTAGGATAGGATAAAGCTTGAAAGAGAGTTTACGTGGCAATTTCTTGACAAAATCCTCCTTGTAGAACCCTAGCTCTCTCCATATTTGCACCATAGCAATGTTCAAGCCCTTTGCAGGCCTCTTTTAACCGTATTCCAGCCACAACCAAACAGGATATGTCACACTGCATGAAATAACACCACATTGTGTCTATTTGCAATAGCGATGCATTATCCACCATCTAATTAGATAGGAAGGGAAAAGTTAGTATACAACTAAATTGAGGATCGACAGAAATAGGGAGCCCACATAAAAAGTTGGAAAAACTGAGAACCAAATAGATAACGCACCTCAATTAGTTTTCGGTCACAAACAGAAAAGGCCTCCTACAAGAAAAGCAATTGTCAACCAATCCCACGAACCAATTTTCACTGTTTCCATCATAACATGTCCTCTAATAGCAGGACTGATGATATAGAAAGCATAAATTTGAAAATATAGCTACAAGACCACCACTTTCCCTTTTCTGCACTATTAATAGAAAGATTCATAATTTGTTCCAAGACCTTCATTTCCTAGTTCAAAATAATAAAGGTAATTAGAGCATAGAGGATCGAAGTCTATTCAGTAAACATCAGTAAGTGGGCATCCGTATGAGAGTTGTATGAGAGATATTAAAACATCAATAATGAGAAACCTACATGTTACCTCTCCCATGCCAAGAATTTCAAGAGCATCTTTATATTGTCCATTTTAATGAGATGATGCCCCTTTGCATGAAGCATCAAACCCTTAACAAGGGCACTGTCACATTAAAAGCATCCTTTTGACTCAATTTCACCCTCATTCTAAGCTCCAGAAATTAATAAAGTTCATATGATTAGATTAGTGGCAGTGCCCTGAGCATATTATCTCAACCAAGGCCAGAACCACTAACATGTAAACTAGTGAATGGCATATGAAAGTGCAGTATACTATTTCTATTGCAGATAGTGCAAAGATAGCTCTTGATCCCTGGTTTTGAGTCTGCCTAGGACAACTAAATGTATATATTGATTTCCAACTCTGAAATATCAAATATTTATTTTTTTTCTTGGAAAAAACTTACTGAGCATTGGATGTTAAAGAACCAAAAAATCAAAAGTAAAATCACACCTTTGATCTATCTTGGTTCCAACTTTCATCTTGTCTCCACTTTGATTCTCAAGTTCAATGTTGAAGTCTTCAACTTGAAATGAATTATCTGTATGTCTCTTTGCCATTGCATTTACTGTAGCTCTACAGAACATGTAAGAATATATGTGTTTCAACAAAAAATAAAATATAAATTGAACACTATTAACAAAATTAAGTATCCTAAAAGAAGAGGTATTCTCATATAAGACACACAATTTTATATCAAATATCAAACTGAGCAGCAATAAGCAATGATGTTTACAATTTAAAATGATCCAAAATAGCAAAGAGAATTGTTTTACAGTTGGGAGTGGTCTCTGGCACATAGAATCATATAGTAAAGGAATTATGGCACTTAGAATAACTTATAGAATTACTCATGCTAGCTTCCTTAGCTAGCATCAACTCACTAAAAGTGGTCGTCTTATTCAGAACATCTTCAGCAATATAAGGGTACAAGAAAAGCTTTAATATACATAGTAAATAAAAAAATATGAGTATAAAAAACCCAAAGAAGATTCTGATATAATTATTAAAATGAAGCAAGCCATCCCTAAAAGGAATGTGGGCTGGAGAATATTCTCCAATTTTTAAGGCATTCTTATTCCTGTTCCTACACATATCTCTTTCTTTCCCTCCCTCTTTGACATTTTTTTGTCCTTCTCCTTTTGTGCCTCTGTTTTTTTCACTCTTCATTCCATTTGTTGTCAGTGCATGTTGCGAATTCCCAACCAATCACCATCATCCATATGAGATATCTTAGAACTCAACGGTATCCAATAGATGGACATCTAAGCCTACAGGCCATGTAATTGAGAAGCAATACAAAATAATGGAGGGTATCAGATGTTTAAATAAATAAATTTCCGCTAGCAGTCATCTACAATATCCATTTTGATAGTATTGTACTATTGTCCACAAAATCCCACAATTAGGTCATACTACAAATGAATGCCTAATTATGTGCATAGACAATGACATGAATGCCTACTATGTCCACATTATTAGTGGCCCTTATAAAAAAAATAGACCTGGCAAAAAATCTAGATAACAAAAAGTATTAGCTATATTAATTTAATTCTATATGCACAACTGCAATCTTGCATAATCATGAAAAGAAGTTATTACAAATGGGCGATACTCATGATGGACGAGAAATTGCAGTCAGAATTGTCAAAGTCCATAGAAAAAATAATTACAGGCACAACTGTTTCAATATGCAACATTGGAACAAATCCCCAAGTATACCAAAAGATGGACTCTAATCAGTGGAGAAAATGAGAAATCCCTACATTTGTTTTACAAAAAGCACGAGTTCCCAACGTGATAAAATAACTCCCCTATCAAAATGAATCAGAGAGAAATGAAAACCAGTTTAACTTAAGAAGCACCAAAATACATATAGCAAGCTGGATAGATCATCAACACGAGGACAACCATCTTTTTCAAGATGATAAAGACACAACAAAATTCAACCATGAATCTAAGTATTTGATAATTTTGTTGATATTTAAAAGGATGAAACCTGGCAAACAAGACAATATGCAAAGCACTCCTAAGGTGCATAGTGAACGAGACGAATTTTAACTAGCAATCCATTTGACCGAAGGAGAAATTCGAATAGTATCCCCAATCAAAATCAAAGCCTCGTGTTTCAAGGAAATCAAGTACTTCCATATCCTTTGAGTCCTGAATGGAGAAGTCAATGCCCAAGCTAATCTAGCAACCCATTTGAAGGATAAAATAAAAAAAATGGGCTGATGGTATATCTCCCAATCCCCTAAGGTATACTTCATGATTTTCATTAAACTTTGGCAATTAAACCTAACTCCATGCTGAAGGCCATATAGCAAGTCAAATGAATAAAACCAAAGGGAATTTAAAGGTCAGGACGAACTTGGTAAATCACACATGCCTCCCATACTGTTATCTCAACAATTTAAATTTTTAGATCTCCATCAATGGAAGAAGGTGGTATAATGGGAGTGAAACTTCAATTTTTTACTGGAGAGCGAAGGTAGAATCGAGCTCGGCATTGGCAAGTCTAGTCTCAAGCCTTCGATGAGGAAAGTCCCATCTACTTCCTATTTATTCTGAGTTGGAGAAAATATTTGTTCAAAGGTCGTCCGCCATATCTCTTGGGAATTTAATGTCAATCCAAGTTGATTCTTGGTTCTTTGATGTGCTATTATGTTGAGAAGGGGATTTATATCATAATAACCAACCTATTGATCCCATCGACTTTGAGGGAATTAGGAAAGGTTTGTGTGTCACATTGATGATACTAGGTTTTAGGTACACATATCATTCTCTCTCAAGTCTAAGTAGCTACAAGAGGACAATCACTGCAGCTAACATGTCATTAAATATTTCTTGGAATTGTTCTTTCAGTGTTTGTGTAATCAGTGTATTGAGCACCATCATGGTTTTTATTACAAAGAATTGGACATTCTTGAGAACCATGGACTTTCGAAGATGTCATGGGAAATGTCAAAGGACCATCTATGATATACAAAGGATTCTCCTAAGACGGGAAAATTATATAAAACTTAGATGTCATGGACATTGTTCTACATTTAAGAAGACAAATTCAAGCATTAAACAGAATGTTTGACACTCAAAGCATCTATTGACAGCATCATGAAAGGCACCCACTCAGCAACTTCAAATCCTCAACCATCTTTAGGTTCCAGCCCGACAAAAAACAAGGAAGAAGAAAAAATCTCTCAACTATTCGAAGACATGGAACTAGAGCACTCGGGAATGTACCAAGTCATAGGATACCCAAGAGAAGCCCATAGTCGTGCTACTCGTTTTGCTAATGTTATGTAATGTTGTGTAAATCTGTTGATGTGTTAGGTGTCTCTTATAGGTTGTATACCCGGCAGTAGTTTCAAGGACTTTTTGAAGAAATCTAATAATCATTTTTTGATATCCTTTTTTTTTAATATACTAGCATCTATGAAAAAGGAAATATTTGTTTTTGCATTAGATTGTCATACAGTTCAGCTACATCCTTTCTAATACAATCTTTGATTAGTTTTTGTTAAAAATAAAACTAAAATTAAATGCTCCACCCTCAGCACTTTCGAAAATTGGCACTTTCCACTTCACCTTCACTCTCAACAGCATAGGTTTCATGTCATCATTCATATTCATGAATCTGCTTCAAGTCATAAATGTCATTGTTTTTCATATCATATATAAATGTGTTCATTGCTAAACAATAACTTTTAAGCTTATCATTTATGCTCTTATATATTCAATTTAAAAAAAAAACAAATTGGAGACCATGACACCCATGCAAGGGGACCCCAGTTTGTGGTAGTGTGGAAGAAAAGGAAATACGAAGACATTAGCATTGATGCTGGGAGAAACAATGCTGGGAGAGACAAAAAAACTCCAAATTCAGCATACCATTCAGTATCATAAAACAATGAACACCTTTATTTCAGTCTTGCTATTAATCCACCATGCCAAAAATTAACATAATATTTAAAGAATGGGAATTATCAAGATTATTGGGGTGAAATATGGGCACTAAGATGGCCAAGACTAATGGAGCATTGATAGTGCCGCCACAGTTGGCCTCACAACCCTCCAAACTAGCCCCATAACAACAAGATTCCTTCATTGGCCTTCATATTATCTAAAGCCAAGAATCCACCACATGAAGAGAATGACGTATGGGAGCTTGATACTCCAAAGTCCTTACCATCATCAATGGAGGCTTCATTAGATGGTGAATTATGGATGTTTTATACCACCCACTAGGGTTCAAATTCGCCCAAAAACAAATTATGCCCCTCATGGTTTGTCTTTCCATGCAAATGGATTGTTTCAAGAAGTTTACACCAAATGCAACTCCTACATGAATTTGGAAGAATATATACCCCCCCATCTGCATCTTCTTAGCTGAAGTGGTATTTATAGAGTGCTGTAAACCAGACACAATTAAGGGATGGGGAGGGGCACACAATGATGAGAAGGGAAATCCTCCAACCACTGTCTTGATCCTGACAGTTGTATAATCTTCTGCTTTTATGATAGTGTTGTTAACTTTTGTGATATTGTACTTAATATCCATCTTAGCCTGGGATTTATTAAGGATGGAGAGCGATAAAAAAAATGCATCAATCTCTCACTGCTTAAAAGATCATGGTCTATGATAGTTGTTAAATTTTCAGAATTTACTTCAATCTGATCTAGGATCTTAACTGAGAGAACAACATGTACATCAAATCTACAGCATATCAATCATGGACACAATAATGCAAGCACACAAGAAACACAGATTTTACTTGTGGAAAACCATAAAGGTGAAAAACCCCAATAACTTCCTCAGAGATAGATAGAGCAATAATAAAACCAGAATACAAGAGATAGTCTTCTCCTAGCAGCAGAGCCTCCTCCTCATAAGTGCGCCACTTTTTGAATTAGAGAAGTGTGTGGATGAATGACCAAATAGAGATCTCCCAATCTCTATTTATACTTGTTCTATCCAGCCCAATAAACTAATGGGGCCTACATGTCTAGCTTAACCCATGGTTAACTTAATCCGAGCTGACCCCACACTTGGTGGTCTAATAACCCTTTGACCCACATGGCCGACCCCCAATAGGGTGGTCTAATAACCCTTCAACCCACATGACTTATACAGGGCCGACCCCAACAAGGTGTTCTAATAACCCATCAAGTTTGAGTTACGACACTTACATTATAAATGACGACACTTCCATATAGAGGAATAATATCATCTCTATAGGAATACAAACACTTCCGTATAGAGGAATAATACCATCTCTATAGGAGTACAAAATACATATATGAAATAAATGGGTGAGATACATTCCGAAGTTACATATACATCAACACTCCCTCTTAACTAGGAAGGTATTTATCGACACAGATCTGCTAGCACAAGTCTTCTTCTATGGATCATCATCAGCGAATCATCATCCTCGAATGATCGTCATCGTCACTGCTGCTGCTATCTCAATCAATCTCTGAATCTACTCATCATAGGAAGTTCTACAGAGCCAGTCCTTTTTCATACTGGATGTAGGCCCACCACCTGCAGGTCTTCATCATCACTGGCCATACTGTGGAAATCTCAGGACTTATTACGTGCGTCACAAAACCTTGAAAGAGCATCCAGACTGTTACGAGCACACAACTCTACCTGTCGGATCTCCCAGGGACATATTATATGTGACTGTCACAAAACCTTAAAAGAATCCCTTGACTGGTAAGAACCTTAAAGAGCATCTGAGGCCTTTTTCATCCTGTCCAGATCTCCAGGACTTATTACATGTGACACCTACCACAAAACCTTGCAAGAGAATCCCAGGACTTATTACGGGCACACAGCCCAACCTATCGGATCTCCCAGGGCCATATCACATGTGGTCATGGCAAAACCTTGCAAGAGCATCCCAGGACTTATTACGATCACACAGCTCAACCTATCACATCTCCCAGGGCCGAATTATATGCCATAGGACAAAACCTCGAAAGAGCATCTGCCAGATATCCCAGGGCCAAATTATATGCCATAGGAAAAACCTTTCAAGACTATCTGCAGATCTCCCAGGGCCAAATTATATGCCCTACCATACCAAGTTCTGCACATATATGACTCCCTGTTGTGTGTCTCAGAACCAAGTGGCTTCTCCACATACACTTCTTCTTCAACTACACCATTCAAGAAGGCTGTCTTGAAATCCATCTGGTGTATCTTCCACTTCATCACTGCAGCCAGAGCAAGTATGGATCTAATGGAAGTGTATTTGGCTACAGGAGCAAAAGTCTCTATGCTACCACCTGCAACATGCTTGATCTTGTAGATCCTCTTGGAAGTCACTACAGACTACTCTTTGTGACTGCATCCCAAACATCTTCATGATCGAATGGTACTCCTCAATCATGGCATTCTTCCCAAATCCAGGGAACTTCAATATCTTCAATATTTTCAATAGATAACTTTGTTGATGAACAAATGTTGTAGTCCTTCTTTTGTAGGTGATGGTATAAGATCTTTCCTACACAACAAGTTAAATTGCATGATTAGAAAACATCTCACAGTTTTCAGAACAAATTCTTACACATAAAGAAATATGTCATACAGTCATGCAATTATCTTAGCCAATGCTTCAATACAACATTTATCCATATTCCGTAACTTTCTAGATGCCTTCCAATCTCTACCAGAACATTGTTAAGAGTGTGCACAACTCCTAAGATGTCAGCAAAGAGGTTTCATTCTAGATAAGTAGCAATGGAATGTTGTACAGTGCCATAGGCCACTTACCCATGTATACTAGTATCATACTACTCATCAATGCAACTATTCTAATATGCATAATACACAACCTAATTCTAGGAACATAAGAATATACATCATTGAATAACATTATGTAAGAAATGACAATTCAAATACTTATCTTTGTTTGGTTGTTGGGTGGACTCCCTCTGAATATTTGCAACTCCATTCTGATGTGGATTGTGAGAAGTGGTCAAGTCCCTCTGAATATCTGCATCCTTGCAGAAACTACTGAAGTGTGCTCCTTTGCTTTCTTGCAGGAACAACTGGAGTGTGCTCCCTCTTGATCTTTGCTTCTTGGATTACTTGTTCTTGAACTTATATCCATCCTTAATCACTATGCATGCTTATTAGTATCATCATTGTGTTATCCTTGAGGTCTCATACATAATCACACATTTATTAGTATAATCTTAATACTATCAAAACACAATAATATTAAACATGTATAGTCATGATCATTCACAGATAATAAACATTAGTATTGAAGGTTTCAGGGAAGTCTTCTTTTACTCATGCATATTCTTATTTGATCATAGGACTCTTTTGATTAGATAAATCATCAATGTATACACCCGTGATTACTCAAACCTATAACTTCATGATTCTTCTGGTTAGTCATATCATTAATTATGGTAAGAAACATAATATGCATACGATCATGACTATTCAAACCTATGACTTCATGAATAATCATTATCAACAACACAACAGTATAAGATGCTAACACAAGGTAGGATTCTAGCTTGATATAGGAAAAACATACCTGGATTAGCATGCTAGCTAGTTATGTCTAACATACTCGCATAATGTCTTCTGGTTCTCTTCAATGACTTGTGCTAGTAACCTGCATGTCTCATAAGTTATCCATTGTAGGACCAAGTTATACATATGTCGTAAGTAGATCTTCTAAGCGATCCATGACAATGGATGAATCTTTGTCCTCATGTCATCATGATCAGATGTTCTTGAACCAGAACATGATTTGTCTTTCTTGGTGTACCTTTCATGTTAGCAGACAACATAAACCTCATACAACACCATAATGCATTAGTACAATCATAAGTGTCAACACCCTAATCAATGAATATCTTCTATCGTGCATTCATAATTTTATTAAGGTGATACGACAAGTCTAGATTCAATCAAGATTGTACTAATCGTAATAATATGAAGACAAATATACCATAAACTTAATCATGAAAAAATCTTGAAACATACTTGGATAATTCATACCTGTTGATATTGCTTGTAATCTTCTTATGTAATGCCTTAACCTCATCCCCCTCTGAAACATGAACTTCTTCACTTATGCAAGTGACCAATCCATCTTCTTCTAGGATTAACCCAATCCACTTGATTTGCATGAACTGGATCTGGAGCTGGATTAGGGTTTGTCAGAGAAACCCCAAAAATTCAAACTTTGAATTTCAAACTTCCGAAAGGATAGAAATATGCGCCTTGATGAGCTGATCAAGCTAGTATGTTCAGAATTTGAAAACTGCAAAGTTTCACTCCTCAATTTTGCCTTTGAAACTTCTGGATTCATTGGACGTGACCCTGAACTAGGGTTTGATGAAGCCCACTCTTCTTCCCAATCAAAAGGTTTCATCCAAAGCTCTAAGGTTCTATTTTTTTGAGGAGCTTCCAACCGTGGTCACAGATTTCAAAAACTCCCATTTTTGCAGAAGCCCTAATTTTCCACTTTTCCGATCAAAGACCCGAACTAGGGTCTAATCAAGACTGGTCTTCTGCGCAACCAAAAATTCTGATCTTGGTCTCTAAATTTATATTTTTATGAGTAACATTCAGTCGTAGTCTCCGAGTAAAAAAATTCCAACTTTCTCTGAAACCCTAGATTATGGAAGCCATGAATGAAGGTGCTCAAAAATAATTATGTTTTGATAGAAATATGTACCTGATTGTTTCTGGTGTAACTCCACACTTTTCGATCCACAGGGTCTAAAAAAAATTCTTTTGGTAGCCTGACCTGTCATCTTTCCATCCCGACAGGTTTGACCTCAATTGGATTCTCTGAGAGAGAGTTATGCCAAGGAGAGTGAACTTGTAAGACGTGCCACATGTCACTGGTTCAACTTCGGCCTCTGCGAAAATTTCTTGAGATATTACACTCTGTGTACTACCTGTCACTTTTTACAAAATTTCATTTGGATCTTCCTAGCCCAAGTGATGACCCTTTTTCCAAGGTCACCTATTTTTGACTTAGATCTGAAAGAGGCAGAAACCCTATATTGTACAGATCATAAATCACAAAGTACAACGAATTATAGGTTTTCCTTTGGACACAAGGTACATGGGGATCTTATCTTCGACCTGGAAAAGTTTTAGATCCGAAACTTCTCCAAAATGGATTTATAGCGAAAGTGCTACGATGACTGGTTTTTGCTATATCAAGCCCTAGCATCGTAAGTGCAACAAGTGTCATACATGGCATATCATGCCTTCTTTCAGGCTAGCTTTGATACTATGTTAAATTTTCAAAATTTACTTCAATATGATCTAGGATCTTAACTAAGAGAACAACGTGTACAACATATCAATCATGGACACAATAATGCAAGCACACAAGAGACATAGAGTTTACTTGGGGAAAACCATAAAGGTGAAAAACCCCAATAACTTCCTCATAGATAGATAGAGCAATGACACAAACAGAATACAAGAGATAGTCTTCTCCTAGCAGCAGAGCCTCCTCGTCACAAGTGCACCACTTTCTGAATGAGAGAAGTGTGTGGATGATTGACCAAATAGAGATCTCCCAATCTCTATTTATACTTGTTCTGTCCATCCCAATAAACTAATGGGGCCTACATGTCTAGCTTAACCCATGGTTAACATAATCTAGGCTGACCCCACACTTGGTGGTCTAATAACCCTTTGACCCACATGGCCGACCCCCAATAGGGTGGTCTAATAACCCTTCAACCCACATGACTTATACAGGGCCGACCCCAACAAAGTGGTCTAATAACCCATCAAGTATAAGTTACGACACTTATATTATAAATGACGACACTTCCGTATAGAGGAATAATAACATCTCTATAGGAATACAAACACTTCCATATAGAGGAATAATACCATCTCTATAGGAGTACAAAATACATATATGAAATACATGGGTGAAATACATTCCGAAGTTACATAAACATCAACACTAATTTATATTTTCTACTTTTTAATTTTACATTGGCAATTAATGGTTAGTTTTTTTTCTTTTTTTCATTTTATACAAATGTTTTTTGTATCCCAATGCAGCAAGCATGCACCTTCCCAATACAAGAATATATCCAATGAAGTAAAAAGAATATTACAACATTCAACCGATGAAGCTCTTTAACCTAGAGAGTTGTGAGTGGGTTGCATCTAACCGTCATATAGAAAGTTAATTTGGCCAAGTGCAGAAAAGAAAAGCATGACATGACTAGAAGTTCTACAGTCACTCATCCTACACCCATCTTTCTTTATTTTTTTTCAATTTGAAGACAAAACAAAAATTCTACATTCACACTACATGACATGACTAGAAATTCTACATTCACTACCGAAATGTGCAACAATTTTTTTTATCATCCTCCAGTCGCCTTTTCTTTCTGTTTTGCAAATTTGAAAAGAATGGTGATACTGAAATTTAATTTGGACAAGTGCAGGAAAGAAAAAACATGATATGACTCGCCAACAAAGATCATTATGCACAGGTTTCCCTTATTTCTGGATGAGTGAATTTTTCTTTCTGCTACATAGCTTGCATACCATGTGCAACTCATTATTGCAGTCTGTAAATCACTAATCCATCTGCATACTACAGTTCTATTCATCTAATAACCTAGGACATCAAAAACACAAATGACAAGTCTAAAGGTAGTATTCTCGGAACACAATAGAAAATCTAATAGATGCTAAAGCTAAAGCTAGATAAACAAAAGAGCCACTAGTTGTTAACAATCCAAAATGGCATTGGTAGCTTTGAAGTTGTCATTCACATGCAAGTTTTACACTGAATCAGATTTGAAAGATGGAATACTTTGAAATTGGGGACAATGTCTATCTAGCCCTAGAAAACTTTCAACATCTTCATTATTCAACAAGTTCTGGCTTGTCAACTAAGTTAGATAGTGAGTTCCCTTAGGACAATTAGTAAGGGAGATTAAATCAATTTGAATTTTCAGTGTTATGGAAGAAGTGAAATTGCTATGTTATGACGGGCTTCTAGTTGACATGTGATACCATTAGTTTGGATTCTGGACCTTTATAGAAGCTCTCTTCTTAGTCTCTTAGATATTGAATTAGTATGGGGTTTGTAAATGGATTCCTAAAGGCTTAAATAGAGTATAATTGGAGGTTGGAGATGTATGACCTCATTGACATTTTCCTTGTATGACCTCACTGAAATATGGCAATTATGTTGCCTATTTCCAGCTAGGATGTAGGGAACTGTATGAAGAGGTATTTCTAGGAGGAAGGAGCTTTTCATATGCTACAACAAAATCAATTGAATCTAAAATCTTGACAATTTTCCATTGAAATTGGCATCTTCAAAAGATTTGAGGTTGAGAATTTCCCCTAAATATTGGCAAACTTGGTAACAGAGTTATCTCTATCAATATTTTATTAAAATCCATGTATACAATTATTAATCTAGATTTTACAGTCATATGGGATAAAAGGTTTTCCCATTTTATGTTAGGATGTCAAAACATATCTTGGAAACATAACCATTAGTAGAAGAGGTCAAGAAAGTCATTCAATTGTTCCCATATGATAAGTCTCCTGACATAGATGGCCTAACCACTAAATTCTTTAAGAAGTTGGCATAGAAGCTAGCTCCTCTTTGCCATGATATCATATCTAAAACTAAACACATGGGTGCTATACATCCTTCAATAAATACCACTTTTATGGCTATAGTACCTAAAGGGCCTCAAATGAATTGATATAGAGGCACAATATCACTCTACACTATCATCTAAAAGATAGTTGTTGAGTACCTACCATTGAAGCTCTCTTCTTTAATATCTTGTATAGTCTCTGCTCATCAAACAAGTTTCATCACAGGAAGGAAAATAATGTACAACATCACAATCATTGGATATGCACTTCATACCATCAAAACCCAGAGACTGGCCTACACATTCCTAAAATTTGACATGGAAAAGGCTTATGATAAGTTGCATTGGAGATACCAAATTTCAATCCTTCAGCTAGACAACATACATTCACATAACCTTCTTTGGGTTAAGAGAATTTTGTACACAAAAAAAATTATAGTCCCAGTTGAATAGCCTCCCAAATTGGTTCTATCCCACTTAAAGGGAAGTCAAATAGTCAAGATGCAGGACTCCTACAAGGTATACAGTAGCCCCTGTGTTGAAGGTCAACTACCAATCATTTTTTGATGATACTATGCTTTGGGGATCAACATAAAAAAACTGATAGAATATTTCCCTCAACATATTTCGTGAAGCTTCTAGATCAAAGGTCAACTTCCAAAAATTGCACTTGTTAATCTCCTTTCCACCCACTCCTATGGCTCAACAATTGGTAGCCATGTTGGGGGTTTCTTATTGAGGACCAAATCTTTAACTGACATGGTTGAGGTAAGATGCTTCACATGACATCCAAAAAGTACCATGGGCAATATTGGGCTAGTAAAAATCATCCATATAGCTATGTCCCAATCAAAGAATTTGCAATATTTTTCATTTCATTTGATAAGCCATCCTACAACTTTGGCCATTGTAGAGCATGTTATCCTAGAAAATGGGTGCTCATTAAATGCAAACAAGTATTAGTTTGGCTATAGATGAAACACAACAAAATTGCACATAGAAACAAGTACTTTGGTGTCCCTTTTTTGAGTCAAGCTAGCATCATACTACAAGCATAGAGGCTTGTTGTTCTACCCTGACAAGCCATTTTCCTTGCCCATTTCGGTGTTGAGAATTTCCTCATATTTCCGTAAATTGGGAATAAATATATAAACAATAAGTTTTATCCTGAGAACTTATCTATGTGTGCTTGCTCACCAGTTAGTACATGGACTTTCATGCATAGGTATGAAGTCATGGAAATTAATTCAGTGTTATCCCTATAATTCTTTTATTGTTTGTTCTTCATTTCTCACATTTCTATGGTATTGTATATTCATTTGCATTGTCTTATTCCGCAAAAGAAAAATTAATTTCCTAAGCCATTTTAATCACACTGCAAAAATAATCTACAAGCACTACTATTGCTTTAGTTGTCTTTAATCTTAATATAAAACACTTGAACACTGGCATTGCTTTGCACCGTTGGGGAAAATTGCTAATTTTAATGTATCATGTATGGAAGTGTATTTAGATGCGTCTTGTAAGGAGTGAAAGAATGAAGGAGGTTTTTCTTATTTTCTAGACTTGGACATGCAGTCTCATCATTGTGAGTCACTGCTACATGGTTAATTCTATAGTTTCTCACAACTTGGGACTCTTTAGTGGGATTTTTAGGCTACCTTAGATTGTAGGAACCCCATCCATCATTTATTGTATTTAGGATTTTCCTATGATAACAAACAATTTGCAAGGGAATATGTCATCTAGAGGTGAACATGGAGTCTAATCAAGGAATCCATTTGACTAAATCTATTGTTTCTCGTGTCCTTCTCAAACGTGTCTACTTTCTTGATGGCTAGGTTGATGTTTGCTTGACCTCAACTAGAATGCTAAGATGCCATTAGTGAACTAGATTGGGAGGAGTTTAAAAATATCCTAGAGGAGTTTAAAAATATACTACACACTATACATGGTGCTACTTCAATGGTCGATGCAAATATTGAGTCATTTGCATCTGAATTTCATGAATGCTTCCTTCGTAAAATCTCTTGCAAATATGTGATAACTATGTTTTCTTTCCTTTTTGAATAGGGACCAATGAAGCAGTCAGAACCTTATAACCAGGTATGAGTGTCATGTATTTGTCTAGTTAACACATATTTGATATTGAGTTATCTTCTACCTGTGGACTCAACTTTGTAGTATGGTGCACACTAAATGAAATGTGGAGGAGAGTACAATTATATAGTTGAAAATTAGCTATTAGATAACCTAATAAAGGATTCAAGGCATATTCCTCTTGTATTTGTAGGCAAGTTGTAATAGCAGTTAACTGATAGAGGGTAAATTAATTCCAAACTTGAATTCAACATGCGGGTCCTTATCCATGCAATAACACTTAAGGGATACTATGTTTTCTGAAGAAATGGTGACATATGAAACAGATCAAGATGTTGTCTGATGGGGTCTCCTTCTTGATGGGGATTCTTTTTCCAATACAGGTTATCGAATTAATGCTACTCAATTGAGTGACATTACACTATATCAGGGGATTCAGGTAGTGGAACTTGAATTGCTAAGAGAGCACTATAATGTAGAAAATGATGAGTGTTGATGTATATGTAACTTCAGAATGTATTTCATCTATATATTATTGTACTCCTATAGAGATGTATTATTCCTCTATACAGAAGTGTCATCATTTGTATTGACAAGTGTCGCAAGTGGTGTAAATTGCTGATGGATTAGTAGACCACCTAGTAGAGGGGTCGGCCTAGATTAATGTAACCTGGGGTTATTAGGCTGAGTTAGACAAGTCAGCCCCATAGGTTTATTAGGCTGCTCAGAAGAAGTATAAATAGAGAGCAGGATCTCTCTATTTGATCATCTCATTATCTCACTCTACATCACTTGGAAAGTGGCGCACTAGTTGAGGAGGAGGAGGAGTTGCTAGTAGAAGACTATCTCTTGTACTTTGGTTGTATCATTGCTCTCTTTATATCTGAGGAAGTTGTGGGGTTTTTCACCTTTATGGTTTTCCCCGGTGAAACTCTTTGTGTTCATTGTCTTATGTGATTGGTTGATATGCTGGATACATGCTTGATATGCTTGATATGTTGTACATGTTATTCTCTCAATAAAGATCCTAGAGTATGTTGAATTAATGCTCAAAAATTAACATGGTATCAGAGCTTCCCTGAGAAGAAGACATAGTGCAGTGGTAGAAACTAGGGTTCCTTATTTATTGGGTTTCTCTCCACATATTTTGGAAAAGAAGGTAGATTGACTCTACTCATCAAGGACAATCTATCTATCCAATCAAAATTCAATTCTGAGCACTTTCCATTTTGGCCCTAAAAATTAGGGTTTCCACAAAAATAGGAATTTCTAAAATCTAAAGACATAGCTGGAAGATCCTTGGAAAAATCGAAGATTAGAGATTTGGATCGAGATTTTTGGTTGGGTGAAGCTCCAGGAAACTCAAACCCTAATTCAGTGTCCTCCCTAGTGAATCTGGGAGATTGAAAAACATTTCTGAAGGGTGAAACTTTGTAGTTTTCAATTTCTAAGTATACCAGGATGATTAACTCATCAAGAAGCATATTTCTATCCTTTCATCATTTTTAAATTCACACTTTGAATTTTTAGGGTTTCTCTGACAAACCCTAATCTCGGACCAGATCCAGTTTTTAGCAAAACAAGTGGTAAGATCCAAATATTTTCTATTTCCATTTGAAGTACTCTTTAGAGATGTCTCACCACACCAAGCTTGAAGATAAGCTTGAAGGGGATGACAACTCCAAGCATGGAAGTATAGGATTGGGTTAATCCTAGAAGAAAATGAGTTGGACTCTTACATAAGCTCTGAGGTCCCTGTCCTAGAGGGAGAAGAAGCTAAAGGCCTTCACAAGAAGAACTTGGTCAAGGCAAAGAGGATCATTGCTGATTCTATCAAGGACCATCTCATACCACATGTGTCATCTCTGAAGACACCCAAAGAGATGTATGATTCCCTGACCAAGCTATTTTAATGGAAGAACATAAATCGGAAGATACCCTGCGGAACCAATTGAAAGGGGTAAAGCTTCAGAATGGAGAGACCATTCAATCTTATTTTCCTAAGGTCTCTCAGATCAAGGAACAACTTGAAGCTGTGGATGAAATTGTGGACAATGGTGAAGTTGTCATGACCACACTGAATGGCCTACCTAGGTCATGGGATTCCTTTATCCAAGGAATCTGTTCAAGATAGAATTTGGTCTCCTTCAGTAGACTATGGGAGGAATGCTCTCAAGAATAAGCAAGGCTTGTGGCCTGAGAAGAAAAGATGGGGAATGAAGATCAAGCTCTTGCAGCTCACACCAAAAGAAGCAAGCCCAAGAAGGAGCACTCCCATTACAAGAGATCCAATCACAACCATCAAAAGAATAAAAAGGATCTAAGATGCTTCATATGTAATGAGAAGTGACACTTTGTTGCGGATTGTCCCAAGAACAAAAAGGATAACAACAACAACAACTCCTTCAAGAAGAAGAAGAATAACAAAAGAAGATATCATGCTCATGCTATTGAGGATGATGAACCTCCCAGGAAGTGAAGATGAATATGTTCTAATATCATCCCTCACATGTACTATTTCTCATGGTTGTAATGATTGGTTAATCGACAGTGGGGCTTCTAAACACATGAATGGGTTCAAAGAATCTTTTGTAAATTTATCTGAACATGAATCACCCCATAAGGTGAAACTTGGGGATGATTATCAATACCCTATAAAAGGAAGTGGGGAAGCCTCCTACAACCTAGACTCTGGGAAGTCTTTGAAGATGAAAGATGTGTTATTTGTACCTAGGCTCAAGAAGAACCTACTCTCCATCTCTCCATTGGATGCAAAAGGCATGAGGGTTGAATTTGTAGATGGCCAAGTGCTAATGTGGCCAAAGGGTAAAACTATTGATGATCCAGTGGTGATTGGAGAGCAAGAGGGAGGGTTGTACAAATTGAAGGGACGGCCTAAACATGCCATGGTACATGAATCCATGGAGCCAAGTGAAATTTGGCATCGAAGGCTTGCACATGTGCACTACAGAGCACTACCAATTGCAAGTAAAGTTGTAGAAGGTCTTCCTGAAATCAAGTCAAAGCATGAAGGTGTTTGCAAAGGATGTGCAAAAGGTAAGAACACTAAGAAGGCATTTCCAAGCAGTGAAAGCAAAGCAAAAGGGATCTTGGAAATTATCCACTCCGATGTATGTTGTCCAATGTCATCCAGTTCTCTGAGTGGGTATGTATAATATGTCTCTTTCATTGATGATTTCTCTAGGAAGACTTGGGTCTACTTCTTGAAAAACAAAGATGAAGTATTTGATAAGTTCAAGGAATTCAAAACCTTGATGGAGAATCAAACTGACAAGAAAATCAAGACATTCAGATTCGACAATGGTGGAGAATTCACTTCCAGTGATTTCAAGAAACTATGCAGTGATTCAGGGCTTAAGAGGGAGTTGACTGCTCCCTATAATCCACAACAGAATGGAGTTGCAGAAAGAAAGAATAGAACAATCATGGAAGCAACACGGGCAATGCTGCATGACCATGATCTGTCTATGCATCTATGGGCAGAAGTAGCTAGGATAGCTGTGTATGTGCAGAAAAAAACACCTCACAAGATATTGGACAACAAGACACCAGAAGAGGTCTTCTCTGGTAAGAGACTTGAAGTCAGCCATCTCAGGATATTTGGTTGTCCAGTATATACACATGTTCCAAAGAAAAAGAGGATGAAGCTAGATCCTTTAGGAAAGAAGGGTATCTTTGTGGGGTACAGTGAAAACTCAAAGGATTACAGAATATACTTTCCAGGGTTCAAGAAGATTGATGTCAGCAGGGATGTAACATTTGATGAAAACTCAGCCTTCATCAAGTCAAGGAAGGCACTTGTTGAAGATCAATAAGAAACAAAGGAAACCATATTTCAGGACACCACCATGACTGAAGCAATTCCAGAAGCAGATCAAGAAATTGAAGATTCACAAGAATCTATAGATCCACCCCGTGAGAAGGATTATCACAAGAGGAAACATGCATGGGCTAGAGAGCTCATTCAAGATGCAGAAAGGTATGGAATTTCAGAAGAAGAACACAGAGCAAGGAAGATAACTAGATCACACACCAGTTTTGTTTCCTTACTATGTGACATTATGAATAAAGAACCTTCTAGTTATGAAGAAGCAGCAGAAAAGAAAGAATGGAAGGATTCCATGATCGAGGAGTATCAGTCGATCATGAAGAATGATGTTTGGGATGTAGTCCCAAGACCTGAGGGGAAGTTAGTTGTGACTTCCAAATGGATCTACAAGATCAAGCATACTGCAGATGGCAGCATAGAGAAATACAATGCAAGATTTGTAGCTTGTGGCTTCTCCCAAAAAGAAGGGATTGATTATGAAGAAACTTTTGGTCTTGTAGCAAGGTACACTTCCATTAGATCAATACTTTCTCTAGTTGCACTGATGAAATGGAAGATACACCATATGGATGTCAAGATAGCTTTCTTGAATGGTGTAGTTGAAGAGGAAGTGTATGTGTGGTAGCCACTTGGTTTTGAGACACATGACACGAAGTCATATGTGTGCAGATTGAAGAAAACCTTGTATGGCTTGAAGCAAGCTCCTAGGACTTGGTATGTAGTATGGATAGCTTCCTATCCAGTTTGGGCTTTACCAAGTGTAAAGTAGATTCCAACCTTTATTAAAAGGTTGAGGAAGGCAATCTAGTGATACTACTTCTATATGTGGATGAACTATTTGTTACAGGAGAAGATAGTTTGATTGCTGATACCAAGAGGAAGCTTGCTACCGAGTTCAAGATGAAGGACTTGGGGATGATGCACTATTTTCTAGGCATGGAGGTGTGGCAGAGTGCAGATGGGATCTTCCTTCGACAAGGGAAGTATGCAGTAGAGATATTGAAGAGGTTCAGGATGGTGGACTGCAAGGCCATGGACACACCTATGGCATTGAACTTGAAGGTTCTATGTCATGCTTCATCTGGTCTGGTTGATGTCACAATGTATCGTCAGATAATTGGGTCCTTAATGTACCTGACAAATACTAGAACAAATATTTTCTTTGCAGTGAACACATTGAGCCAGTTCCTGACGGATCCCAGAGGTATTCACCTGGTTGTTGTAAAGCATATTATAAGGTACCTTAAGGGTACAGTTGACTATGGGCTCAAGTATGATGCGAATCAAAAGTTTAACCTACAGGGTTATGTTGATTCAGATTCAGTAGGCAGTGCTGCGAATAGGAAGAGCACATCTGGGTGCTGCTTTAGTATGGGATCAGGTGTGATCTCTTGGTTTGGTAGGAAGCAGTCCTGTGTAGCACTGAGTACAGCCGAAGCAGAGTATGTTGCAACTTGTTCAGCCAGTTGTGAGACAGTATGGCTCCATAAGCTACTGTCTGAGTTATTTGATCTCTTGTTGGAGGCTACTGGTATCTTTTGTGACAACCAGAGTTGTGTGAAGCTGTCTGAGAACCCAATGTTCAACAACAGGTTGAAGCACATTAAGATCAAATATCACTATATCAGGGATATGGTGTAGAGAGGAGTAGTGAAGCTCCTGCATGTTGTGACGGATGAGCAAGTTGCAGATGTGCTGACGAAACCACTAGCCAGAGTGAAGTTCGAGTACTTCAGAGAGAGGCTTGGTGTTCTTCAGATTCACGACAGTTCGAGGAAGAGGTGATGATCACATTTGCTAAAGCCATTCCAAGCATGGTGAGAGGAGGATCCTTCACATGGCTATGGATGTAAGCATTGGATGATGAGCATCAGGACAATGCTCTAGTTACTGCTCTGTATATGTATATGCATCATGTTGGATGCTTGTTATGATCAGTTGGATAATGTAGATGTATATGCATCATGTTGGATGCTTGTTATGATCAGTTGGATCATGTATATGTATATGCATCATGTTGGATGCTTGTTATGATTAGATGGATCATTTTCGTATGTATCAGGTGGATACATTGTATGATCAGGTAGATCATGTATGATGATATGTATCATGTATGCATTAGGTGGATGCACTGTATGATCATAGATGATGAGCTTCAGGACGTTGCTCCAGATGATATGTATCAGGATGATGCTATGATGATGATCAGGATGATCATGTACATGAGGATGATGTATGGTGAGTATCAGGTTGATACTCTATGGCTGTGAACAAGTTGTGCAGACAAGCATATAATTTGGCCTGGGAGGTTTGCAGATAGTCTTTCGAGGTTTTTCCTATGGCATGTAATATGGCCCTGGGATATATGGAAAATTCTCTTTTGAGGTTTTGCTTGGGAGGACATATAATTTGTCCCTGGGAGGTTTGCATATAGTCTCTCGAGGTTTTTCCTATGGAATGTAATATGGCCCTGGGATATCTGGCAGATGCTCTTTCGAGGTTTTGTCCTATGGCATATAATATGTCCCTGGGAGATTCGATAGGTTGGGCTGTGTGCCCGTAATAAGTCCCGAGATGCTCTTGCGAGGTTTTTCCATGACCACATGTAATTTGGCCCTGGGAGATCCTATAGGTAGAGTTTTTTGCTCATAATAGCCTGGGAAGCTCTTGAGAGGTTTTGTGGTGACCACATGTAATATGTCGCTGGGAGATCCTATAGGTAGAGCTGTGTGCTCGTAACAGCCTGGGATGATCTTGCAAGGTTTTGTGGTGAGGTCACATATAATATGTCACTGGGAGATCCGATACGTAGAGCTATGTGCTCGTAACATCCTGGGATGCTCTTGCATGGTTTTGTGACGCACGTAATAAGTCTCGAGGATTCCACAGTATGGCTAGTGATGAAGACCTGCAGGTGGTGGGCCTACATCCAGTATGAAAAAGGACTGGCTCTGTAGAACTTCCTATGACGAGTAGATTCAGAGATTGAATGATATAGCAGTATTCATGACGATGACGATGATTCGCTGATAATGATCTAGAGAAGAAGACTTGTGCTAGCAGATTTGTGTTGAGAAATACCTTCCTAGTTAAGAGGGAGTGTTGATGTATATGTAAATTCGGAATGTATTTCATTTATATATTATTGTACTCGTATAGAGATGTATTATTCCTCTATACAAAAGTGTCGTCATTTGTATTGACAAGTGTCGCAAGTGGTGTAACTTGCTGATGGGTTATTAGACTACCTAGTAGAGGGGTCATCCCAGATTAATGTAACCTGGGGTTATTAGGATGAGTTAGAAAAGTTGGCCCCATAGGTTTATTAGAATGCTCAGAACAAGTATAAATAGAGAGCAAGATCTCTCTATTTGATCATCTCATTATCTCACTCTACATCACTCGGAAAGTGGCGCACTAGTTGAGGAGGAGGAGGAGCTGCTAGTAGAAGACTATCTCTTGTACTTTGGTTGTATCATTGCTCTCTCTATCTCTGAGGAAGTTGTGGAGTTTTTCATCTTTATGGTTTTACCCAGTGAAACTCTGTGTGTTCATTGTCTTATGTGATTAATTGATATGCTTGATACATGCTTGATATGATTGATATGTTGTACATGTTATTCTCTTAGTAAAGATCCTAGAGTATGTTGAATTAATTCTCAAAAATTAACAATGAGACCATTGCACATGCCCTTCAAGAATAATTATATCATATGGCAACTGTGGAAGCATCAGGTGACCCACACCCTGCTGAAGATCATTTACAGGCCTCAATACTTGCACAAGATTGACTTGGTCCAAGCCAACAAATATTTGGTGAAGGTATAAAAGATTGAGCAAGATGAATTATGTTCTTGTGAATCTTTATTTTATCTCTATTTATGGTACATTTTATTTAGCTTCAACATGAAAGAAAGATTATTACATTATAGTTATGTGTATCAGAAAAGAATATGTTTCCTAGTTGTGATGAGAGGGGTAGAAGCAAACCCAATGTATGTATGTATTCTTGAGGGAGACTTTGGGATATAGATATGTGGAGTGGAGGATGTTGAGTTGAGTTGTCTGGAATGGTTTTCCTGGATATAAATATAAAAGTGTGTGTACCATGCTATGGAGAGTTTGTTGTTGGTATTATAAATCATGAAAGCAGGTATATGATGTTGTGTAAATATCTATGAAGTTTGGCTCTGCAACAGTAGCAATAGAAGGAAATAATATTATGCATATAATAACAAATTGTAATCCATAAAATGATGCAAGATCCATAAAATGCCAAGAGCATTGGGGACACAATATAGGAGTGGAGGTATGGAAGAGAGTCTCTTAGATAGTGTGGTTTCTACCATGTGCAGAGATGAAAAGTAAGATGCATACTAGAGTTGTTATATGTTGGAGATGCCATGAGATGCTCATAAAGATCCACAATGGATTTGTGTTTTTTCACTACTAGGGAGTCCTCCATGAAGTGAAAACCATTGTGAATTCTTTAAAGATGTCCAGTAAAAAATATCTAGGTGAATCGCTATTGGATGAATAATTTATGTGTGTCCACTAGATTGTTGTGTAGGATTATCTCATAGGAAAAAGGGAATATTGGAACCTAATGGGAAGAGTTCCCGGAGATTTAGTGGAATGGTGATAGGGAGAGGGAACTGAAGGTGATGTGCTATTAAGGATATGGAAACTCTATTGTGGAAAGGGTTCTTGTGATGCAAAGTTCAAAAAGTGTTCATATATTGAATTTTGGAACTTTACATGAGAATCCATCCATGTTTAAAAAAGAATGGAAATGTGGAGACAAAACTCTCTAGTGTTATGATTATTGAGGATGGTAGGAAAAATACTTAAGAGTGTGGTTTTGTATTTCTGGTGGGAAAACTATGTTATTTGGTGTTGTACTTGTAGAGAGCAACAGGGAACTAAAGGTGTAAGGAAGAGTCAGAAGATTGGAAGGTAGGACCGGTTGATTGTGTTGGAGCATGTGTGCAGGTAGATGAAATAACTAAGACTTATAGGATATGGGGAAAGCTTCCTGAGTAAAATGGTAAATAATGAGGGAGAAACGCTTATGCAAATCGACCTAGTGGGATGTTTTGGGTCAAAGAAAGGTAATGGTAATAGAGTTCAATCGACAATATTTTCCATCTTTCATGAGCTAGTAAGTGTTGGTGCTAGAACTCTTTGTAGGTTTACAAAGTCTTTATGTCCAAAATCCTAGTCTATATATGCATCTCTCTAGAAACTAGAAACTAATTTAATATGATTATGCAACTAAATTATTAATGCTAGTTCACTCAAATGATGGGATTCTAACTTAATACTGAGAAAAAATAATAAAAAATGAACCAAAGTTGGGAACTACCGATTTAATTACCCACAAATATTAATCATATGCATTAACTAGATAGAAGGATTCACCCTGTTCCCTTGATTAATAGCTTGGTTAGTTATTTGTTAAGAAAAAATATGACTAGGTTTGGAAGGTGGAAATTGAATTAAGTTGGGATTGGAAAAAGAAAATGGATTAGTAGATAACCACCAGTAAGGAATGGTTTAGCTAGAGCACACAAGACATAGGGAAAATTTGTAGTATATGTAATTAATGAATCACTTGACCCTCCCTAAGGACAAGGAGATCCAAGAAAAGCCACATCAACATATTGGTCAGGTGTGTAATTCGTAGAACTAACAATACCATCAATAATATTAAACTAACCTAAAATAAGTGGGGGAACCATACCCATATAACTAGTGCCATTTGGGTTGATGTTCAATAGGTAACTACATTGGGTTTATTCTAGATCCAATTCTTGGTTTCTCAAAACAGATTCTTCCTTAGTACTAAGGTCATTATACATAAACATATTACATAATTGTAGGGATTTAACAAACCAATATAAAGTAACCACATTAGTTAAGGGATGATGCAAATATCCAGGATCCTATGTGGTCACTCATGCATGTGATCCATTAAGGTGTCATGCACAAGATAGTTTGTATGGTTATGCCATCACTATTCTACAACATCATACCCTAAAGTAGGTTTGTGTTCTCTGGAATTGATGAAAGACATGTTAAACCAATTCTAGGAAGTATCTATGTGAGATAGAACCCATCTACATCATCATACTTTGAATACGGGAAACTTGAAGTTGTTCTGGGAAGCCTTATTCTCATAGATAGCTTCCATAAGTAATCATGGGTGCTTTTCCACCTTTTTTTAGTTGGGAGAGGAGCACCACTTTATGAAGGGCCTAGGAATCCACTATCAAGGGTATATTCATGTACTCAGACATTATCTCAGTGTCAACCTTAGTTAGCACAGGACACATTTTGTCAGCCTCATATCAGAGAATTATGCAAATGAAATGAAATCAGCAGATTCAATGCTTACATGTAATTATTAGTCTCAATGACAGAGACTATGAGGATCAAATATCAAGGTTTCTAAGGAAAAATTCATATGTTGCTCTGTATATTTTGTTAATAGAAAAATATTTACATACAAAAAGGAAAAAGTAATCACAAACCTTGGGAAGTTTTGGTAACCTTCTAGTTCCATTGCTTTGTAAAATTGTCTTCATAGTCTCTTAGAGCATCTGAAGTTCTGAGTCTTTAATTGTTATTTTTTCGATAATTTCATTCCATTGTCATTCAGGATCACTAAGAGAATAACATGTACATCATATATACAACATATCAATCATAGACACAATAGCAAGCACACAAGAGACACAAAGTTTCCTAAGGGAAAACCAAGAAGGTAAAAAACCCCGCAACTTCCTCAGAGATAGAATAAACCACAATACAAGATCACAATGATCAAACCCAAAGAGATGTCTCTAGCATATACTCCTCCTCCTCCACTTGTGCACCACTTTCTCTCTTAGCTATGCGAGCTTGAGAAGTCAGTGAATGAATAGAATGAGCCACTCTCACTTCTATGCATACTTGACTTGACCTGCCAATAAAACTAACTAGGCCAACCTCCTAAAGAAGTCTAATAACCCATCCACTTAACTCAACCAGGGCCGACCCCACACTGGTGGTCTAATAACCCATCAAATATAAGTTGTGAAACTTGCAACACTTGCAACACTTGAGACACTTGTAAATACAAATGACGACACTTCTAATTGGAGGAATAATATATCTCCATCATACATATAACAAAGTACAAGTGTAATGCATAGAAGAATATCTTTTGAAGTTACAAATATATCAACACTCCCTCTTAAATAGGAAGGTATACTTTCGACACAGGTCATCAATACATAACGCCACAAGTATTCAATTCTGGAGCCCGATCATTGTCACTGGATCACAGAGCATCATCATCATCACTGCTCCAATACTCGACATATCGATCACTAGGCTATCTCTCCAATTCTTCTCATCATAGGAAATTCTACAGAGCCAACCCTTTTTCATGCTGAGTGTAGTCCTAGCCTCCTATAGGTCTTCATCATCTATGCGAACGGTCTGATAGAGGTGGAATGCTAGGACTAATTACGTGCGGACATAATACTTGACTAGTGTATCCGAGGAACATTTATGTGCCTAAGCACGACCGAAAAGATCTCTCATAGGACTGATTACATGCATCTCTTCACAATACCTTTAAAAGGCATCCCAGGGACATTTATGTGTCGTAGCACGACCGACAAGATCTCTAAAGAGCATCCTAGGACTTATTACAAGAACATAGCTCAACCTATCGGATCTCCAGGATTGATTACATGTGAATAGGAAATACCTTTAAAGAGCATCCCAAGAACATTTATGTGTCGTAGCATGACCAGCAAGATCTCTAAAGAGCATCCCAATACTTATTACGAGCACATAGCTCAACCTATCGAATCTTCCATGATCTTTTACATGCTACTGTACAACCTACCACATATCATCTTTGACCTCGAAGTATCATCCTGATACTCATGATCCAACTGATCATCATCGTATGGTGCATCATCTTGATGCACACCATCATCACATGATCATCTTAATCATCATCATAGCATCGTCTTGATGCATATCATCCAGAGTATCATCCTCATACTCATCACACATGATCATCCTGATCATCATCATAGCATCGTCCTGATGCACATCACATAGTGCTTACATCCATAGCCATGGGAGGATCCTCCTACCAACATGCTTAGAATGGCTCCTCCAAATGTGTCCCATTACACCTTCCTCGAAGTATCTTCTATCTGAAGAACACCAAGCCTCTTTTTGAAGTACTCAAACTTCACTCTGGCTAGTGGTTTGGTCAACACAACTACAACCTGCTCATCTGTCGCAACATACAGGAGCTTCACTACTCCTCTCTGCACCATATCCCTGATATAGTGATATTTGATCTCGATGTGCTTTGACCTATCATGGAACAACGGGTTCTCTGAAAACTTCACACAACTCTAGTTGTCATAATAGATACAGGTAGCATCCAACGGGAGATCAAATAACTCATACAATAGCTTCCTAAGCCATACTGCCTCATAACTAGCCGAACAAGCTGCGACATACTTTCCTCCGGCTGTACTCAGTGCTATGTAGGATTGCTTCCTGCTAAACCAAGAGATCACACTTGATCCCATACTAAAGCAACACCCCGAAGTGCTCTTCCTATCTGCAGCACTACCTACCCAATCTGAATCAACATAACCCTCTAGGTTAAAATTTTGATTTGCATCATAATTGAGCCCATAATCAACCGTACCCTTCAGGTACCTCAGAATATGCTTAACAACAACCAGGTGAACACCTCTGGGATCCATCAGGAACAGGCTCAATGTGTTCACCGTAAAGCAAATATATGGTCTCATGTTCATCAGGTACATCAAGGATCCAATCATCTGATGATACACCGTGACATCAACTGGTTCATATGAAGCATCACACAGAAGCTTCAGTTTCGATGCCATAGGTGTGGCCATGGCCTTGCATTCCATCATCCTGAACCTGTTCAGGATCTCTACTGCATACTTCCCTTGTCCAAGGAAGATTCCATCTGCACTCTACCACACCTCCATGCCTAGAAAGTAGTGCATCATCCCCAAGTCCTTCATCTCGAACTTGGAAGCAAGCTTCCTCTTCATGTCGGCAATCAATCTATCCTCACCTATAACAAACAAGTCATCCACATACAATAGTAGTATCACTGCATTTCCTTCCTCAACCTTGTAGTAAAGGTTGGAATCCACTTTACTCTTGTTAAATCCCAAATTAGATAGAAAGTTGTCTATCCTACCATACCAAGTCATAGGAGCTTGCTTCAAGCCATACAAGGCTTTCTTCAACCTGCACACATATGACTCCCTGTCATGTGTCTCAAAACTGAGTGGTTGCTACACATACACTTCCTCTTCGACTACACCATTCAAGAAAGTTGTCTTGACATCTATCTGGTGTATCTTCCACTTCATCATTGCAACCAGAGTAAGTACTGTTCTGATCGAAGTGTATCTAGCTACATGAGCAAAAGTCTCTTCATAATGTATTCCCTCTTTCTAGGAGAAGCCATGAGCTACAAACCTTGCCTTGTGTTTCTCTATGCTACCATCTGCAGCATGCTTGATCTTATAGATCCACTTGGAAGTCACAATAGAATTCCCTTCAGGTCTTGGGACTACATCCCAAACATCATTCTTCATGATCAACTGGTATTCCTCGATCATGGCATTCTTTCATTACTACATCCCGAATCCTGGGAACTTCATATTCTTCAATATATTCAATCGATAGTTTTATTGAACTTCATTGTTGGAACAAATGTTGAAGTCCTTCTTTTGTAGGTGATTGTACACGATCTTTCCTACAGGTCAAATTCAATTGGATGATTATAAACTTCTCATAGTTTTCAAAACAAAATATTACACATAAAAATATATGTCATACAGTCATGCAATTATCCTAGCCAATGCTTCAATACATCATTTATCCATATCCCGTAACTTTCTAGATTCTTTCCATCTATACCATAACTTTGTTAAGAGTGTGCAAAACTTAGCAAAGAGGTTTCATTCTAGATAAGTAGCAATGGAATGTTGTACAGTACCATAGGCCACTTACCCATTACATGCATTAGTAGTATGTTGTTCATTAATGCAATTATTCTAATATGCATAATACACAACCTAAGTCTAGGAACATATGTATATACAATATTATTTAAACAATCAGATATACAATAAATGACAAATTCAAATACTTATCTTTGTTTGTTTGTTGGGTGGAATCCCTCTCAATCTTTACTTCCTTGCAGGAACCACTAGAGTATCTGATGGTGTGCACCTTAACCAATGTTGAAAGTGGATGAGAGGTTCTTCCTTTATGTAACTCCATTCTATTATGGATTGTAAGGAGTGGTCAACTCTGTCTTAATCCCTAAATCACTACATAAATTCTTGAAGTCTTCTGAAGTGAATTCTCCACCATTGTTTTGATAATCTTTTCAGTGTGGCATTGAATTCCTTGAATTTGCTGAATACTTCATATTTGTTCTTGAAGAATTAAATCCAAGTCTTCCTATAGAAATCATCAATGACAGACACAAAATATACATACCCACTCAGATAAAGGGATGACATCGGACTGCATACATCGGAGTGGATAATTTCCAAAATTCCTTATGGCTTGCTTTTACTGCTTGGAAATGCCTTCTTTGTGTTCTTTCCTTTTGCACACCCTTTGCAAATGCCTTCATGCTTTGACTGGATTTCAGGAAGACCTTCTACTACTTTGCTTGCAATTCATAGTGCCCTATAATGCACATGAGAAATCCTTCTATACCAAAGTTCACTTGGCTCCATGGATTCATGTACCATGGCATGTTCAGGTTGTCCCTTTAATTTGTACAATCCTCCCTTTTGTTCTCCAATCACCACTACATCATATATTGTCTTACCCTTTGGCCACATGATTACATGGACATCTATAAATGAAACTCTCATTCCCTTTGCATCCATAGATGATATGGAGAGAAGATTCTTCTTGAGTCCAGGTACATATAGAACATCTTTCATTTTTAAAGACTTCCCAGAGTCTAGCATGTAGGTGGCTTCACCACTTCTTTTTATGAGATATTGGTTGTCATCCCTAAGTTTCACCTTATGGGGTGACTCATGTTCAGATAGCTCTATAAAGGATTCTTTAAATCCTGTCATGTGTTTGGAAGCCCCACTATCAATAAGCCAATCATCACATCCATGTGAGATAGTACCTGTGAGAGAAGAGATCAGCACATATTCTTCCTCACTTGAAGAGTCTTCACTTTATGCCCTATTCTTCTTCTTAGGAGGTTCATCATCCTTAGCAGCATGAGCATGATGCCTCTTCTTGATGTTATTCTTATTGAATTTGTTGTTAACTTCTTTTCTTTTCTTGGGACATTATGAGGAAAAGTGTCATTTCTCATTGCAATTGAAGCATCTCATATCTTTATTCTCATTGTGATAGGAATGAGAAGATTTCTTGTGGTGAGATGGCTCCCTCTTGAACTTGATTTTCTTGGTGTGAGCTGTGGGAGCTTGATATTCAGTTCCCATGTTTTCTTGTCAAGCCACAATCCTAGCTTCTTCTTGTGAACATTCCTCCCATAGCCTACTAAAGGAGATCAACTTATTTCTTGCATAAATTCCTTGGATGGAGTCCCATGACCTAGGTAGGCCATTCAGTGTGGTCATGACAATTTCTCCCTTCTCCACTAATTCATCCACAACTTCAAGTTGTTCATTGATTTGAGAGACCTTAGAAAAGTAGGATTGAATGGTCTCTCCATTCTGGATCTTTACCCCTTTCAATTGGTTCCATAGAGTCATCTTCCGATTTATGTTCTTTCCTTCAAACAACTTAGTCAAAGAGTCAAACATCTCCTTAGGTTTCTTTGGGGAAGAAACATGGGGTATGGGATGGTCCTTAATAGAATCAACAATGATTCTCTTGGCTTTGACCAAGTTCTTCTTGTGTAAGGCCTTATCCTCTTCTCCCTCTGGGACTGAAACTTCTTCACTTATGTACATGTCCAACTCATTCTCTTCTAGGATTAACCCAATCCTATACTTCCAGGCTCAAAAATTATCATCCCCTTCAAGACTATCCTAAAGCTTGGTGTGGTGACACATCTTAAAGAGTACTTCAAATGGAAATAGAAAGTTTTAGGTCTTACCACTTGATTTGCTAAAAACTGGATCTGGAGCTAGATTAGGGTTTGTGAGAGAAACCCTAAAAATTCAAAATGTGAATTTCAAACTTTTGAAAGGATAGAAAGATGTGCTTTGCTAAGCTGGTCAAGCTAGTATACTCCAAATTTGAAAATTGCAAAATTTGACCCCTCAAAATTGCCTTTGAAACTTCTGGATTCACTAAACAGGACCTTGAACTAGGGTTTGATTTTCCCGGAGCGTCACCCAACCAAAAAGTTCGATCCAATGCTCTAAACTTTGTTTTTTCAGAGGATCTTCCAGTCATGGTCTCATATTTCAAAAATTCCAACTTTCTTCAAAACCCTAATTTCCCACATCAGAGATTAGGTCAAAACTGAAAATGCACAGAATTGAATTCTGTATCGACAGAAGGATGAGCCCTTTCTAGGAGAGTCAATCTAGCCTCCTACCTCTTATGATATGTGGAGAGAAACATAAAAATGAAGAAGCCCTAGCTTCCACAGCTGCACGGTGCCTTCTTCTTAGGTCAGCTCTGATACCATGTTAATTTTTCGATAATTTCATTCCATTATAATTCAGGATCACGAAGAGAATAACATGTACAACATATCAATCATAGACACAATATCAAGCACACAAGAGACACAAAGTTTCCTTAGCGAAAACCAAGAATTTGAAAAACCCTGCAAGTTCCTCAGAGATAGAATAAGACACAATACAAGATCACAATGATCAAACCCAAAGAGATGTCTCTAGCAAATACTCCTCCCCCTCCACTTGTGCGCCACTTTCTCTCTTAGCTATGCGAGCTTGAGAAGTGAGTGAATGAATAGAATGAGCTACTCTCACTTCCATTTATACTTGACTTGACCTGCCAATAAAACTAACTGGGACGACCCCCTAAAGAATTCTAATAACCTATCCACTTAACTAAACCAGGGCCGACCCTACACTGGTGGTCTAATAGCCCATCAAATATAAGTTGCAACACTTGCAATGCTTGCGACACTTACAAATACAAATGAAGAAACTTCTAATTGGAGGAATAATGCATCTCCATCATACATATAACAATGTACAAGTGTAATACATAGAAGAATATTTTATTAAGTTACAAATACATCAACATTCATATTGAGGAAAGAATCTAGTTCCTTGGCCCATTCAACTATAGAAACATAAAAATGCCTCCTTGGCCTCGATTTCCTTTGCCATAAAAAAGAAATCCTCACTTGAAATTCTTGTAAAAGACTCAAACTTGAATACTATTGGATCCTCCATGACCGTCTTCCAATGGGGCCTCAGTAATGCCATGGACGAGCTCGAAAAGGGTTGGCCCTTAGAAATACCCGCATGATCTTTTAATCCACAACTCCACAAGACAAGGGTTTAGGCCCTCTCCACAGACCCCGATTTTCTCTAGATGCCCACGGCCCTGCCATGAACCCTCAATGGAATGAGTTTGATCCTTCTCCCACATCCATGGCTCTATAAAATGATGAATTGACCCTCTCCATGAAGCTCCCAGTGTGCTACGGACTAAGTTCACACTATTGGGGTGAATAGTTTCAATGTCAATTTTTATTTATCAACCCTACAAAGAGTGAATGAATGTACAGTAAGTTTAAAAATCGGGATGCCCTTTCTCCTTTCATGAGATTGAAAGTATTTCGTGCATCAAAAGTTAATCCTTCATTCATATTCCCTCTAATTAATGTTGCATATGTAACAATTGTTGGCTCACAACCATAATTTTTTCATTTCCTCAATAAACCATAAAGCATGCTTTGATTTATTTTAAATGCAATATAAGTATGAACACTTGGTAAATAGCCCACATCCCTCATACTCTCGAACATTTCCAAAGTGTTATTTACTTGAAAGGCTCTCAACCAGCATATATCCATCTTAAACTCAGATCTATTAAGCACAAACACAAAGAGGGATCCAATTGGGTAATTTTTTTTACACATAAAGAAAAACTTTACATCTCGAGAAATTGGATCCCTCTCAGTGTTTAATAGATCCAAGTTTAAGTTGGATCTATGTTGGTTTTAATTGGATCCCTCTCGGAACAATAATCCATAGTGCAATAATCCAGGGAAAAGGATACCATAAACATATTGATGACACATCCCAGTTTTTCATTTCATCCACAAAATCTAAGGCCTCTGACATTTTTCCAAAATTGGAGAAACCTTTTACAAGGATCGTATGAATAATTTGAATTTTGAAACACCCCCTTCTTTGTAAATCATCAGCACATATTAGAGCATCTATCAGTTTCCTTCTTCACACAAGATTGTAAGAAAGACACCATAAAGGAATTGACAATAGCTCCTGGGCCACTATTACCATAATTTATAACTTCTTAGTTAGGATTTCACTGCACTTTCATATAAAATGGACTTCTTCTCAAAAGGATCATTTCAACGAGCCACTAGGTACCACCACGATAGTAAATAGACAAACTTCATTACAAGTGACTTTCTCAATTTTACTTGTGATTTCGTAATTATGTAGATTTAAAATCAAGTCAAGAAGTTGGCCATAATGTTAAATCACATGCACATTTATCCATGAAGCTAGCCCCGAGGGTTAGCTCAAGTTGTCATGAGCTAAATGTGAGATATTTCCCTCAAAGTTGGGATGGTCACAAGTTCAACTCTCTTGATCCCCTTGCAATTAGGCTCCATCATCAGGGTCTTTGGTTTACCCCATTTACCATCCATGGATCATGAGGAAGTACTCAAAGGGTTTTCCACGAAACTTTCCTTAGAAAATAAAGGTTAGCCATGAAGCTAAATCACATGCACATATTGATAGTGATTGGGAGTATAATGGTTTTTGGCATTATACACAAGACAAATAATAAGACAAGGTGCAATTGGGCACTTCAAGAGGTTATGATAAATCAATGACAAATTCATTTGAGCAAACAATTTGATCATTTGAGTATCCTTAAGAGGGTCTGGGTGTTCCCTCTCAAAACAATCCAAAAGAAAATTGTCCTAGCTAGAGCACTTTGTATATAGTATATATATTTTATATATTATAATGCATATCTATTCAAGTGTGGATTATTAAACCATTGTTTTTTTACGCAACGCTTAAACTCATAATATGCCACATAATATGTGTTTTGATTATTGTCACGAGGTTTCAAAATATTGAGCGGGTTTTTATTTTAACCAAATTTTTGTTGGCACACATTGCGTGCAGAAAATGGGTTTTGATTTAGCTTAAAGTTTTGACATATAAACTCTTGTCATTCAAATATTTGTGCATCAATCCATTGGAGGAGTGGTTTTTATTAATGCTTGTACCACAAATGTATTGGAAATTAATTATGATACCTTGGGAATGATATAAATCTTATAAGAAAATTGCTTATGCTCAAAGAACATAAGACTATGTATAAGGTCGTTAATGTAAGCGGTGTGAATCTACTTCATGCATTAATGTTGAGTTATGACACATGAAGGGGGGGAAACCTCCTTTGAGAAAGATTAATACAAATAAATTCATGGTGCCTGCATTGGGCTCAACGCACACTTGTATACTAAGTCTATTGTCCGGCATGGCCCAAGTTGGCACAATTTTGAAGAAGCACAGTTTTGGAAATGGCACATTTTTCGTGAGGCGCGGTCCGAGCAAAGCACAGTTGGAAAAGCATTCAGAAATGTGTAGTTCAGAGTGCCATTCTAAGTACAACGCAGTTTTGCTGATGTACAGTTACAGTGCAACAACTATTTTGGGAAAAAAGTATAAGTAAAGGTCGAGCAGATGAAAGCGACCTATTTTGCGTAAGCGACTCCATGATTCTCGAGAGTGGGTAAGGAGCGGCGTGGAAGTAGACCAAAGAAACCTGTTAGTTAGAGTGGCAGAAAACCGTTAGAAACAAATCCACGGTTTGAAATCGATGGGAAGGCGAGAGGCAAGTGGAGTAGCGATCGACTATGACAGGCCAGGTTGGCGGGGTAACTGCACCAGTTTTGGTAACGTTAGGATTTTGGCCCAATGCATTGTAAAGACGTGACCTAAGAGCATGATCTATAAAAGGGGCATTTTTGTAAGGGAATGGTTGATAATTGTTTAGGATTTTGGTTGATCTCTGTTGAGAGACCGAATATTGTAAAGAGGCTGTGTAGCTACGTGCGTAGGGACCTATTGTAGAGAGAAGAGAGTCTGCAGTTGAGTGCGCAAACTAGAACTGTTGAAACCTTCGTATTAATATAATCAACAGTTCCCGTGGACATAGCTCCCATCTGGCAGTTGAACCATGTAAATATCGTGTTATTTACTTGAATTTGTATGTTGTTTATGGTTAAGTTCATGCTTATGATTATATGTATATTTGCTTTTATATGTATTCTCCATATGAATGAGTGATGAGAATAATATTTTAAGTCTTGAACATATATGCATGAACGTTGAATGTGTAAGTATTTATGAATACGATGAATGTATGAGTTAATTGGGTAACCACTGAGTTAGCGAGGTCTGTGTAGTGTGATTCCCTGAAAGTGCAGCACTGGAAGTGTGCGGCTGCATTGTATTTCACCATATTGCATAAGTTTGCAAAGTGTACTACCCAATATGCTTGTTCAATGCATAATTTACACTAAGTGAAGTCTGTATAAGGTGTGTGATTGTTAAGAAGTAGTGCTGCCTCAAGGTGCGTTGTCCCTTTGTTAAGAGTCATTCTGAAGCACGGAGTCCCTATGTGTGCCATAGTATAAGTGATAGCCGTGAAGTGGGTGAAACTATGCACAATCCCCCAGTCTATTGAACTGCGCATCACCTAATTGCACAAACCTGATTCTGTAACCCCCATAAACTTCACCTCGGGTGAGATATCAGCCTATTCACAGGCTATTTCCAAAAGGGCCAGTGAAGAAGGGTTTTGTTGGACCACAACTGCACAGAACCCGGGTCAACACAAGGAAGTTAAAGAACGAGTTTTATAACCAAAAAATGTTTTGTTTCCGCGCTTGAACTGGTGATGTGTTCTGAATATTGGAATCTCGAGAGATCATAAATCCAGAACTGGGTGGACAAGATAGAAAAGGAATTTGCAAGACAGGAGAATAAACATCCACGTTTATCTAACGAAGAATGGTTGTAGAGATACCTATGGGCGGACATTTATGAAGTTTTCTTCCCATTTTTCAGCAATGACCTATATGAGTGGTTGTCAAGATTAGCAGAATGCAAAAAATTGTTATCAGGGAGGAGAACCTACGATGTGGACTCCAACGTTGATCTAGAGACTTAAAGTAGTGGATAGCCCAATCTGAAGAGCAATATAATTTTGGCTTGATAGCATACTAGAAGGGTACATTACAGAATATGATGTGGACACGTTGAAGTCTTACAGCATAGGAGATTCATAGTTCTTCAAAGGATTCAGAGGTAAGTACCTAAACAACCTCAATCTATACATTAAAATGTTGTTAGCATAGAAAGGTGTCTTCAGAATGCACTAAGATCCCTAGACATTTTGAGTCTATAATGTTCGGTAATAGAGACAATCATACCGAAGAAAACATTCACACTTTACGAAGTGGTAAAAGATACAAGTCTAACACAGAAAAGAGGATTAATGAACATGAACTTCACATCTCTATAGAAACTGAGTTAGAAGCTCAGACTAATAGTCAGACAAAACCTCCAGTAGCTACCTATCAGCCCATCATTCCTCAGAGTCCTCCAGTTGACAATACTGTTAATCCACAAAACAACAGTAGCAATAACATCGTAGGAGCAAGTACTCAGAACATTCCGAGTAGTAGTATCCCTAAAGCATCACAGAGCATTGTGCCTCATAGAAGAAGAATGACAGACGGCATCAAATTGCTGATATTCAAAGGAACGGGTCTAGAAGACCCTGGGAAACACTGGTTTCTATGTGAAGCCATGTGGAATGTTAAACAAGTCAATGATGATGCTATAAGACAACAACAATTAGTCACCACATTCAGGGATAGAGCCTTGACATTGTTTATGAAGTATTCTGTTGGACAGAATAGGACTCTAGTGGGTATTAGAACTGCACTCCTCAAAGAATTTAAAAAACCTAAATCGGAATCACAATGTATCACAGAGCTAAAATAAATCAAACAGAAACCGACTGAGATAGTATGGGAATTTGACCAAAAGTTCAAAGCATTGTTAGATCAAGTGAGATTTGAAATAGCACCGCAACAACACCAAGAGTGGTTCATAGCCATGTTGTTTCCACACATTAGATTACCATGGATGAAACAAAAGGTTTCTTTTAAAAAAGGGCCCTAGAGATTGCGATGAAACTAGAGGCTTCACCTATAGGAGAGACTAGCGTATGTATGATTCAGATACAGACCCAGCTAGCAAACCTGACATTACAACTACAGGACATGAAGAAAGGAAAAGAAATCCGAGAAGAATTTTGGCGTACAAAGTGTAAGGGAGAAGGTCACTCCAAAGAACACTGTCCGGTCTATAAAGACTAAATCAATAGCAGAGCTCCAAACCCATTAAATCAACAACAAGGACCATGGTGTGAAATTTTTTGATGTAGAGGACATCGGCCAGAAGATTTTTATCTAATCTAGAAATATGTGCAAACCCCTAAGAACCTATACTGCAAATTCTGTAAATTAGTTGGCCATGATGATACTAACTATAAAGCATATGAACTCATGATAGAGAGAAATCATGATCTCTACCGAGTTCAAGAAGAAACACCGCATAACAATGATAATGCGTAGTATGATCAAGGCGCATATAGAGGACGTGGTGGATATAGAGGCAAAGGAAGAAACACGACCAAAGAAGAGGAAGAGGTCAGATAGTATGTTATAACTGCACTCAACCTGGTCATTTATCTAGAGATTGTACGAATTTTTGTACTACCTGTAAATATTGTAAGTCTTTTGATCATGTCATTGAGGCATGCCCTATTTTACAAGCAAAAATGCAAGAAAGAAGACAAGAAGGGAAGAACCAGAATATATAGATGATCATAGCTGAGAGAAGGAACAAAGATTGCAACATTAATGTTGTGACGCGAAGTGGAGCTACCACACAAGAAGATCAAAGAGAAAAATATTTGACTTCTAAGAATTACCATGCTAAGCAAAAGCCTATTGAAGGGGCTTGGATAAGAAAAGTGACGAGAAAAACACTTGCTTTCGAGCTGAACAAACATAAAGAAGCCTTCATGGAAGAAAGAGAAACCTTCAAAGAACTAGTACCTGTAACTCCAAGAATCAAGTTGCAAAGTGAGACCACACCTGTGAAGGATATTCCAGCTGCATACGATCGATCATGCACTACAACATATGCAATGAGTCCCATTGCACAGTTATTACAAAGCTTCATGAAGATGTTAAAACATGAGAATGCCTTAGCAGAATTATAGAGCCTGCTGAGTAATTACGAGCAACACAATATAGTAAATAAAGCACACCAAGTGGTTCATCATATCAAGAGCCATAAAATAACTACAGGAGAGATGAGACTGAATGTGCAGATTGAATATTTTGAAATGGATGCGATCATCCTGGACATAGATTTAGAAGTGAATTCCTTAATAAAGCATACATGGGCACAAATGGGGAAGCCTAAGTTGTCATCATCACCCATACAATTGATACTAGAAAATCAACAAAAGGTCATAACCTTTGGGAGATTAGCAAATGTTCTTGTTGACATTGATGGAGGGCAAAGTCATGCAGTCTTTGAGGTTATTGAAATTGTAGATGATAGCCAACTATATCTTGCACTACTAGGGATAGATTGGGCCATAGATAACCTTGCAATAATCAATTTGAAAAAGAAACATATGATATTTGAAGGGGAATATATCAAGGTCATCGCACCTTTAAACCCTTCACAAGGACCACTGAGCCAATCAAAGAAGAACGCAGAACTCATGATCTAGATCACATTTACAAGATGACAGCAAATTAGGCAGACTATATCAACCCAACGACTGATGGAACATTGAGTTGGCACTGTGAAAGTTCTTGCATATCAAACTCAGATGTAGGACTAGAGAACTAGCAAAGCAAAATGCACAAAGTGTCTGCAAGAAGATGCAAGTAGTTCATGAGATCACTGCGCTGGATTGGAATAGAGGTAATCCCAATCCCTACCTATGATGGCTTGGCTAACATCCATACATTTTTTCAAGAATATGTTATATCAGTTTTAGATGAACATAAGATAGAAGCATTGGATATAGCACTGCACACTACACCTGCTAGATGGTGGGCCATGCACAAACAAAATCTAACTACATGGGAAGAATGCAAGCATATGATGGAGATTAGATTTCTCGAAGAAACTGAGCTTGTGAGATTCAAGTATGATGGACAAACTAATCCAAGGGATCACATAGAAAGTTGAAGGAAAGCATGGACACACAGACCGTAGAAAGAATGGGTTCATCTGTTTGTACACACATTAGAATAGATTCCAAAGAACTAGTACACAGACATAGAACTGCACATAGGAACGACATAATGGTCTATTATGATAAAGAAATTCCAAGCAACATTTAGTTTCTAAGATGAATGTCCAAATATAAACGAGGCATTACATGTCATCAAAGAGAAAATATTCAATGACACACCAGAACCTGTATATCAACAACCAGAATGGGAAAAACAACTAGAACATGCCCTGGAATGTTATAACTTTTCATTAGATGAAGAAGAAGAGGAAAGCAATGATGATGACCCATGCAATGTCAACATACCTGAGTCAAAAGCAAAGTGCGAAGTTGAAGGACCACCATTCGAAATTCCAGATCTAAGTGATCCAGTAAAAACATGGAAAGGGAACATTGGAACCACTGAAGAACCAAAATTCGCTTCGATAGGAAATTATTGGGACGAAGAGACCGTTGTGCAGATAGAGGATCTACTTCGCGAGTATGAAAAATTATTCCCAACAAAGTTTTTCGAGATGAAAGGAATTTTGGGCGACTTGGGGGTCATGAAAATACCTCTCAAGCCAGATGCGAAGCCCATTAAGCAAACACCGCATCGACTCAATCCAAGATACAAAGAAAGGGTAAAAGCAGAACTCGAAAAGATGCTTGACGCCGAAATGATTGAGCCAGTAGAACAATCATAATGGATAAGTCCCATGGCTATCCAATAAAAGAAGACTAGAGGTGAAATCATAATCTGCGTAGATTTGAGAAAGTTAAATTATGCATCGCTGCATGACCCATTTCCTACTCCATTCATAGATGAAGCATTGGACAATGTTGGAGGGATTGAGGCATACTCTTTCACTGATGGATTTTCTGGATACCATCAGATCAGAATTGACACACTAGACAGGAATAATACCGCTTTTGCTACAAAATGGGGCTCATTTTAGTACATAGTTATGCCCTTTGGTCTGAAGAACGCGCCTACCACTTTTTCAAGAGTAGTTGTTGCTGTATTTAAAAATTTTATCAATAAATTTCTAGAATTACATTTTGATGATTGGACTATATTTGGGTTATTGAAGAACCACTATGCCTATTGGGCCTGACCCAAGTAAGCCAATTTTGGACAAGTCGATTTTGGGAGCTGTGAGGATACAACGTAGTGAAGCATCGACGAAGTAGAAGAGACTCTGCTATGGAGTTATAGTGTTATGGAGCTACAACGCTACGGAGATCCAGCGCCGTGAAGTGATAGCTCCACGAAGATCCAGCAAGGCAGAAGTTTTGGTTGGAAAAGGGTGTAAAATATTCCAGTGAGATCGATCAACGGTCTATTTTGGTTAAGATAGTACGTGATTCCTAGCAGGCGGGTAAGGAATGGCGAAGAAGGGAAATGATCGGTCACACGAGCAAAGGAAGCACTACGTGAACCAACCGTGTGAAGCCATTACAGAAGGAATGACGGGATGAAAGTGAGCCAATGGCATGTGCTAGATAGAAGGGTTGAAAGCATTGTGATCATGTGCAGAAGGAAGGCCACGATGACAAGTCACTATTAGAGCCTAACAGACTTGGATAGTGGGGTAACAACCTTAGGGTTTTTGAGCCCATCATGAATCTAAAGACGTGAGCTAAGGGCATGGTCTATATAAATGTAATTTTTGTAAGGGAAAGTGTTAATCTTTAATATTGTTTTGGTTAATGTGGAATATTGATCTCTGTTGAGAGACTATTGTAAAGAGGCTCTGCAGTTGTGTGCGCAGTGACCTACTGAGAGAGAAGAGATTCTGTAGCTAAGTGCACAGACTGGAACTGTTGAAGCCTTCCCATTGATAATATAATCAAGAGTTCATGTGGACGTATATCACATCCTAGGGGTGAGCCACGTTAAATCATTTTTTTATGTGTTTGCATGGTTGAGTTCTTGCTTATGATTTTATGTGTCCTTGCTCACCCCCAGGATGCAAGCTATGTTAAATCCTTCCCATATAAAAGACCCTCTATTTTTAGAGCGGTCGACCACTAAAATGGTCGACCTACTCTCTCTTTGTAAGAACTATATAAAGACATCCCAGGTTGAGAAACACAGCAGTAGTTAGATATATAGACATAGATATAGAGAAAGACGTGTAACTTTGCTTCATTTTAATACAAAGACTCTGTTTCAATTGTTGATGATCATTTTCTGTTAATGGTTGGTGATTGAGTAGCTTAGGAGATAAACCCTTGTTGTTGAGAAGGGCCCCTCAACAATCAGAGGTTCCATTTGTGTATATTCAACAATTTCTTCTATTATTTGCAGCTAGGCCATTTCTTTTTTGCATGTATCTATTACGTTTTCCTGTAAGTCATTTCATTTTTGCAAGCAAGTAGTTCATTCTCCTGTAGGTGACATTTTACTATTTATAATATATAATTTTCCCATGTTTTTATGCAATTTATGCCTTCAGAATCCATTCGGCCAGCCATTCGCCCGATCTTTTCAGAATGTCTTTTAGACCTTCTTTCAGCCTTTCATTCGTATTTAGACAGAATTTTCCAGAATTTGCAGTCATTTCCAGAATTGCTAGTATTTCATTTTATGCAGAGATAGTTAGTTGCAGTTTAGGTTGATTTTTCAATACTCCGACATGTTTTGTGGCTAGCTTGAGATCCAAATGTATCTTTAACACTTTTAGCACTTGATATTCAGTTTTGTATTCATATAAAGATTAATTATTTCAAGTTTTTATTAATGATGGAATCCATTTACATTCAACATATGTTTTACTGTTCAAATGAGAAATAGTTTTGGTTTAAGTAGAAGCAGTATAAATGTCTTTTGCTTATGATTTAGGTAGTTTATGTATTATTCCATGTTCTTATGCCTAGGACCTAGATTAGCTTAAACTTGTTTATAATGTTATCATAGAATTTGTTAAATTCCAGTTTGTCTTATTTCTAGTTTTCATTCAAATTTCTAATTAGTCTTTCACTTTTATTTACATAGTGTTTTGATATGGTTTAATTTCATTGTTTCAAGTTCTTTCATTTACGTAGGTAGAACAGACTAGGAATTAGTCTCAATCCAAGTTTAACAAGTTCATGTGTGCTTAGTATAGATGCATTAGTTTTTAATATCCTAGATTTCTGATAGCTTAGTTTAATATAGGTTTACTTTCCAAGTTATAGATCAGTTTTATTGCACTTTCATAGTTGTCTTAGTTTGTAGTTTGATTTGCAATAGAGATAACATAAGAATATCTTGTTTTCTAGTGTAGGTTTTAATTACAAGTTAGCATTGGTTTCAGTCATATAAGTTATTGTCTTGTACTTAGTTTCATTTTCTTTTCTTGTAGTTAAGGTTTTGTGAATTCGTTTAAAGCATTGATAGGTATCGTTTGATGTTGATAGGCATTGCATGAGCTAGATAAGAATTTAAAAATAGTCATTAGAGATCAAATAACTTAGGTTTTGTATTTTTGTTAATCAACATTTCATTTCAAGTATTGTAGCTAGTTTTTAAGTGTCATTTGCTTATGGATAAATAATAGTAGTTTACAATGTTTAAAATTACTTGTAATTGCCACTTTTTAGCTTGCATCTCTTTGTAGAAGTTAAATTAGATTTACTTCCATTTTTTTTATCTATCTCATTTGAAAGTCATCTTGATATGTTCCCTGAAAATCCTCTAGGGGAGTGGAATTAGGTATCTTAGCTTAGCTTTGAGTATTTTTCGAATGCATGAGTAGCTTAACTATTGGATCTCTTAGGTTCATTAAGTAGTTGTAACTTTGCTCAAGATAATATACTTTCTTGTATTTCCATAGTTAGTTGTAAACTGAATCATTTCATAGATAGGTTTCTGAACTTGTTCATAGTTATTACATAGTAACTAGTCTTTCTAATTCTTAGAAGATTTTGAATAATTGATCAATAGTTTTAATTTTCATACGAGTAGTTTAATTTTGATCAAGTCTTGTTTCCTAGAATAGTATTGTTTTTATCTTTTCAAATATTTTCCATAGAGTAGAGTAGTTTATATTGATACTATTCTGATCTATTGGTTTGGTTAAGTCTAATCAGCTTAGTAGATGTATTTTTGAAGTTTGACTCGGTTTTTCATTTTGAAAGATGTTTCGATCTTTTCATTATTAAACCTTTCTAAGGTCGGCCGAGCCAATATCTTAGGTACCCTTCTACATCAGCATATATTTTGTGACAACTCTAAGATTACCAACCCTAGTCAATAATTAATTAATTGGTGAATTCATTAAGACAATAATACACCCAACCTTTTGGCGTTGTTGCTAGGGAGTTGTAGATAGGTAGAATTTTCTTTTTAAACCTTAGTAATAGGTATAATTTTCCTTTTGAAACATAGAGATAGACTATTGGAAGGTGAGCGGTAAGATGAGAGGTAAGAACCTATGCATCTGTTATAACAGGCATCCCCAAAACCCAACAATAGTAGGAATGCAATTAAAATTTGTTTCAGTTTTAGCTTTGTTTTCATGAATAGACCTAGAGATTTAAAAGGTATATATATCAAAGCTAGTCCCCAAAACACTAAAATTCCTACTAACCTATATGGGGTGCATGCCACCCCAACTACTAACTCAGCAGAGAGGTATTAGAAAACACCAAAAGGGGATAGTCCTACTTGGAAAGCTAAGGAAATCCATTCTGGAAACCATTCAGGGGGAACCATAGGGACATCAAAAAAATTAGTCCATAAGGAAACACTACTAGGAGAACCTCGGTCTCATATTGAAACTGAACTTAGGAAGGAAGAAGCTCAAAAAGATAAACAATCAAAACCTCTTAATCCTCCATTATTTTCAAAACCCAAAGAAACACCCTTCTAACTAGTAGGGAGTCCAAATTTGGTAGATTTTCTTGTTCCCTCACAGATAGATGCTCTTTTTGAAACTCTGCAACCATAGTTGTTTCACAAATAGACACATCAACTACAGGACCTACAATCCCTATAGAGATGGACTCTCACATAGCTGACAACTCTTCTCATTGGAGGAACACTCTCCCTAAAACAGAATGTTGGGACATTCCATATTCACCAAGAAAGGAACCACCTAGGTTTACGAACTTTCGGAATCAAGTTTACATGCGAAGAATGAAAATGAAGATCATGTTCGATAAGATGAAAAAGAGGGATAGATTAGAACTGAAGGTACTTTTGGGTTCCCTATATTAGATACTGCACAAGATGTAACCATGAAAAACATCCCTCCCTCCTCACTACCTACCTTTCATGGGAAGAGTAGTGAGGATCCGGATACATTTATATTCGAATTTGACATTTTGTGTAGGAGCTATAACTACCTACAAGATGGCCAAAAGTTAAAATTTTTTCCTTCTACACTAAAAGATTCTTCTCTTAGGTGGTTTATGGGGTTAGGAGAATATAGCATTAGAACTTGGGAAGACATGAAGACTACATTTCTACGGAAATATCAGGATTACTGTAAACCTAAGGACTCTCGGAATGACGTTTTAAAAATACAACAACTTCAAGATGAGAGCCTAGAAGACTATCTCAAAAGATTTAACTATGTGTTACATAAATCAAAATATAGTGATCTTCGAGAATATGCAGTAAGAACACTCTTCCTTAAGGAAATTGCAGAAGAATTTTTAGAAAATGTTAACCTCATGGTAGCTGGAGATATTTCTCGTAAGTCTTTTGCACAAATCTGTGAGTCGTGTAGGAATTACTCTAGAAGCAGAGGGAAGAGTGGCAGATACTTTCGGGAATGTTATATTAGAAACCAAAAAGGAAATACATCTAGTCCTGGTGGAGTTACAAGGGTAGAATTGGGAAACCTACTAGAAAATTTCAAAACAGATATCCTAGGATCCATGGGTTCCCAATTAGATGCATTACAAGCTAAGAACATAGAGGATGAAGAGCATGCATCAATGAGTGTATTTTGTCCTAGGTGTAGAACTAAACATCCCCAACGGGAATGCCCATTGAATAATGTTTCAGTATGTCACCTTTGTATAGAAGAACATCCAACTAATAACTGTCCATTGTTTCCTGGGTTGCAAGCCGTATATAAGAGCGAAAAATTTGGTGAGACATTTAGGAAACCTTGGCAACCTAGAGACCAACCATCATATCATGATCCATCATTACAATTTCCACCCTATTATCACCCTTATCAACCACCTCAACAATGGAACACCTTGAAATGGCCACCTAAGTATCCTCCTCAAAATGCTCAGCATCAACAATGGTCACAAGGATGAAGGGGACAAGCATATGCTCAATCTCCACATACTCCCGTGCCTAACTATCCTTACCCACCTAATATACAACAACTTTTTCCTGGACTTGTACCTCCTTCACTACCACCTATCACACATCAGCCTCACCATTTCCAAAATATGAATCTACCAAGACCCACAATATTACCTGCACAACCGATACCAATCCCTAACAATAAAGCAACTCAAGCTCTTAATAGAATTGGGTTTCCACCTCGTCCATCATATGTCATTTCGACCGCACTAGTGCAAGAGATTCAATTGCGGTCTGGAAGAGTTCTGCGAGATCATCCCAAATCATCAGTTATTATTCGTGAAGAGAATGAAGAAGAATACACACCTAATGAAATCTTGAATGATGCCATTTTCGAAAATGTAGTTACTCCAAAAGTTCCAACACATTACCACTCTAAAAAAGAATCAACTCCAGGAGAAAAGTTACCCCCATATCCGGAGTGTCTAGCAATAGAGAAACCTGTAACTCTTCCAGAGTATGATATTATTAACGAATAGAAAAATATTTGTATTAAGATCCCTTTATTAGAAGCCATCAAGGACATACCAATTTATAGTAAAGTGATAAAAGAATTCTATATTAAAAGACCAGGTAAGAAGCAAAAAGATCCTCCGACAATTCATGTCATAGGAGAAATGTCAGATTACATAGCAAACCAGCCTAGAATTCCAAAGTATACAAATCTAGGAAATCCTGTGGTAACTTTTATCATCAATAACACTGCTATATGAAACACGCTTATTGATCTAGGGGTTGCTATTAACCTAATGACTACCACAGTTTTAGAAAATCTTCATTTAGGACAGTTTCTTTGTCCTACTCTGATAATGATGGAATTAGCAGATCACACTATGGCGCAGCTTGCTAGAATCCTAGATGATATTATTGTATCAGTGGCTTCATGGGAATATCCTGTGGAATTTATGGTCATAGAATCAAAGGATCCCTCCAAAGGACATCCTATTATTCTGGGAAGACCTTGGCTAACCACTGCTAATGCATTTATAGGATGTAGGGATGGAGAGATGATCATCTCTGATGGTTTATCTACAAGGAAAATTTCTTTATACCCACTAGCACAACCAATAATTGAAAATTTGTTCTTGTTATACTATCCTTTCGAGGATGAAAACTGGGAAGAACTTTCACTTGTTAGTGACTTCTCCTGGGCACTTCAAGAACAAACTACTGTGATGAACCAATTTGTCTCTTCCACAACATGTATAGACTTTCCCTAGTCCTTTTCCCAACTTGATCAAATCTTTGGAGATGAATTCCAAGAGAAGATGAGCCTCTCCACATTTTCAAGTACACCTTATGTCTTTGCAATCGAAGAACATATAGGAGGTCAGTCCTGAATAATTTCTACATATAGGAGGTCAGATCTTATACCATACCTTGTGAGGTCAGTCCTGAAAAATTTCTACATATAAATGCAGGTTTAGATGAGAGTCAGCAAAAACAATTATTAAAAGTCCTTAAAAGTCAAACTTGAGCATTTGCATGGGGATACACCGATAAGAAGCGTATACATCCAAATACTTGTATTCACCATATTTACATAGATGCAAACATACCACCTGTCATGCAGCCCTAGATGTTAATTTTTTGAGCATTAATTCAATATACTCTAGGATATTTGCTGAGAGAATAACATGTACAGCATATCAAATATATCAAGCACAGCAATCAATCACATAAGACAATAGACACACAGAGTTTCACTGGGGAAAACCATAAAGGTGAAAAACCCCACAACTTCCTTAGACATAGAAAGAGCAATGACATAACCCAAGTACAAGAGATAGTCCTCCTAGCAGCTACTCCTCCTTCCTTACTTGTGCACCACTTTCTGGAGAGTGTAGAAATGAATAATGAAGTGATCAAATAGAGTGCCTCTCGCACTCTATTTATACATGACCTAACTTGCCTAATAAACTAGCAGGGCCAACTTGTCTAACTCAGTCTAATAACCCATGGTAATACTAATTAGGGCTGAACCCAAACTTGGTGGTCTAATAACCCATCACATATAGGTTGTGACACTTGTGACACTTGTCAATAAAAAAGACGACACTTCTATATAGAGGAATAATATCATCTATATAGGAGTACAATATACATAGGTGAAATACATTTCAATGTTACATATACATGAACACTCCCTCTTGACTAGGAAGGTATTTCTCGACACAGATCTGCTAGCACAAGTCTTCTTCTTAGGATCATCGTCACAGGATCATTGTCATCGTCACTATTGCTGCTATCTCAATCAATCTCTAATCTACTCGTCATAGGAAGTTCTACAGAGCCAGTCCTTTTTCAGACTGGATGTAGTCCCACCACCTGTAGGTCTTCATCATCACTGGCCATACTGTGGAATCCTCAGGAATTATTATGTGTGTCACAAACCCTCGTAAGAGCATCCCAAGACTGATTACGGGCACACAGCCCAACCTATCGGATCTCCCAGGTCTTATATGTGACCCTCATCACAAACCATCAAAAGAGCATCCTAGGAATTATTACGGGAACATAGCCCAACCTATCAGATCTCCTAGGTCTTACATGTGATCTCCACTACAAACCCTCGAAAGAGCATCCCAGGACTTATTACGGGCACACAACCCAACCTATCAGATCTCCTAGGTCTTACATGTAGTCACCACTACAAACCATCGAAAGAGCATCCCAGGACTTACTACGGGCACACAACCTAACCTATCAGATCCCCTAGGTCTTACATGTAGTCACCACCATAAACCCTTGAAAGAGCATCCCAGGACATATTACGGGCACACAACCCAACCTATTGGATCTCCCAGGTATTACATGTGGTCATAGGACAAACCCTCGTAAGAGCATCCCAAGACTTATTATGGGCACACATCCCAACCTATTGGATCTCCCAGGTCTTACATGTCCTCTCCAAGCACAACCTATCCACAACCATAGAGTATCAATCTGATAGTCACCATACATCAACCCGATGTACATCATCACATGATTATCCTAATCATCATCATAGCATCATCCTGATGCATATCATTTGGAGCAATATCCTGAAGCTCATCATCAATGATCATCCTGATCATACAATGCATCCACCTTATGCATACCAAGTATCTACCTGATACATATCATCATACATGATCTACCTGATCATACAATGTATCCACCTGATACATACACAACTAAATGATCCACCTGATCATAACAAGCATCCAACATGATGCATATACATATACATGATCCAACTGATCATAACAAGCATCCAACATGATGCATATACATAGCAGTAACTGGAGCATCGTCCTGATTCTCATCACACAATGCTTACATCCACACCCATGGGAAGGATCCTCCTCTCACCATGCTTGGAATGGCTCCTACAAATGTCTCCATCACTTCTTCCTCAAAGTGTCATCAATCTGAAGAACACCAAGCCTCTCTCTGAAGTACTCAAACTTCACTCTAGCTAGCGATTTCGTCAACACATCTGCAACCTGCTCATCCGTCGCAACATACAGGAGCTTAACTGCCCCTCTCTGCACCATATCCTTGATATAGTGATATTTGATCTCAATGTGCTTCGACTTGTCATGGAATACCTGGTTCTCAGATAGCTTCACACAACTCTGGTTGTCACAAAAGATACTAGTAGTCTCCAATGGGAAATCAAATAACTCAAACAATAGCTTCCGGAGCCATACTGTCTAACAACTAGCCGAACAAGCTGCAACATACTCTGCCTCAGCTGTACCTAGTGCTATGCAAGACTGCTTCTTACTAAACCAAGAGATCACTCCTAATCGCATACTGAAGCAGCACCCAAAAGTGTTATTTCTATCTGTAGCACTGCCTACCCAGTCTGAATCAACATAACCCCACAGGTTAAACTTTTGATTCGCATCATACTTGAGCCCATAATCAATTGTACCCTTCAGGTACCTCAAAATATGCTTTACAGCAATTAGGTGAACACGTCTAGAATCCATCAGAAACTGGCTCAATGTGTTCACCTCAAAGCAAATATCTGGTCTCGTGTTCGTTAGGTACATCAAGGACCCAATCATCTAACGATACACTGTGACATCAACCGAATCAGATAAAGCATCACATAGAAGCTTCAGGTTCGATGCCATAGATGTGGCCATGGCATTGTAGTCCATCATCCCGAACCTCTTCAGGATCTCTAGTGCATACTTCCATTGTCCAAGGAAGATTCCATCGGCACTCTGCCACATCTCTATGCCTAGAAAATAGTGCATCATCCCCAAGTCCTTCATCTCGAACTCGGCAGCAAGCTTCCTCTTTGTGTCGGCCATCAATCTATCCTCACCCGTAACAAACAGGTCATCTACATACAATAAAAGTATCACAAGATTGCCTTCCTCAACCTTGTAGTAAAGGTTGGAATCCGCTTTACTCTTGGTAAAGACCAAACTGGATAGAAAGTTGTCTATGTTAAATTTTGAGCATTAATTCAATATACTCTAGGATCTTTACTAAGAGAATAACATGTACAGTATATCAATGCAAAACAATCATATCAAACATGTCAAGCATCACAAGAATCAAAATCATGAGAGACAAGAGACACAGAGTTTCCATGGGAAAACCCTAAGGTGAAAAACCCCACAACTTCCTCAGAGATAGAGAGAGCAATGGCTCAACCAAAGTACAACCAAAATACACTGAGATAGTCTCCTAATAGCAGATGATCCTCCTCCTCAGTAGTGCGCCACTTTCTTAGTGAGAGAAGTATGAATTTCCGAGTGATCAAATAGAGATCTCCCGATCTCTATTTATAGTTAGTCTATTTTCCCAGTGACACTATGGGGCCGACTTGTCTAGCTAGGTACATCCACAATATACTATATATATTTCAGGGCCAACCCCACACATGGTGGTCTAATAACCCATCGACAAGTGCACACACTTGTGACACTTGTCAATACACATGATGACACTTCCTTATAGACGAATAACACATCTCTTATAACGGTACAATAAATATATATGAAATACATTCTGAAGTTACATATACATCAACACTCCCTCTTAACTAGGAAGGTATTTCTCGACACAGATCTTCTAGTACAAGTCTTCTTCTTGGGATCATCATCATCGATGCATCATCATCATCATCGTCATTGCTGCTGCTATCTCAACCAATCTCTGACTCTACTCATTATAGGAAGTTCTACAGAGCCAGTCCTTTTTCATACTAGATGTAGGCCCACCACCTACAGATCTTCATCATCTGTGCGAACGGTCTGATAGAGGTGGCCTCTCAAGAATAATTTTATGTGCGGATGCAATACCGGAAAGAGTATCCTAGGAACATTTATGTGCCTAAGCACAACCGGCAAGATCTCCCAGGACTGATTACATGCATCACCCCCACAATACCTTTAAAGAGCATCCTAGGAACATTTATGTGCCGCAGCACGACCGGCAAGATCTCTGAAGAGCATCCTAGGACTTATTACGAGCACATAGCTCAACCTCTCGGATCTCTAGGACTGATTACATGTGGATAGACAAAACCTTTAAAGAGAATCCTAGGAACATTTATACGCCGCAGCACGATCGACAACATCTCTAAAGAGCATCCCAAGACTAATTACGAGCACACAACTCAGCCTCTCAGATCTCCAAGACTGATTACATGTCTCCGTAGTAATACCTCATCCTAGGACTGATTACGAGCACACAGCTCAACCTATCGGATATCTGAGGACTGATTACATACTACATAGCAATATCGGAAAGAGTATCCCAGGAACATTTATGTGCCGCAGCACGATCGGCAATATCTCCTAGGACTGATTACATGCTATTTGCACAACCTTCCACATATCATCTCTGACCTCCAAGTATCAACCTGATACTCATGATCCAATGGATCATCATCGCACAAAGCATCATCCTGATGCTCATGATCACACTGATCATCATCACTATACCATCCTGATACATATAATCTGGAGCAACACCCTCAATCTCATCATCATGATCATCATAATCATACAATGCATCCACCTGATGCATACCAAGTATCTACCTGATACATATCATCATGCATGATCCACCTGATCATATAGTGTATCCACCTGATACAAATACAAATACATGATACATATCAACATACATGATCTACCTGATCATACAATGTATCTACTTGATACATATACAGATACATGGTCCAAGCATCCAACATGATGCGTACATACATATACATATAAATTATCCAACTGATCATATCCAGCATCAACACAATCTGTAAATACATTTAAATGATCCAATTGATAATATCCAGCATCCAACATGATGCATATACAGAGCAGTAACTAGAGCATCGTCTTGATGCTCATCATCCAATGCTTACATCCACAGCCATGTGAAGGATCCTCCTTCCAACATGCTTGGAATGGCTTCCGCAAATGTGTCCATCACTTCTTCCTCGAAGTGTCATCAATCTGAAGAACACCAAGCCTCTCTCTGAAGTACTCGAACTTCACTCTGGCTAGTGGTTTCATCAGCACATCTGCAATCTGCTCGTCCGTCACAACATACAGGAGCTTCACAGCTCCTCTCTGCACCATATCCATGATATAGTGATATTTGATCTCTATGTGTTTCGCCCTGTCATGAAACACTGGGTTCTCGGACAGCTTCACACAACTCTGGTTATCACAAAAGATATCGGTAGCATCCAACGGGATATCAAATAACTCAGACAGTAGCTTTCATAGCCATACTGCCTCACAACTAGCTGAACAGGCTGCAACATACTTTGCCTTAGCTGTACTCAGTGCTACGCAGGACTACTTCCTGCTAAACCAAGAGATCACACCTGATCCCATACTCAAGCAACATCCATATGTGCTCTTCCTATCTACAGCACTGCCAGCCCAATCTGAATCAACATAACCCTGGAGGTTAAAATTTTGATTCACTTCATACTTGAGCCCATAATCCACTGTACCCTTCAGGTACCTCAGAACATGCTTTGCAGCAATCAGATGAACAATCCTCGGATCTGTCAGGAATTGACTCAATGTGTTCACAGCAAAGCAAATATCTGGTCTCGTGTTTGTCAGGTACAATAAGGACCCAATCATCTGACGATACATAGAGATATCAACTGGCTCAGATGAAGCATCACATAGAAGCTTTAGGTTCGATGGCATAGGTGTGGCCATGGCCTTGCAATCCATCATCTCGAATCTCTTCAGGATATCTACTATGTACTTCCCTTGACCAAGGAAGATCCCACCTACACTCTACCACACCTCCATACCTAGAAAATAGTGCATCATCCCCAGGTCCTTCATATTGAACTCAGCAGCAAGCTTCTTCTTTGTATCTGCAATCAATCTATCATCTCCTGTTACAAATAAGTCACCCACATACAGGAGCAGAATCATAGGATTCCCTTCCTCAACCTTGTAGTAAAGGTTAGAATCCGCTTTACTCTTAGTAAAGCCCAAACTAGATAGGAAACTGTACATCCTACCATACCAAGTTCTAGGAGCTTGCTTCAAGCCATACAAGGCTTTCTTCAATCTACACACATATGACTCCCTGTCATGTGTTTCGAAACCAAGTGGCTACTCCATATATACTTCCTCTTCAACTACACCATTCAAGAAAGCAGTCTTGACATCCATCTGGTGTATTTTCCATTTCATCACTGTAGCCAGGGCAAGTACTGTTCTGATGGAAGTATACCTGGCTACAGGTGCAAAAGTTTCTTCATAATCTATTCCCTCTTTCTGAGAGAAGCCACGAGCTATGAATCTTTCCTTGTATTTTTCTACGCTGCCATCTGCAGCATGCTTGATTTTGTAGATCCATTTGGAAGTCACAACAGACTTCTCTTTAGGTCTTGGGACAACATCCAAAACATCATTCTTCATTATTGATTGGTATTCCTCAACCATGGCATCCTTCCATTCTTTCTTTTCTGCTGCTTCTTCATAACTGGAAGGTTCTTTGTTCATAATGTCACAGAGTAAAGCAACATAGTTGGTATGTGATCTGGTTCTCTTCTTTGCTCAGTGTTCTTCTTCTAGAATACCAAATATTTCTGCATCTTGAATGAGCTCTCTAGCCCATGCAAGTTTCCTCTTGTGAGAGTTATCCTCACGGGGTGGATCTACAGGTTCTTGCGGATCTTCAAACTCACGAACAACTTCTGGAATTGCTTCAGTCATGGTAGTGTCTTGAAATCTAGTTTCCTTAGGTTCTTCATAAACTTCGATAGGTGCCTTCCTTGATTTGATGAATGTTGATTTTTCATCAAATGTTACATCCTTGCTGACATCAATCTTTTTGAACCCTGGAAAGTATATTCTGTAAGCCTCCGAGCTTTCACTGTAACCCACAAAGATACCCTTCTTTCTTGAAGGATCTAGTTTGGTCCTCTTTTCCTTTGGGACATGAGTGTATACTGGACAACCAAATATTCTGAGATGGCTGACTTTAGGTTTCTTACCAGAAAAGACCTCTTCTGGTGTCTTGTTGTCCAATATCTTGTGGGGTGTTCTATTCTACACATACACAACTAGTCTAGCAGCTTCTGCCCATAGATGCACAAGTAGATCCTGGTCATGCAGCATTTCCCTTGCTGCTTCCGTGATTGTTCTGTTCTTCCTTTCTGCAACTCCATTCTGTTGTGGATTGTAAGGAGCAATCAACTCCCTCTTAATCCCTGAATCACTGCAAGCTTCTTGAAGTCACCTGAGGTGAATTCTCCACCATTGCCGGATCTGAATGTTTTGATCTTCTTATCAGTTTGATTCTCCATCAAGGTTTTGAATTCCTTGAACTTATCAAACACCTCATCTTTGTTCTTCAACAAGTAGACCCAAGTCTTCCTGGAGAAGTCATCAATGAAAGAGACATAGTAAACATACCCACTTAGAGAACTGGATGACATAAGACCACATACATCTGAGTGGATGATTTCCAAGATACCTTTTTCCCTACTTTCACTGCTTGGAAATGCCTTCTTAATGTTCTTTCCTTTTGCACATCCTTTGCAAACACCTTCATGCTTGGTCTTGATTTCAAGAAGATCTTCTACAACCTTACTTGCAATGGGTAATGCTCTGTAGTGCATATGTGCAAGTCTTCTATGCCAAAGTTCACTTGGCTCCATGGAATCATGCACCATGGCATGTTCAGGTTGTCCTTTCAATTTATACAAACCTCCCTCTTGCTCTCCAATCACCACTGCATCATTTATGGTATTTCCATTTGGCCACATTAGGACTTGGTCATCCACAAATGCAACCCTCATACCATTTGCATCCAATGCAGAGATGGAGAGTAAGTTCTTCTTGATCCTAGGTACATAAAGGACTTCTTTCATCTTCAAGGATTTTCCAGAATCTAAGTTGTAGGAGGCTTCACCACTTCCTTTGATGGGATATTGATAATCATCCCCAAGATTCACTTTATGGGGTGATACATGTTCAGACAGATTTACAAAAGATTCTTTAAACCCAGTCATGTGTTTGGAAGTCCCATTGTCAATTAACCAATCATTACAACCAGGGGAGATTGTACCTATGAGAGCAGAGATTAGGACATACTCTTCTTCACTTGATGAGTCCTCTTTACTTTCTGCCCTAGCTTTCTTCTTTGGAGGTTCATCATCTTCGGCAGCATGAGCATGGTACGTTCTTTTGTTACCCTTCTTCTTCTTGCTAGAGTTGTTTTTGTTGTGGTTGTCCCTTTCGTTCTTGGGACATTCTGAAGCAAAGTGACCCTTCTCATTACAAGTGAAACACCTTAGATCTTTCTTGTCTTTGTGATAATGATAAGAAGATTTCTTCTTGTAATGGGATGACTCCCTCTTGAACTTTCCCTTCTTAGTGTGAGCTGTGAGAGCTTGATCTTCATTCCCCATCTTTTCTTCTCTTGCCACAAGCCTTGCTTCTTCTTGAGAACATTCCTCCCATAATCTGCTGAAGGAGATTAATTTCTTTCTGGCACAGATCCCCTGGATAAAAGAGTCCCATGACCTAAGTAGACCATTCGAAGTGGTCATAACAATTTCAGCATTCTCCACCATTTCATCTACAGCTTCAAGTTGTTCCTTGATCTGAGAGACCTTGAAGAAACAGGATTGAATGGTTTCTCCATTCGACATCTTGACCCCTTTCAATTGATTCCACAAGGTCATCTTCCGATTTATGTTCTTCCCTTCAAATTGCTTGGTCAAAGAGTCAAACATCTCCTTGGGTGTATTTAGAGAAGACACATGGGGTATGAGACGGTCTTTGATAGAATCAACAATGATTCTCTTTGCCTTGACCAAGTTCTTCTTATGAAATACCTTAGCCTCTTCATCCTCTGGGATAGGGATGTCTTCTTTTATATATGTGTTCAACTCATTCTCTTCTAGGATTAACCCAATCCTATACTTCCAAGCTCGGAAGTTATCAGCCCCTTCAAGCTTATCCTCAAGCTTGGTTTGGTGAGACATCTTAAAGAGTACTTCAAATGGAAATAGAAAAGGTTTAGGTCTTCCCACTTGAAATGCTGAAAACTGGATCTAGTCCCGGATTAGGGTTTGTCGGAAAAACCCTAAAAATTCAAAATGTGAATTTCAACTTTCTGAAAGGATAGAAAGATGTGCCTTGATGAGCTAATCAACCTGGTGTATTCAGAATTTGAGATATGCAAAGCTACACCCTTCAAAACTACCTTTTTGTCTTCCAAGATTCACTAAGGAGAGCCTTGAATTAGGGTTTGAGTTTCTCAGAGATCTACCCATCCAAAAATCTCGATCCAAAGCTCTAAACTTCGATTTTTGCAAGGAACTTCCAGCTATGTCTTCAGATTCTAGAAATTCCTTTTTTTTGTGGAAACCCTAATTTTTAGGGCCAAATCTGAAAATGCTCAGAATTGAAATCTGATTGGACAGATAGATTCTCCTTGATGAGTAGAGTCAATCTACTATATTGCTTTTCCAGAATCTGTGGAGAGAAACCCAATAACAAGAAAATCAAGTTTATGTCACTACAAAATGTCTTCTTCTCAGTTTAGCTCTGATACCATGTTAAATTTTGAACATTAATTCAATATACTCTAGGATCTTTACTGAGAGAATAACATGTATAGTATATCAATGCATAACAATCATATCAAACATGTCAAGCATCACAAGAATCAAAAGCATGAGAGACAAGAGACACAGAGTTTCAGTGGGGAAATCCCTAAGGTGAAAAACTCACAACTTCCTCAGAGATAGAGAGAGCAATGGCTCAACCAAAGTACAACCAAAATACACTGAGATAGTCTCCTAGTAGTAGATGATCCTCCTCCTCACTAGTGTGCCACTTTCTGAGTGAGAGAAGTATGAGTTTCCGAGTGATCAAATAGAGATCTCCCGATCTCTATTTATACTAAACCTGTTTTCCCAGTGACACTATGGGGCCGACTTGTCTAGCTAGGTACATCCACAATATAATATATATTTCAGGGCTGACCCCACACATGGTGGTCTAATAACCCATCGGCAAGTACACACACTTGCGACACTTGTCAATACACATGATGACACTTCCTTATAGAGGAATAACACATCTCTTATAAGGGTACAATAAATATATATGAAATACATAGATGAAATACATTCCAAAGTTACATATACATCAACAGTCTATCCTACCATACCAAGTCCTAGGAGCTTGCTTCAAGCCATACAAGGCTTTCTTCAACTGGCACACATATGACTCCCTGTCATGTGTCTCAAAACCAAGTGGCTGCTCCACATACATTCCTCTTTGACTACACCATTCAAGAAAGCTATCTTGACATCCATATGGTGTATCTTCCTTTTCATCACTGCAGTCAGAGAAAGTACTGATATGATGGAAGTGTATCTGGCTACAGGAGAAAAAGTTTCTTCATAGTCTATTCCCTCTTTCTGGGAGAAGCCATGAGCTACAAATCTCGCTTTGTATTTGTCTATGCTTCCATCTGCAGCATGCTTGATCTTGTAGATCCACTTGGAAGTCACAATAGACTTCCCTCTAGGTCTTCGGACCACATCCCAAACATCATTCTTAATTATCAATGAATCATAGCATCCTTCTATTACTTCATCCCGGATCCTGAGAACTTCAGATTCTTCAATAGATAACTTTGTTGCTAGAACAAATGTTGTAGTCCTTCTTTTGTAGGTGATGGTATATGATATTTCCTACAAGACAAGTTAAATTGCATGATTAGAGACATCTCATGGTTTTCAAAACAAATTCTTACACATTAAGAAATATGTCATACAGTCATGCAATTATTTTAGCCAATGCTTCAATACAACATTTATCCATATCCCGTAACTTTCTAAATGACTTCCAATCTCTACCAGAACATTGTTAAGAGTGTGCACAACTCCCAACATGTCAACAAAGAGGTTTCATTCTAGATAAGTAGCAATGGAATGTTGTACAGTGCCATAGGCCACTTACCCATACATGCGTATTAGTAGTATATTGTTCATTAATGCATAATACACAACCTAAGTCTAGGGACATAAGTATATACATCTTTGAATAGTATTATTTAAACAATGACAATTCAAATACTTATCTTTGTTTGTTTGTTGGGTGGACTCCCTCTCAATCTTTGTTTCTTTGCAGGAACTACTACAGTGTGCTCCCTCTTGATCTTCGCTTCCTGGATTACCTGTCCTCGAACTTATTTCCATTCTCGATCACTATGCATGCTTACTAGTTATCCTCGAGATCTCATACATAATCATACATTTATTAGTATAATCTTAATACTATCAAAACATAATAATGTTAATCATGTATAGTCATGATCATTTCAAACACAGATAATAAGCATTAGTATTTAAGTTTTATATATGACTTTTCTGGTTAGTCATATCATTAATCAAAGTAAGGAACATCATATGCATAAACCCTAGATTACTCAAACTTGTAACTTTATGAGTAATCATTATCAATCATACAAAAGTATAAGATCCTTACATAGGGTAGGATTCTAACTTGATGTAGGAAAAACATACTTGGTCATGATATTTGCTAGTTATGTCTAGCAATGTTTTCTTGTTCTCTTCAATGACTTGCATAACTCATAATTTAACCGTTGTAGAACCAAATTATACATACCTCTATGTGATCCATGACTATGGATGAGTCTCTGTCTTCATGTCACCATGGTCTTGATCTAGAACTTGATTTGTACCTTCATGATAGCAGATAACATTCTCCTAATACAACACCAAGTTGCATTAGTACAATCATAATACAATCATAAGTGTCATAACCCTAGCTAATGAATGTCTTCTATCATGCATTCATACTTTTGCTAGGGTGATAAGACAAGTCTAAAATTAAACAAGATTGTTACTAAACTCAATATCATGAAGAGAATCATATTATAAACTTAATCATGAACAGATTTCAAAACATACCTGTAAGTCATACGTGTCAGATTGCTTGTAGTAGTTGTTGTTGTTGTGCCTTTTGTTCTTAGGACAATCTAAGGAAAAGTGTCCTCTTCTTGGTATGTGATGTGAGAGCTTGATCTTCATTCCCCATCTTTTCTTCCTGAGCTACAATTCGAGCTTCTTTGCACAACCTACTGAATGTGATAAGTTTCTTCCTAGCACAAATTCCTTGGATGAAGGAATCCCATGACCTAGGAAGGCCATTAATAGTGGTCATTACCACTTCTCCATTCTCTATATCATCGCCCACAACTTCATGTTGTTCTCTTATCTGGGAGACCCTTGAGAAATAGGATTGCATGGTCTCCGCATTTTGGAACTTGAGATTCTTCAATTGATTCCTCAAGGTAATCTTCCGATTTATATTCTTCGCTTCAAATAGCTTGGTCAAGGAATCAAACATCTCCTTAGGTGTCTTTAGAGATGACATATGTGGCATGAGATGGTCCTTGATAGAATCAACAATGATCCTGTTAGCCTTGACTAAGTTCCTCTTGTGTAAGGCCTAAGTTTCTTCTCCCTCTCGAATAGGAACCCCTTCACTAATGTAGGTGTTCAACTCACTCTCTTCTAGAATTAACACAATCCTATACTTCCATGCTCGGAAGTTGTCAGCCCCTTCAAGCTTATCCTGAATCTTGGTGTGTTAGGACATCTTAAAGAGTACTTCAAATAAAATAGAAAAGATTTAGATCTTATGACTTGATTTGCTGAAATTTGGATCTGGAGTTGGATTAGCGTTTGTTAGAGAAACCCTAAAAATTCAAACTTTGAATTTCAAACATCGGAAAGGATAGAAAGATGCGCCTTGATGAGATGATCAGGCTAGTATACTCAGAATTTGAAAACTACAAAGTTTCACCCGTCAAATTTGCTTTTCAAACTTCCAGATTCACTAGGGAGGACCTTGAATTAGAGTTTGATTTTCCCAGAGCTTCATCCATCCAAAAAGTTCGATCTTGGTCTCTAAACTTTGATTTTTTCAGAGGCGCTTCCTGCCATGGTCTCGAATTTCAGAAATTCCAACTTTTGAAGAAGCCCTAATTTTCGGCTTCACTAGACAAGACCCCAAACTAGCGTTTGATTTTCCCGAAGTTTCACCCATCCAAAAAGTTTGATCCAAAGCTCTAAAATTTGTTTTTTCGAAGGAGTTTCCATCCATGGTCTTAGATTTCAGAAATTCCACTTTTTGTGGAAACCCTAATTTTTAGGGCCAAAACTGAAAGTGCTCAAAATTGAATTATGTTTGGACAGAAAGATTCACCCTGTTGAGGAGAGTCAATTCATCATATTTCTTTTCCAAAATCCGTGGAGAGAAACCCAAAACCAAGAAGCCCTAGCTTCTGCAACTGCACAGTGTCTTCTTCTCAGGTTTGCTCTGCTTCCATGTTAATTTTTTGAGCATTAATTCAATATACTCTAGGATCTTTACTGAGAGAATAACATGTACAGCATATCAATCATATCAAGCACAAAAACCAATCACATAAGACAATAGACACATAGAGTTTCACTGGGGAAAACCATAAAGTTGAAAAACCCCACAACTTCCTCTCAGATAGAAAGAGCAATGATACAACCCAAGTACAAGAGATAGTCCTTCTTGTTAGATTTTAAGCATCAATTCAATATGATCTAGGATCTTATCTCAGAGAATAACATGTATAGCATATCAATCAGAAGAAGCAATCACAAGAGACAATAGACAAAGTTTCCTTGGGGAAAACCAAGAAGGTGAAAAACCCCAATAACTTCCTTAGAGATAGATAGAGAAATGATACAATAACCCAAGCATAAGAGATAGACTCCTAGTAGCTTCTCCTCCTCCACTAGTATGCATCACTGAATGAGAGAGATAGATGAATAGGTGAATGATCAAATAGAGTGCCTCCCGCACTCTATTTATACACAACTTGACTTGCCTTTTAACTCTAACTAGGTCGGTCCCAAGTTAACCACTTAACATAATACTAACTGGGCCAACCCCACTAGGGTGGTCTAATAACCCTTTTAACCCACAAGACTCATACAGGGCCGACCCCATCAAGGTGGTCTAATAACCCATCAAGTATAACTTACGACACTTCCATACAGAGGAATAATAACCTCTCTGTAAGGATACAATATACATATATGAAATACATTTTGAAGTTACAAATACATCAACACTCCCTCTTAACTAGGAAGGTATTTCTCGACATAGATCTGCTAGCACAAGTCTTCTTCTTTGGATCAATGTCACTATATCATCATCATCGAATCATCGTCATCGTGTTTGCTACTACTATCTCAATCAATCTCTCATCTAATCATCATAGGAAGTTCTACAGAGCCATCCCTTTTTCATGCCGGTTGTAGGCCTAGCATCCATGTAGGTCTTCATCATCTCTGTGAGCAAGCCATCAAGTAGGAACACCTCAGGACTGATTATAATGCCTCTGCAAAACCTACAAGATCTCCTAGGACTGATTACACTACCTCTGCAAAACCTGCAAGAGCATATCGAGACCAATTATATGCCTCTGCAAAACCTATGTACCATACTGTCACATCATCATCTTTAGATAATCGTCATCGTCCACATCTACGTCAACCCAGATGCACACACACAACACTTATATACACCGACATGAGAGGATGTGCCTACCACCATCTGGGAATGGCTCAGCACTTACATCACGACCATGGGAGGACTCTCCTACCACCATGTCAGCATGGGAGGAACTACCTATCACCATGTCGGAAAGGCACAACACTTACATCACAACCATGGGAGTACTCTCCTACCCCCATGTCACCATGGGAGGAACTACTTGCCACCATGTCGAAAAGGCATGACAATTACATCAACGACCATAATAGGACTCTCCTACCACCATGTCACCATTGGAGGAACTACCTACCATCATGTCGGAACAACCCGACAATTACATCAACAAACATGAGAGGACTCTCCTACCACCATGTCACCATGGGAGGAACTACCTGCCATCATGTCGAAACAGCCTGCTCAGCCCTTACATCTCACCATGGGAGGACCTACCTACCACCATGTGAGAATGGCCCCAACACTTATATCGTAACCATGGAAAGACAAAATTAAACCATGCTCGAAGGGCCACATCACTTACATCAATGACCATGGAAAGACAAACTTCAACCATGTCGGAATGGCTCATGTGCATCTGTGTCTCTGGACTCATCACTTCCCTTTGGAGGGAATATCGATCTGAAGTACACCAAGTGTTTCTCTGAAGTATTCAAACTTCACTCTGGCCAGTAGCTTGGTCAACACATTGGCTATCTACTCGTCCATCGCAACAAACAGAAGCTTCACTTCTCCTCTCTATACCATATCCCTGATATAGTGGAACTTGATCTCAATGCGCTTCAACTTGTCATGGAACATCGGGTTCTCCAACAAATTCACATAACTCTGGTTGTTGCAATATATACAAGTAGCACTCAACTAGAGATCAAACAAGTCAGACAGTGTCTTCCTAAGCCATACTGCCTCACAACTAGCTGAACAAGCTACAACATACTCTGCTTCAGATGTACTCAATGCCACACACGACTGCTTCCAGCTAAACCAAGAGATCATACCAGATCCCATACTGAAGCAGCATCCCAAGGTGCTCTTCCGATCAATGCCACTGCCTGCCCAATTCGAATCAACATATCCCTCTAGGTTAAACTTCTGATTCGCATCATACTTGAGCCCATAGTCAACTTTACCCTTTAGGTACCTCAGAATATGCTTTGCGGCTATCAGGTGAACATGTCTTGGATCTATCAGATACTGGCTCAAGGTGTTCACCGCAAAGCAAATATCTGGTCTCGTATTCGTCAAGTACATCAACGACCCAATCATCTAACGATACATCATGGCATCAACCGGCTCAGATGAAGCATGACACAGAAGCTTCAGGTTCGATGCCATAGGTGTGGCCATGGCCTTGCAGTCCATCATCCTGGACCTCTTCAGGATCTCTACTGCATATTTCCCTTGTCCAAGGAAGATTCCATCCGCACTCTGCCACACCTTCATGCCTAGAAAGTAGTGCGTCATACCCAAGTACTTCATCTTGAACTCGACAGCAAGCTTCGTCTTCGTGTAGGCAATCAATCCATCCTCACCTGTCATAAACAGGTCATCCACATACAATACCAGTACCACTAGATTTCCTTCCTCAACCTTGTAGTAAAGGTTGGAATCCGCTTTACTCTTAGTAAAGCCCAAACTAGATAGGAATCCATCTATCCTACCATACCAGGTCCTCGGTGCCTGTTTCAAACCATACAGGGCTTTCTTCAGTTTGCACACATGAGTCCTTCTATCATGTGTCTCAAACCCAAGTGGTTGCTCCACATACACTTCCTCTTCAACTACACCATTCAAGAAATCTGTCTTGACATCCATTTGGTGTACCTTCCATTTCATCACTGCAGCCAGAGCAAGTACTGATCTAATGGAAGTGTATCTGGCTACAAAAGCAAAAGTCTCTTCATAATCAATCCCTTCCTTCAGTGAGAAGCCACGAGGTACAAACCTAGCTTTGTATTTCTATATGCTACCATCTGCAGCATGTTTGATCTTATAGATCCATTTGAAAGTCACCACAGACTTCCCATTTGGTCTTGGGACCACATCCCAAACATCATTCTTCATGATCGACTGGTATTCCTTGATCATGGCATTCTTCCATTACTTCATCCCGTATCCTGGGAACTTCAATATCTTCAATAGATAGCTTCGTTGTTGGAACAAATGTTGTAGTCCTTCTTTTGTAGGTGATTGTATATGATCTTTTCTACAAGTCAAATTCAATTGCATGATTAGAAACTTCTCATAGTTTTCAGAACAAAATCTTATGCATAAAATATATATGTCATGCAATTATCTTAGCCAATGCTTCAATACAACATTCATCCATATCCTGTAACTTTCTAGATGCCTTCCATCTCTACCAGAACATTGTTAAGAGTTTGCACTACTCCCAACATGTCAGCAAAGTGGTTTCATTCTAGATAAGTAACAATGGAATGTTCTACAGTACCATAGGCCACTTACCCATTACTTGCATATTAGTAGTATCTTTTTCATTAATGCAATTATTCTAATATGCATAATATACAACCTAAGTCTAGAAACATAAGCATATACATCATTGAATAACATTATTTAAGCAAACAGAATATACAAGAAATGGAAATTCAAATACTTATCTTTGTTTGTTTGTTGGGTGGACTCCCTCTAAATCTTTGCTTCCTTGCAGGAGCTATTGGAGTCCGAATTTGAAGTAGCTTCTTCTTCTCCTTTCTGTTGTGGATTGTAAGGAGTGGTCAAATCCCTCTTAATCCCTGAATTATTGCATAACTTCTTGAAGTCCCTTGAATTCACTGCTTGGAAATGTCTTCCTTTTGTTCTTTCCCTTTGCACAACCTTTGCAAATGCCTTCATGTTTTGTCTGTATTTCAGGAAGACCTTCCACTTCTTTGCTTGCAATTGGTAGTGCCCTATAGTGCATGTGTGCAATCCTTCTATGCCAAAGTTCACTTGGCTCTACTGAGTCATGGACCAAGGTGTGTTCTAGTTGACCCTTCAACTTGTATAATCCTCCCTCTTGCTCTCCAATCACCACTGCATCATCTATAGTTTTACCCTTTGGCCACATAAGATATTGGTCGTCTATAAATGTAACCCTCATACATTTTTCATCCAATGAAAATATGGAGAGAAGGTTCTTCTTGAGACCTATAACATATAGTACATCTTTCATATTCATAGACTTTCAAGAGTATAGCTTATAGGAGGCTTCACCACTTCCTTTTATTGGATACTGGTAGTCATCCCCAAGTTTCACCTTGTGGGGTGATTCATGTTTAGATAAGCTCACAAAAGATCTCATGAATCATGTCATGTGTTTGGAAGCCCCACTATCTATAAGCCAATCATTACTTCCATGAGTAATGGTTCCAGTGAGGGCAGAAATCAAAACATACTCTTCATCACTTGAAGAATCTTCACTTTCTTCTCTAGCCCTCTTCCTGGGAGGTTCATCATCCTCTGCAGCATGAGCATGATGTTTTCTTTTGATGTTCTTCTTTTTCTTGTGGGATCTATCTTTATTGTTTATGGGACAATCCTTGGCATAGTGCCCTTTTTCATCACATGTGAAGCATCGGTCATGTGATGTGTTTCTTTGAGATATGAAGCTACCCATCTGATTCTGATGGTGGTGCTTTTCTTTCTTACTAAGGTGATGTCCCTTCTTGTTATCATACTTCTTGGAGTGCACTGTGAGAGCTTGGTCTTCACTCCCCATCTTCTCTTATCGAGCTACAATCCGAGCTTCTTCCTGTGAGAATTCTTCCCACAGTCTATTGAAAGAGATAAGTTTCTTCCTAACACAAATTCCTTGGATGAAGGAATCCCATGACCTAGGAAGGCCATTAAGAGTGGTCATTACCACTTCTCCATTCTCTATATCTTCTCTCACAGCTTCAAGTTGTTCTTTTATCTGGGAGACCCTTGAGAAATAAGATTGCATGGTTTCCACATTCTAGACCTTGATATTCTTCAATTGATTCCTCAAGGTAATCTTCCGATTTATGTTCTTCCCTTTAAATAGCTTGGTCAAGGAATCGAGCATGTCCTTGGGTGTCTTCAGAGATGACACATGTGGTATGAGATGGTCTTTGATAGAATCAACAATGATCTTCTTAGCGTTGATCAAATTCCTTTTGTGTAAGGCCTTAGCCTCTTCTCCCTCTGGGATAGGGACCTCTTCACTTATGTAAGTGTCAAACTCATTTTCTTCAAGGATTAACCCAATCCTATACTTCCATGATCAAAAGTTATCAGATCCTTCAAGATTATCCTCAATATTGGTGTGGTGAGACATCTTAAAATGTACTTCAAATGGAAATATAAAAGATTTAGGTCTTACCTTTTGATTTGTTGAAAATTGGATCTCGTGCCAGATTAGGGTTTGTTAGAGAAACCCTAAAAATTCAAACTTTGAATTTCAAACTTCTGAAAGGATAGAGAGATGCGCCTTGATGAGCTGATCAAGCTGGTATACTCAGAATTTGAAAACTGCAAAGTTTCACCCCTAAAAATTGCCTTTTAGATTTTTGGATCCACTAGGGAGGACCTTGAATTAGGGTTTGAGTTTCCCGGAGCTTCACCCAACCAAAAAGTTTGATCCAAAGCTCTAAAATTCAATTTTCCCAAGGAGCTTCCAATTGTGGTCTCAAATGTCAGAAATTCCAACTTTTGCAGAAACCCTAATTTTTGGATTCACTTGAGAGGACCCCAAACTAGGGTTTGATTTTTCCTGAGTTTTACCCAACCAAAAAGTGCGATCCAAATCTCTAAAATTCTATTTTTCCAAGGAGCTTCCATTCGTGGTCTCAGATTTCATAAATTCCACCTTTTGTGGAAATCCTAATTTTTAGGTCAAAATCTGAAAATGCTTAGAATTGAATTATGTTTCGACAGAAAGATGCAACTTGTTGTGGAGAGTCAATCGAGCCTCCTTCCTTTCAATATCTATGGAGAGAAACCCAAAAAACAAGAAGCCCTAGCTTCCGCAAATGCACAGTGTCTTCTTCTCAGGTTAGCTCTGATACCATGTTAGATTTTAAGCATCAATTCAATATGATTTAGGATCTTATCTGAGAGAATAACATGCACATCATATCAATCACAAGAGACAATAGACATAGAGTTTCCTTGGGGAAAACCAAGAAGGTGAAAAACCCCAATAACTTCCTCAGAGATAGATAGAACAATGATACAATAACCCAAGCATAAGAGATAGACTCCTAGCAGCTTCTCCTCCTCCAGTAGTATGCATCACTCAATGAGAGAGATAGATGAATAAGTGAATGATCAAATAGAGTGCCTCCCGCACTCTATTTATGTACAACTTGACTTGCCTTTTAACTCTAATTAGGTCAGCCCCAACTTAACCACTTAACATAATACTAACTAGGCCGACCCCACTAGGGTGGTCTAATAACCCTTTAACCCACAAGACTCATACATGGCCAACCCCATCAAGGTGGTCTAATAACCCATGAAGTATAAGTTACGACACTTCGGTACAGAGGAATAATAACCTCTCTGTAGGGATACAATATACATATTTGAAATACATTCCAAAGTTACAAATACATCAACACTCCTAGCAGCTACTCCTCCTTCCTCACTTGTGCGCCACTTTTTGGAGAGTGTAGAAGTGAATAATGAAGTGATCAAATAGAGTGCCTCTCGCACTCTATTTATACATGACCTGACTTGCCTAATAAACTAGCAGGGTCGACCTGTCTAACTCAATCTAATAACCCATGGTAATACCAATCAGGGCTGACCCCACACTTGGTGGTCTAATAACCCATCACATATAGGTTGCGACACTTGCGACACTTGTGAATACAAAAGACGACACTTCCGTATAGAGGAATAATACCATCCCTATAGGAGTACAATATACATAGGTGAAATACATTCTAAAGTTACATATACATCAACACTAGAGAAGAATGAATCCATCCCTAAAGGATATAGTTAAAGATGAGTTACAAAAACTCCTCAATGCTGGTTTCATCTACCCAATTTCCAACAGTAAGTGGGTGTCTCCCTTGGTAGTAGTTTCAAAGAAAGTTATAGGGAAAGGCCATATCTGTGTTGACTTGTGAGAATTAAACAAGGCCACTCATAAGGATGATTTCCCTTTACCATCCATTGACTAGGTGTTAGATACCTTATCTTGGAAACAATACTCTTCTTTCCTCGATTGCTATAGTGGATGCAATCAAATCTTAATAGCACCTAAGGATCAACACAAGACCACCTTTACTTGTTCTTGGGGGACATATTCCTATAGAGTTTTTCTATTTGGCCTATGTAATGCACCTACCACTTTCTAGTGTGCAGTCTTAGGAATCTTTGTTGACCTTAGACATGATTGTGTAGAAGTATACATGGACGATTTTACAATATACGGTAATACTTTTCAAGAATCCCTTGATAAACTTGAAACAGTTCTTATTTGGTGCTAAGAAACAAACTTATCCCTTAATGATGAAAAATGCAAGATGTTACTAACCGAGGGTATAGTTTTGGGACATCATGTCTCTTTTCAAGGAATCAAGGTGGATCCTGCTAAGATAGAAATAATTGTCAACTTCCCTCCTCCAAAAAATCAGAAAGAGGTAAGGAGCTTTCTTGGCCATGTAGGCTATTACATACATTTTATTGAAAACTTTACTAAGATAGCCACGTCTATGTTCAAATTACTCAAGAAAGATACAGATTTCCAATGGACTAAACCTTGCCAACATGCCTTTGAAACTTTAAAGGCAAAGCTATCAGTGGCACCAATAGTTAGGGGCCCCAATTGGTCCCTTACATTCCATATATCCACTAATGCTTTTGACATGGCTATAGGAGGAGTCCTAGGTCAAAACAAAGGACAAGCACCATATGCCATCTACTTTGCTAGCCAGAATTTGACTCCTGCAGAATCAAAGTACATTGTTACTGAAAAAGAGTTTCTAGTAGTAGTCTATGCTATTAATAATTTTTGTCACTATATCATAGGCTACAAAGTTTTTGCACACAGATCACTCCGCCATTAGATTTTTAATGAACAAACCAATCACCAATGGCAGGGTGACTCGGTGGCTTCTTTTACTACAAGAATTCAACATCATTGTTGTTGATCATCCTGGTCGAGAGAATGTGGTAGCATATTTTCTCTCTCCTATTAAAATTGATGATACTGTCAGTCCCATCGATGATAGCTTTCCTAACGAACACTTGTTTGATGTGTCTATTCGAACCCCTTGGTTTGCAGACATAGACAATTATTTAGCAACTGGAAAGTTACAAAACCATCTGTCCCCACCCAAGAAATGTAGGATCATAGTCCAAAGTTCTAATTATTCTTGGCTTCATAATGATATTTTCCATACTAGTCCTGATCTTATTATTAGATGATGTGTACGAGAGGATGAGATGGCAGATATCCTCCATGCATGTCATGGTGGACCATGTGGTGGGCACTTTTCTGATAAGAGAACACCATACAAAGTGCTGCACTCTGGATATTACTGGCTAAGCATTTTCAAAGATGCTGCCAAGTATGTCAAGGGATGTGACAGTTGTCAAAGAATGGATAGACCTACACCATCTGATGAGATGCCCTTACAGCCCCAGGTTTTGATTGAGCCTTTTGAAAAATGGGCTCTAGATTTTGTAGGGCCAATTTCCCCTATGTCTCGCAAAAAGAAGTACATCCTAGTTTGTACAGACTATGTCACCCAATGTGTGGAAGCCAAAGCCTTATTCTGAGCCACAGAAAAATATGTGGTAGAGTTTATATACGAAGAAATATTTACCCGATTTGGTATACCGATGGAAATTGTAACCGATCAAGGATCTCAGTTTACCTCCAAGTTAATGAAAGAACTTACTGAAAAATATGGCATTAGACATTGCAAATATTTTCCATATCACCTGCCAGCCAATGGTTAGGTAGAGTCTACTAATAAGGTATTAGAGGCCATCTTGACCAAGACTATCCAGTTGCATCATAACCAGCCTAGATCCAAATCCTAGGCTCTATCAAGCACCGAGAGGGATCAAATCCCCCGAGGTGCAAACCTCTCCTTGAAAAGCTCCTTGAGTGCAATACCTGAGAAGAGGTTTGCACCTCGGGAGATTTGATCCCTCTCGGCGCTTGATAGAGCCTAGGATTTGGATCTAGGCTGGTTTTAGTCATGGGTGGTGACACAAAACTGGAGTTTGATCAGCATTGTAAGGAACAGGTTAAGTTGAAAAACAGATACATTTACGAGGATTATCATAATGTAAGTAATAAGTATTTAGGATTGAGTAAATTGTTAAACTGGAAAATAGAGAAAATTCGCCCAACTTTTTTTCGATTCTCTTTTTGTTGATCTGCATTTTGTTTTGTTTGTTCTTCTCCTTATTCTGCCGTCATTGTGTCATTTCGTACATTTTGATTTATTTATTGTTCCACAAACTGATTTTTTTTGTTCTTCCAATTGCTTCAACTTTCTCTCTCGATACGCTCTTTGTCAATCAATGTTTCATTTTCTTTGTTCTTCTCCTTCTTTTGCTGTCAATTCGCTTAAACTTTTTTTTCGATTTTCTTTTTGTTCAACTGCGTTTTGTTTTGTTCGTTCTTCTGTTGTCAATTCATCTAACTTTCTTTTTCGATATTGTTTTTGTCGATATCCATTTCGATTTCTTCGTTCTTCTCGTTCTTCTGCTATCATTTCGTCCAACTTCTTTTTTCGAAATTCTTTTTGTTCTTCTACTTTTCGTTTCAAGTCTTCTTCTTGTTCTTTTGTTGTCATTTCGTAAGATTTTATTCCTTTATATGTTTTACGACGTTCGGCATTCCGCATTTTTGGTTCTTCGTCAGTTTGTCTCATAGCATCTTTTGCATGCAGATCTTCCATTTCTAGTTTAGACTCTATATCAAAAAATTCAAACATTAACATATACACTGAAATTTATGCATCGATGAAATCCACACTAAGATTTATGCATCCAATAAATCTACACTAAAATCAATGCATCCATGGTATACACTGAAGTTTATGTGTCCATACATTGTAATCTATGCGTCCATACACTTAATGCGTCGACAGAATAACATCTACACTGAAAAATATGCAATAAAAAACCCCATACACTGAAATCAATGCATCCACAAAATAACATCTACATTGAAAAATATGCAATAAAAAACCCATACACTGAAATCTATGCAAGTATAAAACTCACTTTACATGATAATGAAATTCAATATATTTACGAAATTCTATATTTTAAAAGAAAAAAGTAGATGATCTAGGAGGATTGAACCTTGGACTTCACACCCATTATCCCAACACCCTTACTAGTATACCACATGTAGTTCTTATTATACATAGTAAAGAACTTATTTACTTATATGTAAATATTAATATATATTTAAATTTAAATTTAAATTTAAATTAAATGTTAATTTTAATTTTAAATATAATTTCATGTAATTTAAAATAAAACAATTTAAACATTCTTTTTTTTTTACATAGTAAAATAAGAATTAAATAGTTTTTTTTTTAATTTTTTTAACATTACATGATAAAAAAAACAATTTAATCCCTCAATGCTCCTAAGTGAGGGCTTATTTTTTGCCTTTATCGTTGTGCTAAAGAACAAAAATATATAAACTACACAATTGATCAATTTCTCATGGATTTAAAAAAAATAACTATAAATATTTATGAGGCAGCTCATTATCGTGGGTTATATAAAATTCAAAATATAATTTTGTGGGGTTTAGAACTTGTAATCGTGAATACCACGTAAGTATATTTGACACTTTGCAATGTGAAAATACTTTCGTGAATACTACGTAACTATATTTTAGCTTCTCCAATGTGAAAATACTACAAAATCGATTATACAAAGAGACTTTTCCAATTAAAAAGTGTTTAATATAAAGGTGAGTCGGTTGAGGATTGATATTTAAGCACTGAGCCTCTATTTTTGTAACCTACAGCATATTCACTGCATAAAAAATGGCGGAGATTTGATATTAAAGCGTGAAGCTATATTCTGTAACCTGCAGATTAATATCATATTCACTTCATAACGCCCAAGCAGAAAAAATGCAAAGCGACGCAAGCAAACTCGGCGTGAAGGTATGCGTTACGGGAGCAGGAGGGTATATCGGATCATGGCTTGTCAAGAGTCTTCTCCAACGAGGCTACACTGTCCACGCCATGCTTAGAAACCCAAGTATGTATTTTACTCTTAGATTGTTCTTGCCATAGTTATTTATTAGTTTGTTTTACAGTTACAGTACAGATCGGATAAGAAATTTGCAGTGGGACAATCTAATATTTTCATGCATGCAGAAAGCCAGGCACAAACTGGAACTCTGCTTTCCCTGCCTGGGGCTGCAAAGACACTTAAGCTCTTCCAAGCAGAATTAAGCCATCAAAATATATTATAAAGTTAATTTGTTAATATTTGAAACTAGAATTTAATTTAACTATGTTAAAAAAAAATTAAACATTGTTTTTTATTTTTAAACATTAAAAAAAATTAAAATTAAAAAAAAATTAAACATTGTGCAGGTATGCGGAGTGAGGGGAGGACGGGAGGGAGGGGACGTGGAGGGGAGAAAGAGCAAGAGGGAAGGCTGGCGAGAGCTGCATGGAGGAGCTGGGAGAGGAGGGCAGCTCGTGGAGGGGAGGACGCTGGGAGCTTGGGGAGGAGCTCGGAGGGAGGTCTACACCGTTTGTCTTTGTTGGTTTACTTTCTTTGTCTCTCTTTGTTTCGTGTATTATATAGTATTTTTTTTTTAATTTTAATTATTGGTCGATATGATATTTTATTATTATTATTATTATTTTGTGTTAAAGATAAATGGTGTTTATGGCCGACCATATCGACAAACACTCGATTCACAAGATCTCCCTCATACAAATGTTATTTATGATCGACAATATCGACAAACACTTGACTCACAAGATCTGGGCTGTAGAGCGCCTCTCGGTGCAAATACTGGGTAGATAGGCTTCCAGAAGCCTTGTGGGCTTATTGAATAACATGGAGGAATACCACTGGCCACACACCCTATGAACTTGTTTATGGTAAACAAGTTCTTCTACCCATTGAATTTCAAGTAAAAACCTTTTGTATGGCTGCACAATTAGGGATGGATCTAGAAGAAGCACAAGAACAACAAATCTTGCAAATAAATGAACTAGACGAGATAAGACAAGATGTCATTCAGTGCACAATTCTAGTACAAAACCAACGCAAAAAGTGGCATGATAAATATATTAAACAGAAGCAGTTTAAGACCAGAGATTGGGCATTAATATTTGATTCGAGGTTTAAAAATTTTATGGAAAAATTGATTACTCGTTGGATGGATCCATATGAAATTGTTACAGCTTTTGATAATGGATCCATTGAGATTTAAACAATCGATGATTCACGAATTTCCTTTATTGTAAATCGACATAGATTGAGGCTCTATCATAAGCCAATTTCTAAACAAGATTTTATGTAGTATGTCTTACTACCGAAGGAGATGGATCTGGTTGAAGGGGAAGTTATTCCTCCTTCTCCTAGTTCTTGATTTATTTCTTCTGGTTTATCTTCATTTGTATATATGTAAATATGTTTATGTTTCTTCAAATAAATAAGAGTCATTTCTGACAAGTTGGTTTATATTTACACGGGAAGTTCATTCTTATGATCAGCTCTTAAGACTTCATCAATTACAAATAGGAAGACTCTTTTTCCTTTCCCTAGTTTTTAATAAATTGTCATATGATTTTCCTTTGTATATATGTGCTCTTAAATAAATTTGGATCATTAATTGATAAGTGGTTTGCAGTATGAAACTTTATCTCGATAATCATCTCATGAAGATTGTTATTCGCAAAGGGAAGTGCTCCAAAAAAACTCATAATGCATCTTAATCCTTCTCTTTTGATTATTGTTGAGAATTGAAAATTTATAGTGAAAAGATAAAGTGTTCTTTATATATCATTTCTAACCACTTTCTTCTATGATTCTTTTTTTTAATTTCATTTTTATGCTTTTGTATGTTTTATTTGATTTATACATGCACATTCCTGATCAATCATTAGAACAGTTGCTTAAGACTTACTTTAGTCATCATGTTTTTTCAAGGATCTATCCAACACCTATGGACTACTAGTTCATCCCAGACTCATTATCAGAACTTGTCTTTTAAGAATTTTTTTATTAAAAGGTAGCCCAAGAGTAAGTGATATTTCTACTTATGGAGAACATTACTACTTTTTATGAAGAAGATAGACTGAGAGGTTAGGGGATAGCTTTAGGTTATTCTCTTTTGGCATGATCAGTAATGTATATTATTATAAATAAAGTTACTCATAAGGTTCGCTCTAAAAATTTGAGTTATGTGTTTAGCAAGCTTAATACACTCTAGTGCAAACCGGTTTAAACATACTAAAATCATTCTACAAAGCAAACCCGTCGGGTTACTGAATAGGCTCGCTGGGAGCAGGTCCATACTAAGTAAAATCTTAAATAGGGAAGCTCAATAAATACAAGTAAACCCCTCGGGGTACTGAACAGGCTCACTGGCAGCGGGTCCATGCTAAGTAAAATCTTAAACAAGGAAGCTCGATAAATGCAAGTAAATCCGTCGGGGTACTGAACAGGCTCGTTGGCAGCGTGGCTATGCTTCCATGGTACCAAGATAAACCCGTTGGGGTACTGAACATGCCTGGTGGCAGTGGGGCAATATCGGGTAAAAGAGATATGGTTAATGCATTATTGTGCACATGGCTCATCTAAAAAACTTGAGTACACAAATACATGATTAATCCAATTATTCATACTGTCACTAGAGAATGGCTATAAGTTTGAATTGGACCCTGTCATCTAATTCAGACAATAACTAGGATATGGTTATCCTAGAAGTGGGACCCATAACGATATAAAGCTAACAATCTCTAGGGTGAATTTGATATATATTCTTTGGATGACAAGAGATTTTCAAAATGAGTAAAAAATGACTGGTTTTCCTATGGAATTTTCGCATTGATCACAGTATCATTATTCATATGGTCTTCATAAGCATTGTTATTTTTTGATGAATTTGCATGTATGAATCGTCTCCATTATTAATTAGTATTTCTTTTTCTTAAAAAAATAACAACTTTTAGAGTTATCTGCTGACTATCAATTGGAAGTATTTGAATATCAATCAGTGTTTATTTGATGGCTTGAGGACACGCCATATTTTTGGTTTGGGGGAGGATCAAAATTGTCTTTATTTTCTTATTATTATAACAAAAAGTTCATTTATCTTTGATAAAATGATATGTGTTTCAGGAATAATGCAAGTAGCAGAAGAAAAGATTGTCTTGATCCATGATAAATAAATAAAGAACGACTGAAGTTTTCAGAAAAGTAGATTTACATCGTCCTTTTCTGGGCTGGAAACCTCAGAAATTCTCTGCATAATCAGCAGTAGTCAGATCCAATAGAGCACATCTTGTATAGATAAAAGGTTTGTATGAAGGTTCTAATGAGGTGACGAATGACGATCCGAATGAAGCAACGAATGAAGCGAAAAAATGAGATGTCGAATGAAGTGTCAAATGATGATCTGAATGAGACCATAACTTTATAACAACATGATTAAGTATGCTAAGGTATCTTATTTTTGAATTTTGACAATAAACGAGCAATTTAATTGACTAACCATATCTAGGACTATTAGGTCTCATCTTTAAGCTCATGAAAAACACTACAATCTGATTCCTTAACTCATCTCGGCTTCACCAAACGAATTGATTAATCTTGTACTAATGCAATTTTCATAATTTTTTACTATCATATGGTTTTAACTCTTCATTAAGTTATATGAAAAAATCATCATGCGAGCTGTCATTTTATTACTTAAGGGTAATCATGATTTTTCAATGGACCGTATGGTTATAATTCCATGATGAAAATTTCATTCAACCTGTCCAAAGTTTACTTTGGACATGGTTGAATATTTCACAACCATACAAATTCATTAACACACACATCTTTATTATGGCACATGATTCAAAGCTCTGAATGATGGCGTGATTGTTTAACCGTGCCAAATCTCCATCTCACGATCACTCAAACGTTCAAATGGACCATGATTTAAACCAATGCATGTGTGATTTTTTCCTTCATTCTTCTCATTCTCATCCTCTCTGAGTCCATCTAGCCTCTTCACATCCCCTGTATCCCTTGTATCCATCTACCTCTCTTCAACAATGTCGATCTACCATGAGCCTGGGAGCTACAAGGATTTTATCTATATCCCCGAATTCAAAGCATGGCGTGAAGTTTTTCTTCGAGAAGGTTTGGGTTTGTTCCTCTATCTTCTCTAGGGCCACGATGACGAGATCTCACTCCTATTTTCCAAGGGATTTGACGGAAACATGGCTAGGGTTGGTGTTAGGAACCTGTGTCAACCCTTCTCTTTACTATGTTAGTATATTGTTGTTGGATGCATATGCTTTGTAAGTCGTCCCGTAGTATTTGTTGATCCATAGTTTATATTAGCCCATAGTATTGACCCAGTATTGGATGCATATGCTTTGTAAGTCATCCCGTAGTATTATATGTCCCGTGGTTTTGACCCATAGTATTGGGCATAGACTTAGTATATAAGTGTGTGTTGAGGTCATTAAAGGCACCATGAAGTTAATTGTATTGAGCTTGCTCAAAGGAGGTTGCCCCCTCAAAGTGGCCTATGATCAATATAAAAGTGATTTTGAGTTCTGTTATTTCTGATATCTCGTGTATTTGCATTAATTAATTATTCCAGGTTCATCACATCTGGTATCAGAGCACTTTCTTGGGCTCATTGGGTGGAATTTCTACCAAATTTTTTTTTCGTATCTGTTGCAAATTTGGATCCAGGGATAACCCCTATCCGCTTAACTATGGGAAGTACTTGGGAATAAGCCCTAAAACTCATTGTGAGGAGTACCATAGGAACCCCAAAGTAGTTGTCCCATTGAGAGGATCTGCCAGTGAAAAGGGCAACGACCCCTACCTGATTGACTAGTTCCCACCCGTGAGGTAAACCAAGAGCTGTCACTTGTGGCAAAGCGGTTATCAGTTTTACCTTAGCCGTGGAGTGAGGGGTACTACCCAAATACGCAAGCCGTCAGATAGCATTGGTGGCTGAGTGAATCTCCTGAACTGATAGGAAGCTACACATACCTGGGGTCCATATCTATTTTCAGCTGAACTGTTGTCGATCACTTCCACTCCAGATCCATTCGTTTCAGATCTATTCTGAAATTCATTCCAAATCCAGCCATTTTCGATCCCTTCTGCGCTGTTGCAGATCCATCTGTTGCAGATCCCTTCCACACCGCTGTTGTCGATCCATTTCTGAAAAAAATAAAAATAAAAAATAAAAAAATCCTATTTTTCGGCCATATCTCCCTTTGTTTCAACTCTGTTTTCCCTGAAACTTCATTGACATCCTTGCAATCCCATTCTGCATATTTCATTCCTGAAGACCCTATCCCCAATTCCACTTCCCAAGACTAGAAATCCCACATTTGTCTATTTTTAGGGTTTGCCATAACTCCTTCAATTTTCACGCAAACGCCTTCAAATTTTGCCACTGTGTTCCTTTCCTAATTCTCCTTCTTTGTGGCTCTCTACCAAATTTTCTCATTCTTTCACCCCGATTCTAAAATCCCCATTTTTTGCTTTCCTATCCATCAGAAAGTGTCTAAAACCTAGTCATACCCCAATTACCCATCCGATTTTTTCCCAAATCCAAATCTTCCTTTACTAAATAAGCTTTTGTTTGTGTTTTTCTATCCATCCACCCCTCCCTGCAAAAAAAAAAAAAAAACTCTTGGTTGTGGTTGTCACCCGTGCAAGAGCAAACACCATGGAGGAAGCACTTGCAGCCGTCCAAACCAAACTCCAAGATCTGGATGAAAAATTTCTTAGCCTCCATCTTCAGCATTCAGCCATGAACAATAACCGACAGCTAGAATCTTTTGCAGCCACCGGGTTCTCTTCTTCCAGCAATTTTCATGGGTCGAAGCTTGGTTTTCCTCGCTTCAATGGTACTGATCCGACTTGATGGATATATCGAGCAGAACAATATTTCAATCTGCATAATAGTTTTGATGTCCAGAAAGTTTCACTTGCATCCTTTCATTTGGAACAAGAATCCCTTCAATGGTACCATTGGTACATCAAATTTCATCCCGAACCAAACTGGACAGATTTTTTCCAACTCCTTTTGCCATGATTTGGTCCTAGTGCTTTTGATGACTTCACAGGAGCACTCACTAAACTTCACCAAATTGGCATAGTGAGAGAGTATCAGACAAAATTTGAGAAACTGGCCAGTCGCATGGAAGGATTGTCTAATGAATTCTACAGGAGTTGTTTTATCAGTGGTCTCAAGGATGAAATCCGCTCAGAGGTCAAAATGTTCTGTCCCAACACAATGATGGAAGTCCTAGGGTTGGCTAAGTTGGTAGAGGACAAGATCATAGCTCAACAACACTCCAAACCCACCTGTGTTCCCTTCAGAAATATGGGTTCCCAACGACCTCCGATCACGCCTGCTCCTCAACCAACTCCTATCAAGCATTTGTCTGAAACAGAGATGTAGGCATGCCGAGAAAAAGGGATTTGTTATAATTGTGACGAACAATTCACTCGAGGACATAGATGTGTTCAACAAAAGCTCTATCTCTTGGATGTGGATTCTCCACCTACCTCAGAACTTGATGAAGAAGCTCCGGATACAGTAGATGATCAGGTCGACATTCAACACCTTCCTGTTGACACCCCATCTCAAGACGACCCACCCAAGATCTCTCCCCATGCTGTAACCGGTGTCACCACCCCACAAACAATGCGAGTCAGGGGATACTTCAAGAAGCTCCCTCTTACCATACTCATTGATTATGGTAGCACTCATAACTTCATTGACCCTCGGATTGCCAAACGGGCTGATTGTTTTGTCCATCCTTGGTCCAAATTTGAAGTCATGTTTGCTAATGGGGGCACCTTACCTTACAAGGGGAAGTGTCACAATGTGCATATCTCTATGGAAGATTATAACATGTGCTCTGACATGTTTTCCTTGTCCTTAGGTGGATGTGATGTGGTTTTGGGTCTTCAATGGTTACGCACACTTGGACCCATCTTATGGGATTTTGCAGAACTTTGGATGCAGTTTTTAGTCAATGGGGCACAACACAAATTAATGGGATTACAACCAGGGTCTCTCCACATCATCAGTTCACATCACCTGTAAAAAATCCTTAAGAAGAATTCACATGCTGTCATCGCTTAGCTCCATTTCATTTAGATGCACCCATCAACGGTCTCCACTACTTCCTTGGATAGATATACAAGTGTCTTTGTTGAACCAATGAGCTTGCCGCCTTCAAGAGACCTTTCCGGTAAGAATTTAGTCGCATCTACCTCTCAGCAGGAACTGATGGCTATTTTGCATGCAGTAAATAAGTGGCAGCCATACCTATTAGGGAATTATTTCTGCATCAAGACTGATCTCCAGAGTCTAGAAAATTTTCTGGAACAATGGGTCTCCTACCCAACACACCTGAAATGGGTTATCCCTATGTGATCACTTACAAGAAGGGTAAGGACAATATGGTGGCAGATGCTCCTTCTCGCACAATTGATGACCCAGTTTCTCTTACAGCTCTTTCTCTGCTTGTTCCAAATTGGTTGCAATATGTTCAACAGGGCTATCTCTTCTATGAACTCCATGCTTCTTCATCAGCAGGGCACTCTGGGCTCTTCAAAATGTATGACCGGGAACAATGTAACTTCTTTTGGCAAGGACTGAAAATGACAATTCAACAGATAGTGGCTAACTATGATACTTTCCAGGTCAACAAGGGTGAAACGACACTCCTTCGGGGTTTGCTCAAGCCCTTGCCCATCCGTACACAGCTTTGGCCAACTATTTCTATGGATTTCCTAGCAGTGCTCCGGTGGTACAATACCACATCTCAAAGGACACCATATGAAGCAGTCTATGGACAGACACCACCAGTTCTTCTTCCATACACCCTTAGCAGCTCCCCAGTTCAGGAAATTAACTCGGTTCTTTGCAACCGCGATCAGATTCTTCTCATTCTGCAGGACAATCTTCACATGGCCAGAATTCGCCTGAAACAACAAGCCGACCAGCACCGTTCTGAGCACATTTTCCATGTAGCTGATAGGGTTCGTCTTCATCTACAGCCTTCCAATCAATCCTCCTTGACACTCCAAAGGTGTCAGTGGCCCGAAATGCAACCCGAGTATGCTACCGGGGAACCACTCCTTCAGATTCTGTAGCAATTTCTCCAACCAAAGCTTTGAGGACAAAGCTTTTTCTAAGGGAGAGGGGATGTTAGGAACCCGTGTCAACCCTTCTCTTTACTATGTTAGTATATTTTTGTTGGACGCATATGTTTTGTAAGTAATCCCGTAGTATTTGTTGATCCATAGTTTATGTTAGCCCATAGCATTGACCCATAGTATTGGACACATATGCTTTGTAAGTCGTCCCGTAGTATTATATGTCCCATGGTTTTGACCCATAATATTGGGCATAGACTTAGTATATAAGTGTGTGTTGAGGTCATTGAAGGCACCGTGAACTTTATTGAGCTTGCTCAAAGGAGGTTTCCCCCTCGAAGTGGCCTATGATCAATGTGAAAGTGAAAATGAGTTTCGTTATTTCTGATATCTTGTGTATTTGCATTAATTAATTATATCCGTAAATTCAAAGCGTGGCGTGAAGTTTTTCTTCGAGTAGGCTTGGGTCTGTTCCTCTATCTTCTCTAGGGCCACGATGACAAGATCTCACTCCTATTTTCCAAGGGATTTGACTCCAACATGGCTAGGGTTGGCCACCTTACGGTTCCTATGACTGAGGAGTCTATTGCGTTGGCTACAAAGCTTCAAAGGGAGGGTGCTTGTTGGCACAAGCACATCTTCCTCCCTGGGATGGCTCATGAATTTTCTCTTAGGGATGACTATCAACATGTTGCAGGCACAAAAGGGTTCCACCAGGAGTAGATTAAGTCAAAATATCTCGAGCCCTTAGCCGTCATCATCCGGTTGATAACCTGTGAGGGTAAGTTCACCATCTTCAAAGGCTGTCTTCTCAGGTTATTAACTCATTTTGTTAATGACCAAACTCTTAATTTCCCATTTTATTTTCTAAAGAGCCTTGAGAAAATGTCGAACCAGGTGAGGAAAAACGTAGTGTAATGTCCCATTCCATCAATCCGATGCAAGGAAGGAAATGTGACCAATCTACCGGGCTTATTGATAATCTCAGTGCCATTCAAATTCTTAAGAAATGCATGGTTAAATAAAACTTGTGCATACATATTCATACTCAACAAGCACACCGGAATTAAACACTATAGATGCACATAGTTTCATCATGCATTCGGCATATAAACAACAATCATTAATTAAGACATTAAAGAACATAGAATTAACACAACTCAATTAATAAACACAACGGAATAACCATAATAACATACACCCAGAAGGAGATGCATCAGCCTATTTCTTTCAGGCAGAATAGTGAAACAATCACAGAATAATCAATCTCATTCTCATGCTATGCACAGGATTCATGCCAACTAACTTAAGATAATCATTTCATCCAAGCAACATGAGTAATTTAACATATAGAACAAACCACAAAATGGGCATCATTCAAACCACAGAGAATACTTAGCTTGAAGATGAAGCTGTCCAAACAATTGGCTATGGGAGAGCAACGTTCCACCCAACCATAGATCTATGTTCAGCTTGTATTCTTTCAGCTGAGAGATCACCCCCGAGCTGGGTTGTGTATCCACTAAGGAGGAACTAGCTGGGCTCACTCACAGCCATGGTTTCACTCAACAACTACGCTAATCCAACATACAGTTGGGTTTGTCAAGCATATGAAAGACAAAGGAGGGAAATGTTAAGCCAGTGAGTTCAACCACAGAACTACAGACATCTCAAATGAATTCAACAGTCAAGGCACCCATATTACCTACCGCACCCAGCACAAGGAAGGTCCCCTTCTCTGCTGCATAGTCCCTCAGGCATCCCTTCCCTCCAGTGCTCTTGAGGGTGGGCATAGAAAGGTCTAGCTGCTAATCTTTGATATTCTAGCCTTCGCTAGGTTTATCAATCAAATCCAACCTCTGCTCAGTCATTCACAATTGGATTTCTCACAATTCTATTCATAAAATAACTCAATCCCGTCACTGGTTTTCTGGGCTATAAAAACTAGGTTTTCCAATGGATTTTCGGGTATACAATCCTCTCAAATTTGCCCCAAGGTTCATATCTTTGGATCCTCCATTGTATTTTACTATTAAATACCAAATCTGGGCGTTTTTGGCTCTTCAAAACGTGGGTTCTTTCAAAGTTGCGATTTCTAGTTTTTCTCACTGTTGGCAATTCGTTTTTGGATGAAAATTGATGTTGGTAAGTTCCACAATGGAATGGGGATGAGGAAGAAACAACTCCACTAAGGTAGAGTGTCTTGCGGTACAAGAAAACAGAGCCCATACCTACAAATACAAATTCCTGGGCTACCCATGCTCCATTGAAGCCATGGACTGAAATCTTCAACTACTTCCTTACAACAAAAATAAATGTCATCAAGGAAAGTCAAATGGGTTCTCACAATGACATTTGGCAGCGTATGGTTCATCCCCACAACCCCTTCACCACTCCCTGATGGCTACACATGGCCCCTTCTGATTGGTTGCTTCCATAGCCAATTTTGGTATTGTATTGCAATATTAATATTTACATCAATTTACAATATTCCATGGCTTAATAGCACATGGGTATCAAAATATCAAATACTTGCTTGTTTTAAATAAAATCTGAACATACACTAGCGGGGCCTTGGCCTTGCGCTCCACGCTGAGAAAACGTGCAACGCATGTATACAATATTTACATTAAAAACCAATATTTCACAGGGGTCAAAATTGGGGTATTACATGTAGTTAACCCCACTGGTAGTTTATATTACCATTGCCTCATTAAAATCCTGATCATCAAGCAACTGAGGGAAAAGGGGAAAACATGGGAAAGTTTTGTGTTTAACGTATTGAATCCCCATTTGGCCAAGAAGCCCCTTGCTAAAGCCTCTGCCTCTCGAAAGCACCATCGATTTAAAACTCGTGTTGATGAGCCTACTCAAACCTCAGGAGAAATGCACCTTGTCCATGAGGACACAACCACGAAGCCCCCACTCTTTTCATCAATACCCACTAAATATAGAAGGTAAAATTGTGATTAGTCCATCGTCTAGTCTGTCGTTCATCCCATCATTCAGCCGGTTCATTCAGACAGCCTTGACGCTCAGTAGAACAACCCTATCCCTAAAACATCCCTTCTTAAATTAGCTAATGTCTCTTCTCACTTGCTTGAAGTCCCTGTCCTCGAACTTACTCTTGCAATAACTAAAGGCAAGGCTTCTGAAAATTATTCTTCAAAAAAAATTTCAAACAAGCTAAGAAAGCTGAGAAGGATGCCTGGATCCCACTTTCTGTGTTGTATGTCTTCTAGTGGAATTGTTACTTGCAGAAATCTATCATTCCAAAAAATTCCAAGGTCCCAATGCATCAGCTGCATCCTTCAAAACATCAGGATCAACATGAATAATATATCATCATGGAGGATGTATGGATCACTCCACCATACCAGAAGTTCTTCACTTCCAATGTGAAACCGAACTTCTGTGAGTTCCTCCAAGCAAGTATGAAACTCCTTATGTTCCATGTGAAAACCAACATAGATCCTCACATCACTTCTAGCCAATTGACATAGGTGACAATACCATGTATTCAAGGCATCACATAGCAGCCATAGATGCCCAGACAATTGCTCACAAAATATGTACGACGTGTCCATAAAAATTCCACTTATGCAAATAACAAACTAGTTGTGAGATTTTACTGTTTTATGGCCACTTTTAGGCATTATTTTTGTACTTACAGACCTTCACATGGAATTACAATTTTTTTAGGATCAACTTACCACTGATTTGGAAAATTTTGGGAGGATTTGATTTGAAATCTTTAAATTTGAAATTTCCCTACAAAACCCTTAAGGATGGCCTAATTTGGCATTTTTTTCAAAACTTTTCTTATAATTTGTTGTATATATGATTGTTTGAGGTCATTTTTTTCTTTTACATACATGATTTGATGAGATTAGGATTGATCTGTAAAGAATTTTGATTCAATTAATTGTTTACAAATGATGAAAATTGAAAAAGCAGAAACAATTGTGTAAAGAACCGTTAGGCCCTTTAATTTTTTAATCCCATACACTTGATTATCTGAAACAAGAAACCAATTCACAGTCATGACACATGAAAAGATAATTTGAAAACATTTCAAAAATATGTTTGCATTAAAATACAAAAAATTGAACATTACACATTGAGATAATTTGAAAACAATTTCCCTCCAAAACCGAAAATAACTTTAATTAGTCAAATTTTGTTTTGGATCTACAATATTTCATTTTTCTCATGCACAATTAGAGAAAGTTATAGCTTTAGTCCTTGATTTTCTTGATATAGGTTGTGTCTGAGCCACTGTATCCTCTTCACTTGGGCTTTTGAGCGATCTTGTGAATAAGAAAGTGGACCTCATTTGTAATAGTTTAGGATTTGATTTTTCAAGCAGTTTTGTTTCAAGCCACCATATCCTCCTCACTTGGGATTTCGGGTGATCTTGTGAATGAGAAAGTGGATCTCACTTGTAATAGAGTAGATTTCTGCATACAGTTCTGGAGTGACCATATCCTCTTCATTTGTGATTTCGAGCAATCTTGTGAACGAGAAAGTAGATATCACGTGTAACATAATTAGATTAATTTCAAGTGAGATATAATTTGGTTTGGTTTACATTGATTTTTTGAAATCACTAATTAACCATATTTTAGAAGAAATGTTCCTAAATATCAAAAACCTACCAAAACATTTTGCATCACCAAAAATTCACTAGATTTGGAAACACATTCAAACATTTGAAAAATGTTTTATGCATGTTGTAAAAATATTTCTTTTAATTCTATTTTGCAACTTTGCATGCTTGAAAGACCCACATGAGCCTCTAAATTTTCATTAGTTTAAAACATTCATCAATTTGAAAGGTAGAGTAGTGAGCATATTGCATTGTTTGGTTCATATTTTTTATTCAACACACCACTAGCTTCACTTCCACTCCTGAAACTAAGAAAAGTATCCTTAAAATTGGTGCTTAATATAAAACTAGCCAAGATTTGATTTTCATATCACCAACAAGGTTATGATAGTTCCTTGGATTAGGTTTGGATATTTATGTTAAGATTCAATATGCTAAGATAGAAAATATCAGCATTGCATTTCATTTCACAATAATAGCATATACAGGATCACTGAAAGAACAACAAGCACAACATAAACACAAGAGACACATATTTATCTTGGGAATCCCTCATAGGGTAGAAAACCCAGCAAATCCCAAAAATGAGCTCCTTCTCCTCCATAGCAGATCTCTCTCTCTCACCTATTGGCCATTCATAAGTGAGTGAATAATGAGTGAGTTTGATAAATGAGGAACACACCTCCTCTATTTATACACTACTCCAAGTCATTTTTTACATTAACTAGGTCAGCCCCAACTTAACCACTTAACATAATGTGACAGGACCGACCCCACTAGGGTGGTCTAATAACCCTTTAACCCACATGACTCATATAGGGCCGACCCCCACTAGGGAAGTATAATAACCCAAGTTGCCACATTATCAATGGAGGAATACAACATTTTCGGATATACAATAAGGTATTCACGGAGGAATGAAACATCTCCGGAATAATAAAATACAAATATAATATTCTTAGAAGTTACAATATTTCAACACTCCCCCTTAATGAGAAGGATATTATAACAATATCTGCAGGAGCAAGGAGTCATCAACTACATGATACATGATACATCTATAAATCATTGGAAGCTTTCTCAACATCATCAGTAACTCAACCAGTTACTAGAATATCTTCAGGTCTTCAATACTGGAGTATCAGCATCGTCAATATTGAGTCTTCACCTTCTACAGCACTCGATTAGCTACAACATCGTCATCATCTGGATCACCCGATTAACATCCTGATCATCTAGATCTACTTACCATCATCACAACAACATCAACTGGATCCTCTCGATCAACAGCATCACATAATCAACTAGATCCTCTCGATCAAAAACATCACGTCATCAACTGGATCTTCTCCATCAACAACATCACATCATCAACTGGATCCTCTCGATCAACAACATCACATCATCAACTGGATCCTCTCCATCAAAAACATCACGTCATCAACTGGATCCTCTCGATCAACAACATCACATCATCAATTGGATCCTTTCGATCAACAGCATCACATCATCAACTGGATCCTCTCGATCAACAACATCATCATAGCAACATACTCTGCAATACACATGATCCAATTACAAAATGATCAATCCCGCTCACTTTAGGACATAAGTCCAAGGATGATACAATCTTATCATGTGCATTTTGAACCAAACGTTCAGGGATGATGCAGTCCTATCACATACATTTTGAACCAAACATTCAGGGACGATGCAGTCCTATCACATACATTTTTAACCAAACGTCCAGGGATGATGCAGTCCTATCACATACATTTTGAACCAAATGTTTAGGGACGATGCAGTCCTATCACGTACATTTTGAAGCAAACATTTAGGGATGATGCAATCCTATCACATACATTTTAAACCAAACGTTCAGCGATGATGCAGTCCTATCACATACATTTTGAACCAAACGTTCAGGGACGATGCAGTCCTGATCTGCTTATAGGATGATCGATCCTTCTCACTTTAAGACACCTCTCATGTCTAGGGAGGATGTAATCCTATCACGTACATTTTGAACCAAACGTTCAAGGACGATGCAGTCCTATCATGTACATTTTGAACCAAACATTCAGGGATGATGCAGTCCTATAACGTACATTTTGAACCAAACGTTAAGGGATGATACAGTCCTATCACGTACATTCTAAACCAAATGTTCAGGGATGATGTAGTCCTATCATGTACATTTTGAACTAAACGTTCAGGGACAATGCAGTCCTGATATGCTTACAGGATGATTGATCCTTCTCACTTTAAGACACCTCTCATGTCTAGGGATGATGCAATCCTGATCTACTTATAGGGTGATCAATCCTTATCACTTTAAGATACCTTAACATGTCTAGGGATGATGCAATCCCGATCTACTTACAGGATGATCAATCCTTATAACTTTAAGACTCCTCAACATGTCTAGGGACGATGCAATCCCAAACACAGTGCCAATCCTTTTTCATACTGGATGTGACCTAAATTAAATCTAGGATTTTACCACCTGTGAATGATCACCTACAGCTACACTGAGCAGTCCAGGAGCAAACATTACATCATTACAGGACCTACGAATGATCACCTACTGCAGTCCAGGAACGCACATTACATCATTCCAGTCAACCACAGAACCAATATTATTTCAACTAGGGTGTGACCTAGATCAGATCTAGGATTTACAACCACAGAGACAGTACTATTTCAACTAGAGTGTGACCTAGATTAGATCTAGGATTTACATCCACAGAGCTAGTACTATTTCAACTGTGGTGTGACCTAGATCAAATCTAGGATTTACAACCTGTGAATGATCACCTGCTAATCCAGGAGTGAACATTACATCATTACAGGTTTTGTGAATGATCACCTACTACTATGCTGAGCAGTTCAAAAGCGCACATTACATAATTCACCAACATCTTTCTCGAAGACAAGAGTCTACGGATCAATTTAGGGACCGAAGTCCAGGTATGATACAATCCCTCTCATCCACTAAGGACCACTTCTCAGAGACATATGTCTATGGATACATTCAGCGACCGAAGTTCGAGGATGATACAATACCCTCTCGTCCACTAGGGACCACTTCTCGGAGGCATATGTCTACGGATCAATTCAGGGACCGAAGTCTGAGGGTGATACAATCCCCTCTCATCCACTTAGACAAAAGTCTAAGGACCATCCATCGACCTCATCGTCGTAACTGGAAATCTCATCATCGACCTCATCGTCGGAACAAGTAACCTCATCATCGATACAAGTATCCTCATCATTGATACAAGTATCCATATAAACACAAGTATCCTCATCATTGACCTTACCGTCAATATAGGAAATCTCATCATCGATACAGGAATCCACATTGATACCAGTATCCAAATATCATCATCGACCATATCACTCCTCCTTTCGAGGAGGGTCCTTTTGAATTACGCCAATCTTGTCTCATAAATACTCAAGCTTTACTTGAGACAAAGGTTTGGTTAATACATCAGCAACTTGTTCATTAGTGATCACATATTCGAGTTTAATAGCTCCTTTCTGCACCATATCCCATATATAGAAATATCGGATCTCTATGTTCTTTGACTTATCATGGAACACTGGATTATCTGTCATCTTGATACAACTCTGGTTGTCACAAAAGATCACAATGGGGTCCATTTCTAAGTCAAACAATCCTGATAACAACTTCTGAATCCATATCGCTTCACAACTAGTAGAGCAAGTAGCCATATATTCCGCTTCAGCTATGCTGAGAGCCACACTAGACTGCTTCCTGCTAAACCATGAGATCATGGCAGATCCCAAACAATAACATCCACTCGATGTACTCTTCCTTGTCTGATACACTTCCAGCCCAATCAGCATCTGTGTAGCCATACAATCTGAAGTCATGATCTCCAAGATAACATAGACCAAAGCTCATCGTACCCTTTAGGTACCTCATCACATGCTTTACAGCTATTAGGTGAACATGCCTAGGTTCCACTAGATATTCACTCAAGGTGTTCACAACAAAGCATATATTTGGCCCGGTATTTGTCAGATAAATCAATGACCCAATAATCTCTCTGTACAGAGTCACATCCACTAACTTTGATAAGTCATCAGCTAACAACTTCCAGTTGGAATCCATGGGAGTGGCCATGGCTTTTGCATTCCAACATATCAAATACTTTCCCTGGTTGAGAAAAATTCCTTATGGGCCTTGCTATACTTCCAGACCTAGGAAGTAATGCATCAATGCGAGATCTTACATCTCAAATTTTGTAGCTAGATTCTTTTTGCTTTCCATGATCTGTTTCTCATTACCTGTCAGAAAGAGATCATCCACATATAGTAATAGTATGACAGGTTCATCATCCATAACCTTAGAATCAACTTTACTTTTAGTAAAGCCCAAGCTTGTCAAGAAGTTATTAGTTCTCCCTTTGTGACTTAACATCATTCACACTCTGCATTGAGTGATCTTCTGCATATCTATCTGTGCCATCTCCCGTCAGATGGGTCTACTAATATGAGCCTCAAGATCATTCGAACTCTGTGGTGAGTTCCTTATTGCATCCATCTAAGATAAGAATGTCATTTGTATATAGATACCATCTTCAACCTTGTATCAAAGGTTGAAATCCACATCACCCATGGTGATCATTAAGATCATCAAATGACTATCGATCTTGGGTACTTGTACAAAGCTTTCTTCAATTGTATCCTGGGATTTTTCTCGATTTGTACTTCTTCAATTACACCATTAAGAGAATGGTCTTATCTAGCCACTTGGAGCAAACATCTTGTCATGATCCCTTTCTCTTTTTAAGAGAATTTTCTAGCCATGAGCCTTCTATAGTATGTTTGATTTGTAAATCTTCTTCTTGAACATCCATCACTTGTTCAGGGTTCATCATTCTTCATGATTTTTCCTACAAATGAAAGTTAATTACATGATTAGTAATACTTCATAATCATCAAATCATGTTGACATGATAACCTATTATGCATACAGATATGATTCACATAGTTATTCAACTATGTTGACCAATACTTTGGCACAACACTTTTCCATATCCTGTATGCATACAGTGGCTATCTAGATGCCTTCCATCTCTACCAGAACATACTATCAAGAGTGTGGACAGCTCTCAGCATGTTAGCAAAGAGATTTCATTCTATACAAGCAACAATGGAATGTTTGTCCAACTTACCAATCATATGCATATTAGTAGTATATTGTTCAATGCTATATGAATGCTTACACTCAGCATGATATATTCTAGGAACGCAAATATGCATACAACTATTACAAGCAATATCATTTACTATTTCAGAGATTGAAATAACAACTCAAATACTTATCTTTTATGTTTGTGTAATTGCCTCCCACTTGATCTCTATTTTCCCTTCATGATTATATGTCTTTGAGCTTCTATCCATCCTGGACCACTATGCATGCTTAAGTGTGCACTAGTGTCATCCTCATGGTCTCATACATTCATTAATATAGTCTTAATACTATCAAAACATTATGATTCTAAATAATCTTAAGTATGTATGGTCATGATCATTTCATACATAGGTATACTTACCTAAGATTCTAACACAAAGTAGGATTCTAACTTGATATAGGAAAACATAGCTGGATTTGTTAAGATTTAATATGCTAAGACAGAAAATAGCAGCATTACATTCCATTTCATAATAATAGCATATACAGGATCACTGAAGAAACAACAAGCACAGCATAAACACAAGAGACAGAGATTTATCCTGGGAAACCCTCATGGGGTAGAAAACCCAGCAAAGCTTCCTCAATATAGATGACCAGCAATATACAAAGATGAAACCCTGAGACATGATCTCCTCCTCCACAATAGCAGACCTCTCCTCCACAAGTGCGCTATCCTCAAGTGTGTGTGTGAGTCAAATGAGGAACACACCTCCTCTATTTATACACTACACTGACATGTATTTTACATAGGTACACGTAGGCTCGTATTTAACCAAAGGGTTAAATACCCCACTAAAACTGACTGGGCCGACCCCTCTAGGGTGGTCTAATAACCCTTTGACCCACATAACACATAAAGGGCCGACCTCCACTAAGGAAGTCTAATAACCCAAGTTACCACATTCTGACGGAGGAATAAACATCTCCGGATATACAATAAGATCTTTACAGAGGAATGAAACATCTCCGGAATAATAAAGTACAATTATAATATTCTTTGAAGTTACAATATCTCAACACTCCCCCTTAACGAGAAGGATATTATAACAGCATCTGCATGAGCAAGGAGTCATCAACATCATACATGATACATCTATAAATCATTGGAAGCTTTCTCAACATCATCAGTAACTCAACTAGTTACTGGAACATCTTCAATACTGGAACATCAACATCATCAGAGTTGATAGTACTCAATCATCAGCATCGTCAACACACGATCAACACAATCATCAGCATCATCATCACACAATCATCAGCATCGTCATCACACGATCATCAGCATCGTCATCATACGATCATCAGCATCGTCATCATACGATCATCAGCATCGTCATCATACGATCATCAGCATCGTCATCATACGATCATCAGCATCGTCAACACACGATCAACACAATCATCAGCATCATCATCACACGATCATCAACATCGTCATCACACGATCATCAGCATCGTCATCACACGATCATCAGCATCGTCATCACACGATCATCAGCATTGTCATCACACGATCATCAGGATCGTCATCACACGATCATCAGCATCGTCATCAGCATTGTCATCCCACGATCATCAACATCATCAAAGGATGATGTGAACCATTCATGTACATTTTGAACCGAAGTCCAGGGACGATCCAGTCCTATCATGTTCTCGGAGACCTCACGTCTACGGCTCAGTTTACAGGACTAAAGTCCAAGGATGATCCAATCCTTACCGTACATTTAGGACAGCGTCCAAGGATGACTTAATCCTCCACCGTACATTTAGGACCACGTCCAAGGATGACTTAATCCTCCACCGTCTTTTAGGACCACGTCCAAGGATGACTTAATCCTCCACCGTCTTTTAGGACCACGTCCAAGGATGACTTAATCCTCCACCGTCTTTTAGGACCACGTCCAAGGATGACTTAATCCTCCACCGTCTTTTAGGACCACGTCCAAGGATGACTTAATCCTCCACCGTCTTTTAGGACCACATCCAAGGATGACTTAATCCTCCACCGTCTTTTAGGACCACGTCCAAGGATGACTTAATCCTCCACCGTCTTTTAGGACCACGTCCAAGGATAACTTAATCCTTCAACCGTGCATTTAGGACTACGTCCAAGGATGACTTAATCCTCCATCGTCCATCTAGGACTTCATTCTCGAAGACATATGTCTACGGCTCTTCTTTCGGACTGAAGTCCAGGAATGATCTAATCCCTTCACATGTTCACCAAGAACTTCATTTTCGAAGACATACGTCTACGGCTCTTCTTTCGAACTGAAGTCCAGGAATGATCCAATCCCTTCACATGTTCACCAAGAACTTCATTTTCGAAGACATACGTCTACGGCTCTTCTTTCGGACTGAAGTCCAGGAATGATCCAATCCCTTCACATGTTCACCAAGAACTTCATTTTCGAAGACATACGTCTACGGCTCTTCTTTCGGACTGAAGTCCAGGAATGATCCAATCCCTTCACATGTTCACCAAGAACTTCATTTTCGAAGACATACGTCTACGGCTCTTCTTTCGGACTGAAGTCCAGGAATGATCCAATCCCTTCATTCTCGAAGACATACGTCTACGGCTCTTCTTTCGGACTGAAGTCCAGGAATGATCCAATCCCTTCTTTCTCGAAGACATACGTCTACGGCTCTTCTTTAGGACTGAAAGTCCAGGGATGATCCAATCCCCTCAACTGTCCACTAAGGACTTCATTCTCGGAGACCTCCCGTCTACGGCTCTCTTTAGGAATGAAAGTCCAGGGATGATCCAATCCCCTCAACTGTCCACTAAGGACTTCATTCTCGGAGACCTCCCGTCTACGGCTCTCTTTAGGACTGAAAGTCCAGGGATGATCCAATCCCCTCAACTGTCCACTAAGGACTTCATTCTCGGAGACCTCCCATCTACGGCTCTCTTTAGGACTGAAAGTCCAGGGATGATCCAATCCCCTCACATGTTCATCAAGAACATGTATCCTCATCATCATAATGTGTATCACCACAACATGTATCATCATCATCAAAACATGTGTAACCACAACATGTAGAACATGTATAACCACAACATGTATCATCAACATCAAAACATGTATAATCACAACATGTATCATCATCATCAAAACATGTATAACCACAACATGTAGAACATGTATCATCAACATCAAAACATGTATAATCACAACATGTATCACCATCATCAAAACATGTATAACCACAACATGTAGAACATGTATAACCACAACATGTATCATCAACATCAAAACATGTATAATCACAACATGTATCACCATCATCAAAACATGTATAACCACAACATGTATCATCAAAAGCATGTGTATATCTAACCATCAAAAGCATCTATCATCAAAAGCATGTATACATTTATCATCAAAAGCATGTATACATCTAACCATCAAAATAAAGAATATAAGAGTCCTAAATCTAAATAATTCTAGGTGAGTAAGTGTAGGAAAAATAGGTAACCTCATCATTGATGAGATAGGCTTGTCTGTCTCATACTGTGATACTCCCCCTTTCGAGGAGGGTTCTTCTAAACTACACCAAGCTTGTCTCGGAAGTGTTCAAACTTTACTCAAGACAGAGGCTTGGTCAGGATATCAGCAATTTGATCCTCAGTGCTTATATACTCTAGCTTGATAGCTCCTTTCTGCACCATATCTCGAATATAAAAGTAACGGATCTCTATGTGTTTTGACTTATCATGGAATACAAGATTTCCTATCATCTTGATGCAGCTTTGATTGTCACACATAATCATAGTGGAATCCATTTCTAAGTCAAACACTCCATATAATAGCTTCTGAAGCCACACTGCTTCACAGCTGGCAGAGAAGACAGCTATATATTCTGTTTCAGTAGTACTGAGAGCCACACTAGATTGTTTCTTGCTAATCCATGAGATCATGGTAGATTCAAGACTATAACATCCACCTAAAGTACTCTTTCTGTCTGAGACACTTCCTGCCCAATCAGAATTTGAGTAACCATGTAAATGGAGTTCATGACCTCCAAGATTATATAGACCAAAATTAAAGTACCTTTTGAGGTACCTCACTACATGCTTTGTAGCTATTAAGTGAACCTTTCTAGGTTCTACTAGATACTGACTTACGGTATTTACAACAAAGCATATATCTGGCCTAGTATTTGTTAAATACATCATTGGCCCAATGATTTGTCTATATAGGGTTAGGTCCACTAAATCCGATGAGTTATTAACTAATAACTTCAAGTTGGAGTCCATGGGAGTGGCCATGGCTTTACACTCCAACATATCAAATCTTTTTAGAAACTTCACAGCATACTTACCTCGATTTAAAAGATTCCTTTTGGATCATGCCATACTTCTAGACCTAAGAAGTAGTGCATTAATCTGATATCTTTCATTTTTATTTCTGTAGCCATTTTCATGATCTGTTTCTCATTCCTTGTCAGAAAGAGATCATTGTCACATAATAATGGTATGATAGGTTTATCATCCACAACCTTTAGGTAAAGGTTAGGATCAGCTTTACTTCTGGTAAGGCCCAAGCTTTGTCATGAAGCTGTCAATTGTCCATTATTCACACTCTGCATTGAGTGATCTTCTGCATATCTATCTGTGCCATCTCTCGTCAGATGGGTCTACTAATATGAGCCTCAAAGTCATTCGAACTCTATGGTGAGTTTCTTCTTGCATCCATGTCATATGTGTATAGAAGCCATATTCAACCTTGTAGCAAGGGTTGAGATCCACATCACCCATGATGATCATTAAGCTCATCAATTGACTACCGATCCTGGGAACCCATACAGAACCTGATTACATTATTAAGAGAATGGTCAAAACATCTCATCATGATTCTCTTCCTCTTTCTAAGAGAATCTCTTAACCATAAGCTTTCTATAGTGTGTTTGATTTGTAAATCCTTTTGTTGAACATCCATCGCTTGTTCATCATTCATCATGATTTTTCCTACAAATCAAAATTAAGTACATGATTAGTAATACTTCATAATCATCAAATCATATTGACATAATAACCTATTATGCATACAGATATCATTTACATAGTTATGCAACTAATTTGACCAATACTTTGGCACAACACTTTCCCATATCTTGTATGCATACAGTGGCTATCTAGATGCCTTCCATCTCTACCAGAACATACTATCGAGAGTGTGCACAGCTCTCGGCATGTCAACAAAGAGGTTTCATTCTAGACAAGCAATAATGGAATGTTTGTCCAACTTACCAATCATATGCACATTAGTAGTATACTGTTCAATGCTCTATGAATGTTTATACTCAGCATTATATATTCTAGGAATACAAATATGCATACAACCTATTACAGGCAATATCATTATTATTTCAAATAACAACTCAAATACTTATCTTTTATGTTTGTGTGGTTTCCTCCCGCTTGATCTTCTGTATGTCTTTTGAACTTCTATTCATTCTGTACTACTTTGCATGCTCAAGAGTCATCCTCATGATCTCATGCACAAACATACACTCATTAGTATATTCTAAATGCTATCAAAACATTATAGTACTAAATAATCTTGAAAATGTATAGTCATGATTAAAGTTAATAAACATTAGTATTCAAGATTTCAGGGAAGTCTTCTTTTACCCATGCATATCATCAATCAAGATAAAAGATATAATATGCATAATCCCTTGATTACTAACTTTATGAATAAGCATAACCAATCATTCCAAGTATACCTATACAAGGGATCCTAACACAAGGTAAGATTCATGGAAAACATACCTGGATTAGTATACCTACTTGGTTATGTACAACACACCTAAACAATCTCTTCAATGATTTAGAGATCCTAAGCTAGAACCTGCATGTCTCATAGGTTAAGCATAATATAACAAAGTCATACATACCTCGTAAGTAGAACAAAGATTATGGATGAGTCTTTGTCTTCATGTTTTCATGGTCATGGAACCTGATTTGTCTTTTGTGATGTACCTATATCTTGTTAGCAGACAACATCAACCTCACACAACATCATAATGCATTAGTACAATCATAAGTGTCAACACCCTAACCAATGAATATCTTCTATCATGAATTCATAATTTTGTTAAGGTTATACGACAAATCTAAAATCAAAATTGTACTAACTGTAATAACCTGAAGACAAACATACCATAAACTTAATCATGGACAAATATCGAAACATACCTCGATGAGTCATACCTGTCGAGATCGCTTGTATTCTTCTTATGTAAGGCCTTATCCTCATCTCCCTCTGAGACAGGAACTTCTTCACTTATGCAGGTGACCAATCCATCTTCTTCTAAGATTAACCCAATCCACTTGATTTGCAAGAACTGGACTTGGAGCTGGATATGGGTTTGTCAGAGAAACCCAAAAAATTCAAACTTTGAATTTCAAACTTCCGAAAGGATAGAAATATGCGCCTTGATGAGCTGATCAAACTGGTATATTCAGAATTTGAAAACTGCAAAGTTTTACTCCTCGATTTTTCCTTTGAAACTTTCAGATTCACTGGACGTTACCCTGAACTGGGGTTTGATGAAGCCCACTCTTTTGCCCCATCAAAAGGTTTGATCCAAAGCTCTAAGCTTCTATTTTTCTGAGGAGCTTCCAGCCGTGGTCACAGATTTCAAAAATTCCCATTTTTACAGAAGCCCTAATTTTCCACTTTTCTGATCAAAGTCCCGAACTAGGGTCTAATCAAGCCCGGCCTTCTGCCCAACCAAAAATTCTGATCTTGGTCTCTAAATTTCTATTTTGATGAGTAGCATCCAACCGTGGTCTCCGATTACAAAAATTCCAACTTTCTTCAAAGCCCTAAATTCCGGAAGCCATGAATGAAGGTACCAAAAAATAATTCTGTTTTGACAGAAATATGTACCTGATTGTTTCTGGTGTAACTCCAAAATTTTTGATCCACAGGGTCTGAAAACGTTTTCTGAGATAGCCTGACCTGTTAGCTTTCCATCCTGGCAGGTCTGACCTCAATTGGATTTTCTGAGAGAGAGTTATGCCAAATGTCGCAACGTGACCTGTTTTGGGAAAATACAGGAGAGCGAACTTGTACGGCGTGCCACGTGTCACTGTTTGACCTTCGGCCTCTGAAAACGTTTTCTGAGATATCTCGGCCTGTTATCTTTCCATCCTGACAGGTCTGACCTCAATTGGATGTTCTGAGAGAGAGTTATGCCAAATGTCGCAACGTGACCTGTTTTGGGATAATACAAGAGAGCGAACTTGTACGGCGTGCCACGTGTCACTGGTTCAACTTCGGCCTCTGAAAAAGTTTTCTGAGATAGTACAGTCTGTGTACTACCTGTCACTTTTCAATAAATTTCATTTGGAGCTTCCTATCCCAAGTTATGACCTTTTTCCCAAGGTCACCTTATTTTGAATCAGATCTGGAAGAGGTAGAAACCCTATATTGTACAGATCATAAATCACAAAGTACAACGAATTAGAGGTTGTCCTTTGGACACAAGGTACCTGGAGAGTTTAGCTTCGTCTTGTAACAATTTCAGATCCGAAAACTTTGCCAAAACGGATTTATATCGAAAGTGCTACGATGACTGGTTTTTGCTATGTAAAACCCTAACCTTCAAATTGTTGTAAGTAAAGCAAGTGTCTTTAGTGCCATACCTTGTCTTCCTTCAGGTTAGCTCTGATACCATGTTAAAATTCAATATGCTAAGACAGAAAATAGCAGCATTACATTCCATTTCATAATAATAGCATATACAGGATCACTGAAGAAACAACAAGCACAGCATAAACACAAGAGACAGAGATTTATCCTGGGAAACCCTCATGGGGTAGAAAACCCAGCAAAGCTTCCTCAATATAGATGACCAGCAATATACAAAGATGAAACCCTGAGACATGATCTCCTCCTCCACAATTGCGCTATCCTCAAGTGTGTGTGTGAGTCAAATGAGGAACACACCTCCTCTATTTATACACTACACTGACATGTATTTTACATAGGTACACGTAGGATTGTATTTAACCAAACGGTTAAATACCCCACTACAACTGACTGGGCCGACCCCTCTAGGGTGGTCTAATAACCCTTTGACCCACATAACACATAAAGGGCCGACCTCCACTAGGGAAGTCTAATAACCCAAGTTACCACATTCTGACGGAGGAATAAACATCTCCGGATATACAATAAGATCTTTACGGAGGAATGAAACATCTCCGGATATACAATAAGATATTTACGGAGGAATGAAACATCTCCGGAATAATAAAGTACAATTATAATATTCTTTGAAGTTACAATATCTCAACAGGATTATCATGCTTGGTTATGTCTTAACATACCCAACAATATCTTCTTTGTTCTCTTCAATTATTTAGAGACCTTGTGCTAGAACCTGCATATCTCATAAGTTAAGCATAGTAGAATAAATTCATACATACCTCGTAGAGATTCTATGTGGTAAAAGACTATGGATGAGTCTTTGTCTTTATGTCTTCATGGTCATAGAACTTGATTTTTCTTTCTTGATGTACCTGTATCTTGTTAGTAGACAACATCATCCTCATACAACACCACAAGTGCATTAGTATAATCATAATTGTCATAACCCTAATTAATGAATGTCTTCTATCATTCACATGCATTCGTTATCAAACAATCATAATTGTACTAACCTCAATAATATGAAGAGAAACATATTATGAACTTAATCAAGAATCAGATTTTAAAACATACCTTTATTTCCTCAAGGCATACCTATCAAGATTGCTTGTAGCATTCTTATGTAAGGCCTTAGCCTCTTCCCCCTCTGGGACTAGAACCTCTTCACTTATGTAAGTTTCCAACTCATTCTCTTTTAGGATTGACTCAATCCACTTGATTTGCTAAAAAATGGATCCAGAGCTGGATTAGGGTTTGTTAGAGAAACCCTACAAATTCAAACTTTGAATTTCAAATTTCTGAAAGGATAGAAAGATGCGCCTTGCTGAGTTGATCAAGCTGGTATACTCAGAATTTGAAAACTGCACAGTTTCACCCCTCAAAATTGCTTTTGAAACTTCTAGATTCACTAGGCATGACATTGAATTAGGGTTTGCATTTCCTGGAGCTTCACCTAGCCAAAAGGTTTGATCCAAAGCTCTAAACTTTGATTTTTCCAAGGCGCTTCTAGCCATGGTCTTAGATTTCAGAAATTCCAATTTTTACAGAAACCCTAATTTCTGGATTTACTTGACAGGACCCCAAACTAGGAGCTGATTTTCCCGGAGCTTCACCCAACGAAAAGGTTCGATCCAAATCTCTAAACTTCTATTTTTTCAAGGTGCTTCCAGCCATGGTCTTAGATTTCAGAAATTCCAATTTTTGCAGATACCTAATTTCCGGATTTACTAGAGAGGACCCCAAACTAGGGTTTGATTTTTCCTAGACCTTCACCCAAACAAAAAGTTCGATATTGGTCTCTAAACTTTGATTTTTCCAAGGAGCATCTAGCCATGGACTCAAATTCCAAAAATTCCAATTTTCTCTGAAACCCTAATTTTTAGGTCAAAAACTTAAAATGCTCATAATGGAATTATGTCTCGACAGAAAGATGCACCTTGCTGAGGATAGTCAATCTAGCCTCCTTCCTTTCAAGATATGTGGAGAGAAACCCAAAAAACAAGAAGCCCTAGTTTGCATAACTGTAGAGTGTCTTCTTCTCAGGTTAGCTCTGATACCATGTTAAGATTCAATATGCTAAGACAGAAAATATCAGCATTGCATTTCATTTCACAATAATAGAATATACAAGATCACTGAGAGAACAACAAGTAGAACATAAACGCAAGACACAGATTTATCCTGGGAAACCCTCATGGGGTAGAAAACTCAGCGAAGCTTCCTCAATATAGATGATCAATAGTAAAGAGATGCATATCCCAAACATGAGCTCCTTCTCCTCCATAGTAGATCTCTCTCTCTCACCTCTGCGTCATTCATAAGTCAGTGAATAATGAGTGAGTGTGATAAATGAGGAACACACCTCCTCTATTTATACACTACTCCGACTTGTCTTTTACATTAACTAGGTCAACCCCAACTTAACCGCTTAGCATAATGTGACAGGGCCAACCCCACTAAGGTGGTCTAATAACCCTTTAACCCACATGACTCATACAGGGCTGACCCCCACTAGGGAATTCTAATGACCTAAGTTGCCACATTATCAATGGAGGAATAAAACATCTCCAGATATATAATAAGTTCTTCACGGAGGAATGAAACATCTACGGAATAATAAAGTACAAATATAATATTCTTAGAAGTTACAATATTTCAACAATTTAACCCTCCTAGGATACAAAACTTTTGAAACTAGCATTGATTATTGAGATTTTAAATCCATTAGTAGTAAAAAATGCTTGTTAGGAAAGGAAATATAGCACATGTGTCAAGCATGAGGTCTATCTCGATAAGTAATGGTGGTACACCCCTCTTGCTTATTTAGTGGGATATGAGCTCATCACGGAATTCTATTTAAGTGACAAGTCCTCAAGGTGACATCAATTTTCTAGAATACCTTGTTATGAGAGTTGTCCTAGACATATAATTGTTTTGCCCGACCATCAATTGTGAAGTGGTAACCTTAGTTGTTATTCCTAGGATATCACATAGGATTTTGTGAGTGGGTACATTTGCAGTAACTGAGGAAAACTTTGAATCTTTTACTCTTTGGGAGGATGATTGGTCAAGAACCAATAATTTCACCCCAGACGATTAAAGTTTATTGTAATTTTTTCCCATACCTTCGTTATTAGTGATTGTTTGAGGCTTAGTATCCATTAGTAGCTACTATTTTTAGAAGGCCCTCTAATCCAAATTTTCACTACACTTCGGTTCTTTGGAAAAGTAGACTACTTGCTTGGATTCGTAGGACTTTCTTACTGTGTGGACACTTTTTCCTTTTTGAGTCTAGAGTGCCTTAGGATTTTTTTATTCTATTTGTGATTAAGAATACCATTTTAAAAAAAATCCTTTTATCAAATTATTCAAAGCGGCTACTCTCCTGATCCTCCAGTCATGATAGAAGCAAGGTGAATCACCGAAAATTGAAGGCCACATTACATCATGGAGACAGATACAAAAAACCCAACCTTGTGACTAGGAAACTGAACAACTTCTAGATTCAATTAACAATAATAGAGAACGACAACATCAAACAAATACTGAAACTTCACCTAAAAAATAAAATACAAACATTGTTGATAATCTTTCTCCATTTGAAATTGAAACACTAGAGAACAACACTGCTACTCACATAAACCCTCCTTTGACAAATATTTCAAACCCGATGGCACTTCACATCAGTGAGTCATTGGATTACATCAATCCTCTTTTTAGTTATTGGACTAATATACAAAATTCAACAATTGACCCTATGGATCCATCAGGAGCACAAGGGACTACATCATCGCAACCTCAAACAGTTTCCGGTGGTAGCAATACTTCCAATTTGGCCTCTACATCAATCCCAACAGTTAGTATACCTGTTATTAGCACAATGTTAACCAACACTTCAGTTCCAATTGGTACAGTTTTGGGTTCCAATCCCAGAAGTACATCCACTTCGTCTGCAGGGATCCCTACTAGGGGTTGTGCCTTACCAAATATGGGTTTTCCATATGGCTTTGCTAATCAAGGTCAAAACAATCAAGGAGTAAACCAAAATCCTCTTGGTAAACGTAACATTTTTCCAAGTTCTACTTCTGGTGGAAACCCTTCACCATGGAATCAGAGTCCATGGCTGAATGCTCCTCATCAAAATCAAAATTTAGAGACCAAGGTAAAAACATTTGGTTGGTCAGAAGGTCGGGCTTGATCAAACCCTAGTTCGGGATTTTGATCGGTAAGGTGGAAAATTAGGGCTTCTACAAAAGTTGGAATTTTTGAAATATGTGACCACAGATGGAAGCTCCTCAGAAAAATCAAAGTTTAGAACACAAGATCGAACCTTTTTGGATGGGAAGAAGACCAGGCTTTATCAAACCCTAGTTCGGGATCCTGTCTAGAAGATCCGGAAGTTTCAAAGGCAATTTTGAAGGGTTAAATTTTGGAGATTTCAAAATTGAAGTATATGAGCTTGATCAGCTCAACAAGGAACATCTTTTTATCCAATCAGAAGTTTGAAATTCAAAGTTTGAATTTTTAGGGTTTCTCTGAGAAACCCTAATCCCGCTCTAGATCCAGTTTCAGCAAATCAAAGTGGATTGGGCTAATCCTGGAAGAAAATGAATTGGACACTTGCATAAGTGAAGAAGTTCCAGTTTGAGAGGGAGATCAGGCTAAGGCCTTACATAAGAAGACTACAAGAAATCTCGAAAGGTATGAATCATATAAGTATGTTTTGAAATATGTTCATGATTAAGTTTATGATATGTTTGTTTTCATATTATTGAGGTTAGTACAATCGTGGTTAATGTTAGACTTGTCTTATCAACCTAGTAAAAGTATGAATATATGTCAATGATAGAAGACATTCATTGGTTAGGGTTATGACACTTATGATTGTACTAATGCACTGTGGTGTTTTATGAGGATGATACTATTTGCTAACATAAAAGGTACAAATCAAGTACTAGATCAAAAACATATGACCATGGTCACATGAAGACAAAGACTCATCCATAGCCATGGATCACATAGAAGCTCTACTTACGAAGTATGTATAAATTGGTTCCGCAATGGTTGACTTATGAGTTATGCAGGTTACTAGCACAAGTATTTGAAGAAGAACAAGAGGACAATATGTGGGTATGTTAGACATAGCTAGCAAACATGATAACCAGGTATGTTTTTCCTATATCAAGTTAGAATCCTACCTTGTGTTAGGATTTCTTATATAAGTATATTTCTCATGATTGATTATGATTATTCTTAAAGTTAAGAGTTTAAGTAATCAAGGGTTTATGCATATTATTTTTCTTACTTTGATTGATGATATGACTAACCAGAAGAGCCCTATGGTCAAATAACAATATGCATGAGTAATAGAAGTCCTCCATGAAACCTTCAATACTAACACTTATTACCTATGTATGAAATGATCATGACCATACATATTTAAGATTATTTAGAATCAAAATGTTTTGTTAGTATTGAGATTATACTAATGGATGTATGATTATGTATGAGATCTTGAAGATGACACTATCATGACACTAGTGCACACTTAAGCATACATAGTGGTCAAGGATGGATATAAGTTCAAGGACAGGTAATCCATGAAGCAAAGATCAAGAGGGAGTCCACCCAACAACTAAACAAAGATAAGTATTTGAATTGTCATTTCTTATTACTTAAATGATGTTGTGCATTCATGTACATACTCATGTTCCTAGATTTATGATGTACATTTTGCATTTTACAAAAGTTGCATTAATGAACAAGATACTACTAATATGCAAGTAATGAGTAAGTGGCCTATGGTATTGTACAACATTCCATTGCTACTTGTCTAGAATGAAACCACTTTGCTAACATGTTGGGAGTTGTGCACACTCTTAACCAATGTTCTGGTAGAGATGGAAGGCATCTAGAAAGTTACCATGTGAATACGGGATATCGATAAATCTTGTATTGAAGCAATGGCTAAGATAATTGCATGACTATATGACATATGTTTTTATGCGTAAGATTTTTTTATGAAAACTATTAGAAGTTTCTAATCATGCAATTGAATTTGATTTTTAGGAAAGATGGTGTACAATCACCTACAAACGAAGGACAACAACATTTGTTCCAGCAATGAAGTTCAAGAAAACTATCTATTGAAGATATTGAAGAATCTAAAGTTCCTAGGATTCAAGATGCAGTAATAGAAGAATGCCATGATCAAGTACTAGTCAATCATGAAGAATGATGTCTGAGATGTGGTCCTGAGACCAGAAGAGAAGTCTGTTGTGACTTCCAAGTAGATCTATAAGATCAAGCATGATGCAGATGGTAGCATAGAGAAATACAAGGCGAGGTTTGTAGCTCGTGGCTTATCCCAGAAAGAGGGAATAGACTATGAAGAGACTTTTTCTCCTGTAGCCAGATACACTTCCATCAGAACAATACTTGCTCTGGATGCAATGATGAAATGGAAGACACACCAGATGGATTTCAAGACAAATTTCTTGAATGGTGTAGTCGAAGAGGAAGTGTATGTGGAGCAGCTACTCAATTTTGAAACACATGACAGGGAGTCATATGTGTGCAGGTTGAAGAAAGCCTTGTATAGCTTGAAGCAAGCTCTTAGGACTTGGCATGGGAGGATAGATAGCTTTCTATCCAGTTTGGGATTTACCAAGAGTAAAGTGGATTCCAACCTTTGCTACAAGGTTGAGGAAGTAAATCCAGTGATACTACTTTTGTATGTGGATGACCTGTTTGTTACAAGTGAGGGTAGATTGATTGCTGACACAAAGAGGACACTTGCTGCCAAGTTCAAGATGAAGGACTTAGGGATGATGCACTACTTTCTAGGCATGGAAGTGTGGAAAAGTGCAGATGGAATCTTCCTTGGACAAGGGAAGTATACAGTAGAGATCCTGAAGAGGTTTGGGATGATGGACTACAAATCCATGGCCACACCTATGGAATTGAACCTGAAGCTTTTGTGTGATGCTTCATCTGAGTTGGTTGATGTGACAATGTATCGTTAGATGATCGGGTCCTTGATGTACCTGATGAACACGAGACCAGATATTTGCTTTGAGGTGAACACATTGAGCCAGTTCCTAACAGATCCCAGAGGTGTTCACCTGGTTGTTGTAAAGCATATTTTGAGGTTTAACCTAGAGGGTTATGTTGATTTAGATTGGGTAGGCAGTGCTGCAGATAGGAAGAGCACTTCAGGGTTTTGCTTTAGTATGGGATCAGGTGTGATCTCTTGGTTTGGCAAGAAGCAATCCTGTGTATCACTAAGTACAGTCGAAGAAGAGTATGTCGCAGCTAGTTCGGCTAGTTGTGAGGCAGTATCGCTTAGGAAGCTATTGTCTGAGTTATTTTATCTCATGTTGGATGCTACCTGTATATTCTGTGACAACCAGAGTTGTGTGAAGTTTTCTGAGAACCCGGTGTTCTATGACAAGTCGAAGCAAATTGAGATCAAATATCACTATATTAGGGATATGGTATAGAGAGGAGCAGTGAAGCTCCTATATGTTGCAACAGATGAGCAGATTTCAGATGTGTTGTCCAAGCCACTAGCTAGAGTGAAGTTTGAGTACTTCAGAGAGAGGCTTGTTGTTCTTCAGATTGAAGATACTTCGAGGAAGAAGTGATAAGACAAATTTGCAGGATCCATTCCAAGCATGGTGAGAGGAGGATCCTTCCTATGGTTGTGGATGTAAGCATTGTGTGATGAGCCTCAGGACTATGCTCCAGTTACTGATTTGCATATGCATCAGTTGGATGCTTTGTAACATCAGTTGGATCATGTATATGTATATGCATTAGGTGGATGCTTTGGATAATCAAGATGATCATGTGTGATAAGTATTGAGATGATGCTCTAGATGACATGCATCAGGACGATGCAGTGATGATGGTTAGGATGATCATGTGTGATGAGTATCAGGATGATGCTCTCGATTACATGCATAAGGACGATGCAGTGACGATGATCAGGATGATCATGTGTGATGAGTATCATGACGATGCTCTGGATAGCATGCATCAGGATGATGCAGTGATGATGATCAGGATGATCATGTGCGATGAGTATTAGGATGATAATCTGGATGATATGCATTAGGACGATGTTATGATGATGATCAGGATGATCATGTACATCAGGATGATGTATTGTGAGTATCAAGTTGATACTCTGTGGCCGTGGACAGGTTGTCCAGATGAGCATGTAAGTTGACCTAGGAGATCTTGCTGGTCGTGCTGCGACACATAAAGGATCCTTGGATACTCTTTCGAGGCATTTCTCTAGGAGGCATGTAATCAACCCTAGAGATCCGATAGGCTAAGTAGTAAGCTCGTAATTAGTCCTCGGATGCTCTTTAGAGTACTTGTAGGTTGCAAGATGCTCTTTAAAGGTTTTTACTAACCACATGTAATCATCCCTAGAGATCCGAGAGGTTGAGCAGTAAGCTCGTAATTAGTCCTGAGATGCTCTTTAGAGTACTTGCAGGTTGCAAGATGCTATTTAAAGGTTTTGTGGTGTGGGGGTCACATATAATCAGTCTTGGAGATCCGATAGGTTGACCAGTAAGCTTGTAATCAGTCCTAGGATGCTCTTTAGAGTTCTTGCAGGATGCAAGACACTCTTTTAAGGTTTTGTGACAGTCAACATGTAAAACATCCTAGGAGATCTGATAGGTTGAGCAGTAAGCTCATAATCAGTCCTAGGATGCTCTTTCAAGGTTTTGTTGATGGATGCAATTAGTCCTGGGATCCACACTATGGCCAGTGTTGATGAAGACCCACAGGTGGTGGGCCTAGATCCAACATGAAAAAGGATTCGCTCTGTAGAACTTCCTATGATGAGAAGAATTCAGAGATATCCCAGTGATCGAGGTGTTGAGTACAGCAGCAGTGATGATGATGATGCTCCGTGATCCAATGACAATGATCTAGCTCCGGAATTGAAGACTTGTGCCTATATGTATTGATGGATTATGTCAAGCGAATACCTTCCTATTTAAGAGGTAGTGTTGATGTATTTGTAACTTCATAATATATTCACTTGTATATTGTATTTGTACTTATTGTATCCCCAACGGAGATGTATTATTCCTCCGCTTGGAAGTGTCGTTAGTTGTACTTGCATGTGTAGCAAGTTATATTGTAAGTGTTGTAGCTTATACTCGATAGGTTATTAGACCACCATGATGGGGTCGGCCCTATACGAGTCATGTGGGTTAAAGGGTTATTAGACCACCCTATTGGGGGTCGGCCCAATCAATATTATGTTAAGTGGTTAAGTTGGGGCCGACCTAATTGAGTAAAGGTCAAGTGAAAGTAAAAGTATAAATAGAGAGCGTGACTCTCTCATTTGACACATTCTCTTATTCACTCACTTCGCATTAGTGAGAGAGAGGAGGAGTGCACGCAAGTGGAGGAGGAGCATGCTGCTGAAGTTATCTATCTCTTGGGTTTGATCATTGTGATCCTTGTATTGATGCTAATTTTATCTCTGACGAAGTTGCAGGGTTTTTCACCTTCTTGGTTTTCCCCGGTGAAATGTTTTGTGTCTCTTGTCTCTTGTATCTTATGCTTGATATGCTGTACATGTTGTTCTTTCAGTTAAGATTGTAGATCTATTGAATTAAATGATGAAAATCTAACACTTTTTTCAAACTAATAAATGAAAAAGTCATAAAAAGTAAAAAACACAAAAATCCAGAAAGGGGTAGAATTGAGTCATATCATATTGCATTCTGGAAAAAATGGAAATAGTCAGTCCTTGTCTCCCTTGAATAGGGAACATAATTTGGTATCCACTGTCAGTACACCATCTTCATTTTCCTTAGGAAACTGCACCAGTGTTTTTGAACAGATCTCCACCGAAGGGTTATCCTTCCCATCACTAATGGAGCTTTCGTTAATGCTTCTGGGACTGGAGTATTTCAGTAAGGTCGTTTACTCAAGTCCTATGTTCCAAATGTCCATTCTACATCGTGTTATGTGTTCAACAGAAGTTCAAACTATGTTGGCCATTCCTCAAATATTCCTGACCAATCATGTCATCCTTCCTTGTATCAGTATACAATGTTGGATCTCACATTTCTACCAAATTATATCAAATTATTGATCTTTTTTTCGTATCGGTTGATATGGTATGCATTAATTCCCTCCATCTGATGGATCTATTCCTATCGACACCAAATCATCATCTAGGAAATGGATCTAGAAACCTAGGAGTACCTTGGATCTTGTAGTCATTAGGGGCAGGTTTCCTCGCAAATGGTAGTTGGTATACATCAATGACCCCTGATTATTTGATTCTACAAGTATTCGACTTTCGAACATCTATTCACACTTGTTATTTTGTACTCAGTACCTTAGCATCCATCGTCATTATCCGTGGGTCTCTTCGCATCTGTTAATAGTATACATTAATGATCGGTAATCATATGGTGTTTTATTATGCTCAACATCAGTTCATTTATTCACATGATATAAAATTGTACTATTGTTGGTTTGTATTCAATACATTGGGAAAAAAAATTTGTATCACTCATTGATGGACTGCCCGAGTTGCGCAAGATTAAACTACCCTATAAGAAGTTCGATGAAGACCTTGTTCTCGAACTCATCAAACTGGATGTTTACACTTCTGAAAAATTTACTTTTGACATGGATCCATTGTGTATTGTTTATGGCCATGATTGTTTATTGTTGAGCATGGGTATGCCCACTTTAGGAGGATATTGTATATTTGAGAAATTGCTATGTTTAACTTGCAGGTGTTCTCCTGAGACCTGTGCTCATGGGCTAGTCCTTTTTCATCCTTTCTTTGATCAATAAAGAGTATCAGTATAAAAAATAATGGTTTTTGGCCCTTAGCTCCGCTTCGAACCTCACACATTAGGGGGCACCTGTTAACAACCAAATTAACACCCTTAACAAGTGAAGACATAAGCACATTTTACCATTCGCCCGAAACATGAAGACTAGAAATTTGGAACAATTGGGAGCTTCAATCTCTCATATAATGACCACTTCCACAAAGGAATAAGTTTGTGAAGACAAAAGTTGCCTTTAAGAGGTGATGTCTAGGACCACTCAAAGGGCCAAAACCCAGATTCTACAACTCCTAGAGTAGAAAGAATACATCAAAGGTGTATTAATTATCCTAAAAATCTTGAAAATTAATGTCAAAATACTGGAAAATAATGGAAAAGTGGGTTTTTGAGTGAAAATATTCGAAAATCAATAAAAGGTGTTATCCCACATTGAAAGTTGAATCATGAATTCCCATTTCCCAATGCTATAAAAAAAAGGAGTTTGGGGCATGGTGTTGGCTTATATGTGTTAACACCCAAAAAGTGCTCACTAGCTCATTTACCACATTATATGACTCATTTGTCCATTTTCCTACCATATTTCCATTAAAAATCCCAAAAAACCCATTAAAAAGCCTCCAAAAGGCCTAAAATGCCTCCAAAAGGCCAAAAAACCCTCAAAATAGCCTAAAAAAGGCTAAAAAACCCCCTTTTCCTCCAAAAATAGCAAAAATCCCCTAAAAAGGGAATAAAAATATAAAATAATGAGGAAAAGGAGGAAAAAACCCTATACAGCTGCCTAAAACCATGTGTTTCCCAAAACCATGGGTCAGCACTCCACCACCAAAAAACTATAAATAGGTGATGGAGATCCCTTATTCCAGATCCACAATCACAAGCACCCTTACTCTGCCAAAATCTCTCTCGAAACCCTAGTCCACCTTTGAACTAGTTTCACCTTGAGAGCCACCTTTGGCCCATCCCCAACATTGGAGAAGGAGAAGGAGCATTCTTGGAGCTTGGAGCATCCTCTTGGACACTGCAAAGGGCTTCACCAACCTTGACATTCAAGGTAACATCAATACAAAGTCATTCTTTCATTTTGGTGTTTATGCTTCATGCTTGTATTAGAAATAATTTAATTTTTTGTTTATTGCATAATTAGTTTAATATACTGAACTGCTACTAAGGAGTCCATTCTCCTTAGTAGGTGCTCATTGGCACAAGCTAGGGGTAAAACCCTAGCTACAGTTTTGGCGACTCAACTGGTTTTCGAATTTCTGGTTTCCGTTTTAAATTTTTTTCTTTCGGCTGTCCCTTTCGGCCGCTGCATACCGCGTCTTTTTCCTCTACAGTCGCGTCCCGACCGCGCCTTTCAGGCCTTTACCCGCGATCCGACCGTGGCTCTCAGACTGCTTCCGACGCTCAGTCGGCGGATTCAAGTCTGTTACCTGCGATCTGACCGTGGCTAACCAGCCTGTTTGCCGCGATCTGACTGCGCCTATCGGCCTTGTTCACGCGTCTCGACTGCGGCTTTCTGCCTCTTTCGGGCGTCCCGACTGCGCTTGTTAGCCTTTTAGCCGCGACCCGACTGTCTGTTTTTCCTTTGTTCCTGCGTCCCGACTGCCACTGTTGGCCCGATAGCCGCGACCCGACTGTGCCTTGTCCCCTGTTTCCTGCGTCCCGACTGCAACTATTGGCCCGATAGCCGCGACCTGACCGCCGCTGTTGCCCTCAAACCCGCGGTCGGCCTGTTCTGACCCGCCACAGACTCGCGGTCTGATTTCTGCTCTTTTCCTGTTTTTGAGCCCAGCCCCTCTTGCTGCAATATTTTCTGCATTTGAACAGCCCTCTGTCCCACCTGCAGCCTACTTCCTTACAGCCTTTCTGCAACATAATTTCTGTTCCTTTTACAGAATCTTTTTAAAATTTCAGTATTTTTATTTTCAGAAAATTTTGCAAATTAAAAGAATCAATTTCAGCATTATTGATAGATTGGAAGTTGCCCTCCCTTGTGGCACTTCTGTTTTTGGGTTCAACACCTCACGAGCACACACTCTGTCACATTAAATCAAGTGAGCCTTAAAAAGTACCTAACTAAACCAACATTCTAACCCCACTTGGGGAACACTAAAGAATCATTGTAGTTAGGTAGGATCAGGGGGATAGGCTTCCAATAACACCCCTTGGTCATTTCACTTGAGACATAGTTGTTGTCCAACTAGGGAACCAAAATCCCCTAGTACTTTTTGGCACGGTCACGACCAGTTTATCAGAGGGCCTCTCCCTTAGGAGGGTTGAAGTCGGGAGACTAGTTCCGGAGGCCTGAGTGGAATACCGCACTCCATTCAGTAACCGAAGGGCTACCTTTCGCGGTTCGCGGGATATCCCTGTATAGGGGTATTGCGGTCAACGAACTAAACGGCAGATTCACCTTTCTGGACGTGTCATGAACGGGGTATCTTAGTTGCCATTCTTCTAGGATTGACTACCCGGTATCCCTCCCGGTAGGGGGATATCATAGCCACTTGGCTTTCCTACTCATATTGTCTGACTTGGATTTCATCACCTTGCAGAGGATATGTTTAGTTAAGTCAGAATACTTTTAGCTAGGTGTTTGCATGCTCCTTTACCTCCCTTGGTCTAGTGAGTCCACCATTTTTCTTTTCTAGGAAGCCTGCTGCTTGTTGGTATTCTGACCATCTTTGTTGTTACTCCACCTATTGTAGCACAGCTGTTGCAGTGGGTGTTTTGAGTTGGTTGTTGGCCTGAGTGCCTTGCTTTTTAGCTCTCCTTCTGCACACTCGGTTGCATTAGGATTTTTGAGCTGTTTTCATACTCACCTCAACCCACAGAGATTTAGACACCATCTGTCACCATTGAGTCCCCGAGACATTCTCGGCGCCTCAGGGGCGAGCCCCCACAGCACGGTTCTCTCGACACCACTCGTCATAGATTCCGATCATTGTCCATTGATACCACTCATCACAGATCTAGAGCCTTGTCACTTGACTCCACCCGTCAGCGACGTAGGTCTCCGTCACCAGATAGTGACGCACCTTACTTTACCTCTGATTCTGACGAAGAGTCTGAGAACCCTATTTATACTGCCCCTACTAGCCCCATGGCTGGTACGACTTCCACTCCATTTGTCATAGGGACCATTGGTGGCATATCCACCACTACTACACCAGTTACTCCACCTGTTTTTGGTATGCCCTCCATGGGGCAACCATCTACCGTTCCCCTCACGGTACCTATTCCCACAGCAGGAATACCTATCCCCACTACATCAGTGGCTCACACTACCCATGGTGGTGCTGGACCATCCTCCACTACCTCAGTTCCCCCACTTGGGGGCACCACCCTAAATCTTGTCCCTCCACTTGGGGGCACTGGCCCCAACTTGGTCCATAGCACTACTGTGTCGCAGCCTTCTTCCAGTTTGCCATTCATGGCTAGCCTCAACCTACCTGACCTGGCCAGATTGACCAACGATCCTATTCGACACGACCCTATGTGGCCTCATATGCCTACCAAACTACCCTCTGACATCCCTAAATTCGAGGGTAAGGCCGGTGAGGACCCACAGAACCACATCATGTCTTTCCACCTATGGTGTTCCTCTAACTCCATTGTGGATGACTCTGTTCGCCTCCGTCTCTTACAACGCACCTTTACTGGCTCTGCAGCCAAGTGGTATATTGAGCAGCCTCATGGGACCCACGCCACCTTTTCTTCCCTGGCCTCGACCTTCCTGCAGTTCTTCCAGTTGCCAGTCCGCTATGACGCGGGCGTTGAGATCCTTCTATCTTGTAGACAAAACACAGCTACCCATATCACGGACCACATCCATGAGTGGCGTAAACGCCGTAGCTTATGCAAGATTAAACTAGATGACCGTATCTTCCTCGATTGGTTCCTCAAGTCCCTGCTTCCTGTCATCGCTAAGGATGTAGCTTCAGAAAGACCCCAGTCTGAAGAAGAGGCCATCCTTAAGGCACAGCAGTTCGACCTCATTTACGCCCAGTCGGGTTACCTTTATACCATTATACCTGACGCCCCTCGCGGCGAGTCCTCCCATCATGATGCGCCGGGGGCATCCCACGCTGCAGATGGTATCATTGGCCGTGTTTCTTCGCATCCCCAACCATTTTCTATAGCACGTCCTACCCCTGGCCCCGACCTGTCGCGGGCTACTTCACAGTCTGGAGCAACCAACTCATATGCTCCCATGACACATCACCATTCCCATGGGCCCTCATGTCCACCACAGTGCTTCGGGTATGCGACTCCTGCTTATGCTCCTCCAGTCGCCCCTCAGCCTTACTACCATCAGCAGGCTGCCTCAGCTCCTGCGCCTTCCCAAGCCCCACCAGCTTATTATCCGCCCCAGGCAGCCCCTGCGGCACATCCACAACCGGCTCCGCAGTCCTATCAGCAACCCCCTCAAGTTGCTGCACCTGCTCAGCCTCAACCTGCATATCATCCTCCGCAGCCTGCTCCAGCACCTGCGCAACCTCAAAATCCACCTGCTGCCCAAGGGCAAGTTTACGCCCAACATAACCCGCAGCAAAACCAGAATAACCAACGTAACCAGGGCCAACAGAACCGCGGCAAGGGCCGTAATCGGGGAAACAACCAACCTGCAGACCAAGCTGGTCAACCGGCTAATCCCCCTGACAATAACAATGCGGCCCCCGCTAATCAAAACCCTGATCGCCCGCCCAAGCAGGCCAAAAACCCCAATCTGCGAACGAACCACCCTTGTTCTATTTGCGGGGTCTATGGACATTACACCCATGCTTGCCCACACTTGGAGCGAGCTCGGCAGCTTTGGGTTGACGAGGCCCATCGCCAAGGGCATGCGGCTCCCCAAGCACCGCCCAACCCCCCCCAACCTCAGCAACCCCCTTTGGTGCTGCAAAACCCCTTACCGACCCAAGGCGTGGTGAACACTCAGCCGTTGGCCCCTCAAGCTAACGTGCAACCCCAACAACAACAGATCACCTACGCTGCCCCTGATCAACCCATGTTTGACTCAGGTACCCACCACTTACTGATGATGTCATCCGCTGACGTCAACCTCCAGACCCGTCGGAACCAATATGGCTCCACCTCTGAAGCCACTCCCACGGATAAAACTACTAACGCCCACCCCACCGATCAGGCGTTACGCATACCTCCGCCTCCCACAGACGGCGCTGCGAAAGCACCTCGTTTCCCACTGCGCCGAATCAATAATAACCCTAATGCACGTGCTGCGTCAAACTACAACATTGTAGACGACCTAGCCCAATCTCCCGCAGCCATGTCTGCGTTAGAAGTCTTGAAGAACTGCCCTGCCCAGCGCAAGACTTTACTTTCCGCCATCGGGGGGATTGACCCAACTGATTCACATTTGATGGCGTTTGACTTAGACCAGTCTGAACCACGCCTACCTTCCAGCTTAGCCTTCCAAGTTACAGTCTCCGTTAGGAATCTTGTTATCCATCGGTGCATCATTGATGAGGGTGCTTCCACATGCGTTATGTCTACATTTGTATGGCAGAAACTAGGATCCCCTCCTCTCCAGCAGTCCACCACTGCGTTACGTGCCTATGACGGTCGTTCGGCCCAGCCCCAAGGCCTCCTGCCCAACGTTCCTGTCCAGTTAGGTGGTAAAACAGTTCTTATTGACATAGAGGTAATCAATGCCCAATTGGATTACAACCTTCTACTTGGCCGCAGCTACATGTATGCCATGCGGGCGGTTGCCTCTTCTGTCTTTCGCACCATGATGTTCCCCCATGAAGGACGCGTGGTTAAGATTGACCAGCTCACCTACTATGATCCCAGTGCTCCCGCGGCACCGGAAAATGTTCTCCCCATGGTTGAACAACCTGTTTCTCCTGCCTCCACCTCGTTCGTTTCCTCTACGGGGCCTGGAGTCTACTCAGGCGCGCCGATGACCTCCACCTTTCAATCCATTCCTCCGCCATCATCTACGCCCGAAATGTCTGACTTATGTACCTTGTCCCATGACATCCTACCACCTAACAATCAGCCATCTTTGTTGCCTAAACCACCCTTGGTACCTAGTCACATTGGTGTTACACCGATCCATACGATCCCCTTCCTAGTTCCTCCAGCAGGAGTAGTAAGCGCCCCGGTCATGGCTACCCTTAGCCTCCCTGGGTTAACCTTGGGATTACCTGTATGGTACCTTTCGCCTCCCGTTCGCCCGCCGACACCTGATGTCGTCCTCCAGCCGGTGCAACCCATGGCTACTACCACCCACCCACCTCCCGGGGTCCCTACCCCTTCGTCCTCCACGACACCTCCTCCCCCTCTTCAACCCACTGGGGGCAGAGGTCCACAACCTTACACTGCTGTCCCACCTCCCAAGACAGTCAAGAACCCTCCAGTGTTTCGTGCTCCTCCCAAATGCTCGCTGTGTGACGAGTTGGGCCATGCGACCCACCAATGCCCACAATTACCCGCATTACAGAAGCACATGCAAATGCTCGATGATGACCCCAACGTCCCAACTGTCGAATTAAACCCCACTCCTAAGCCTAAAGATAAGTCCCTACGTACCAACCACTCATGCGCCATCTGCGGTATTTACGGGCACTATTCACATCATTGTCCTGATCTCCCGGATTACAGAGCCGCTCTTTATGAGATGAACAATCTGGACCTTGAGACGGCACCACCTACCGTTGAAGAGATCTACCCCCCAGACTCTTCACCTTCCGGAGAGGTTAATACCATCTACATGATCTCTTCAACCACTACTTCCACTACCTCGTCAACCGATTTGACGACAAAGACTTTCCGTACTGATGAGGAGATTCTTGAGGCCCTAACTGCCCCGGATTATCCTTGGGATGATATGCACCACCGTTCCTATTTCATCCCAGAAGCGTCTTCCTCTAGCACCGCTACCCAATACGCGGTCGAATCCAAAGACTTCCTCCCCACCAAGGTCGACTGGTTCAAGGACCCAATTCCTGCTCCGGATGCCTTCGAGGAGGGCAACATGGCCAACATCTCACCTGTCATCCAAGTTGATATTGCTGCTCCAGGTCGTGCTCCTGAACTCATTACGTTAGGAGCTTTCTGCAGTAAACAAGAGATTGAGGACTACACACACCTTTTCAAAGAATTCCGTGATGTCTTTGCCTGGTCTTATACCGAAATGCCTGGTCTTGATCCCGCAATTATAGAGCACCACATTGACACATGGCTTGATGTAACCCCCGTTCGTCAAAAACAACATCCTCTTCCTCCCTCAAAGTTCCCAGGATATGCCCCTGAACTCATCACTTTAGGAGCCTCCTGCCGTGAGCGGGAGATTGAGGATTATATACAACTCTTCCAAGAGTTCCGTGATGTCTTCGCTTGGCCCTCTAACAGAATGCCCGGTCTCGACACCGACATTCTCAACCATCACATAGACACACGGCCAGAGGAACTCCATGTTCTTACTGACACCAACTCTAAAGGCCTCCCTTTACGCAACCCCCATGATGGGTTGCATCCTACGGAATCTCTATCCATAGAATAATTCGCGGCCCCATTTTGGTCCGCATTGTACAGTTTGCTCTCTTTTTGTTTTTCACTTTTTTACCATCATCTTACATTCATCCTTTCTGCATGACTACAGATGGACCATCTTCCACCTAGTTACACTGGCTTCGCTGACGGCGCAAGCCGCTGGTCTCCCAACCTGGCTTCTGCAGCATGGGTCTTGTACTCCCCTTCCAACGAGATGATTCACCTTGACGGGATATGTATAGGCGCTGCTACCAACAACCAGGCGGAGTATGATGCCGTGACCGGTCTCCTGACTGCCGCCCTCCAAATGGGCATAAGTCACCTTCATGTGTTCCTTGACTCCCAGCTACTTGTCTCCCAGCTCAACAACTGCTACCAGGTGCGTGATCCTTGCCTTTTTAGAAAATTCCTGCGCACAAAACAACTCAGTCGACAATTTGAATCCATCACATTCACACATGTCCCTAGAGCTCAAAATCGTGTCGCAGACCAAATGGCCAACAACATCCTAGACTGGCATATCAATCACACCATGTAACATCATGCATCATAATCCCATAGCATCTCATAAAAATACATATAAAAACCCAAAAAGATTGCATCGCATCTACATTTGCATCCATGTACATACACCACATGCATATCCGTAGGGGCATCCATGTGCCTAAACAAACAAATATCATGTCACATCACATAAAATACACAAGGGGCATCCATGTGCCTAACATCCTAACCTACTTGCATCCACGTGCAATGTAAACATATCATAACACATAAAGCGCATCCACGTGCGTACAAATACAACAACATCATATAAAAGGTGCATCCACGTGCATATATATATCTCTCAAAAAATGTACATGTCCAGTGCTATACATGTCCTGAGTACCCCTATACTCAGCTATCCAAAAAATGGCTATACATGCCTACAACCTCATCTACATACATGCCGTAGCTACAAAACTCGGGGGGAGTCCCCTGCACTCCCTAATGAGAGTCGTATCCTGCATCACTGCCAGCCTCGGCTGCCTCTGAGTCCTCCCCTCGCTCCTCCTCCGGCAAGTCCTCCTCACCTCCGGCCTCCTGTGCCCGAGCCCGGTCCACCAAAATCGCCACCCGAATCGCGATGGACCTAAACTCACGGGGTGCCCCCATGCAATCCCGTACCACATCCGGATCGACATCTCGCCAACCCTCGTCGGTCACTCCTATCAATAACCGATCTAGCAGCTCCCGTACAGACTCTAGAGTCACCTCTGGGTCCCGGCGCCGCACCTCTCCTCGTCCAGGCAGAGCTGGAACGGCCACAATACCCTGCCGCGCCACATACCCTGGAGGTGGCCTCGGTCCCACATCTGCACAATCAACCATATGTCAGTCACAGTATATCCATCTACTATCATATACATAAAATATGACATACATAACATGCAATAAAAACACACACGTACCGTCGGGACCCCATGCCTGTCCAGGTGCCCGTGGCGCCTCCGGATCTCCCGTGAAGTCCATGTCTCGATACGGGAAGTCGTCCAGCGTCAACGGTATCTGGAGCCACTGCAGGTACAACTCCTGCGTAAAATATCTGCCCACTTCGCCGCCACCACGGCGGCGCATCATCTCACCCCAACGGACCATCCTCGGCTCCCTCATCCCTCCTGCCCTAATCGGCACCCGTGGCCGCAGTGTGGGTACCCTCTCCATAAAGAAGGCACATAGGAAGGACCCAAAGCAAAAGCCCTTGCCATCTTCCTTCGCTGCCGTCAGCTGTCGCTGAACGCAGGTCAGGAACATCTGGCCCCAGGCATAGTACGTCCCATCTAAGACGCGCTCTACCATCTGCATCTGACCCCCAGACACCTTCTCCGGCGACTGGGACCCCAATACCCTCACCATACACGCCGTCATGGCCTGCACTGCCGGCTCCTGTAGATCCCTCACCAGGAGTGCATTCCTATGCACCCTCGCATCCTGACCGCAGTACCTCTCCAACATGTCCTCCATGTCGACGTCCGCGGCAACCCGCGGCTGTGTGTCTGCCACCCTGCCCAAGCAGGGCAACCCCGTCAGGAAGTATACATCAGTGAGGGTAAGGTCTACCCTCTCCCCCTGTACCCGGAACGCCTGTATGTCCGGCTCCCAGAAGCTGATCAGACGGTTCAGCAACAATGTTGCTGTCCGTATCATAGGTATCTGTGCGAACTTCAAAAGTCCGCACAATCCCAGCACAGATCGCACATGGCGATTCTCTCGGATGAAACCCATGGTCTCATCAGGGATCTCCCGCTCTCTCCAAAGAACCTGGGGCATCCTGCCAATCACACAAAGTGAACTCATCAGTCTCATGACAACTTAAGAAAAATACTTTTCCCCCTCCAAGAAGCCCTAATAGCTCGGCCCAAAACCGCAGCTTTCGGGCTTCATGCCGCGGTTTCCAACCGCGGCTGTCAGGCAGATAGCCGCGGTTCCCAACCGCGCCTGTCATCCCAAAACCCGCGGTTTGGAACCGCGTGTTCCTCTTTGGAACTCACGGCACTCGACCGTGGTTCCATCCAGGAATCACGCGGTCTCCAACCGCGTGGTTCAGCCCGAAACACGCGGTCTCCAACCGTGTGGTTCGGCTCGAAACCTGCGGTCTTCAACCGCGGTTTCGACCCCCTAACCCGCGGTCCACCCCACGTGGACCGTACAAGTCAACCCTGGGACCCACTACCCAACCCCCAACCCGAAAAAATATGCAGGTATAAATTTCACGAAATACCTGTATCTCGCGGATCTGCAAACAGCCAGACGGATCGTCCAGAGATGCCACCTCAGCTCTGGTACACTCACCTCACAAGTCAAAGTCAACAAAGTACAAATGACACATGTCATGTTGGACCCACCACTATTTATAGTCAGTTGACTTTTTCTTGTTTTGGTCATTCTGGCCCCATACGGCATCCGTTTTCCAAACCGTTTCCACCACTGGAATCAGCGCGACGTGACCGTCATGATGGTCACCTCGTTGCATTATTTTTGTCCTGTCATTTTTTACCCATTTTTCAGACGCCACTAGTCGCCTCGGTTTGCGTGCCACATCGGCCGTTCTCCGTTTTTCTCATGTTTTATATCATCGGATTCATTTTTCCGAGCTGGTGATGATGCTAGAGATCATTTCTCGCTCTCACCTCCAGTTTTTCCGGGCATTTTTCAAAATGCCCCCGTCACCGCGGTTTGCGTGCCACATCGGCCGTCACCCGTTTTTGACATCCTTTATATCGCCGGATTCATTTTTCCGAGCCCGTGATGATGCTTGAGATCATTTCTCGCTCTCACTTGGTACAATTCCAACACTGTGTCCCAACACCTTGCTGCCTCGGTTTGCGTGCCACATCGGCCGCCATCGGATTGTTCCACATTTTTACATGAGCCATTCACTCCTGTCATACTGCAAATGTTTCGTTATTTTGCCACCATTTCATCTACCCCGCAAGGAGGTCCATCAGTGTTCCCACCTACCCTCATTCTTGGTCATCATTACTTAACCTTGATTGAACACGTCCTCCTTGCCTGGCCATTCCTTTTGTTCGGTATAATTTTATCCCTTTTTCGGGCCGGACAACTCCTTTACGAAAAAGGCACTTAGGGAGTTTCCGTTAAGCTCTTTTCTGACTCCTAAAAGAATGAAAAGATCGCCGAGCAATCTTGCTTCCTTTCATGCTCGTTAAAGTACCTGAAAGGGCGTCTATCTGGTATAAGTTTAACCCTTTTCCGGACCTGGTAGACTACTTACGAAAAAGGAATACTCTAGTCACACCGGCTAGAAGAGTTCTTCATTGCATCCTTTTATGCTTCTTTGGGCCTTGGAGACTAAATCTACGAAAAAGCAACCCCCTGGAGTCTTCTTACTTGCTTTCAGACTCTCTAAAATTGAAAGCAACCACGAGCATGCACTGTCCTGGGCTCGTCAAATCCACACGACAGTACCATTCCATCACTTCAGAGTCTTCTTATCGCTTTCAGACTCCTTAAAATTGAAAGCAACCACGAGCATGCACTGTCCTGGGCTCGTAAAATCCACACGACAGTATCTTTTATCCACACACTTCTTCTAGTTCCTTAACCCATGAAGAAGTATCCTCCCGTGCCTCATGGCACTATGATCGATCATCTCGGCAGCACCCCCAATTAGGTCGCCTTTGTTCAGAGTATTCTGCAGTCTCCTGCCATGTTACACCAAGCTTGAGTATCCCTCAGCCAGTTTTTCCCCCAGATCCATTACAGCTATGATCCCTTTCCCCTGAGTCAGTTTCATATGCTGCCAGATCACTTCCATTATCATACTCTGAACAAAGGAAGTTTGAGTCCACCCGCTCTACTTGCCCAGTTGTCCCCCCACAGTTTATCAGTCCTGCCATCAGCACTATCACATTTCGGTCTTGTACCTCGCGTTCCTGTCAAGGAAACATCATTGCCTTGCTAGGGGCAGGTCTCCCTCTGTCGACGACAGCTCCTCTATTCCAGAGGATAGGCCCAGAGGTCCCTACGCCCTGGACTTATCACCATCTGTGGTAAGTGCCTACGGATCATTCTGAGAGGAGACATCATTGCCTCTCCGAGTGGTTGTTCCTCACATGCTCGACTTCAGCACCTTGATCGCATCGTTGAGGATCGCGTAGGATTATATTCCATCAGTTTTTTGTCGAAGACCCCGGATTTCCCCCGACTCTAGCACATTGGTGAGTCACTTCGGAACGCCCAGTTGTATGTTCCCGTGGATGTCCGGGCTGCGTTGGCGTTTGTATTCGGAAGCCATCCAGTTTCATGCTTCCTTGAGTACCCAGTTTCAGTTCCAGATCAGTTCCAGTTCAGTGTACCATGGAGAGTATGACCCCAGTCACTATGATCCAGCAGCTCATCAGTTCCTTTGGTACCAAACTCAGTAGCACCGTTGATTGTTCCGGTGCACCAGTTCTGCAGTTCACACATGATCCGCTCAGCAGTATGTCCCAGATTTGTGTCCCCTCTGGACTCTTATGATGTACACAGTGGTCATGTATCTTACAGGTCCCCCTTTTCGGGCCTCACAGTTATGTTTATATATCTTGATACGAGCATGGGTATGCCCGCCTCGTCCATATATTGAGATTATTCCTCAGTCAGTATTTGAGGTCATGTATATTTCAGGTCCCCATTTTTGGACCCCATTGTTGTTATTATGTTATATCCTGATACGAGCATGGGAATGCCCGCCTCGTCCATATGATCAGATGATTCCTCATCCTTTATTGAGGTTATGTACTTTTAGTTCTTGCAGTTGTTCGGGATCATTGTTCCGGGCTTCAGTTTGTTTCTTCTCTTCTCTCCACATCCCAGGAAAACCATTCATGACTTATGATGTCCATCGGCCATACGATGAGCTCCTGACCTCGCACATCAGGGGGCAATCTGTTAACACCCAAAAAGTGCTCACTAGCTCATTTACCACATTATATGACTCATTTGTCCATTTTCCTACCATATTTCCATTAAAAATCCCAAAAAACCCATTAAAAAGCCTCCAAAAGGCCTAAAATGCCTCCAAAAGGCCAAAAAACCCTCAAAATAGCCTAAAAAAGGCTAAAAAACCCCCTTTTCCTCCAAAAATAGCAAAAATCCCCTAAAAAGGGAATAAAAATATAAAATAATGAGGAAAAGGAGGAAAAAACCCTATACAGCTGCCTAAAACCATGTGTTTCCCAAAACCATGGGTCAGCACTCCACCACCAAAAAACTATAAATAGGTGATGGAGATCCCTTATTCCAGATCCACAATCACAAGCACCCTTACTCTGCCAAAATCTCTCTCGAAACCCTAGTCCACCTTTGAACTAGTTTCACCTTGAGAGCCACCTTTGGCCCATCCCCAACATTGGAGAAGGAGAAGGAGCATTCTTGGAGCTTGGAGCATCCTCTTGGACACTGCAAAGGGCTTCACCAACCTTGACACTCAAGGTAACATCAATACAAAGACATTCTTTCATTTTGGTGTTTATGCTTCATGCTTGTATTAGAAATAATTTAATTTTTTGTTTATTGCATAATTAGTTTAATATACTGAACTGCTACTAAGGAGTCCATTCTCCTTAGTAGGTGCTCATTGGCACAAGCTAGGGGTAAAACCCTAGCTACAATATGACTATTCTAGAGGTTTCCAATGCAGACCCAGGTTCTTCATGGTTTCAAGGAACAAACAAAACCCCTTTTCACCATCCCTTTCGACAACAACCTACGAACAGACTGAGGTATCACTAGAGGTGAAGTTATGGAGGTGTTTCGGAATCCGGTTTCCACAGCTGTGTGATGAGTTGCTTAAACAGGACTGACGAGCAGTGCACTACGGGCTTGTGCTGCAGATTGAAGACTGCGTGACAATAGCCTCTATCACGGTCAACACTTATGCAAGTTGAAATGCTTGCACAACCAACGCATCCAAGGACTGCACGGTCCAGATAGGGTTCAACAGACAGCACATCACAACTGACTTATACGCTTCCTCTTTAGACTTAACCGATTACGAAGAATTTACTTAATGCTTTATTCATTCATTTACTGCCTTAGACTATTCAACCTTATGACTTAGGCAATGAGACAAAATACACTGTCCTGCACACTTCCGGTGCTGCGCTTCAAGGGAGTTACACAACATGGACTCTACATACATATGTGATTATTCAATGGAATGATACCTTCACAGACTTAGAATACCACGCATTCAACATTTATCCATTCATGTGACACTTAACATATTATTCCCATCTCATTCTCATGGCGAATACATATAAAAGCATAAACATACCATCTGATAAATGAGAATTCAAGCATTCATTGTAAGCAAACAGACAAGTGCAAAAACACATAAACAATCACACTACACAAGATTTAACATGGTTCACCCCAAGGATCGAAGCTACATCCATAGGAAATGTTGTTGTATTAATCTTTGTGAAGGGTACAACAGTTCCAGTTTGAGCACTGAGCTGCAAACTCTTTTCTCTCTCTCTGTAGTCTCTGCACACACAGCTTGTAGAGCATTTACAAAATTGTCTCTCAATAGCAGATTTCTCAATACTAAGAAACAATGAAGAGTAACCCTTTCCCATACAAAATATTTCCATTTTATAGATCATGCCCATGGGTCATCTCTTTACAATAGTTGGGCGAAACCCTAAGGGTTTCCAAAACTACCGCGGTTTTCATCTAACTGAGCTTGCTGGTTTTTGCTAGTGAATCTTCTGTCATGGCCTCCCTCAGTGCATGCTCACATTGCTATCAGCCTCCCTGTCACGCGCATGCCAATACGTCGCTTTCAGCAAGTCGTTCTTCCTCGAACGGCCTTATGCGATCGGTTCAGGTAGTGGTTCTTTGTATGAGTGACCGGTCGCTTTGTTCCGCTTTCCTCCTTATGCGTCTCCTGGAAATCATGGAGCATATTTACCAAGAATAGACCACCAATGGTCTAAACTGAATCTGTTATGTACTCCATCCAACCTTCTGCCTTGCCCGATCTCCGTAGATCGGGCTCATCACAGTACTGTATCCTCGCGGCACTGTACTTCACAGCTCTTTTGACACTGCGCTATGCTCCACTTCACAACATCCCAAAACTAGCTTGTCCAAAAAGCCTTCAACTGAACTATGCTTAGCTCCGTAGTTCCAAAATTTGATTTGCGCAAAACTACCCACATGGGCTAGGACCAATAGGCCCCTAACACTTGCATGTTTCTCATTCCCGAGCCACCTTCAACTACTACTTCTCCTAGTTGTTCCTCCTTCTTTGGAGCTAACTTCATAGCAAAGTCCTGATAGGTTGCACTTAGCTTTGCAACCGCTTCCTTAGTATCCTGCTCGACTTGCATGATAGTTTCCAACATTTCAAGTGTTATATCACCATCGGCTTGTCCTTCCACCTATTCTTGACTTTCGTGCAGCTCCTTTAACTTTTCCTCGATCTCTTGCGAGATCATGTGGGATTTTGTAATACCCCATTTTGACCCTTAGGATATATTGGCTTTTAATGTAAATATTGTATACATGTGATGTATGTTTTCCTAGCGTGGAGCTCAAGGCCAAGGCCCCGCTAGTGGATGCTTAGATTTTTATTTTAAAAGGAAAGTATTAGATATTATGTTACCCATGTGCGATTTAACCATGGAACATTGGAAAATGATGTAAATAAACATCATGCAATAAAATACCAAAACTGGCCATGGAAGCAACTAATGAGAAAGGGCCATGTGTATCCACTAGGGAGTGGTGAGGGGGTTGTGGGGATGAACCATATGCTTCCAAATCTCATCTTGTGAACCCATTTGACTTCCCTTGCTGACATTTAATTATGTTGTAAAGAAGTTGTTGAATAATTTAGTCCATAGCTTCAATGGAGAATGGGTAGCCTAGAAATTCGTATGGCAGAGTATGGGCTGTGTTTTCTTATACCACAAGTCACTCTACCTCATGGGAATGTCTTATTCCCCATTCCCATTCCATTGTTGAAAATCCCAGCATCCGTTTTCATCCATTACGAATGCCTAGCAGTGAGAAAAACCAGAAATCGCAACTTTGCAAGAACCCACGTTTGGAAGAGCCATAAACACCCAGAATTGGTATTCGATAGTGAAATACAATGGGGGATCCATAGATATGAACCTTGGTGCGATATTGAGAGTATTAGATACCCCGAAATCCATTGGAAAACCCAGTTTTTCTGGCCCGAAAATCTAGTGACGGGATTGAGTTATCTGATGACATAATTGTGAGAAATCCAAGAGTGAATGGTTGAACAAGAGGATTGGATTGCTTGGATTTAGGCTGAGATGTATGTAGCTTTGCGGTTGAGCTCATTGGCTTAGACTCCTCCTCGTTTTCTTCTTGCATGTTTGATAAACCCAACTATGTGTTGTCTTAGCATGACTGTTTGAGTGGAACTATGGCTATGAGTGAGCCTGTTTAGTTCCTCCTTAGTGGATACACATCCCAACTCGGAGGCAATCTCTCAGCTAAAAGCATATAGGCTGGACAAAGATCTATGGTTGGGTGGAACGTTGCTCTCACATAGCCAGTTGTTTGGACAACTTCATCTCAAGATAAGTGTTCTATGTGGTTTAAATTATATGCATTCTGTCTTCTGCAATGTGTTAATTCTGAATGATAATTATTCATGTTAATGGATTGAAATGACTCTCTTAATATGGTCGATATGAAGTGTGTGAATTGCATGAGAATGTGATTGATTAGTGTATTATTGTTTCAGTATTCTTCCTCGAAGAAATAGGATGATGTATTCCCTTCTCTGTGTGTGTTATTATGGCTATTTCGTTGTGTTTATATTGAGTAGGGTTCCGCACTACATTGCAAGATAAGCATTCTTGTGGTTTGAGTTATGTTAATTCTATGCTCTGCAATGTTTTAATTAATGCATGTTGTTTATATGTTGAAAGTATGATGAAACTATGTGCATATATAGTGTTTAATTCCTCTTTTCTTGTTGAGTATGAATATGTATACACAAGTTTTATTTATCTATGAATTTCTTAGTAATGAATGGGGCTGAGATTGTCAATAAGCCCGTTAGGTTTGGTCATGTTCCCTCCCTTGCACTATAATGATGGAAGGGGATGTTATAGAGTGTTATCAGAGCCCATGGTGTAGCACTAGGGCTGCTTGGGCCAAACTCTGAGTTACAAGCAGGGAACATAATGCTTTAACGCATAATTAATGAAGTTTGGGAGACATTTTGATTTGGAATATGGAAGAATCAGAGTTCTCAGATTTGGAAGAGGATCACACCATTGCATAGAGCTCTCCAAGAGCTTTCCAACGGTACCAGACTTGCCTTATTTGGTTAAGGGTCGAGGGAGATATGAGACCCACAAGTGCACAGGTTGCGCATAGGTTGCGCACAGGTTCTGTAGGTGGCACATAGGTTGCGCAGTTGGCACACAGATTGTGCACAGGTTGCGTAGGTGGCACATAGGTTGTGCAAAGGTGGCACAGGTGGCACACAGGTTGTGCACATGTTGTGCATAAGTTGCACAGGTTGTGCACAGGTGGCGCAGGTGGCGCATAGGTTGCGCATAGGTTGTGCACAGGTTATGCACAGGTTTTACATAGGTTACACATAGGTTGCGTACAGGTTGTGCACAGGTTGCGCACAGGTGGTGCACAGGTTGTGCACAGGTTGCACAGGTGGCGCACAAGTTGTGCACGGGTTGCGCACAGGTTGCACGCAGGTTGCGCAGGTGGTGCACAGGTTGTGCACGGGTTGCACATAGGTTGCGTAGGTGGCGCACAGGTTGTGCACAAGCTACGCATAGGTTGCACAGGTGGCGCACATGTTTTGTACAAGTTGCGCGGGTGGTGCATAGGTTGCGCAGGTGGTGCATAGGTTGCACAGGTGGCACACAGGTTGTACACAGGTTGCGCACCAGTTGTGCAGGTGGCACACAGGTTGCACAGGTGGCGCACAGGTCACACACAGCTTGTGCACAGGTTTCACACAGGTTGTGCAGGAGTTGCATAGGTTGCACAAGTTGCAAAGGGAGTTAAAAAGGAAAAGTAGTCAAACCCATAAATTCATAAAAGATGAATGGTGCATAGGAATAGAGATCTGCAAGTTGATTTGTATTCCTTGTTATATGGACTAAATTTGATCATTAGAAAAGTTCTCCTGAATATTCCTAGATTTACTTCTACATATGGTTGAAGTTGGCAGTTCAGGATATTTTGCAACTATGTAAAAGTGCAGAATTTTTGGTAAAAATTGTCATTTTTGAAGTAATGTAACTTCCACACCCAAAGTTGGAATGGAGCATGTGGATAGGCATTGGAAATCTTATCCAGTAGAGAACAATGTTTCATCACCAAAATTCGAATGAGTGTGTCATACACCATAGATTTGCATAGCAGAAAAGTGACAATGGCTGTTTTGACAAACTGTTGTCGATATGGACAATTTCTAGAATTGCATGCCTAGAAGTAGCAGAGACCATGAAATCGAACCATCTATGATGTGGAAGAGGAAGATCATGCAAAGATGAGGGATTGGAAAGGGATAATTCCTTAACCCTTATCTTGCTAACTATATTTATATTTTATAAGCTTTATGTACATAAAATTATGGCATGTGAATTTTGAAAATGCAGGAGATTAGATGAGTGGCATGAATATGCATTGGTTGGAATAATAATAAACTTTGCACAGTGGATGAGCAGATTTTTATGCACACATATGATATTACATATTAGTAAAAGTAGTGATGTTCTACATATGCAATGAAACACTAATAGTTGATAATCACTATTGGTGTTGGTTTTGGTTGTAGGACCAAAGACAATACAAACATGGCTAAAGATGTTTATGATGTTGTTGCATGTGACCAACAACCTTATGAATGAAAGGTTAAGGAAACAAATCCATCATCAAGAGGTTGGTGGGAGAATTCTGCAATATTTTGTAAGAGACCAACTAATCAAGTAACATCAAGGTGTAAATGGGAGCCATGCAGGTAATGGTATACTTATGATGATTGCATAAGTGTTGAAAGGGGATTGGGTAAGAATCCCTTGAACCATATTTAGTAATCATGGGGTGGTGAAGGAAAGCGGCCTCATACCATGCGACTGTTTAGAAATTTAGATTGCATTCATATAAAATATATCATGCCATGTGTATGTTGGTTATGAGCTTAATAACTAAAGCAAGTGACGACTGGTTGTCCTGATTATGGTAATGCATGTTATATGAGATAGTCATGGTTAAGTCATAATATGATTGAATGCATAGTACTCATGAAACAATGCAAGGTGGCATTGAATGGATGTGCATTAAGATATTTTATAAATCTTGTAGTTAAGCATTGAGTGAATGCATATGAAAAACTTGAGTAAATGTAGTAAATGTGCATGCATAAGTGTGGGTGCACATGTTGTGATGCATTGCATGAATGCATAGGGATGGTGTGTGTGTTATTGCAAACTAAATAACGGATGAGATGATTAATTGATGATAATTCTAGGATCATTTAATGGGCTGTTATGAATGCGGAATAGTAAGAGCATGAAGAAGGTAGTCATGATCGATGGACTATCGGAATACTCTGTGGAAGGGAAGAGTTGTATAAATTGTATGACTGTGAAATAATGAGTATCTAAAGTTTCATTTAAATTGCATGAATAATGTGACTGTACCTTGCAATTTTAGTATGATAATGATGCACATGAAGTAAATGAGTTTTGGTGATATTGATATGTTAACAGCTCGAAGTGTTTGAATTATGGAATGTTATAATTCTAAAAATGCTTCAGTGGTTGTTGCAGCAATGAAATATTATATACATGGAGACTTACACGTGTTTGGCTGGTTAAAGTTTTTGATTACAGGTAGATTGTTCAAGGCATGGCAATGAGGGAAAGACCCTGATGAAGGCTGGAATCTACCATGGGAAAGAGGAAAACCTCATGAGAAGGATCTCATGGCCATGAAATAGTTTATGTACAGAACAAATTGTCAATTCAGATTTGTGAATCTCAGAATTGGAATTTTGCTAAAAGGACTAATGACTATTTGGCTTATATAAAATGTGTCAGGAGGACATACTGTAAGTGGATGCTCATGTATGGCAGCAGGCGTAAGACCATGATGGGCAGAGTGGTGTCACTTACAGGAGCCAAACAATATGAGGGTGACCTTATGGTTGAAACAAATTAATTTCTGTAGGAAACAGAACTATAAATTCATATTGAATTTAATTATTAGTGCCATTGATTGGTTATGAAACAATTAGGTTTGAATTTTAATGTTAAATGTTGTTGACTATTTGGCTATTTAATAAGTGTGCTAGGAAGACACACTGCAGTAAGACCAAGAGAGAAGGCTTGTAGAAGCCAAACTTCATGGGAAGGGATTCCATGATTTGGAAATGGGTTTTGGGTGAAATGCCATTAGACATTATTAATGTCTCATTGACACTGCATGATTGTTGAACAACATGAGTGAGATAGTGAATACCATGTCAGGAGGACATATCAGGGTTATGGAATATAAAAGGAGTTGGGATGGCAAACCGAGGGACTGTCAACTCAGAGAAGGAGACCCCATTCCTCATTAGTGAAGAGAAATTACATCTGCAAAATGGATAAGTGTTCTGTAAACCCAGACTGATATATATATATATATATATATATATATATATATATATATATATATATATATATATATGGGCATCTCTAATTGTTAGAATTACTATGCAGAGCATATTCCATTTGTTTATATTATTCAGACTGCTTGAAGTATGATTAGGACCTACATAGTTCACATCAATGAGGAGTGCACACCTTTCTGGTGCTGAGTTATGTTAGGGATGCCAATATTGACTACACCCTAAAGGAATGGATGCATTCCTGGTGTTTCAATGTTGGATAGTGAATGTTATGAAATATGTTTACAGTTTTAGAGTAGCAATATTGATGAGCTTGCTTATCCATCTTGTGTTGTTAGCTTATACATATGCAAATTGGTGTTGCACATTAAAGGGGAAAAGTGAAGAAAAGGGTACTCAAGAGGACTGTATGAGCAATGGTAACTTTTGTGTAGTGTGAGTGGGTATCATGGGGCCGTGATAGCCTGCAGTTAAGAAATTCACCTAAAGAGTTCCTACAAGGAACCGCTGGTTTGCACAAGAGAAGGAGTGCCATTCTTGTGTGGGTGAAGAATTGTTTGCTCATGAAGGGTTGTGACACGTGTGAAAGGCTGATTCAAGCTTTAGGCAGAGTAGTAGAGCCTTGAACTATAATGGTCGATGGCACAGTTTCCTTCCATTGGTTGATGACCCAGACGGATGTGATGGCTTGGCAATGGAGAGGGCCAACCAGGTATGGGACTGGTTGGGCACCACCAAATGCTTGGTAAATCCAGTCGACGTGAAGTTGTACTCGTATGGAATTAATTATTTGATATTGTGGAGCAGCCTGCGCGTTGGCCAAACATCCGAGTCCACAGGAGGATCCCAAGGCTTGTAAATCAAATAAGCATCTTGTGGAATAAAGTGAAGACATCCAATGTAGATAAGTATTTGGTTATCTTGCTACTTCTTTCATATTTAATATGAATATACATGTGTACATGATTTCCTAAACTCTTGTTTGGAGATAAAACCTATGAAAATAAACTAAACATGTGAATTGATTTCATGTTTGAGTGTAGGTATTGCTGGAAGCAAGGACTATGAAAGCATCTTAAGGATGCATGTGGACATGTGACTGTCCTAAAAAGCTCAGCTTGCACATAAATGAATGATGGTGCTAGTGGACTTGTGGGGGTCCTAGCGGCCAAGGGTGTTGTGGATCACCATGTGGAAAGGTTCCATGGTTGAGAGATCCGAGATAGACCATAGACACTAAGTGTCATAGCTAAGAAGGGTAGGTCAATCATTCACGTTGAAGTGAAAGAGACTAGGAGCATGAAAACCACAGTGGTGGTGTGGGTTCCAGAATGGAACGAGACGAAGAGGAAAAAAATCTTACGAGATGAATGGACATGAATGAGCTCATGTGCCTATTGGGAAAGCATGAAAAGTATGAAAGTTTCATCGACAAAGCATGGAATCCACATGTCAATTGGAAATTAATTGACTAATTTTAATGTTTATATTATGCTTGGCCTAACTTAAATTATAATGATGAATTTCATAGGTGGGAAAGTGAAACTGATTTGTGGCAGCTGTTGCAAAGCAAGTGTTGCTTGTAAGGAAAGTGAGAACCAGTTGAGCACAAAGACCATGGTAGCAGACCATAGGATGTTGGAATTGGCTGAAAGTCTTCTTCAAACAATTTCCAAGACCCAAGAAAACCTTGGAGAAATGCTCAAGATATAGAAGAAGCAGAATGAGATGAACCACAAGGTTTTGCAGGACTCTAGTTGTCTGCAAAGGGTGGTAAAAGGAATTCTGGAAGCAATTAGTAGTAGAGGAAACATTGGGTCAATGAAGAGGAATTCATCCAATCGGTCCATTAAGAAATGCTCCAAGCATGAAGACTCAAAGGAAATTGAACAGGAAAAGATAAAGAAACCACTGAAATGTTGGAAATGTGGAGGAAATCATTGCCGCCACAACTGCCCAACAAAGGAACAGTAAGAGGGTAGCAGCCATAAAGTTTTCAGACTTTTGAATGAATTGGAAGGTCAGAACCAGCAGGAGCAGTTCGTGGAAGCCAAAGGACTTGGTCCTGAAAGTTCAAAGTAAAGGATAGAATGCAGGGCAAACCTGCAAATTTTTTTGAAAATTTTGGACGTGTAAATTGTATATGTATTCCTAAGTACTGGAACACCAAGGACGGTGTTATTCTAAGGGGGAGGGGATTGTAATACCCCATTTTGACCCCTAGGATATATTGGCTTTTAATGTAAATATTGTATACATGCGATGTATGTTTTCCTAGCGTGGAGCTCAAGGCCAAGGCTCCGCTAGTGGATGCTCATATTTTTATTTTAAAAGGAAAGTATTATATATTATGTTATCCATGTGTGATTTAACCATGGAACATTGTAAAATGATGTAAATAAACATCATGCAATAAATACTAAAACTAGCCATGGAAGCAACTAATGAGAAGGGGCCATGTGTATCCACTAGGGAGTGCTGAGGGGGTTGTGGGGATGAACCATATGCTGCCAAATCTCATCTTGTGAACCCATTTGACTTTCCTTGCTGACATTTAATTATGTTGTAAGGAAGTTGTTGAAGAATTCAGTCCATGGCTTTAATGGAGCATGGGCAACCGAGAAATTCATATGGCATAGTATGGGCTATGTTTTCTTATACCACAAGTCACTCTACCTCATGGGAATGGGTTCTTCCTCATTCTCATTCCATTGTTGAACATCCCAACATTAGTTTTCATCCATTACAAATGCCTAGCAGTGAGAAAAACCAGAAATCGCAACTTTGCAAGAACCCATGTTTAGAAGAGCCATAAATGCTCAGAATTGGTATTTAATAGTGAAATCCAGTGGGGGATCCATAGATATGAACCTTGGCGCAATATTGAGAGTATTAGATACCCTAAAATCCATTGGAAAACCTAGTTTTTATAGCCCGGAAATCTAGTGACAGGATTGAGTTATCTGAAGATAGAATTGTGATAAATCCATGTGTGAATGGTTGAACAAGAGGATTGGATTGCTTGGATTTAGGTTGAGATGTCTGTAGCTCTGTGGCTGAGCTCATTGGCTTAAAATCCTCCTCATTTTCTTATTGCATCCTTGATAAACCCAATTGTGTGTTAGCTTAGCATGACCATTTGAGTGAAACCATGGCTATGAGTGAGCCTGTTTAGTTCCTCCTTAATGGATACACATCCCAGCTCGGGGGCGATCTATCAGCTGAAAGAATATAGGTTGGACAAAGATTTATGGCTGGGTGGAATGTTGCTCTCACATAGCCAGTTGTTTTGACAACTTCATCTGAAGATAAGTGTTCTATGTGGTTTAAATTATATGCATTCTGAGTTCTGCAATGTGCTAATTCTGAATGATAATTATTCATGTTAATGGATTGAAATGACTCTCTTAATATGGTTGATATGAAGTCTGTGCATTGCATGAGAATGTGATTGATTATTGTATAACTGTTTCAGTATTCTGCCTAGAAGAAATAGGCTGATGTATTCCCTTCGGTGTGTGTGTTATTATGGCTATTTCATTGTGTTTATATTGAGTAGGATTCCGCACTACATTGCAAGATAAGCATTCTTGTGGTTTGAGTTATGTTAATTCTATGCTCTGCAATGTTTTAATTAATGCGTGTTGTTTATATGTTGAATGCATGATGAAACTATGTGCATATATATTGTTTAATTTCGCTGTGTTTGCTGAGTATGAATATGTATACACAAGTTTTATTTATCTATGCATTTATTAGTAATGAATGGGGCTGAGATTGTCAATAAGCCCGGTAGTTTTGGTCATGTTCCCTCCCTTGCACTGTAATGATGGAAGGGGATGTGACAACATCCTCCTGCAAGGGCTACGATTTATCCCCCATTTCGGCCTCTTTTTCTCTTAAGGCATGAAATTCCTTTTTTAGCTTGCTGACTTCTCGGTACCTCTGGAGTCTTTCTCTTAGCAGCAAGGCTTTGACTTCTGCATCCAACAGTTCTAATGTTTCCTGGTTATCCTTCACAGCGTTCTTGATTTCCAACAACTCTGGGTCTTCTTCGAGGGAATTGAATGGCTTTGTCGCATCATCTAACAGATTTTGGCATTTAGCCACCTCCATGGCTATACTCTCTACTACGACCTTCACTTCCTTTTCTCTTAACTGCTGCTGATCAGGTGGGGTATGTGCTTCCAATCCAACGATCCTCGCTTCATAACTGATCTCCATATCCTTCATCTCTACTTTGAGATCACTAACCACCTCATCGATCTTAACGATAGTGTCTGATGGGTCTGGTTGTACATTACATTCAAGTATCTCATCGGCTACTGCAAGGACTGTAGATTATAGTCTCTTTCGTTGGTCATGCTCATCTTGCAGTTCCATAGCCCTTCACGAACTAGATTCTTCCAACTACTTATAGTTTTCCTACAACTTAGCGTGCTGGTTCAGAGCATCGACACTGCACTCATAAATCTCCTCAACAACCTGCAGATGCAGATTATGTAGACCAGGTAGTAGTAACTTTTCAATGTCAAGGTATACATGCTCCAAGTCCTTTGTACCAAAGATTAATTGTTCTGGCAGTGGTAGGCTTACACTTAAGGGATAGAGATAAACAATGCAGGACTTCACAGGCATGATCATAGCTAGCTATAGTGTCTTCGGCTGCGAAGTACCCCCTGACTTCCCTTCCAACTCTGAATATCGTGACAAGGGGAAGTGGCGTTGCACCTCTTCAATCTTTTTTGTGATTCCTTGCAGTGTTGTAAGGTTCTTTTGCAAAGCTTCTTGAATCACTTTGTCATTTTTCTCCTTCTCCATCATCAGATCTTCTATCTGCTCCGTGACCTTCAACATGATCATTTCATAATCATCCTCATGGAGTATTACTTCTGATTGGCCTTTGATCGCTTTCTACTTCTTCCTCTATACCTTCGGCTGTACAGGGCTCTCAGCTTCCTTCCTTTTTCTTGTCTCTTTTATTTCATAATGGGACATGGAATGGGATTGTCCTCGCCAAAGTCACTTTGGATATCCACAATTTCATCTCAAAACTCAGCAGGCCATTCCTTCATGATGTTTCCAATGTCCTCTTCATTCATGTGGTATCATCCTGTGAACCATTCAGGGTTCTTTGTGTATGCTTTGATTGAAAAATGAATAGAACGCATGTCACCATAAAAATCAACAATGCAAATATACTTACTCATTGCTTCCTTCATTATCCACGGCATGACAATAATGGCTTCGCACAACTGCTCATGAAAGTATAAAATACTTCAGTTGTTGTGTGCTATCTTTGAGAATTCAAGTTTTCCTAGAGGTTTGCATAGTGGGCTCCTCTGTAGTCATTGTTGTCTGTGATTACGCCAATGTAATCCTTCAGGTCCTTCCACCCCACGAAGGCGATCAACACTATTAACCATGTAAAATGGAAGTTATCACCATGTACCTGTGTATCATTTAGTTCCTCCAAAAAATCATTCAACAGGTTTTGACACCAGTTGAATCGTCCACCCTCCGCGATCGCGACACCAAGTAGTTTTGCGCTCGCAGGTACCTCCAATGGTCTTGCTTTCCTGAGATTCTTTCTGGCTAAAATTTGTGTCACAAACTGCGTAGCCTTATCATCTATGTACTTCGTCTGAAAGCCTCTCTTTTCATTGATGACGGTTTGCATTTTCTTCATCTTCGTGGCCACTTCTTTGTCTTTCTTTTCCCTTGAAAGAACTACTTCAAATCTTCACCTCTTTTGATCAATCCAATGATCCAGTGGATTAATTGAATATTCAAGTTGATATTGCAATCAGGCCAGAAATATCCCTCGTGGATGCACGACATCAGAGTTCGTACCACTACATTCAACTCGGGCGTTGTTGGCTATAACTGACCCAGAGGTTTTCTATAAGACCTAGGTTCTTCGCGATTTCCCCTTGACCAAAAAACCCCTTCGCATAGGCCCTTTCAGCAACAACCTGTGAGCAGGTTGAGGTCTCACCCGAGGTGTATCTATGGAGTACTGCGGAATCAGGTTTCCACAGTAAGTGATAAGTTGCTTGGACGGACGTACTACGCAACACAATAGGGGTATGTGTGGCGAGGTGAGACAACGCAGCGATGAGCAACATTGTGGTCCGCACCACTATGTTATTCTACCGTGGGACTTCTTCTGAAGCTGCGAACAATGCAACTTTATTCTATACTTGGATTATCTTGAAGACGCTTAAGACACTGAAACAAATATCACTCATCCACTCATTCATACACTTAACTGACTTTTCTTCTAAGATTCATTCGTTAAGTCGGGTTGCTACGATTTGAATATATATAACTATACAATCCAACTACTAACCATTCCTTTACTTCATACAAGAAAGTGTTTAACCAAATGACTAATTCACTATCTTCAAACACAACACTAAATGTTCATCATTCATCTATTCATGCAGAACTTAACATATCATCTCCATACTTCTTATGAAGGCAAATGCATATCAAAGTTCTCTCATAACAACATGTAAGGAAACATCTAGACATTCATTTACAAAAAATACAGATAAGCATTCATTCATAAAACACAATCGCACAACACGAGATTTAACGTGGTTCACTCCCCAGGGTGGAATGCTACGTCCATAAGAACGGTTGGTAATATATTTCTTTAAAAGGGATGGGGACAACCGTTCTTAGTCTGCGCACTGAGCTGCAAACTCTCCTTCCTCTCAGATAGGTCTCTGTGCACACAGCTGTAGAGCCTTTACAATCTTCTTAGCTCAAAAGAGATAACAATCCAAAATTGTAACAGCAAAGTAAAAAGTAACCACAATTCCATCTGATACCTGCACCTGATCCTTGTCCAGGACTCTGCTTTGTTGGCTCCACATGGCCTGACTGCTTTGCAGCACTGCTTCCTTGCAGCGCTAGTCTTCGTGGTGCCTCCAAAATTTGGATGTTGTGCACAACTTCGCAGCACCCTCAACACTTAGACAAAATTACACCCTTTTTTTGAGCTGCACCTAGCTCAGCTTTTCCTACTTATAAAAAATGTTACCAAAACTTTGTCCCAACTTGGGCCCAACATGCCCCTAACACTTACATGTGGCTCATCCTCGAGCCACTTGCTGTTTCGGTCGTCTCACTCTACTCCGTGACTAGCAGAACCAATTGTGGCTGCTAACTCATTATATGTACCGAACAACTGTTCCACTGCTTCTCTGGTATCTTGTTCAACTTGTTGTACTGTCTCAAGCAGTGCTAGAGTTATCTCTTCTCCAATCCGTCCCTGTACCTTCTCCTAGTTCTCGCGCAGTTCCTTCAGCTTGTCTTCTATCTGCTACGACACTGCTGTAGCATCCTCCAGGAGTTGTTGTGACTGATTGTCCATCTCAGTCTCTTTTTCTCTTAATGCCTGGAATTCCTTCTTCAAGCCTGATATTTCCTTATACCTGGACATCCTTTCCCTGGGTGGCAGAGCCTTGAACTCTGCATCCAAATTTTCTAGCGCGGTCTGCTTTTCTTTTACCATGGTGTTTACCTACAATAGCCCTTGATCCTCTGCAACAGCAGTGAATTCCTTTGAAACTTTTTCCAAGAGATCTTCGCACTTAGCCATCTCACTCGTTATGCTCTGCATATTCAGTTTTTCCTTCAACGAGGCAAGATCGGCTTCGTAAAAAATTTCTTTATCTTATAACTCCAACTTCAAGGATCTCACCTTTTCTCCGATCCTCAGAACTGTGTTTGCAGGATCATCCTGGAGTTCTATACCTTCAATATCTTGGGCAACAGTGGATATGGTATTCTCCAATTGTTTTCGACAGTCTTGTTCATCACGCAGCTGCATGTCTGCATGCAATTCGAGCTGCCTATTTGCTGCATGGAGCTCCGCTTGAGACTTCATGGACTCTACTGTTCTTTCATGCATTTCCTCGATGATCTGTGTCTGGATGAAGTGTAAACCTGGTAAGGGGATTTTGGCCAAGTTGATCTCTACCCACTCGACTCCCTTTGTGTCCAGGGCAACCCGTTCTATCATTGGTAATGCAATAGCCAATGGGTCCGCATGGACAACCCTACTCTTAGAGGGTAGCGTTATTGCTAGCTGCGGCGGTGCTTGCTGCGAGGTTCCTACCGAACTCCCTTCAGCTACTGTGTCACGTGACAAGGTTATGCTTTTCTCGACATCATCCATTTTCTTCATGAGGCCTTGCAGTGCGAGCCTGGTCTTTTGTAGGTCATCCTGGATGACCTTATCCTTTTTTTCTTTGTCAGTCATGAGCTCTTGCATCTGTTCTGAGACCCTTTCTACTGTCATGTCAAAGTCATCTTCCTTCAACACTATCTTAGCTTGAGTCTTTGTGGCCTTCATCTTCTTCCTCTCCTTTAGCTTCTGCGAGGTCTGAAGCTCTGTCCGCTTTCCTGTTTCTTCAACAATCGGGCATGACAATGGGATTGGCTCATCTTCGTCAGAGTCTATCTCAACATCCATGACTTCAACATGGAAGTCGGCAAGCTAGTCCTTCATGAGGATTTCAATGTCGTCCTCGTACATATGGTAGTTACCCGAGAACCATTATGGCTTCTTCATCTTTGCCTTGGGTGAAATGAAAATACATTGCATGTCAACCTAAAAATCAAGAATGCGAATGTACTTCGATTTGACCTACTTTGTGATGCGGGCTATCTAGGTGATCACATCACACAGCTGAGTTTAATACTGATAAAAAACTTCAGCTATCGCGTGCTGTCGCTCTGCATTGATGTTTTCCTAAAGGTTGACATAACGGAACCCTCTAGGATCATTGGTTTCCATAATGACACCGACATAGTCATTTGGATCCTTCCATCTGGACAAGGTGATGAGGATGATCTGCCATGTGAAGTGGAATTGTCCACCATTCTCATGGGTATCATTGAGCTCATCCAAGAACTCATTAAGAAGATACCGACACCAATTGAATTCGGTGCCTTCAACCGCTGCGGCATTGAGTAGTACTACGCCCGCAGGCACCTTTGTAGTCCTAGCTGTTCTGATGATTTTCCCTGTGAGCAACTGGGTAACAAATCTTGTCGCTCTGTCTTCAATGTCTTCTATGGGGAAACCTCTTTTCCCTTTCACTAATGTATGAGTTTTCTTCATCTTTTCGACCACTTCTTTCTCCTTATTCTTCCCTTGGAAGAATATCTTGGGATCCTTACCATGCTTACTTAACCCCATAATGTGGTGGATCAAATCAATGTTTACATCGATATTTCTGTCGATCCACAGATATCCCTGGTGGATTCACGCCATCAGCGTGCGAACTGATGGAATATTGGTCAATACTGAGAGGGGGGGGTGAATCAGTATTGTTATTTTTTTACCTTTTAACCACTTATTAAACTTTAATCAAAACATGGAATCAACAAGATATACAAAAACATAGAATTTATCGTGGAACCCCAATTGGGTAAACCACCAACACTTTCTATATTACAAAATTATGTTTACAATAAGTTTTGCAAGCCACAACTTGCTGGAGACACCAATCCCCAAGTTTCTCAAGCACCACTAAAGGATGCACCCACACCCTAGTTTCTTCCTGCACCTACAGACAAGGATACACCAATACCCTGATTTTCTAGCCACTACTGGAAGGAGGCCAAGACCCCCCTTGCAGACATGTAGCCTGCCCTAGCACCACCCTACCTCCCTTGCTTGATATTATTAATGCTTCTTTGGTCTTCTTCAACTTATGTCTCTTTCTGTCTTGACTTGGTCTCTGCCTTGCTACTACAAGGATCTTCACTGTCTTTTTACTTTACTGGTCTCTATCTTTTATTCTGCCTCTTCTTACTGTAGCTTCTACAAAAGTCTTCACTGGTTTCTTATTGGTCTCTGTCTTCTGTTTTACTCTTGCTTTGCTTCAGATCTTCATCATTCCCCAGACACAGTTTTTCTGATCTTTATATTGCTTCAGATTAGCATCATTATTTAACCATAGAGACCCTCTTTAATACTGGATCTTCATTATTTATGTCTTCTTCAACAAACTCGACTACAGAGCCATCTTCTTGCTTCTTAAAATATTCATTATCCATCCACAAAAGAGACACACATTTCGAATGACTTTGTTTTCTCAATATATATACCTCTCTAATAGTCATGTGTATTCTTTGGAAATAACACAACTCTTCAAAACAATGTGACCCTTTTAAAAACACAACTCTTCATTTAAAATCACTTTTTAATTATATATTTTTATTTAACCTTTTACTCCAACAAAAAGGTTAAATATTTCTTTATTTCTTTTGAGCAACAAGTTTTCCCCCTTTTTTTTAATTTTCAATTTTTATCTCTTATATATTTTTATTTAACTTTTGACTCCAACAAAAAGGTTAAATACTTATTTCTTTCCAGCAACAAGTTTTTCCATTTTTTTAATTTTCAATTTATATCTCTTATATATTTTTATTTAACTTTTTACTCCAACAAAAGGTTAAATATTTCTTTATTTCTTTTCAACAAGTTTTCCCTTTTTTTTAATTTTCAATTTACATCTCTTATATCATTTTTATTTAACCTTTTACTCCAAAAAAGGGTTAAATATTTCTTTACTCTCACGTGCTTTAACATATATTTTAATTATATGTTTAACATATGGAAAACCTCTCCAAAATTTGAAGGTCATGTCTCTTCATTAAGAATTTAACTAACATCACATCTTTATCTTTTATAAAACATCATGATTTTTCACAAGATATGCCTCTTTATGTTTTATAACATATCACTTAATTCTTATATTTATTCTTAACAATATGCAACTTAATAAAGTATTACTTGTCATAAAACTTCATTGACTTCATAGTTGTGAAACTTAGCAAGGAATTCTAAACCATCGATCACTTCATATGTTTTATAACATATCACTTAATTTTTTATATTGTTATTCTTAGCAACATGCAAACTCAACATTTTTCTTGGTTTTGGCAGGTTAATAACTTGCACGTGTGAACACTAGGAGAGGATCTGATGTCATGGATGAGTAGCCAGTTCATCAAAGAACATGATCATGCCATCTTTTGATTTTACTAACACACACACACTCTTTGGCAGACATTTGAAAATATCCTTCCAACTTGTTCAATTTCAACACTTAGACAAAATTGTCAAACCCTAGTCATTACTGTGCTAGGAGGCATTTTGGCAGACTCATATTTCACACGTGTGAACACCCATAGGGAAACTGTCTCCTTGGCTAGATAACCAGTTCATCAATGAACATGTTCTATACTTTCTGATGAATTTATCATCACTCAGATAGGCTTGGGCAAGCATTTCAAAATGCCTTTTCAACCTTGCGAATTTTACACTTAGTCAATTTTAGGACTTCCTCCAAAACTTATTCCGAGACCCCTTTTGGTAGATCCATAACTTTGTCTCCAGATATGTTCAAGGAGAACTAAGGACATGGTTAGATAGACAATCAAACACACTAAAATACCCCCATGTGTTGCGAGAATTCACTCTAACCCATAAATTAGGGCGGGCATTTTTTTGAGGTGATTTAGTCATTTTTGCTTGCTAAACCCCTGTTTTGGTACGTCTATAACTTCTCCCTCAGGCATGTTCTAGAAAAATTGAAGACATGGTCAAGTATGCAAAACAACAGTCTACAATACCCCCCTATGGTGTGGGAATTTATATTCTCCTATAAATTATGGCGTGCATTTCCTTAAGACGATTTTTACTTAATTTCCAATACTTAGTTGTTTTCTTGTTTTTCACCAAATTGCCATATTTTTCCAAAATGATGTCAGATTGCTATAACGACTTCCTGGTAACTCCATAACACCATCATGTGTTTTTTCAACCTCATCACACATGGCACATCACCATACATGCCATGTCATCACTACCAACCATGCCACATCATCATACATGCCATCCTTTGACTTTCACTGAGTTCACTCTTGCAATCATGTCCTTGGTTATTCCTTTGTCATCACTGAACTCCTTTTGACATCAATGACAACCATATTCCATATTTCCAAAACGAACCACTACATTAAGTTCTGGTGATCTATCAAAATGTGGCAACCTCAACAAGTTCAGCAGTCCTGACTGAATGACGGGTGTGAGACTGCTTTCAGCCACCAAGTTATAAGTTCCATTGGCATCCTTCTTCCAACACATGTATTGGTTAGGCTAGAACTGTGGGTACTTAGGCGCATGGGGCTCTTCCTTTTCACACCTAGGAGTTTGAAATCTTCCCATTTACTATTTGCGATCTTTCCGAACAGGTTCTTGGAAACCTCTACATGTTTTGAAATTGGCGACAATGGGATGTCATATCTAACATTCTTGGTCAATTTAAAGACTGGGGCATCCAACGCTCGTGGTGATATGTACTCGGGTGTCAACTTCAGGGGTTCCTTCTGAAAGACTGGCAATCTTTGCGCCGTCTGGCCTATCTTTAGAATCTTGCTTCATGGTGAAGTTACATCTTTCCCTTTATCTTTCCCTTTGTCCTGCATGATTAAAGTATGGTGAGGTGATCTTCTGGATGCTTGACCAGGTTCGAGTGCAACCTTCTTGGCAGGGGTTTTCATTAACTCTGCAATTCCCCCATGCTGAAAGACTTAGATTGCTTCTTGAAGTGTAAGCTCTTCTTCTCTGTTTGGTGATTTGGACATTCACTGGCGAGAATAGGTAACTGACTTTGAAATATAACTAAGGCTTGCTAACACAGGAGTGACAGCATGAAAATTGTAAGTGTCTGGTAATGCCCACGAGTCCTTTTGCGGTGTTATTTATAGGTGCAGCTGAGTCCTCCCCGTGCTTTCCAATGAATAGATGAGCACTTAATGTGGTATCCGTTGGCCAATTTGAATGAATCCTTCGGTCCCTTCCATTGTCAGTGTGTTCAGAACGGCTATCTTTTTGTTAAATGCTGAAGCGATTGCTTGCAATGGTCATATAATGGCTATTTTTCTCAAAAGCAGTGTAACAACTATTTTTCTGAGTGCTACGTCGAGCTACGCGGCAAGCCATATGCGATCTTGTGTAGTTACTTCGCAGTGCCACAATTTTCAACTGCGTGGCTCCCTTTTTATTTTCTTACTTCCTCTCTTCTTCTTTTTTTTTCCCCCATGCAGCTTCAATAGTGCTGCACAGTACACACATTGATATACCTATCATACATGTATAGACTCTTTTACATTTCTAGTGTCCAATTTCAACTGTACCTGGCACTTGGAAATCTCTTCCTCTGGTTGTTATTCAAGATTTTGCGAAGTAGGACTGTCATGGTACAACTTTAACCTGCTTCCATTTATCAAAGTTGGTAGGATATCGCCAGCTAAATTGGCTAACTGGACTACACGAGTATTAGTAACATGTATCACAGTGTATGGACCAAGCCAATGCATCTTAAATTTACCAGGAAACTTCATGAATTTTCTATCATACAAAAGGACTAGGTCACCTACCTGGAAGCACTTGTTCTTTATATGGCGATCATGCCAAGATTTCTTGCGGTCCTTCTGAGCTTGCTGGTGGAAGCCGACAATGAAGCAATCTTCCTCCAATCCAACGAGGTGCAACAACCTTTCTTCTAATGCTGTGCGGTCTTCCATCCCTGTGAACGTAGCAATCCTTAAACTAGGAACAATATACTCCATTGGCATTATAGCTTCCTTCCCATAAGCCAACTGGAAAGGTGTATGTCCTATCGATTTCTTGCATGTAGTCCTGTATGCCCATAACACAGAAGAGACACGTTGATCCCAATCATCTCTATTTACATTGCAAACCATAGTCAATGCGTTCTCTAGAATTTTATTGAAATCCTCAACAGTACCATTCGCTTGTGGATGATATGGGGTATTGCGCTGATGACGAATGTGGAATTCCTCAGCAAGTGCTTCAATGGTCTTGTTCAAAAAAAGAGTACCTCGGTCACTCATCAAAATCTTCGGACAGCCAAATCTCGACAATATTTCTTCAAAAATGAACTGCGTAGTAGCACTGGCACTGCAGTCCTTTACTGGATTTGCTTCTGCCCATCTGGTGAGGTAATCAGTAGCAGTAATAATATACCTCGCACCAGTACTTTTCCCTCGTGGGTTTATAGGACCCACAAAATCAATTTCCCACTTCTCAAATACCTGCAAGGTCAACTGTGGGTTCAATGGCATCTCATCCCTTCGCGAAGGTTTCCGTGTCCTCTGACAGACATCACAGTTCCTGCAGTGTTCTTTAGAATCTTTGTGGATCATGGGCCACCATAGCACTGCGTGCAATCTCTTCTACGCAGTGGCCCTTCCTGCATAGTGACCTCCCGCCACCCCTGAATGCACGTCTGCTAGAATAAATGGTTTTTCATGATCTAGTACACATCTGTAGAGGACTTCATCCGGTCCGAGTTTGTATAACTGACCTGCAATTATAGTGAAGTCCGCAGTGTGCACCACTAGCTGCTTCTTCTGCTAGATAGATAATTCCTGTGGGGCCAGCCCTGTTATTAGGAAATTAATGATATCCTTATAATAATCATTGGCAACCTGTATAGCAAATGACTGCACATCATGAACAGTGTCTTCAATGTTCGTCGGCTCTTCTCCTGACTCAATCCTTGACAGATGATCAGGTCCCAACTTTAGTCTACGTGGCTTAACAATAATTTCAAAATCATAATCCTAGAATAGCAATAGCCATCTGCATATGCACCCCCCTAACACTGGCTTGTTGACCAAGTATTTCAACGTAGAATGGTCAGTGAACATAAGGAAGTGCACCCCAAGCAAGTAATGTCTGAATTTCTATAGGGCATATACCATTGCAAGGCCTTCCCTCTCGGTAGTAGTATAGTTCTTCTCTTCTATTGAGAGCTTCCTGCTCAAGAATGCAATAGGGTGGTCAATACCTCCTTCCCCTGACTAAGCTAATACGATTCCCAAGGAAATTCATGATGCGTCAACATGGACGTGAAATGGCTTCATCCAATCGGGAAAGACTAGAATCGACGCAGTCACCATCTTTTCTTTTAGTGTATCAAAACCCTGTTCGCATTCCGCGTTCCAAATGAACGGTGCATCTTTCTTCAGCAGCTTTTCCATTGCTACGGTTATCTGTGCGTAACCCTTTATACGTTTCCTATAGTATCTCGTATGGCCTAAGGTAGAGCGCAACATCTTGACTGAAGTTGGTGTTGGCAAGTTCACAATAATAGCAATCTGCATAGGGTCCACTGTAATGTACCCACCTGCTGACCCAATGCAAGGAAGGGAACATGGCACTAAAATCTGGGCATTTCATAAAACTCAGCCCACTAATTAGAATCATAAGAATTTAAACATTGGTGTGCAGATACAAATTAGGCAATATGCACATCGGAATTAAAACTAATCCACACACACAATTCATGCCCATCCAGCATATCAAAACAATCATCAAATTAATGCATTGCAGAAGTAAATACATAGACAGAAAACACTTATCTTCATTGTGCAATTGTCCCAAGCAACTAGCTATGTCGCTGCAACGTTCCACCCAACCATAGGCTCTTCGAAAGCTTATACTGAGTCCATCCAAAGGCCACCCCCAATCTAGGCATGATTCTCACAAGGAAAAGGGGGGACAAAGCTCATTCACAGCCAATTAAACATTCCATCTGAGCCAAGCCAATCCATAGCTGGGTTTATCAGGCTACAATTGAACCCTGGGTGCTTACTCTCAAGCTCAAGCCAAAGCAATGAATACCCATACCCATACCCCAACATATTAATTTCTCACACAGCAAGCACAAACATTGGGCATAGATACACATTTCCAACAATGGAATTCACAAACAAGATGGCCATAGATTTTCCCCAAATCGTGGCTCACCCAAAACGAGTTGTGGGAAGGGAAATGCATCCATAGGGAGGAAAAACATTTTCTCGCCAACTCTCTCAGCATTTAACAACAAAAAAGGTCTCTGTGGAACCCCTGTTCCATTCCCCTTCTTGCACACTGGTATACAACACAAAAAACACCCTTCTCTACTGGGAAAATGAAGGAAAACATAGCAAGCATGCCTGGAAAATGCCTAGGTAGCTCTAAACTCGTGAGGGAGAAGGAATGATCATGGATCATGGCTTAGGAGAGAAATTCATGGCTCTTTTCTTGCCCAAGAAGCAAAACACGAATTCCCATGCAGGGTGGTTTTCCCATACCCGAATTTGGATAGCCATACCTCCCATTCCCCAAGGCATTAACTACCTCAACCAACTCTTGGGAGAAATCAATGATTGGGTACAAAAGTCAACATGGGTAGTTGAGGGTTTGATGGGTTCTCTCATTGACACTTGGCTTGACTTGAGTGGCTCAAGGGTTTGAATTTTTTCTCTCCCAATTCCTCATAAAATCATGCCCCCATCTGTTGTTGCATTGCATTGCATAGGTAGTTGTGGGTATTTATTAAAATGTATATTCACAATTTCAATGTGCCTGGCTAGCACGTAAACCTTATGCATCACTAAATCGATGGCGGGGCCTTGGCCTTGAGCTCCTCACCATGATTTCATAACAATATTACATCATTTATAATTTTAATGCCATGGGGTCAAACTGGGGACATTACATCCACCATCAATCCTTGCTTATAAACAATGTGTCCAAGTAGAACTCCATAAGGAACACAAAAAATACACTTCTTTAGATTTAAAGAGATCTGATGCTGTCGACACTTCTCAAGCATCATTCTAAGGTTCGTACAATGGTTCTTCAATAGACCAAACACAGTCCAATCATCAAAATAGGCTTCGAGAAACTTATGCATAAACTCTTTGAATGCTGCGACGACTACTCTAGAAAATATGGTAGGTGTGTTCTTCAAGCCAAAAGGCATTACTGTTTACTAGAACGACCTCCATTCTATAGCAAAAGTCGTCTTATGCCTGTCTGCTGGATCAATCCTTATCTGATGATATCCAAAGAAATCATCAATAAAAGAATAGGCCTCATTCCCTCCAACATTATCAAGCACTTCATCTGTAAAAGGAGTGGGGAATGGGTCGTGCATAGAAGCGTCATTCAGTTTTCTAAGCTCCACACAAATCTTGATCTCACCCTTCGTTTTCTTTTCTTGAACGACCATGGGACTAATCCACTCTGATTCCTCGATAGGTTCAATGATTCCTGCTTCAAGCATCTTATCCAACTCTGCGTGTACTCTTTCTTTGTAGCGCGGATTTAGTCTGTACAGTCTCTGTTTCACAGGCTTTGCGCCTAGCTTCGAGGGTATTTTCATGACTCCTAGGTCTCCCATAATTCCTTTCATTTCTATAAATTTTGTCGGAAACAGCTCCTGATATTCATGCAAGGTCTCTGCGATCTCTGCAACAGTCTAATCGTCCCAATAGTCTCTAATTGCTGCGAACTTCGGTTCTTCTTTTGTGTCAATGTTCACCTTCTGTGTCTTTACTAGTCCACTCATATCTGGGATTTCTAACAGAGGTCCTTCTACGTCACATGCACCCTCTGATTCTGGTATGTTTATGTTGCGCAGATCATCGTCATCATCTTCATTTCTATCATCGATGTCCTCAACTAGGTTGTAACACTCTATAAAGTGTTCTTCATGTTCCTTCCATTCCGACTGTAGGTTCACGGGAATGTGATCTGGCCCGAAGAATTCTTCCAATGTCATATTTTTGTGAGGACAGTCTTCCCTGAATATGTGTTCCTTAATTAGTTGCAATGCCTCATGGATCAGCGAGTTCTTGTCCTCGAAGCTGAAGTCCCTCTGGAAGTTGGCAGTCAACATTTTCCAATCAGTGGTTTCTCTGCGCAACTCCAGGTCTAGGTACCATTTCTTTGGAATGTCATCCTCCAGTGTGTGTACAAATAAATGTAGCCATTCTGTGTGTGGCCTTTCTACCCATGCTTGTGAATATATTTCAATGTGTTGACTAGGATCTGTCTGTCCATTAAACTTTCGAAAGGGTAAAGTAACCCTGTCGGCAAACCGAATCTACATTTTAATTCTGCATTGATCCCAAGTGGTCAATGCTTGCTTGTGCGCATTCCACCATCTAGCGGGTGTGTCTTGCAGTGCCATATCCAATGCTCGTAATTTGTGCTCATCTGCAATAGCTATAGTGTATTCTTGGATGAAAGTATAAACATTAGCAGAACCATCATATGTGGGAATAGGACTTACCTCCTTCCCTATCCAGTGCAGTGCTTTCGTAACCTGCGCGCACCTTCTTGCTGATACTTCATGCATCAGGCCTTGCTCATTTTCCAGCCCTGCCTCCGAATCAGAGACACAGGAGCTGTCACATCTCCAGCTAAGTGTACCATCTGTAGTAGGATTAATGTAATCTTCCTGGTTCATTGTGAGCTGATATAGTCTGTCCAAGTCTTGAGCCTTGGATTCCTCCTGAATCGGCTTGCTATATCTGTCACCATCTGCAGGATCCAATGGTGCGATGACCCTAAGATGCTTTCCTTCAAATATCATATTATTTGTTTTTAAGTTTATAATAGCCAAGTTATCAATAGCCCAATCAATTCCTAGCAGTGCAGGAAAAGGCTGACTATCATCCACAATCTCGATAACTTCAAAGTTAGCATGACTTTGGACTCCATCGATGTCTACTATCACGTCAGCTAAATGGCTAAAAGGTATGACTTTCTCTTGGTTAGCCATTCTCAACTGGATAGGTGACCATGATAACTTTGGTCAACCCATCTGCTACCATGTCTGCTTAGTTAAGACATTTACTTCAGATCCTAGATCAAGGATGAATTCATCCATTTCAAAATCTCCTATCTACGTGGTAAGCCTCATTTCTTGGCTTGTTCTTTTATGCTTCTATATATGATGTACTGCGATATCAGAAGCCTCTGTTTCGGTCTGCAGCTCATACTGGTTTATGAGATTCTGCAGCTCTACTATGGCATTTTCACTTTTGAGTAACTTCATGCCACTTTGCAGGAACTGCGCAACGGAGGTGATGACATTCATCGCAGTGCTTGTTTTGTCATAGGCTGCTGGCATGTCTTCAACATGTGGTGCTTCACTGTGCAATGGGATCCTCTATGATTATGTTGCTGGCTCTCTAAAGGTATCCCACGCGTCGATAAAGACTTCCTTGTTCTTTTGTAGGTCAAGAGCAGGTATTTTACCCTGAGCTTTCCTTATCCATACTATCTCAAGAGGAGACTGCTTTGTGTGAGCCTCCCCTAATTTGGATGCTTTTGCTCTCCTATCGCAGCCTGTCTGAGCGCCACTGCGCGTGACCACATTCATGCTCAGGCCTACTGGTCTTTTCTCTACTGCAATCCACTGGACGTTCGTGTTTGGTGCATCCGTCCATCTTCTTTTCTGCATTTCCACCTCTAGCACTGGGCAATCTTCAATAACATGCTCAAATGATTTACAATAATTGCATGTAGTGCAGGGGTTTACACAATCTCTAGATATGTGACCTGGCTAGACACAATTATAGCAAATAACCTGGTCGCAGCCTCTTCCCTTGATCGGGCCAGCATTTCTTCCTTTGCCGCGGTATCCAGCACCATGACCTCTGTATATTCCTTGGTCATATTATGCATTCTCTTGTTTCAGCTGGTTATCTTCTTGTACATAGTACAAGCCAGGGCCTCTCATTCATTAGCTCATATGCACGGCAGTTGGATTCATCATGTCCAACTGATTTATAGAAATTGCAGTACAAATTTTTAGGTGTTTTCACATATTTCTGTATAAGATAGCATTCTTCAGATTTGTGTACTGTAGTTATACAAATTTCACACCATGGGGCCTGATTCTTATTTAATGGGTTGGGTGCACCACTATTAAGATAGTCGTGGAATAAAGGGCAATGCTCCCGGATATGGCCTTCTCCTTTACAACTTGTACACTAGACCTCATGTCTAGGTTCATACCTTTGTTATTTTCCATTCTTCATGCTTTGCAGCTCTAGTGTCAGGGTGGTTAGCTGGTTCTGGATCTGAGACATCCTAGAACTAGTCTCACAAATCGGCGAAGCCTCTAGCTTCATTGCGATTTCCAAGGCCTCTGCCTACGATGTAACCTTTTGCTACATCAGTGGTAATCTAATATGGGGCAATAGTGCAGCAATGAACCATTCCTTGTGCTGTTACGGGGCTATAACAAAGCTTACCTGGTCTAATAGGGTCTTGAACTTCTGATCAAACTCCCAAACCGTTTCAGTCGGTTTCTGCTTTATTTATTTCAACTCGGTTATACACTGAGATTCAGATTAGGTTTCTTAAATTCTGCCACAAGCGCAACTTTAATTTTTGCGAGGGTTCTTGGCTGTGTGTTAGAGTATTTCATGAACCAATGTAAAACTCTGTCCCTGAAAGTGGTGATGAGCTGTGCTCTCTTCACTGCATCATCCTAGATTTTTCTTACACTCCATATGGCTTCACAAAGAAACCAATGCTGATCAGGGTCTTCTAGGCCAGTTCCTCTGAATATTGGGAGCTTCATATCAGTGTTTTCCATTGTTATATTATGTGGTGGAGCACCCAAATTAGTGCACGGCTGCTATAAAGGGTTCTGCGCAATGAAAAAAATGGATCTATCGGGATAGACGTACTGGGATGAGTATTCTACGGGGTGGGCTACATAGCAGGTGGGTTTTGAGATAAAGGTGGTCGGTCTCTGCAACCCGTGGGTTGTCAAGTGTAAATGGTGGTGCAGCTTTGTTTTCAATGTTACACGGAATCTCAGTATCAATATGGAGTCGAGGGCCTCCAAGGTTCTTGTTAAAATTATACCTCTTTCCACTTCTAAGATTATGGGTATCTTCGTCAGAATAACTATATATACTGTTTACCATGAAAAACATTAAGAATATTACTGCATTCTTAAAACACCTTTCTCAGCTAACATCATCTTAATGTATAGACTGAGATTGTTCAGCTACTTACCTTGGAATCCTACGAAAAAGTATGCTTCTGCTTGGTTGTAGGATTTGAGTGTGTCTATAGCAAATTCTATTACAAATCCTTCTAGCATATGGTCGAACCAAAAATCGACTACGCATGTCAATGAACTGTCTATTACTTTGAGTTGTGCTATGAGCTCAGGAGTCCACTCTGTAGGAACTCCTCCTTAAAAACAAGTTTTCTTCTCTGCGAGCCGCGAGATCCACGCATGCAGCTCGTTTGGAAATGATGCCCAGAAAATCTCATGAATATCTTCCCATAGATATCTATCTGACCACTGTGTGTCAGATAGACACGGATGTCTATTCTCTTTCCTTGCAAAGTCTCTTCTGGTCTTGTCCCACCAAGATTGGATTTCTATCTTTTTAGGATGCCAGTTGTCATATCCTTCCGGGAACTAGTATTGTTCATCACACATCATGATTGCAACTCATCATGGATTCTACCATGACAACGAAACCATTTGTTGGCTATAACTGACCCAAAGGTTTTCTATAAGACCCAGGTTCTTCACAATTTCCCCTTGACCAACAAAACCCCTTCACACCGGCCCTTTCAGCAACAACCTGTGAGCATGTTGAGGTCTCACCCGAGGTGTATCTATGGGGTAGTGTGGAATCAGGTTTACACAGTAGGTGATAAGTTGCTTGGATGGATGTACTGTGCAGCACAATAGGGTGTATGTGCGGCGAGGTGAGACAGCGCAGCGATGAGCAATGCTGTGGTCCGCACCACTATGTTCTTCTACTGCGGGACTTCTTCCGAAGCTGCGAACAATGCAGCTTTATTCTATACTTGGATTATCTTGAAGACGCTTAAGGCACTGAAACGAATATCACTCATCCACTCACTTAGGCACATAACTGAGTATTCTTCTAACATTCATTCGTGAAGTCGGGTTGCTGTGATTTGAATATATATAACTATACAATCCAACTGTTAAGCATTCCTTTACTGCATAAAAGAAAGTGTTTAACCAAATGACTGATTCACTGTCTTCAAACACAACACTAAATGTTCATCATTCATCTGTTCATGCAGAACTTAACATATCATCTCCATACTTCTTCTGAAGGCAAAATTTGCATATCAAAGTTCTCTCATAACAGCATGCAAGGAAACATCTAGACATTCATTTACAAAAAATACAGATAAGCATTCATTCATAAAACACAATCACACAACATGAGATTTAACGTGGTTCACTCCCCCGGGTGGGAAGCTATGTCCACAAGAACGGTTGGTAATATATTTCTTTAAAAGGGATGGGGACAACCATTCCTAGTCTGCGGACTCAGTTGCAGACTCTCCTTCCTCTCAGATAGGTCTCTGCGCACACAGCTGCAGAGCCTTTACAATCTTTTTAGCTCAAAAGAGATAACAATCCAAAATTGTAACAGCAAAGTAAAAAGTAGCCACAATATAACAACAACCCCATCCCATACAAAATTTTCTTCTTAAATAGATCATGCCCGAAGGTCATGTCTTTACAATACTGAAAACCTAAACCCAAAAACCCTTAGGGTTTACAGAACTTTGCCGGTTTCCCTAAACTGGCTTGCTGGCATCTGGTAGCGTCTACTTCATCGTGGTGGTTCTCCACGTCTTCATTCTATCGCTATCGGCCTTCCTATCACACTCATGCCAACAGGTCTCTTTCACTAAACTGTTCATTTCTAACGGTTTCATCCACTAGGCATGCCAAGCCGTCACTTTCCCTGATCTGTCCTTTCCTTAATAGACTCATGCATTGGCTACATTCCTAATTTGCTCGTGCCTGCCGCTTGGCATTCCTAGAGCATCTTTCCAAAATTAGACCACTACTGGTCCATCCGATACCTGCACCTGATCCTTGTCTAGCACTTCGCTTTGCTGGCTCCACATGCCCTGACTGCTTTGCAGCACTGGTCTTCGCGTAGCCTCCAAAATTCAGATGCTGCGCACAACTTCGCAGCACCCTAAACACTTAGACAAAATTGCACCCTTTTTCTGAGCTGTTCCCAACTCAGCTTTTCCTGCTTATCAAAAATGTTACCAAAACTTTGTCCCAACTTGGGCCCAACAGGAGTTCTATCAAAGTGCGGGAGTCTCAATAGGTTGAGTAGCCCCGATTGGACTACTCGGGATAGCCAACTTTCTGCAACCAAAGTGAGGTTTCCTTTCACGTCTTTCTTCTAGCACATGTATTAGTCTGCCTGCAACTATGGAAACTTAGGTCTGTTTGGCTCCTTCTGCATCTAAAGTAGATCTTGATCTTCCCACTTACAGTCCAGGATATTTCCCAATATATTTCCTCCCACTTCGACATGCTTCGACATGGGCGAGAGTGGAATATCATACTTGGCATTTTTCATTAGCCTGATGGCCGGTGCGTCCAGTGCATGCAATGAGATATAGTCAGGGGTGATCTTCAATGGTATTTCCTTGTCAGCTATTGGTAGTTGTGGCACTGTGGAATTCATCTTTGGTTGCTTCATTTTTGGCACCAATGGTTCTTTGCCTTTCTCCTGCATGGATGGAGCGTGTCTTGGTGATCTTCGAGAAGCTTGTCCTTCTTCTATGATGACTTTCTTGACGGGGGTTCTCATCAACCCTTAGATTCCTTCGTATTTCAATACCTTCACAGTCTCCTGGACAGTGAACTCTTCCTCAATAGAAGACCTCTTAGACATTCACTGGACGTATCTTGATAGAACAATGGGGTGTCTGATAACTTGCTAAAAACAATTCGCAAAGTAGTGCTTGGAAGAAAATTCAAGTGTTTTGGTAATGCTTGTGAGTCGAAATACAATGGTATTTATAGGTGCAGCTAGCCTCCTCCATGCCCTTCAATGGCTAGATAAGCATTAAATATCATACATGTTGTCCAGATCTGATAGATATATCAATCCTTTCCTTCATTAACTCATTCAGAATGGTTATTTCTGCATTAAATGCTCAAGCAATCTTTGGAAAAAGTATTGTATAACGACTATATTTGTGACCGACATTGTAACGGCTACTTTTCTAGAGTAGTGTGTCAAATTGCGCGGCAGATGATCCCCACTTCGGCGCAGTTAATGTGCAAGCCCTGATTTCTTGCATCCAAACTTAGCTTCTTTTCTCATTCAACTTGATCTTCGTAGTGGCGCTTTGGTCTTCACAACTACACAGTTCCTCTTTTGTTTTGCTCTTTTCATTTTTTCATTATTATTATTTTTTTTTAGTGCAACTTTACTACTTAACAAGTGCTACGATATATACATTTTCCTCATCATATGGCACGTACAGACTCTTTCCCATTTCTAGTGCCCAATTTCAACTATACTTGGCACTTCAAAATTTCCTTTCTATCTTGATCATGAAGGGCTCTGCGAAGCAAGACTATCCCGATAGAGTTCTAGTCTGCTTACATTAACTAGGCTGGGAAATCTATCCCCTACTAACATGGCTAACTAGACTACGCCACCATTAGTAACATGTACATCAATATATGGACCAAGCCAATGCATCTTAAATTTTCCAGGAAACTTCATAAATTTTCTATCATACAGGAGGACTATATGGCGGTCATGCCATGCTTTTTCTCTTTATTTTTGCACTTGTTGGTGAAACCCTGTGATGAAGCAATCCTCCTCCAGACCGAACAAGTGTAGAAGCCTTTTCTCTAGTGCATCGCGATCTTCCATGCCTGTGAATATAGCTATTCTGAAGTTGGGAACAATGTACTCCATTGGCATTATTTCTTCATGTCCATACGCCAGCCTATAAGGTGTGTGGCCAGTCAACTTCTTGCAAGTAGTTCTATATTCCCATAAAAAAGATGGAATGTGCAGGTCCAAGTCATCCCTGTTGACATTGCATATTTTTGTCAGCGCATTCTTCAATACCTTATTGAACGCTTCAACATTTCCATTTGCTTGTGGATGATATGGCGTACTTTGTTGATGATGAATGTGGAACTCTTCTGTCAATGCCTCAATGGTTCTATTCAGAAAGTGAATGCCTTGATCACTCATCAATATATTTGGGCATCCAAACCTCATAAGGATGTCCTCAAAAATGAACTATGTGGCAGTAACGATGCTATAGTCCTTCATCAGCTACGCTTATGCCCATCTTATGAGGTAGTCAGTTGCAGTAATAATGTAACTCGCACCAGTTCTCTTTCCTGGTGGGTTTATAGGTCCCACAAAATCAATGACCCATTTCTCAAATGCTTGAAATGTCAAATGTGGATTCAATGGCATCTCATATCTTTGTGATGGCCTTCCTCTCCTGTGATAGACATCGCAACTATGGCAATGTTGCTTTGCATCTTTGTGAATGGTAGGCCACAATATCCCTATGCGCAATATCTTCTGCGCAGTGGCCCTTCCGGCATAGTGACCTCCTGCTGCTCCTGAATGTGCATCAGCTAATATGAATGGTTTCTCATGTTCTAACACACATTTGCGCAGTACTTCATCCAACCGCAACTTGTATAGCTGACCTACAATTATAATGAAGTCTGCTGCTCTTACTACTAGCTGTTTCTTTTGCTACGCAGTGAACTCACTAGGGTCCAACCCAATAGTCAAGAAGTCTATGATGTCTTTATAATAATCATCAGCTATCTGGATAGCAAACAACTACGCATCAGTCAGATTGTCTTCAAGGTTTGTATGTTCTTCTCCTGACTCGATCCTTGACAGATGATCATGTCCTAATTTCAATATGCCAAGCTTAACCACTATGTCAAGGTCATACTCCTAAAAGAGTAACAATGATCTGCAGATTCGGCCCCCTAACACTGGCTTGTTGACCAGGTATTTCAAAGCATAATGGTCAGTGAACATAGAGAAGTGTGCACGAAGAAAGTAGTGCCTCAACTTCTACAGCGCGTAGACCATAGCTAGACCTTCTCTCCCAGTGGTCGTGTAATCCTTCTCAGCAGACGAGCGCTTCTTGCTAAAAAATGCAATGGGGTGGTTAATACCTCCCTCTCCCGGTTGTGCTAGTACAAATCCCAATGCTATGCATGAGGAATCAACATGGACATGAAATGGATTCTCCCAGTCTAGAAAAACTAGGATCGACGCAGTTACCATTTTTTCTTTTAATGTGTCAAAACCTTGTTCACATTCTGCATTCCAGATGAATGACGCGTCTTTCTTTAATAACTTCTCCATAGGTGCGGTTATCTGTGCATAACCCTTAATAAAATTCATGTACTAACCTATATGGCCCAACGTAGTGCACAACTGCTTTACTGAGTTCGGTGTTGGTAAGTTTACAATAACTACGATCTTCGTAGGATCAACCATCAAGCCATGTTTGCACATAATGTGTTCCAACAGAATTCCATAGGGTACACAAAAGATACACTTCTTCAGGTTTAATGACATTTGATGTTGTCTGCACTTTTCTAGCATCAATATGAGGTTTGCGCAATGGTCCTTCAATAATCCAAATACTGTCCAATCATCAAAATAAGCTTCTAAAAACTTATGCATGAAATCTTTAAATGTTGCGACCACAACTCTGGAAAAGATGGCAGGTGCATTCTTTAGACCAAACAGCATCACTGTGTATTGGAATGAACCCCATTCAGTGGCAAAAGTGGTCTTGTGCCTATCTGCTGGATCAATTCTTATCTAATTATATCCCGAAAATCCATTAGTAAAGGAATATGCCTCATTTCCTCCAACATTATCAAGCACCTCATCAGTGAAGGGAGTAGGAAATGGGTCATGCATCGAAGCATCATTCAACTTTTTGAGGTCCATGCAGATCCTGATCTCGCCTTTATTTTTCTTGTCTTGGACAAGCATGGGGCTTATCCACTCAGATTCTTCAACTGGCTCGATGATGCCCACATCGAGCATCTTATCGAGTTTTGCCTTGACTTGTTCTTTATATCACAAATTCAGTCGATAGGGTCTCTACTTAAAAGGCTTGGCACTTGACTTAAGAGGTATCTTCATAACCCCTAAGTCTCCCAAAATACCTTTCATCTCCGTAAACTTCGTTGAGAATAAATCCTGATACTCATGTAATAGGTCTGCGATCTCTGTGACCATCTGATCATCCCAATAGTCCTCAATAGACGTGAACTTCAGCTCTACGCTGGTGCCAATGTTAACTTTCCTTATTTTCATAGGTCCACTCATGTTTGGGATTTCAATGGAGGTCCCTCTACCTCGTGCGCTCATTATGACTCAGGTATGTTTATGTTGCACGGGTCCTCCTCATCAGTTTCCTCTTTATCCTCAGCCTCTTCAGCTAGATTATAACATTTGTGTTGGTGTATATGTAACTTCGGAATGTATTTCACATATATGTATATTGAATTCCTATAGAGATGTTATTATTCCTCTATACAGAAGTGTCGTCATTTATATTGTAAGTGTCATAACTTATACTTGATGGGTTAATAGACCACCTTGTTGGTGTCGGCCCTTTATAAGTCATGTGGGTCAAAGGGTTATTAGACCACCCAAGTGGGTGTCGGCCCAGTCAGCATTATGTTAAGTGGTTAAGTTGAGTCCGACCTAGTTGAGTAAAGGTCAAGTCAAGTTAGTGTATAAATAGAGAGTGTGTCTCTCTCATTTTACACATTCTATTCTCTCACTCACACTTTGGAGAGTGGCACACTTGTGGAGGAGGAGGCTCTGCTTCTAGGAGAAGACTATCTCTTGTATTTTGGCTGTATCATTGCTCTATCTATCTTTGAGGAAGTTATTGGGGTTTTTCACCTTTATGGTTTTCCCCAAGTAAACTCAGTGTCTCTTGTGTGCTTGCATTATTGTGTCCATGATTGATATGCTATAGATTTGTTGTACATGTTGTTCTCTTAGTTAAGATCCTAGATCAGATTGAAGTAAATTCTGAAAATTTAGCATGGTATCAGAGCTAGCCTGAAAGAAGGCATGATATGGCATGTATGACACTTGTTGCACTTACGATGCTAGGGCTTGATATAGCAAAAACCAGTCATCGTAGCACTTTCGCTATAAATCAGTTTTGGAAAAGTTTTCGGATCTGAAACCTTTACAGGTCGAAGATAAGATCCCCATGTACCTTTTTTCCAAAGGACAACCTCTAATTCGTTGTACTTTGTGATTTATGATCTGTACAATATAGGGTTTTTGCCTCTTCCATATCTGAGTCAACATCAGGTGACCTTGGGAAAAAGGTCATAACTTGGGCTAGGATGCTCCAAATGACATTTCGTAAAAAGTGACAGGTAGTACATAGACTGTACTATCTCATGAAAATTCTTCAAAGGCCGAAGTTGAACCAGTGACACGTGGCACGCCGTACATGTTTGCTCTCCTGTATTATCCCATAAACAGGTCGCGTTGTGACACTTGGCATAACTCTCTCTCAGATAATCCAATTGACATCAAACATATCAAAATGGAAAGCCAACAGGCCGGGCTATCTCAGAAAAAAAATTCAGAGGCCAAAGTTGAACCAGTGACACGTGGCACGCCGTACAAGTTCGCTCTCCTGTATTATCCCATAAATAGGTCACGTTGCGACACTTGGCATAACTCTCTCTTAGAGAATCCAATTGAGGTCAGACCTGTCGGGATGGAAAGAAAACAGGTCGGTCTATCTTAGGAAAAATTTTTAGACCCTGTGGATCAAAAAGTTCAGAGTTACACCAGAAACAATCAAGTACATATTTCTGTCAAAAACAAAATTATTTTTGAGTACCTTCATTCATGGCTTCCGAAATTTAGGGCTTCGGAGAAAGTTGAAATTTTTGTAATCGGATACCACAGTGGGATGCTACTCACCAAAATCGAAATTTAGAGACCAAGATCAGATTTTTTGGTTGGGTAGAAGGCCAGGCTTGATCAAACCCCAGTTTGGGACTTTGATCAGAAATATGGAAAATTAGGGCTTCTACAAAAATTGGAATTTTGGAAATCTGTGACCACGGCTGGAAGCTCCTCAGAAAAAATGAAGCTTAGAGTTTTGAGTCAAATATTTTGGTTGGGTGAAGCTCCAGGAAACTCAAACCCTGATTCAGTGTCCTCCCAAGTGAATCTGAAAATCTAAAAGGCAATTTTGAGGGGTGAAACTTTGCATTTTTCAAATTCTGAATATACCAACTTGATCAGCTCATCAAGGCGCATATTTCTATCCTTTCGGAAGTTTGAAATTCAAAGTTTGAATTTTTGGGGTTTCTTTGACAAACTCTAATCCAGCTCCATGTCCAGTTCTCGTAAATCAAGTGGATTGGGTTAATCCTAGAAGAAGATGGATTGGTCACCTGCATAAGTGAAGAAGTTCCTGTCTCAGAGGGAGATGAGGCTAAGGCCTTCCATAAGAAGATTACAAGCAATTTTGATAGGTATGGCTTACAGGTATGTTTCATGGTTAAGTTTATCATATGTTTGTCTTCATATCATTACAGTACAATCTTGATTAATTACTAGACTTGTCGTATCACCTTAATAGAAGATATTCATTGATTAAGGTTTTGACACTTATGATTGTACTAATGCATTGTGATGTTGTATGAGGTTTATGTTGTTTGCTAACAAAAAAGGTACACCAAGAAAGTCAAACCATGTTCTACTTCAAGAACATATGCTCATGGTGACATGAAGACAAAGATTCATCCATTGTCATGGATCACATAGAAGATCTACTTTCGACGTATGCATAGCTTGGTTCTACAATGGTTAACTTATGAGACATGCAGGTTACTAGCACAAGTCACTGAAGAGAGCCAGAAGACATTATGCGGGTATGTTAGACATAACTAGCTAGCATGCTAATCAAGGTATGTTTTTCCTATATCAAGCTAGAATCCTACCTTGTGTTAGGATCTTATACTGTTGTGTTGTTGATAATGATTATTCATGAAGTCATAGGTTTGAATAATCATGGTTGTATGCATATTATGTTTCTTACCATAATTGATGATATGACTAACTAGAAGAATCATGAAGGTATAGGTTTGAATAATCATGGGTTTTATGCATATTATATCTCTTATCTTGATTGATGATTCAACTAACCAGAAGAGTCCTATGATCAAATAAGAATATGTATGAGTAAAAGAAGACTTCCCTGAAACCTTGAACACTAATGTTTATTATCTGTGAATGATCATGAATATACATGTTTAAGATTATTGTGTTTTGATAGTATTAAGATTATACTAATAAATGTGCGATTATGTATGAGAGCTCAAGGATAACACAATGATGATACTAATAAGCATGCATAGTGATTAAGGATGGATGTAAGTTCAAGGACAGGTAATCCAGGAAGCAAAGATCAAGAGGGAGCACACTCTAGTTGTTCCTGCAAGAAAGCAAAGGAGCACACTTCAGTAGTTTCTGCAGAAAAGAAGCAAAGACTGAGAAGGAGTCAACCCAACAAACAAACAAAGATAAGTATTTGAATTGTCATTACTTGCATATTTTATTGTTTAAATAATACTGTTCAATAATGTATATACTGATGTTCCTAGAATTAGGTTGTGTATTATGCATATTAGAATAGTTGCATAATACATTCCATTGCTACTTATCTAGAATGAAACCTCTTTGCTGACATGTTGGGAGTTGTGCACACTCTTAACAATGTTCTGGTAGAGATTGGAAGGCATCTAGAAAGTTACGGGATATGGATAAATGTTGTATTGAAGCATTGGCTAAGATAATTGCATGATTGTATGACATATTTCTTTATGTGTAAGAATTTGTTCTGAAAACTATGAGATGTTTTCTAATCATGCAATTTAACTTGTTGGGTAGGAAATATTGTATGCCATCACCTACGAAAGAAGAACTACAACATTTGTTCAGCAACAAAATTATCTATTGAAGATATTGAAGTTCCTAGGATATGGGAAGAATTCCATGATCCGTCGATCATGAAGAATGATGTTTGGGCTGTAGTCCCAAGACCTGAAGGGAAGTTTGTTATGAATTCCATATGGATCTATCAAGATCAAGCATGCTACAGATGGAAGCATAGAGAAATATAAAAGTGATGAAATAGAAGATACACCAGATGGATTTCAAGACAGCTTTCTTGAATGGTGTAGTTGAAGAAGAAGTGTGTGTGGAGTAGCCACTTGGTTTTGAGACACATGACAGGAAATCATATATGTGCAGAAATTGGTATGGTAGGATAGGAAGCTTTCTATCCAGTTTGGTCTTTACAAAGAGTAAAGTGGGTTCCAACCTTTACTACAAGGTTGAGGTAGGCAATCCAGGGATAGTCTTATTGTATGTGGATGACCTGTTTGTAACAAGAGATGATAGATTGATTGCCGACATGCAGCGGAAGCTTGCAGCCGAGTTCGAGATGAAGGAGTTGGGGATGATGCACTATTTTCTTGGTATGGAGGTGTGGTAGAGTACAGATGGAATCTTCCTTGGACAAAGGGAAGTATGCAGTAGAGATTCTGCAGAGGTTCGAGATGATGGACTGCAAGGCTATGGCCACACCTATGGCATCAAATCTGAAGCTTCTGTGTGATGCTTCATCTGATCTGGTCGATGTCATGATGTATCGTCAGATGATTGGGTCCTCTATGTACCTGACAAACACGAGACTAGATATTTGCTTTGCGGTGAACACATTGAGCCAGTTCTTGACGGATCCGAGAGATGTTGACCTAGTTGCTGTAAAGCATATTTTGAGATTGGGTAGGTAGTGCTGCAGATAGGAAGAGCACTTCTCAGTGTTGCTTCAGTATGGAATCAGGTGTGATCTCTTGGTTTAGCAGGAAGTAGTCCTGCGTAGCACTAAGTACAACCAAAGCAGAGTATGTTGTGACGGATGAGCAGGTTGCAGATGTATTGACCAAGCCGTTGGCCAGAGTGGAGTTTGAGTACTTCAGAGAGAGGCTTGGTGCACTTTAGATCGAGGTTCCTTCCAAAGGGAAGTGATGAGTTTCGAAGATGAAGATGCATATGAGCTTTTCTAACATGGTTGATGTGTTCTCCCTTGGTCGTGATATAATTGCTGAGCCATTTTTCACATGGTGGTAGATGTGTTCTCCCATGGTGAAAATGTAAGGGTTGGAGCCTTCGCCGAATGGTGGTAGATGTGTTCTCCCATGGTGAAAAAGTAAGGGTTGGAGCCTTCCCCGAATGGTGGTAGATGTGTTCTCCCATGTCAGTGGTGTAAGTATAGGATGATGTGCATTTGGGCTGTGCTTCGTGGACGATGAGATGATCTGAAGAGGACGATGCTATGATTATCAAGAGGATCATGGATGATGAGCATCAGGACGATGCTCCAATTACTACTCTGTGTATGCATCAGGATGATGCTGGATATGATCAGTTGGATCATTTATATGTATATGTATGTACACATCATGTTGGATGCTGGATATGTTCAGTTGGATCATTTGTATGTATTTTGTATATGCATCATGTTGGATGCTTGGACCATGTATTTGTATATGTATCAGGTGGATACATTGTATGATCAGGTAGATCATGTATGTTGATATGTATCAGATATGATCAGGTGGATCATGTATTTGTATTTGTATCAGGTGGATACACTGTATGATCAGGTGGATCATGTATGATGATATGTATCAGGTAGATACTTGGTATGCATCAGGTGGATGCATTGTATGATCAGGATGATCATGATGACGAGCTTCAGGATGTTTCTCCAGATGATATGTATCAGGATGGTATAGTGATGATGATCAGTGTGATCATGAGCATCAGGATGATGCTTTGTGTGATGATGATCCATGGGATCATGAATATCAGGTTGATACTTGGAGGTCAGAGATGATATGTGGCAGGTTGTGCAAATAGCATGTAATGAGTCCTGGGAGATCTTGTCGATCGTGCTGCGGCACATAAATGTTCCTGGGATACTCTTTCCGGTATTGCTATGTAGTATGTAATCAGTCCTCATATATCCGTTAGGTTGACCTGTGTGCTCGTAATCAGTCTTGGGATGAGGTATTACTACGGAGACATGTAATCAGTCTTGGAGATCCGAGAGGTTGAGTTGTGTGCTCATAATTAGTCTTGGGATGCTCTTTAGAGATCTTGTCGGTCGTGCTGCGGCACATATATGTTCCTGGGATGCTCTTTAAAGGTTTTATCTATCCACATGTAATCAATCCTGGAGATCCAAGAGGTTGAGCTGTGTGCTCGTAATAAATCCTGGGATGCTCTTTAGAGATCTTGCCGGCCGTGCTGCGGCACATAAATGTTCCTGGGATGCTCTTTAAAGGTATTGTGGAGGAGATGCATGTAATCAGTCCTGGGAGATCTTGTCGGTCATGCTTAGGCACATAAATGTTCCTGGGATACTCTTTCTGGTATTGTATCGACACATAAAATTAGTCCTGAGAGGCCACCTCTATCAGACTGTTCACACAGATGATGAAGACCTACAGGTGGTGGGCCTACATCCAGTATGAAAAAGGAATGGCTCTGTAGAACTTCCTATGACGAGTAGATTTAGAGATTGATTGAGATAGCAGCAGCAGTGACGATGCAGATGACTTGTGCTAGAAGACCTGTGTCGAGAAATACCTTCCTAGTTAAGAGGGAGTGTTGATGTATATGTAACTTCAGAATGTATTTCACATATATGTATATTGTATTCCTATAGAGATGTTATTATTCCTCTATATGGAAGTGTCGTCATTTATATTGTAAGTGTCGTAACTTATACTTGATGGGTTATTAGACCACCTTGTTGGGGTCGGCCTTGTATAAGTCATGTGGGTCAAAGGGTTATTAGACAACCCAAGTGGGGGTTGGCCCCAGTCAGCATTATGTTAAGTGGTTAAGTTGAGGCCGACCTAGTTGAGTAAAGGTCAAGTCAAGTTAGTGTATAAATAGAGAGTGTGTCTCTCTCATTTTACACATTCTATTCTCTCACTCACACTTTGGAGAGTGGTGCACTTGTGGAGGAGGAGGCTCTGCTGCTAGGAGAAGATTATCTCTTATATTTTGGTTGTATCTTTGCTCTATCTATCTCTGAGGAAGTTATTGGAGTTTTTCACCTTTATGGTTTTTCCCCAAGTAAACTCAATGTCTCTTGTGTTCTTGCATTATTGTGTCCATGATTGATATGCTGTAGGTTTGCTGTACATGTTGTTCTCTCAGTTAAGATCCTAGATCAGATTGAAGTAAATTCTGAAAATTTAACAATTTGATGGCATGATCTATCTATTTTGTGTACTCTCACTGTAGGTCTCTAGGTACTTCTATGCCTCCAAAGAATTCCTCCAATGTCATTTTTTTATGTGGGCATTCAAGTCTAAATATTCTTTCCTTAATAATATGCAAAGCATCATTTATGGTAGGACTCTCATCTTCAAAGTAGAAGCTTTTGTTGAAGTCCGTAGTCAGCATGGCCCAATCTGTGGTTCCTCTATGCAACTCCAAGTCTAAATACCACTTCTTTGGAATCTTCTCCTCCAGTGCATGTACAAACAAATGCACCTATTCTGTTTGTTGTCTCTCCTCCCATGCTTGTGAACATAGTTCAATATGATGTCTTGGATCTGTCTGCCCATTATATTTTTCAAAGGGTAGTTTAACCTTGTCAACAAATCTGATCTACATCTTGATTCTGCATTGATCCCATGTGGTCAATGTCTGCTTATGCACAGCCCACCATCTGGCAGGTGTCTCACGCAGTGCCATGTCTAGTGCTGGTAAGTGATGCTCATCTTCAATTGCTATATTATATTATTTGATAAAGGAATAAACATTAGACGAACCATCATAGGTGGGAATTGGGCTTACCTCCTTTCCAATCCAGCGTAGCAAGTGCGTAACCTACGCGCATATCCTTGCAGATACTTCATGCATATGACTTTGCCAGTTCTCCAATCCTGCATAAGAGTCTGAGATGCAAGAATTATCACATCTTCAGCTAATTGTTCCATCTGCGGTAGGATTAATATAGTCTTCCTGGTTTGCGGTCATCTTGTAAAGGCGTTCCAAGTCTTGAGCTCTGGATTCTTCCTGAATCGACTCACTGTATCTGTCTCGGTTTGAAGGGTCCAATGGTGCGATGACCTTGAGATGATTTCCTTCGAAGATCATCTTCTTTGTCTTCAAGTTTATGATAGCGAGGTTATCCATTACCCAGTCTATACCCAATAGTGCTGGATACGGCTAACTATCATCCACAATATCAATAGCCTCAAAGTTTGCATGACTTTGCACTCCATCAATGTCAACAATAACATTGGCTAACCTTCTAAAAAGTATGACTTTCTCCTGATTGGCCATTCTTAATTAGCTAGGTGACCATAATAGCTTAGGTCTCCCCATCAGCTGCCATGTCTGTTTAGTTAAGACATTTACTTCTGATCCCGGATCAAGGATGATCTCATCCATCTCATAGTTTCCTATCTAGGCACTGTGTTTCGTCTCTCTTCATGTTCTTTGTGTTTCCCAATATGATGAACTACGCTCTGGGAAGTTTCACTCTTGTTGCGTGGCTCATACTGATATAATAGTCTTTGCAATTCTACAATAGCATCTCGACTCTTTAATAGTTTCATGCAGCTCCTTAGGAACTGCACAACAGAGGTGCATGTCTCTGCTGTGCGTGGCTCATCTTGTAATAAGAAGGCTAGCATATCTTCTATATAGGGGCATTTCACTGCGCAACGGGATTAGGGGGAGTATGAGTAGGAGAGAGAGAGAGGAGGATTAGGGAGAGTACAAATGTGGTTAGACAGAGAAAGAGAGATGATGGGGATTAGTGGTGTGTGGAGTGACTAGGTGTGTGTGTGAGAGAGAGAGAGAGACAAGGCTAGAGAGAGAGAGAGGGATAGAGAGAGAACAAGGGGTTTTTGGAGGAGAGGGAGAGGAGTGGGGCTCATTGTAATTGGAGTAGAGAGAGAGAGAGATCAGGGGGTGTGATAGGGGGAGGGTGTGGTTGATTAGTTGTATGGTGGGGTAAAGGGATTTTAGGTAGAGAAATATATAGATATTGGGGTGGGGGAGGGGATATATGTTAAGGTAACTTAGAGAGACGAGGGGTAAAGGGTGGGGTAGATAGAGAGAGGAGATATTTTGGAGAGTATGAGAGGGGTTAGGGAGAGTGATGGGGTCTTAGGGGTAGTGAGAGTGTATGAGAGATAGGGTGGAGACTTAGGAGGTTCGCAGAGATAGGGATGGGTAGAGTTCAAGTGTAGGTGGAGTAGAGTAGAGAGAGAGTGAGAGGGGGGGTTAAGAAAGGGTCATGCGAAAGAGAGGGGGGAGAGAGAGACGAGAGAGACAATGAGAGAGACAAAGAGGGAGAGAGGAGGGGGTATTATAAGTAGTGGAATAGGAGGGGGTGATAGAGTGAGAAAAAGTGGTTCATAAGGTTTAGAGAGAGGATGGGAGAGAGAGTAAGACATGAGTTGTTTTAGTGTTAAGGGGAGAATTAGGGGTGTGTGAGTGTGTGTGAGTGTGAGAGAGAGGGAGAGGGGATATTGGTAAGGGTTGGGGAGAGGAGAGGGAGATATGGCATTGGTAAGGGTTAGGGAGAGGAGGATGGATTATTGTAAAGAAAGAAAATGGGGGCTGCAAGTGAGAGAGAGGCGAGGGGGAGAGAGAGAGAGAGAGAGAGAGAGAGAGAGAGAGAGAGAATGGTAGGTGGGAAGTGAGGGGTTGTTTGGTGGTTGGGTGAGAGGAGAGGGGTGTGTGTGTGTGTGGGGGAGAGAGAGAGAGAGATGGGGGGTTGTAAGTGATTGGGGGAGGGGGAATAGGAGAGAAAGAGGTATAGGGGTAGGGGTCAAGGTTTGGGGTAATGGGAGCAAGGGATAGAGAGAGGGATGAAGGTTATGCTTATGGTAGGGATATTAAGAGGAGGGTTGGAGAGAGATAATGTGGGGTTTGTTTTATTTAAGAGTTAGAGAGTTT